>OX388329.1:10058085-10724581 GCA_947579605.1 Athripsodes cinereus
TTATATTATTTAACATGAAATGTAATACTGCATTAACCGGGATTGAGGAAAGATATTTAGAAAATTAAAAAAGAACCTAAATCAACCATAAACGTAGTTACCAACTTTGTGTAGCCTGCACAGAGTTCAACCTCTTTTGCTGGTTATTAAATTCTCTTTATAGTTTTTCACATTCGGTAGAAAGAAGCTCGTGTCATTGTGATAATAACTCACGTAGCAGCGTAAACATAAAAGTATTACATAAACGATGTACTTCGCTTATTTTAAGTTATATTGTTATTCGCATTATGGCAAGTCGTTACATTGGATTGAAGCGCTTAAGTAAGTTGTCGTTGTAAATAAAATGATTTACTGGAGTATGACGCATTCGTTTCAAGTAGTGAACTTATTATAATAGCTGATACCTTCTAATAGTAGTAGTGTAGTAGGTTATATGATTAGCTCACTAGTGTATGAAGATTTCTCTTACTCGCTCCTGTCTTTCCACGAAAAGGTTACCTTTAATCAAATATATCAAAGTGATTGCTATAATTTCACACTGTCATCACAATTTCGTCGCAACATTTTTATTTCTCTCCGTTGTTCTCTCCCCGTGGACTGGGAATACAACACTAGAATAATATAACTCAACACAATATCAGTCTCAGGTTTATTGTAAAATATAAAATGTATGTGTCTGTCATAATAACTGTGTATCTGGAACAGGCAAGTGGCTGTAGTAGTCTGAATCATAGAAGGAGGTGTCGTACGGTATTATTTTGCTGAGTACCTACGAGTACGTAAACACGTTAAGAATGTATTGTGACATTAAATTTATTTCAAAGCATTATTGCTAAACAACATATAATTCAGAAAATACCAATTTTTAAAGAATAACCGATTATTATTTAAGTTTAAGAAATACTTCTCTCATACCAGAATGAACCGAATGAACTCAAATTAAGGATTACATGAAAATTCTTCGAAATGCAATTGTTCGAATTTACAATTATTCGAAAAAAGAATTATTCGAATTAACAAATCTTCGAATAACATTTGTTCGACTACCAATTATTCGAATTACATTTAATAGAAAGAAAGTTCGACTAACATTTGTTAGAAAACCTTATTCTTCGAATCATTTTATATAAACCTAAATTAATTTTATTTTGATCTTTAGAAGCAGGTCATATTGACACGATTATATTACGTTTCATATGAGTATAAAACTCCAGCCATACCTCATCCAACTGTGGACGAGTTCATAAGAACAAAATATCATTTTAGTTTCCTAATAAAATGAGGCGATTGCTTTCATATCTAATTATAAATATATTTAATTTATTTTTCCTACCGTTTGACACTATTTAAATAAATCGATTGCAAACTAGGTATATAGTAATGATAACATAATACTATTTCGCTAAACACGTCCACTTTTCGCCGAAAAAAAGACCAATTATTTGTCTTGATAATAAAAAATAAGCGCATACTTCCATGGACAGGAAGTAAAAATTGGAAGAACTGTATTTCGGATAATTATTGTTACCAATATGACGTATAAAAATTGGAACAACTGTGTTTTCTGATAATTGTAGATTCGAATAATTGCCATTTAAAAAAAAGAAAATTCGAACAAATGTTTTCCGAATAATTGTCAATTCGAATAATTGTAATTCGAATAATTTTTCTGTCACCAAATTAAGCAGGTAGAAATATTTGTGAATGCATGAATGAAAAACATGTTTATCTATGATATATTGAGGCGCTTATATTAACTATTAGTTCTACTGTTTTCAGTTACTTCTGAATTAGAATGTTTGATGTATTATTATTTCTTCACCGTGTATTTTTTAAAATACTCCAATAAACCTTTCGCAGAAAACGAATCCGTTTAAGTTAAAAATAATTATTCCACCAATGAATGTTTATGTTTTCATAGTATGAAATAAAACGATATTACCATAAAGTCAAACATAATATTAATTACCTACTGACTAAACGTTTTATGTACTGACTTTTTAGGAATACATAATGCATGTATTCATGTGTATACTACATCAAATGGAATATAATACAAAATATAAAACAATAGTTTTCACAATTTTTTAACTAAATGTTTATCTGAGTTTTTGTTATAAATCCATGTACAACCTTTCACAGTAAGCTTAAAGTTTGTGTCGTGAAAGGGGACATACCTGGTTTCGAACCACGGACCTCTTTCGATTTTCGATTTAAATCCTTAATACAAAGTTATATTGACTATTAAAGTACATTTTTCATTTGACATCTATTTATAAAAATATTTTAATAAAAAATATGAGAATATATTTTATTATCTGGTATAAATTAATTTGCTTCCGCCTTCAGTAATTGGCAATTACTTTCAATGGCGATTAAAAATATTCATAAAAAATATATCATACTTTCAATTAGCTCAAGAACTTGTAACGGACTGAAGTATCTTTTTATATATCAACTTATTTTAAGTTTATAAAAATATATTATTACATTATTATTTTTATCGTAAACTTCTATATAATATTCGCATTATAAGCACATTGCTACATGTACATAAACTAGCATAATAGTGAAGAAATTTAAATACTGGGATAGGTAGGTATGTCTAAAACTTAATATTAGTTAACTCTTATACTAATTAGTTATAAGATATTACTTACTTAGACTTATATATATTACTTAGACTTAGTTATAAGATATTTATTACTGAAGATGGACGTATATCCGAAAATCTTTTAAGCAAAATATTAAATAGTGAAAGTTATACAGTGTTATATTTTTATTTTTATTACCTAAATTTTAAAAATGAGCTTTCATAGTGTTACCTCTTCAAAAATAGAAAAGTTCTTATACTAATAAATAATATGATAAATTGAAGATAAATGAAAATAAAATAAAACATAACTTAATTAAATAAAATTGAAATAGAATAATAATAAAAACAGTGCTTACTTCTAAGACGGTATTTAACATTTATTTTCTAATATTAGGTCGGGGAAAAAGTCTTTTCGCATAAAGTATGTATAAACTTGTAATGAAATATCTTTGGCTGTACTATTTGTATCGGGCTGTTTTTGATGACATTTAAAAGGTGACATTTCAAAAAAATAAACAAATTAGGAAAATTTTGTTTCCCGCTATTTTTCATTTGTTTTTCTTTCTGTCAAAATGAGCAAATCGAATGAAGAAATAAGATACATTTTAAATTTGTTTACAAAAAAGGAAAAAATGCAACGCCAACCGCGAAAAATAGTGTGACATTTATGGACCTAATGCAGTGTCAGAAAGAGTAGTACAAAGTTGGTTTAAGTGTTTTCAATCCAGGAGTTTTGATGTCAAAGATGCACCTCGCTCTGGTCGCCCTGTTACGGATAAAATGGACGCTATTTTTAAAAAAGTGGAGCAAGATCGACATATCAGTAGTTACGACATAACTGAAAAACTGGGAATTGACCACAAAACAGTTTTGACCCATTTAAAAAAAGCTGGGTACACAAAAAAGCTCGATATTTGGGTGCCACACGAGCTCACTGAAAGAAACCTAATGAACCGTCATTTGAAATTCTTTATTGAGACGTAATGAAACCGAACCGATTTTGAAGAGATTGATAATGGGTTAGTTGGAAGATATCGCGCTTCTGCGATAAACTCGCCCGTTGCACATTTTTTTTGTATAGTTAAATTGAATATTTTCATATGTTGTTTTTTTTGTGCAATAAAGTTTTTTTATTTTTATTATTATTATAACTGGTGATGAAATGTAGATCAGGTATGACAAGAACGTGCAAAAAAGGTCATGATCAAAGGTCGGTCAGGCTTCACAGACTGTGGCAAAACATGTGTGGTCTTTCATCACGATAACGCTAGTCCACATTCATTTTGAGCCACTCAGCAAAAATTAAGAGAGTTTAGCTGGGAGGTGTAAATGCATCCACCATATAGTCCTGACCTTGCACCTTCGGATTTTCATCTGTTTCGGTCTCTTTAGATTTTTTTAGGTAGTGTCAGGTTAACATCAAGAGAGGACTGCCAAAACTTCTTGTTGCGGTTTTTTGATCATAAGTCCCAACATTTCTACAGCAACGGGATCATGTCTCTACCTGCAAGATGGCAGAAAGTCTACAAACAAAATGGCATATATATACTGCAAATAAATGTAAATTAACTTTGAAAAAACATGACTTGAATTTTCATATGAAATACGAAGAAACTTTTTCCCCGACCTATTATAATCTAACTGATGATGGGTGTCTTCTTGACAGGTCTTTACTAGTATTATTCATAGTGAAATGAAACATTGTTTTCATTTTTATTAACTATCACAAAATCGTTCCCAATACAAAACTTCTTTTTCTTCTTTGTCTCGTAGAAGATCATTGATCTGTTGCTTTGGAAGTTTCTTCCTCTTGTGACACTGAGGACCAGCTATCCTTCCATCTTTTTGGTTGTGGCCTTCCTGTGTGAACGTGAGCCAGCTGGTGTCTTCTCTGCAGCAATGTGGGCGTTCTTAATTTCAGCCATCCTGTCTACATAGTCTTTCCAGAATCGTTTATTCATATTTCGTCTCACTGTGACTTCTATGTCGCTTATTCTTCTAATCACAGTGTTTCAGATTTTTTCTCTGAGAGGTTTATCCGTTACCTATATCATGTAAGACTAATAGATCTAATACTACTATTATTTCAGAACTTAACTACGTACCTGTTATTAATTTTACAATGACTTACTAGTATTAAATATATTGAAAAACAACATTTTTTTAATATTAATTATGACAGGTTTTAAAATGATAATTCAATACAGTAGGTACCTACTTAACATTTTTTTAATGACTAAATAAAAAAAAACCGTTAAAACTTCTAGTAATATTGTCCTGTCATTTAACATAATGTGAATACGCTCAAGTTGACATAAATGGAAATATGCACGATAAAATAAATGCTTACAATAAAAATCTAAATGACATTTCAACAACCATTGAAATGAGTATACATTTTTTAATTAAAAAATTTCTAGTACACATTAAAAAATATATGATTTAATATTTTACATTGCTAAGAGAAAACGGTCTCCGATATGCAGTTGGAAATGTGTTTTTTTTTTCTTATTAATAATATTAACTACTCGTGTAGGTGTAACGATGAAAAGAATCTACTTTTTATTATTACTATATTATTTGTATCTAGCGATATTCGCGCATTGCAGTACCCAAATGCCACCGCGGCAAAATATTTTTCTATAGAAGTGACTGGAGTATTGGGAATTTTCATGAATTTGTTAAATCCAAACCTACTCCAAAGTGAAAACCCTTGAAACCATAATATATTCAAATACGTTTTGATTAATTTAATATACTACTACAACTACTACCCCATCACGATGTATTTCACGAGTGGGGTAGCCAGGAGATGACAAGCTACATGCAATAAACATTCAAGCTGCTAATAAAAAATTAAGACGTTTAGGATGGGTGGCAAACCTCATGTCTGAATTTAAGATGTAAAATAATTTAACATGATTTTACAAAACATACTTACGGATAATTTTTACAAATCAAGCTAGTGCCAAATTAAGATACGAATTTTGTATCATTATTTTGAACTTCGTTTTGACTAATGCAACGATACACAATACAATGCACTAAACACACATACATACAAGTTACACCCAGATCCAGGATTAATAGAAAAATATCCTTCTTTTTTTACCGGGAATCGGACCCGTGACCTCGTGACTTAAATGCGACCATCTTTATAATATTTATTTTAAATCTGATGGATATTTATTTTAAATTTCTATACATAAAGATCCTGTTGTACAGATGAGGGACAAGAAGAATGATGAAATTTATTACTGATATTGAAGTTAACACAATTTTTTTTTTTTTAAAGATATATTTGGGTTTTGTTTGTTATAAACCCAAATACAACATTTTACACCTTTCACAGTAAGCTACTAAAAGCTTGTGTCGTGAAAGGGGAGTTTGCCGGCACCTGGTATCGAACCACGGACCCCTTGTTCATGAGGCCGAGACTCTACCTCCAGGCTACCGACGAACTCATCATTATGCTATACTGTGTTTTATTCCTGAAAATTTTCTTATGAATATCTGTGCAAGCCGTTTTATGTTCCAAAATAAATTCAATAATTTACAAGAAATACTCAATTTACTCGTATAATTTTAAGATATTGGAACAGCTCCAAATATACCTATAAGTATCAGAATGTTTGACCTTAATTAAGTAGTCAAGAAAATTTGTTTGTTTAATTACCAGAAGTATCAGAATGTTTGACTTTAAGTAGTCAAGAAAATTTGTTTGTTTAATTACCTATAAGTATCAGAATGTTTGACTAAGTAGTCAAGAAAATTTGTTTGTTTCGCGGTGAAATTTCCAAGTGATAATTTACAAACGTCATAACAGAGATGAATTTTCGATTCTGGCTGCATACAGAACTGAGTAAAAGGTACGAATGAAGTCCTTTTGTAAATCCAACAGAGTTGTCACCAGCCGGTTAAGGTAAAGTAAATGAGCTTCTCCGAATGGAAGACATTAAAATACCGACTATGTAATCATAGCTTGTTCTTAGGATCTATACGAGTATAACTACCGTCTAGCTAGTGTATGCACCTGAATCTGGAATTGAAATGAAAATTTGCATGAAATATTTAAATAAACAGATCTACGACTGCTGCTGTAGCGGTGCCATTTGATAAATAAATACTTCGACTTCCTCAAACAAATCCAATAATATTGTATACATTATATTAATGTAATGATAATATTATTATGGTTACATTATAATTCACAGTGATTTGCGGTTTGCATAAACAACATCGTTTAGTACATACATACATTTGAGATGCAAATGCGGTAGAAATATTAAAGATAGGTACTCCTTCGATTACTCTGTATTATGAAGAAGCAATCTCTTGTATATTCTGCTCTTTTGGATGCATATTGTAAGCCTATTGGAAGAGTACATAAGAAGAAAAATAGTAATATCGTCATATCTTTATATGTATTATTATTTATTTTACACGAATGTCATATGGTTTTTTTCAGCACATATAGGAATTTGAGTAGGTACCTATAGATTTTCTCGTTCATTAAAATTTATTTATTCTTAAATTATTCTTCCTACGGTCTTCACAAATAAAAATGTAACATACTTTTTATGTAAAAAAGAAGGTAATTTATTTCCGCATCAAGATATGTTTTTTCATCGTTTAAAAGTATGCAAATTAATTAATGAAATATCTATTAAAATGTTTTATATTGCCGCAATAAAGTGTTTCCTTCTAAGATTTATTATGGTAATGGAAAACTTTGTGACAAGTTTATTCCGAAGGAGCAATATTTTAAAATGTTAAAATCATTAGATTTTGTACTCTTCATGTTGGGAATGAACTATGAATATAATTTCAAATACTATTTTGCAAATTAATGCGCAGAATAACAAAGAACATATAATTATTAAGTCTGCGTTATTTGTTGAATTGCAATCAAGATTTTTCACAAAGAAACCACATTAGAATTTCCTCAATCATTGTGGTAAAAATTTTCTACTTTTTTATTATGAAGTGACTGTTAATTATATATTTAATTTTTATTAAAAATGTTTTTTCAATCTCTCATAATTAGGTAGGTATAAGTACAGAACAGCACGTGTATCTTAATTTTATTTATTTATTTTTATTTATTTATTCATTTATAAAATTATAAAAGTTAAAATTTCTTTTATAATTTATTTACACGTTAATTTCATCTTAATTCTATAATTATCTAGTTATATACATTACAATCATACTTAAATTACTTAACATTATTCAAGTAAAACATATATCGATTTCTTTTTTTTAACTTAAAAACTTTTTCTTTTTATATACTACCTACATATTATTTGAACTTAATTATATAAATACTCAACTAACTGTACACATTTTATTCTTAACTTACTAACATTCATATACTTTCAAATTTAAAATTTTTGTTTCACATATTGCAAGCATTTCTTCCGAAAAGAGGAAAGACTTCGAGCCTCTTTTAGGTTTGCAGGAAGATCGTTGTATAATCTAATACCTTTATAGAATAAACTATTCGATGTTCCTGCCAACCTTGTTTTTGGTATTCTAAAGTCATTTCCTCTTCTCGTAGGGTACCTATGATGTTCATAATTGTGAGTCAAGTTCTGTCCTAGGTAGCTTGGCAGCATACCTTTTACTATTTTAAATATAAAAATAAGAGTATTCAAGTATACTCTTTGTTTGGCCGTCATGAAGTTTAGTTTTTCCAACATTATTTTAATTTTAGCATATTTATTATACCCTAAAATTCCCCGCATTGCTCTATTTAAAATTTTTTGCATGTGATTAAAATGCGCTTCATTATTTAAAAACAATAGTGTGGAACAATAATTTACATGGGGCATTATAATAGAATTAACAACTAGTTTTCTTGTACTTAAATCTAATTTCTTTCTTATTCTTAGGAAGAAACCCGTTTTTTTACTGAGTTTTTTAATAATATGTTCCACGTTTGATTTAAAATTCAACTTACTGTCTATAATTATACCTAGATATTTCATTTCTTTTATTATATTAATTATTGAAGACAATATTATTCTTACAGCCTTGGTTTTTCATCCGGAGAGAAATTTTATTAATAATAATTGTGCTTTCAATATATAATAAAATATTTTACAATACCCTGTAAACGATTAACAACACATGGTTTTAAATCTGATTTTATTACAAAAGCACGTGTTCTAAAAAATGATTTTTTAAATTAACAATGAAATCAAATTCACGTCTAAGTCGTAATTTTTATTGTGGAATTAAAATAATCCAAGTTTTTGCCTGTATAATTAATAATTCCGATTATTTATTTTATAAATTTGCCATTTAAAAATAAATTGTGATAAATGTTTATGTACATAGTCAAGGGAAAGTATAATATGTCGTACGTAGATTTAAGTGGCTGAAAAAGACGACCCTCTTTTGATTTTGAACGAGTGAATAAATATATTGATAAAAATATCATGTATAGGTAATGTGGTGACACTGAAGTGAATTTTATACTCTGGAAATAAAAACAGTACATCGATGTGGAATAAATATGAAAAGAACATGTAAGATAATCATCTGATGTATAAATCATTCTGTAAAATCTGTTCGTTGTGACTTATCCAATATTTTTATTTTACCAACATTTCGAGCCACAATACATATTTCTCATTCCACTAAGTTTTTTGTAAGCATTTCGCTATTGGTTATGTAAGTTTCAAATAACAATATACGGGATTCGCATTAATTTTAAAGACTTTTTTATACTGAGTACACATTTCGAATAAAAATTTGAAACAAATTAACATGTTATAAATTGATCAATAGAGGCAATAAAGATTATAAATACAGTAATTAATATTTCCATATAAATTTAATAAAACGATGAGTGTATTCAATTTTATATTCTCAATTATTGTCCCGCGTAAATCAATGATATAATAGTATCGCGACCTATATTTTCTGTATGGAATATTTTAACACTAACTGATATCGCGTTCTATCAAACCATATCCACCAAGTTAATGCCCGCGAAAAATACTGTTTAACCCGAGACTTAAATGGGTAATGTTTCCATATAAATAATTTATAATTCGGATTTGTATCTCTCCAATTTATTCACCATCTTTATACAGTGGTGCATAAACGAGACTCAATGACGCTACTTGTTGGTACAATGATCCTTTAGTACCTACTTAGTTAGTTTTCATTTAATGTATAATATCTGATCACAGAGCCATTGACTAAGAGATTATGAGAAAAATATAAACATACAATGAAAACAGTAATAAGACAACAGCTATGGATTCTCAACGTGCTTCTGATACCTTGGTACAAATATTGCTGAGGAATGTATAAAGCCAAACACACAGATGCTCACAAACGTTGTTCAGATTTTGTGATGACATTCCAAATTCGCGTACTAAACTGATACATATACTGTAAAGATTTTTGTTATCTCTTTATTGGCTTCAGTACTCTTTAAGTAGGTAATTACAGTTTTGTTTATTTAAACCTATATTTTAAACTACATATGGAACATAATTTAAAAAGATTGCAAAACATGGTGAACAAATAGAACAAATTCAATTAACTCTGATATACAAATTCAAATATCAATTTAAAAAACGAAAGAGGAGTATTGATTTTTGATTGGTGTAATTAAATTTCAAGGGTTTTGTTTATTATTTTTTAAATTACTTTTATTATATTGAGATAAAAAAGTTAACGATGAGTTAAATTAAAATAAAAAAGATGTTTGTTAATCGATGAAATTGTAAACTCTTGAAATAATAATACCTATTTTAAATGAGGCAATTATTAATCAAATAATACTATAATAAAAAGGAAACTCGTTAAAAGCGAACTTTAAAAAATAATATTGAAATAAACAATTAGGTACAAAAATATTATTGTAGAATCAACTTGAAAAAGACAGAAGATAATATTTTATTGGATTAAATTTGAATAAGCAAAGCTGAAAATAAAATCGTTTTTGAGGATCAATTATCATTGATGATGATTTGTCTATAATAAGCAATATTGTTTGAGCAAGAATAAATTGAGATTTTTATTTATCCAAATTTAATGTTTTACAAAAAAAAAATGTAAGCTGTTATAGTATGTTGATAGTGTACTGGTAATGTGACTCTAGTTATATAATATTTTTGATATCATTGGTTGTGATAAGAATAGAACAAATACATGCCAGTATGTTGTGTTATATCTATTTATGGTAAAATTTGATTAATGCATTTTATATTTCATATTTGAACTTAAGCCATTTAACACTTTATTAATTACTGGGGAACTTCTAGATAATCCACTCCGAAACACGACCTAGCTATGTGTGTTCAGTTTTTTAAATATTAAATAAGGAAAATTTACGAACGTAAAAGAGAAAGTTTTTATGGAAACACTAATTTGAAAAAAAAACACTCCAGACAGATTTCATACGTTCCATGCTGGATGACGCGTCCGATGTCCACATACTGGAAACACGTATTTCATTATTAAAAATGGTGGCTTCGTGTAGAGAGCAAAGTAATTTATCTACTTATAAGTTGGGTATACTCTACAGGAAAAAATCGTACCATAATTAAAATTTGGTATACATGCGCTAAAAATATTATTTTTAAACTGAATTTCATCTCACTTGTCTTTCCATAAATTACTATCATAAATACGGAAAAATATCCTTCATAGGAAACATGTGAACTTTTATATTTTATTCAGTCATAATTTAATATATAAATGGAATACAAAATATAAAACATCTTTGTTCCAATTCAATAAAAAATACCTGTTTTTTTTCATGTCATAGTATAAAACAATACGACTTTCTCTATATTATGCAATGTGTTATCTAACGGAAGAATAAAATATTCTTAATAACAGCGAGATAGAAAATACAATTTTCACTGAAACCCTCCGATAAAGAAAAAACATTACCTCGCAACTAAAACCTACTCAGTTATCTTTATATTTATTTTATTTAACTCATATTTTGAATACTCAATTATTTTTTCGCCGACGTTATGCGTGAATTTTCTTTTTATACCTAATTATTAGAGATGCACCAAGAGTTAATATTTTTTAAAACACTTGTTATTTGGACTTTTTCTTAGTTAAAAATGTATATATTTATTAATTGTTACAATATTGATTATAAACCTCAAAAACGTCTATTGATTGAACTGATATCATCAATAAAAAACTATTTTACAATTCTTCGCATGGTTAAATTGACTTAAATTCTTCAAATTTTTATTACTAATTTGTATGATTATTATTCAAAACCTTAAGAGTCTCTAGTATTTACTGAGAAGGTTTAAGAAATTTTATATTTAAATAAAAATAATCAAAAGAATAGTGTGAAATATATAGTCCCATCATTATTGAAGTTTGATTGAGATTTGTAATAAATTAAGTTATTCCCGAGAGATGGAAAGTGTGAAAGCGATATTGAAAGGAGGTTGGTGTACTCTGCTATTTTAGTGCTAAAACTAATGTTTGTCAGTAAGATGTGGGCATAGCTAAAGAAGGATGCAAGCGGCATAATAATGCAGTAGGAATGAGATAGTTTAGAATGATGTGTAATAAAAATCTGAGAAATCGTGTGCGTCACTGTATGTATTTATACTATTATATATTATACTATTCCCTCGTGCTGCATTCTAAGTGCGGTAGGCAGAGAGAACGGAACGCCATATAGATCTGTCGCTACATACTTTCGCCTCCTCTACATTCATGTGTTCGTCGATAGTCTCGGCCTCGTGAACAAGGGGTCCGCGGTTCGATCCCAGGTGCCGGCAGACTCCCCTTTCACGACAGAAGCTTTTAGCTTCCTGTGAAAGGTGTGTAAGGTTGTACTTGGGTTTATAACAAATTCCAGATAGGTATATCTTTTTTTTTTAAAAGTAACCTCTCATTCACGCACGTCGTTTCTCCTACTCAACACACGGCCGTTCTTGATAATTTGATCTACGTGATCAAGCTACGTAGTTCTCAGACGCCCGCACTTCCTCACTGATGTATTTACCAAAATGAAAATATAAGTTAAACATAAATAAAAAATATATTGTCAACCGGAATTCCGCAAGGTTCAATATTAGGGCCTCTCCTCTTCATTTTATATTCTGCTGGAATCCAGACTATTGTTGAATCCTTCGGCTTGAGACTCAGCGCATATGCTGATGATGTGCAGATTTATGCTGCGGAGGAAATGACAAAAATTGAAAGTCTGAAACAAACTTTTCTGCAATGCATAGAGGCAGTTTTCTGTTGGCTGTCGACAAATAAACTTTGTCTAAATGCTGAAAAACGGAATTCCTGTGGCTGGCATCTAGAGGGAGACAGCATCTGCTGCCGAAGGATAATATTGTGATATTAGGAAGTACTATAACGCCGACAACATCCGTCAGGCTTCTGGGGATCACCATTGACAGCAGCTTGTCCATGGAACGTCACATTGGTAGTGTTGTCAGCTCCTGCTACTATTGCCTCAGGCAAATCAAGTTGGTCAGAAGATCTCTTACCCGTGATAACATTAAGACACTAATATCTGCGTTGGTGTTATCCAGGCTTGACTATTGCAATGTTGTATTTAGTGGTTTACCAAAGGTGCAGACAAATAGCCCGTGTTGTATATGGAGCAGATAGGTATGATAGCATTACACCTCTTTTAAAAGAACTGCACTGGCTGCCTTTAGAAGCCAGAATTCAGTATAAAGTGTGTGCTCTTGTATATAAGGCTCTAAATGACATGGCCCCCACATACATTAGTGATATGTGCACTCTGAGAAGTTTGGGAGAGAGGCGGCGTGCCCTGAGGTCAGCGCAGAGTGCGGCGCATGAACTGGAGGTTTCACAGAGGGGACGCTTAACTGTTTACGGTGACCGCGCTTTCTCTGTTTCTGCCTCTAGGGCTCAGGTGTGCTGCCGACTTCCAGGCTTTTAAGAGGGACCTCAAGAACTACTTCTACAAACTTTTTTATGAACTGTGACTGTTGTGTATATTGCATTATTTTATTTTTATTTTTGATGCGGATACATATTATTATGTATCTGAGATTATGTGTTATAATGTTTTTGTATTTAAATTTAAATTATTGACACAGACAACTTTGTTGAAGATAAAACATTATCATGTACAGCGTCCTCGAGGTGCTATGGCACAAAGATGGCGCTTTAAATACTCTCCGTTTATTATTATTATTATTATATCAAATTTTATAAATTTAACCACAAGTTTGGAAAAATGAGAAAATAATGAAATAATCCAGATCCTTCAGGACGTGCATGGTTGACACATTGAATAAGAGAGCATGCATGAGGAATTGTATGACAGTGACGGAAGCGAAAGTTGTATGCAAGTATTTACGCAGAAGTAAGTATTGTTCGATCCTATCTGCTTACCCTATGTTAGTAATTAATTAAAGAAATAAATCTATTTAAAGTTATCCCTACGTGACTACGTGCACGTATATGAATGTAAACGCGTAAATAAATATAAAGTTCAGATCAATTCAAAAGTTTAAGGCTTCATTTGGCTCTAAAGCAAAGCTTTCTATAGAATAGGATTTCCGTTATTTTTTACACGTGTTTGTAAGAGACAGGTGTTAGTGAAACTTAATTAAACTTAAAGTAATTAATTTCGTAAGATTTTGTATTCGCTCATTGATGAGGTACACGAACTGAATGAAAACGAATTTAATTTAATGTACAACATCTTTATTTGCGCTGCTCTAGCATGTCATGAGGGTAGAGGTAAATGTAGGTCTGCTTATTAAATTTACCTTTACTGTGTCAAGGAATAATTATATGATAAAAACAATTGCTTCTATTTTTTACTCATTCTTTACTATACATTGATTACAAACAATTTCATAAATAAGTATGTACTTACATTCAAATTTATTATAATCAATATACACAAGGCAACTTCATTGCATAGACACGATTTTCACCAACTAATTTAAAGTTTTTTCTCATTTGAGTTTAAGGATAATATAGTATGATTTCATTCTAGCAAACATCAAATTTTTTGCTATATATGAACACAATGACAATGAAATGAAATTTTTCAGAGTAATATGAAAATTTTAATCTTCATACTTTTAAAAATGGTTTTCTTTCTATTGTTTGTAAGATGGTGTCTGTTGTTATACATATCAACAACTTTGTCAAGTACTATAGTCTAGCACACATTTTAAAAATGAAATTTGGTCAAGCAATAGGTAACTATAAAAGTATTCAAGCGGAAAATATCCAAAGTATCGACTTAATGAAAGCCACAAGAAGTACTCCTTTTAAATGCTCAGAGAATCTCTCTTAATGTTTTTTAATCCTGTGTTTATGTGTACACTAATGGGTGTATGCATCATTAAACTTGTTTCCACAAACATTTTCGGGTAGAATTTAACATAAGTAATGTCGAAAACAAGCCGACTCTACCGAGATTTTATGTTTTTTAATAGCCTTTAGAAACATTTTTGGTGGTGAATACCATTGTACGTACCCATACCTATCAAGGATAGACATAAATTGTAAAACTATTAGATTTAATACTTACGTCTTTTTTATATTTCTGCGTTATAATAATGGTAAAACATGATTGTTGAATACAAAATATTGTTCCAAATTTAATTTATTTTACATTGAAATATTTACCTACTCTTGTCAACATTTTTGAATGTTTTCATTGTCCTTTTTCAGGAAAAAATATGTACAAATGTGAGTTTATGATTCATATAACATTTCAAGTTTAAGGAAATAGTTGCATCACGGTAAGCAAAAGGCGACATCCACAAGACAATACAGAATGAAAAGTATATATCTCAATGAATATGTAGGTACTACATTCTACCCATGACTCAAACTTATAATGCAAATCATCACGCAGATAGATCGCAACGTCACTCCAAACACGATCGATTCAATCACAACGTATTAGATTGTATCCTGGAAGACTAAAAAGTTAAGATGGGAGATTAAGTTTGAACCAGAATTCACATACATACATACAATACATGTAGAGGCACATCTGTAAAAGAAGCAAGCAACTCATCATTATGGGCGGGTATGCTATGAGCATTGATCCACTAAGATAATTTCATATAGAATCCACATTGAAATGCAATGAAGGAAAATCTAAGCTCGCGACGAATCATACCACTAGTGAAGAAGTCATTAACAATTAATTTTGAATGATGTGTATATGAATAAAATTAATGTATAAAAATTACACGATTTGCTTCAAATGATTTGATTTATAGATGAAGCAGAATAAAAAAGAGAAATATTTCAACGAGTTAGTGACATTAGAAGCGACACACAGTTCAACAATTAAAGGTGAGTTGTGATGATCATAGATATGACAATTATAAAAAAAGTTGGTCGTGTACATACCTTCAAGAGTTTCACAAACCGTGTTTGGCCGTCTTTTAAAATTATTCTATGGAATGAGAGGCCCACGGTGAGAGCTTACGATCGGGTAGAACAAAAACTTATCATTTATTATGATTTTTATGTTGGGAAAACTAAAATATTACTAGTAATAAAAATATGTTAAATTATCAATGCAGAAATAATGTGTCAAAGAACAATACCTATTTTAAATTCCGATTCAAATTCATTTATTCAGTTTTATACGAAAACATAGAAAGGATTTAAATTACAAACTTACATTAATATATTTGATTAATTCAACCATTAAACCTTCAAGGTTTATGCCACAGTGGTCTTAGTTCTTAGGTCAAAAAACATCTTGGAATATTATATAAAAATAATCTATTCAGATATAGTACCTATCTTACTTTATTCTTTGAGTACTAATTAAATGTTGCTACCATCTTAATTTGATACACACAATATTAATTATATGAAGGAAAACTGTTTTGTACGTCTGTTTAAATTTTCTGTGGGTAATTTACGTATGTAGATATGTTTTTAATGTGATATTTTTCCTCGTATCATGGTACACCACGACTCTACATCAAAACCTCATTTCGTTCTAACGAGAGTAATATTTTTTTAATTGTCATATATTTCTGTTTAATTCACATAATTTCGAAACGAGCATTGTTTTAAAACTCGCTTCCTAACTTAGTTTTCTACAAAAAAAAAACTGACAGTAATCCTATTAAAATATCTAAGCGAAAAATAATTATGCAGTCTAAATATCCATAAGCAGCATTCGTTTGAGTTCACAAAAAAAACAACCAAATATACAGAAGTGTGGTCTTCACGTACTACATTTATTTTTTTGTATCATTGCTAAAGTTTTGTTGTTCGTCATGTTATTTCAAAAATCAAGTCAAAGAATCACAGAGTTGAAAAGACATCCCGTGGGTCAAATTATTATTTCTCAATTGGTAGACGGTTGCTGGGCAAAGAATGCATTTAATATGGTGACCAAGAACAGTATGAAAAGTATAAGAATGCCTCAAATAAGGTAGTCTTATACCATCAAGAAGGTATACGAGAAAGATAGCGACTGATTGACGATCACTGAGAAAGTCTAAATAAGAGGCTTGTATTTTTTTTTAAATTTATTAAGGCAATCCAGGAATTTAATATAAATTGAAAAGTATCTACTATAGAATGCAGTATTATTTTAGTTATACTTTAGTCTCTGCTAGTAAAGGGCGAAAAAGTGCACTTATTGCGTGTGTGTATGGATTGGTTATAAACATTAAGAAAAAAATATATCGATGATCATAATCTTATAAAAATGACAAGTGTTAAATACTGAATAACATAGAGTTTTACTACTGGAACTTTGAGCGATAAAATATCTCGATATTAATGCAATAAATATTTATATTTAAAAATATTCACATTCATTGTAAATAATATCGTGTCACAAATAATAATATTCCGTATCATTTTCCCATATTGTGATCACGTTTTGCAAAGCGATGTATTTTGACATTTTGTGTACAACTTTTGAATACGTGTAAACCTATATTATTATATTCGCTTTTTGACATGTTGATACAATTATTGTTATTAGATATATTTATATATTATAGATACCTAGATGTGTGTTGCGAATACAATTCTGTTACAGGAGGAAATGAAATGTGGAAATAGTGTTGGAATGATGTAGAACATTTTTATACCTATCGACAATACAAATATTCAAATATTGAGGTAAGTATTTGTAATTTTTATATCAATGTGGAGATTTGAACAATATCTTTTTATAATCGTTACCCGTTTGGTCCGAAACATAAAAAAATATATTAAATATTAGTGTACATACTTAATAAAAGTAAATTTCATAAATTGCATTATTTGAATCAAATTTCATATCATACCTATTTATCCATTATTAGCATTTCGAACTTATTTTAATAGTAATATAGAAGTATCGTGTAATCAGTTAATGTCATATACTTAGATATTTATTTTATCTTTAACATTAATTTTTATAATAAAGGAATCATTTGTATGAACTAGCTATCGAAAATGTCTTGTTAAGTTAAATATTATGTTTTTAAGTCTTTTTATGTAAGAAGTCAGAAAATATCGATTCAAAACGTTATATAAAGCACTTTAACTAATTGTTGGGGCGTGCTACCGGTGTTTAATGTTTTTTTTGCTAGATCGAGAGAGCCAACTGTGTGTTAATATAATAATAATTATTGTTGGAAATATATCACACTTTACTGGGACTATTCCAGCTTGACGCCAATGCAATCTCAGAGAAAACGATCTAGACAGTGCCCTAGCTACTAACTCTTCTTATGAGCAATGTTGTGATGGTATATAAAGACATATGGAAAGACTTTATCTAAGATGTATGTGAAATATACCTAAAATGCTAAGCTTTAGCTTCTAAAAATTTTAGCCTTTCGATCTTATGTAGTTCATTCATCTTTAAATATTTCACCACTTCAAATCCCGGTTTATGGTTTCGATTATATTTTTACTTGGTATTGTATATGTCGTAGTCATTTTGAAGAATCCGTCCGTTTAAAAACGGTGTCGTCATTTTGCAAACGGACAGGCATAATATTTTATAATACCCATTATTGGTACGGCAATAAGTTGTGGTATTCTTAATGTAATTTTTACGGTACGGAAAAAATAGATGATACAAAATAGAACCATTGTTTCACGACTATCTTCCGCGCAAATCCATATATGTTTGTATGTTTTACTAGTGAAATTGTAATATGAAAGAACTACAATATTACAATTTGACTAGTCATATTGTAATATGCCTGAATGCACGTTCGTCATTTTATAATATGCCGGCCGTTTACAAAATGACGACGCCGTTTGTAAACAGACGGATTCTTCAAAATAACTGCGACATATACAAGGTAGAAAATATGGTCAAAATAGTCTAGTTTTGTTAAGTCTATAAAAGATTTACTGACCACACCTATAAGTTTCTCAGTTTCATGGTTTCAAATACATATTCATGAAAGTAAACTTTTGCGTGGTATGTAAAGTAGCATTAGTTGCTATTGATTCTACAAGTTATCTAGAACTTTAGTTGTTAATATAAATTTTATGAGAGATGAAACTAGATAATTATATATGTTAGAATGTATATAAGTATTAGTCTGGAATTTTTTTTTGTGAATTATTAATTTTATCTATGTTATGAATTTTTTGACACAATTGGATGTCGGGAACTGGATTTTTTACTTACTAGAAGTGTAGATGTCAAACATGTCATTGTTTTATTAATTTTATCCACAAATGATGCTTACATCTAATTTCATTTAGGGAGCACCGAATAAATCTTTGAGATTTAATAACACTGAAACTCCACGTTATAAACGTTCATTAAAATGTAAATTTACATTCGTAGTATACACATTGATTCCATGATACATGTTAAAGTGTGTAGGTATTATGTATCGTGAACCAAATACTAACATCCCAGAGGGAGAAGAATTATGTATTGTATTATTTATGCGAATAAAAAAATATAATATTTCATGGGTTTTATACGACAAAACAATGGCGTAATTTGTATTGTACCATCATAAATATTTAGCGCATGCAGTTTTTTTCATCCGCTGCGAAATACATATATACACAAGTTGTAAATTGGAGATGATACTATTATTCTCTTTGATGGGACCGTTACAGATTTATCCTGGATTCATCCGCCTCATATTGTGTCTCATCCGTTCAACAATAAAAATTGTGTAGACGGGCGGAAACGAATTCACACAATCACACAGTTTACCTGCACGAATGGAGTGGAGACTCCAAAAGGAAAAGCTCAGATGAATGAGACGTTGAAGACATCCACCTTCAGGTACTGAACATATAATAATTTAATACACTTGTCATTTCTTCTACTTCTAATATTTGTTAAAAATTATGAAACATCAATTAAGTGATTCCTTGCTAAATAAAATATTATTTAAAAAAAAATATTAATAAATACATTATGAGTTGCTTGACTAATTTTATCACTGTATTTTCTGGAAATATTCCATCAAAGGATCTGTTTAAATTTTGATGCTAGATAAAATAATCTAAACGTTTTAAACGTCAAATTTACTCATATGTTAATTTTTAATAGATGTCCTATGTAGAAACTAATATAATTTCTAACGAAGTATGTTTTGCTACCTCAGTACACCGCCTACTGACTATTAGCACGTGTATCATAATGAATAAATAAATACATAATGTAGTTTCAATTCCACATAAACTCAGTAAGGTATAACGAACCCTGTATTGACATTTTATAATACATACGAGTATTACTCCTATTTTCTATGTAATTCCAGGTTGTTTGAGTTAAACAATATAATGTAATAATTCATTGAAAACAACCTACACGATATCTATTTATGTGTAAATACTTACTCTATTTTTCGATTATTATCTTTGTCAAAATTTCCCAATTATTCTTGTTTTACAACCAAAAGAATTTATTTTACCTGCGGTGATGTTTTGGGGGGTAAAGAATTGTTTCGTTTTTATCAGATTCTCACGATTTCAATTTTAATGATGACGAATATTAAAAATATATTTACATGTATGTCTCTAAATTTATCATCTGTAGCTACATTCAAGAAAACAAAGTATGAAATGGTTTGACCCAGCTCCAGGTTTCTAGTTTCATAAAGTACTTTCCTTTCCTTTCCTTGAATATATATTTTAGTGCTAAAGATAATATTTAAGTATACCACCAATATGAACTAAACGTAGATATTATGTTAGTTATAAGCATGTAGTTTGAAATGATTTATAATAGGTACATATTTATTTAAATGTACTTAATGTTTCATAAAGGTCCCACCTCAGCATTTATAATGTCATTCACATAATTATTCATAGAATTAAGTAGGCACCTTCATAACGTATCAAAGGCTTCAAACATGAGACGGTTAGGGATGTTTATACGCCGTATTTAAGTAATAATATAATTTGTGTTTGTATCCAAACAAAATTAACACAGAAACGGGGATTACTGGCATCACGTTTAACGTGAAGTAATTTGGAGATTGCCACAATATCATTATAATAAATTATATGATAATATGACTTGACAGTCTAAAGTTAGTTAAGGTGAAACAGTATAATTAATATAAAAAGCTCACAAACACTACTCTTTTTGTTGAAACAAAAATATAATAAACTTAAGATACTCATTAAATCATATCGGTATGAGCTTTACTAAACGGTTCGTAGAAATGAAAACAAACAAAAACGACGTAGTTGCGCTTTGTTAGAAATTTAAATATATTTTCTTCAAAACCTCAATTGATGAGGATATTTACTAGCTTACCTGCATAACAAGCTTTTAAGGGAGATTTTTATAAGTATAAAGGCATACTTAAGTGCAACGCTGTATAAAGGAATGCATTGTACGTAAGTCATAATGTGCAGTACTATTAGCTATTAGTATACATTATTAATACTTATTGTATACTATTGCAATACAAAGACTTGGAATTAGATTAGGTTAGGTATGTACATAACTAGAGAATAATACAATATTTAAGACTGAGCAATATATTGCTTCATGGTATAACATACATACACACATTGCGGTAGCTATAAAAACGTGGAATGGCGTCAGATAAATTGTCCAATTTCTTTATTATTCTTGTTATCCAAAAGTTCGTAGGAAAACTTTTAGTACCTACTATTACTTCAATAAATATTTTCAAACACTAAATCATCCGAAAATGTGAGAACTGTAGTAAAAATTTATATGGTATAAAAATGATACATATTTCGCTGTGGTAATAATTTACCAATGGTTCCTGTAAGTGTGTTAATAGAACATCTTCAATTTATTTTATGCATTGTAAAGAGAACAACTCCAATTCACGCTTCACTACGTTATACAGTTAGGTAATATATTGCTGGTTTTTATAACATAATATATAAATACAACGACACATAAATAGACAATTTCGATATTAAAAAGCTACCTTGTAACGTATTGATAACTTTTTATTATTTATTTTATTTTATATCTAGAAATACAAACCATGACTACTACAAAACTCTATTGATAAATAAATATTTCTAAATTTATGTTCTTAAAATAATTATAATAAATGGAATTTACTCCCACAGTAGACCTAAGCCTGCTCTGAGGCAGTATACTTAACTTAGTACCTATACTTTTTGGGTCCAGACTTCAAACTTTGCCACTCCAATCCATCCTTAGTCATTTTCATCACATGCATTACGCATCAACGGCCGTTGCAACAAGTGAAAATCACTCTGCACCTCCCTTCAGTGGCACCTCGTGTCCTCTTTATCCAAAAAGCTCACACATTTTAATAGATGGCTGTTTCATCGAGAACAAAAATTATATAATGTTTATTGCTTCATTCGTTCTTTACCAATCTTCTCCGAATCACATGAAGAAAAAATATACATAATAGATACATTTTAAGTAATCCATTTCTACGACATTTCTAATGCTATATACATATACATCTATATATGTAGTTGTCGTTTGGACGTGTACCGTGAAAGAATTTCATCCGGGTCGTCGCGTTGGCAACCTCGTATTTGAAAAAAATAATTTATTTAAGTATCTTTAGATGTTCTCAAATTATGATCCAGTCAGAATCGATGGCTTTCTCGTATTTCTAATACTACCCGCCATCAGATAATTAATATGACACTCATGTAAGTGTCATATGCCTATCTTGTTTTCTCGAGTGTTGGTAATAATAAACTTTATTGCACAATAATACATTGAAATTCAATATTATATTTTTCATATACTATACCATCACGGCATATCCCACAAGTGGGGTAGCCAGCAGATCAGCTGCACGTAAGATTCATGCAAACTGTCCTCTTCGTGCCAATACAAAATCAATATAAATTTGCTTTTAACGAAATAGTTTCTATTTGTATTCAATAAATATTTATATGCTACTTATGCCAAACTTGTAGCACAAATTGGCTTTGCCAAAGAATGAGGGAAAGCAAAGGTAGAGGTACAAGATATTTGTGATAAGTATACACAAAGACATAAGTTAAACCGATAAACCTTTATCCCGCCCCCTTACTGTCTCTTTGTGGAATGTTCAGCAGATTTACACAAGTAATAGTAGGAAGTATATTTTCAGGTGCAAAGGGACTTGGAACACTTTTGTCTGATAACTTGTGCTGACTGAGAAAATTCAAGAGCACTTAGTAGCACCTGCTCTGAGTTATTTTAAGATTTATCACATCTTTTGTAGATTCGATAAGTAGTTTGTAAATATTTTGCACACGACTTATGTGAATCGATAAAAATTATATCAAAAGTGCATTATCTTAATTATGTTTTTTTTTAAATGGTAGATAATATTTTTTTATATATTTTTCAAAAACTTGTGATGGAAGAATCTTAGCCGTGTCACATAATAAAAAAATCTAATAATTGGAAAAAATATAACTGTTTTTTTACTCCATCATAAACATTTAACACTAAATTATCATGACGTGACTTTGTAACTCAATAATAAAAGTGTGTATGAAAACACGTATAAAAAATTGTCATAATGTAGAGAAAGCGAAAAAAGAATGTGAGGATAGATTAATATGATATTGCATTCTCTCTGTCTACTTCACTTGGGATACGGTGTGAGATTAAAGGTAGAAATATAATGAGATGTTTTGTTTTACTTCTTTTTCTGGTATTTTAGGGTCATGTTGGGTATAGGCTTCCCCGATACTACTTTAAAGTCACTAAAATTAATCAAGCTTTCAAACTCACAACTTTTTATTCACAACCAACTCTATAGGACTTTTGTCAGTAGCGATTATGTGAATGGTGGTTTTTGAAGTAGTATATCAAATTTTATTTTAAAAGGTACAACATTATAGCACCTGATTTTTATATAAAATGTTTTCTATTGATCTAAAATATGTTTGATGTCGTATTTAACATTTTTGTCTATTTCACATTTTATTATTTGTGGTTTCTCTTTTTGCAAACAAATGTTATTTACTTACACTTATAGTTCCAGACTCATTTAATGTCAAATTTCAATCTTCTATCTTTTCCAACTTTGCCTAGTGTTAAGCGTTGCGTAGAGTTGAATAGTAAGTGAAGATACATCTGCATATCTAATATTTGTGGACACTTTCACTGTATAAATAATTTCTGCATCACTTCTATCTGATACACTTCTCATTTGAAAATCAATTACACATTAAGTCTATAATAATACGTCTAAACATGATAAGAAGAGAAAATTGTGACTTGATATTTGACGGAGTGTTGTTCTCATAATTTAATATTTCATATAAAATCACACATATAATCACTAGAAATGATATAATATGGAAGAAAATACATGCATTATGATGATATCACTTAATGTCAAATTTAAATCTAAAATTAATGCGTTATTATGATATCATTTAATATCAAATATAAATTTAAATCTACATTATTCTACTACGTACATGCATTTTTAGAAGAGACTAAAATTATATTGGGAATGACTGAGCCAGTGCATTCGGCAATGAAACCTCGGAAACTACATATCGTGGACACGATATGTAGTTTTGATGTAGGGCAGCAGCTGCATCATTTATTAATTTTAAACAGAGTTTTGTAACATCTGAACAGTTGAGATACTGCGAATCACCAACCCGCAGAGCAAGCGTGGGGAGTCAACGCCAAACAACTATTCAAAGCAAAACTAAACGCCACATTATATAACAAGAGAACCTCAGGTGAGTAGAGCAAATTTTTCAGAAAATTTGATAGTTTGTCTGGTTTACTCAATTGAAAATCAAAGGGAGTATGCATTGATAACAAATATCTAAGCCATCAACTATGTTGTAATTGAAAAATGTAGCCCTCATGAACTAGCTATAATCTTAAATGAAACATTTAAGACGGTTCTATGAATCTAGCATAAACTGTAATTGCTGCAGAAGGAACCCAAATTATGGTACATGCAAATCAAATGAAAAATGTTCAACAATTAGGATATTCCATATGATTGGACCGAAAAAACCAGACAGCCAAAGTTGAGAAAAGAAATGGCAAAATAGCATAGAAGTTTTGAGACTTCAATTAATCCAAAATTCTATGAAATGTATGTGGTGTCAGTGGCAACATATGGCACGAAAACAGTGACACTAACCAAACAAAGCATCGTAAAAGTACGAGTCATAGAAAGAACCATGGAGAGGGCTATGCTGGGTATTGACCTACAAGAACTTTGTTGGTTTTGAGTGTTTGTCTTAGTTGCTTTGAATTTTTTAAACTGTGGTATAATATAGGGGGACTCTTGTGGTCTATATTTCATTTAATTTTAATTTTTGTAATACTTGCTGTGTTGACTGTTTGTTCCCTTCGAGAAAATAAATAAAATAAAATAAAAAAAAAAGAAGACAGAATGCGAAACAAAACGATGAGACGTACCAAAAAATATCGCGTCATGTATCTCAACTCTCAAATAGAGATAGGTGGAACTCATAGCTTAGATGACAAGTGGGCAATATATGTCTCTATCAACTGGATACAGAAAGGAATAGAGGAGGCCTTCGTTCAGCAGTGGGCTAAGAAGGAGAAGAAGAATATTTTCTCTTAGTACATAATATTGACAATTATTTATGTAGGGTTTCAATAGCACTGTTGATCGCTGCTGCGCTTTTCAATGTTCCTGTTTTAATATTCACATCTTTTCCAGGTCAAATATTAGCATTCACTTATGCTTTATTGCTCATAGTCAATAAAGTATTGAATTCCTAGAAAACCATAGTTTAATATTAAAATGAAAGCTAAATAGGAACGTATTTCTCCTATCCTATGAAAAAATATTTATATTTATTCATATTTAATCATTGTCATATAATATAATAGTGTAAAATAAACAAAGTATTTTGCTTTAAATAGAAAATATCATAAGATATAAGTAATAAAAAAGCACAAATTTAAATAAAATATAGGAACTAACGAACCTGTAATGGCACAACGTTTAAATATTTTATTAATTTATTACTATACTAAAGTAATGAACAAATAACCAAGTGTTTGTACAAATTATACTGAAATCAGGTTAGGGCATAGTCATTTATGCGAATAGAGAAAAAAATAAGTAAATTATTTACACGAAACAAAGTATTTTTTTGTGACAAGTTATGAGTTATTAATTTATATATAATATGGCTATGAATAAAAAAAAAACTCATAGCTTTTGGTAACGAAAATATGATTATTTGACAGTCTCAAAGCTACTAATACAATAGTTGATTTCTACATTCTTCTTCTTCTTATGGAACCCTTGCTGCAAAGGTCATGCATGTGGATCTTGAACCAATTCTGACCAGCTCTTTCTGTCAGCAGCAATGCTTTTTGCATCGGAAGAAGGTCGGATTCTATGTGCTTCAGCCACGTTTTTCTCATTAAAGATTTCTACATATTTTGCTTCTTATGAAAAATAAACATAATTTTTTATTAATTACTAAAAATGCAGACTGCTGGAGAATCTTTGAGAAATATACCGTATTTATGTTTTTTCTATTTTTAAAAAAGATATAAGTATCTGGGTTTTGTAACAAACCCAAATACCACCTTATACACTTTTCACAGTAAACTAAAAGTTTGTATCGTGAAAGGGAAGTTTGCCAGCACCTGCAGGCACCATCCCATGGGATCGAACCACGGACCCCTTGCTCATGAGGCCGAGACTCTACCTCCAGGCTAGGGATGTTGCGGATGCCGAGTTTAAAACATCCGCGGATGTGAATGCGGATGCGGATGTTTAAGATGTTATAGAAAAAAAAGTATATGAATGAATTAAAATAATGATATAGTAATTATTAACATTTTTATTGATTACAATAAGTGAATGAAGTTAAAAATAAGAGCATTATACTTAATAAAAAGTAATATTGCCGCCTTCTCTGATTCAAGCCGGCTACGCAAAGGTTCATAAATTAAACCCGCGCTACTGAATAATTGTTCGCTAGGAACACTGCCTACAAATGTGTCGGATCTTGTCACCATTTTTTTCGTTCCTATTGGTTATAAATGTCAAGTGCGAACGGCACGCACAATTCGCTGGCCCCGCCCAATTTCTTTTTTGTCGCAACTTGTCTTACATCCGCATCCACATGATTATCCGCATTGATTATTGCGGATGCGGATGCAGATGTCCAAATCAGGGATGGAGCTTCCGCATGTATTTAGACATCTGCATCCGCATCCGCAATAATCCGCATCCGCGGATGTGAGCTTACAAAAATCCGCATCCGCATTCACATCCGCGGATGTGTAAAATTCGACATCCGCAACATCCCTAGTCCAAATACATGCGTAAACTCCGCATTTGCGGATGCGGATGCGAATATTCGCGACATCCCTGCTCCAGGCTACCGACAAAATCAACTATACGAACTGTTTAAATGTAAGGTCAATCTTAATAATAAACTACGCATAATTACTGTGAGTAGTACTTTTAATATGCGTAATTAATTCACAAGTATGTAAGTATACACATTGCTGACGATTTAATAACAATTATTATTATTATTCATATCAAACACGCCCTTATTTAATATTATAAAAACAAACTAATAAAATAATGTGTTTTTACATAATTTACTTGGGAAGTTATTTCACTCGACAACCAGTTAAAGTCACGATACGGCTTTCCCTCGTAATATTATCAACATTAGGTAGGTACCTAATATACAATACATACATACAATGCAGTAGTATGAAATCAAACCATCTGAGCGTTAGTGTGTTTTTGATTTAAAGTTTTAATAGTATATTTTCAATGTTTATGAAGTGGGAGACTGAATATTTTCCTACAATACTTTTAATTAAATATATTGGGTTAGTTGGAAAACATTTATCTGTAGGGTGTGAGAAAGCGCGTACGTCCGAAAACTACGTGGCTAGATCAATTCTCAATGGTGGTCGCATGTTGCGTAAGAAAAATCGGCGTATAATGTCTGATTATATGTAGCTAAAGGGTAAGTCCAAGTCAGGCGGTCCAGAAATAAATAAAATGGTTGCTTGACCATCTCAGAAAAAAATGATATTTTGTATGCTATCACCCCAATATGTTGGTAGTTCAAAATGATAATTATTTTAATTTTATTGGTTTTAGTTTTTGTGTGGCGGCCATATTTGTTTTACTAGGCGGAGACATTTTCGCAGTTTAAAGGGTTTGCGAAAACTTAAATATCTCAGGTCCTATTTATTTTATCAACATGAAACTAATGGCAGTTTGTTTATAAAAATATAAGCTTTAAGGTTGTAATAAAATATTTTCACCTAAATATAATTTTAAGGGATGAAATTTCAGTCTACATTCTTAACTCTCTTTTGTAAAAACTCCCATTTTCACGGAAAGATTTTGGACGAAGGGAAAGAGTTCACTCATCAAAACTTTTTTGACAAACAACTAGGTACTAGTTGTGTTTGATAAACAAAATTTCAAGTTTGAGACTTGACCCCTCTTTTCAAAAAAAAATTTCAAAAATTGGAAATTCTCAAAATTTTCCATTTTCCGAGCTCAATATCTCTGGTGGGGGACCAGATAAAAATTTGAAATATCACCCCATAATAGACCTGTACCATAGTATTATGAGGCAAAAATTTGGAGTTTGAGATTTTACTACGAACAGAGATATGGCAATCACAAAATGTCCAAAAATTAGTACTTCAACGGGCATACCGCATGGGCATAACGATTACATGAAAATTCTTCGAAATACAATTGTTCGAATTTACAGTTGTTTGAAAAAATAATTATTCGAATTAGCAAATCTTCGAATAACATTTGTTCGACTATCAATTATTCGAATAACAATTAATGGAAAGTGAATTGTTCGACTAACATTTGTTAGAAAACCCTATTCTTCGAATTATTTTATATTAATCTAAATTCATTTTATTTTGATCTTTAGAAGCAGGTCATATTATTATTCACAAGATTATATGACGTTTCTGAGTATAAAACTCCAGCCATACCTCATCCAACTGAGGACGAGTTCATAAGGAACAAATGTCATATATGTGCGTTCAGAAAAATTGAGGCTATTACATATTGAGGGCTTTACTATATATCTAATCAAAATTGTTCTCTATGTTGGTGTTAGGGTAGATTGACAATCTCTCTCTCTCGCTCTCGTTAAATATCAATATAGTGGAAAATATTTTATTTTAATTTCCGTAAGTAGCATTCACATTGCTTCACTTTGGATGATCATCCAGAGTGTCAGGGTCAAACCTGTTCATCGAAAGTGAACACGTCTGTTCACATTTGTTCATCCTATGCTTTCACTGCCATGTCAACACTCTCACTCATGTTGTATGTAGTTTGACGTATTTTCGTATAAAAATAATTAAACAAATTCAAAAATGAAAAATAACACTTAAAATAAATTAATATAGCTCTCGACTGCATAATAATTTTGCAGATGATTATGACATTCAATACAAATTCATAGAGAATTAAACAAATAATAAGATAAAACTTGTTTATGGTCGTTTCAGTGAAAGGTCCTTTCATCGAAATTATGACGAGTGGTAATCGCTTTCATCCGTCATCGCTAAACGCCTGTTCACACTTGTTCATCTTGGAGGATCATCCGGAGTGATCACTGAATGTGAACAAATGTGAACGCCCCTTTATAAAATGTCTGCTTTAAAATCTAATATCGTAAACTAATAGAGTTGAAGACAGGCAGCTGTGCGTCAACATCTGTCACAATTTAATAATATGTATTGGATATATTTTATAAGTTGCTTATCGTCGTTGTATATTCAAAATGGGGTATGTAAATTTATAAATGTTTTTACAATAGACCATTAAAGGTCACGTGGTCTTGTCTATGGATTTGCTTTTGCTTGAGGGGCAAACAGTCAGATTGCGCAAATCATCCTTGTAGGATGTTATGCCATAAGAGAAAAAAAAGAACGTCAGACGACAAAATAATAACAAAATCGACACTTGTTGATTATTAGGTATACTTCAGGCGTTCCACCTAATATTACCACGTAATTTGAGCACACGACAAAATAATAACAAAACAAACACTGACAGTTGAATACATGCATACAACGCTCTTTGAATATGTCCTATCTGAGATAGCGTGTGCTAGGATACTTCATCTCTTTTTCACACATACTTAGAACTACGCAGTAAGAAAGAGATATATCCTTAAGCTTTTTCTTCTACGTGGTACGCTTTTTTCTTTTATAGAAATATGTACCTTAATACCTTTTACTGAAAGCATGTTATTTAATATTACGTTAGTTTTTAAACGATTGAATAATAAATTATGGTCAAGTTGGTAAACACTGTGAATGTGTTGTATTTCGTCTGTTGTGTTGGGATGGGATGCCTGATGCTCCTCAATGATTTTTCTGTGACGTCATCCTTTAATGGTCTTTAATGATAATAAACTGTTTATAATAGCATTTCAATCATTTTATAAAGTGATTCTTAGTATCAAATATCCAAATTGAATACTTAAAAAAAGAATATCACATGCCAACAAAAAGTCCAAACAACAATTTTAATGCCCTAATGGACAGTTTTTAAAGAGTATGCGTAAATAAAAATGTTCGAACATAGCTCATTTTGAATATGAAACGACGTTAAAGGGCATTTACGTTAAACTAAAACATTATTTTGTAAACCTCTAATGCAAGACAAAATAACTGCCACGTGACAAAGCTATCACTAGGTACATACAAGTTTTAGAATTTCGTTGAGTAATAACGATAATTACGCACATAGTAAATTTTATTTCAAAATAACGAAAAATTACATTGGCACTTCTTAATCTAGTCCAAAGATATTTGGTGTGGTTGTATTGCCTTCTTTGACATTATTGTTGCCAGTAGTAAAAACCCAAGAGCAAACGAATATTTTTACTGGTACAAAAGTAAAAATAATGAGAATTGTTTGAATGATACGGTATTAATACATTAAACATAACTATACTTTTCAAATAATATTTTATTATAGGTACTGCATGTACCTTTATTCTTACATTGTCTTTTTGAAATATTATTTTACTGAATTTTAAGTTTAAACTTAGACTATGGCAGCACTGTCCTGGCGTCGTAAAGCGCGAAATTCGGCTTTATTTTACAAATTTTCACGCAGCAGAAGAAAATGGAGTACGAATATATAATTGGAGAAAAGGGGAATAGAAAACTTCTTTTTCGATCCCACTTATTTGTTAAAGACAAATCAGTGGGTGAAAGTATTTATTGGAAGTGTGATTACTTCCAAAAATCATCATGCAGGGCAAGAATCGTCACCAAGAGGGAGGAAGTGGTCAAAGTTTGCCTTGAACACACCCATATAGCAAGAGCTGAAGAGGTAGAGCGGCAAAAAATTATGCAAAACATAAGGATGGAAGCGATGAGCACCCGTGATCCACCAACATTTATAATTTCTTCAGCCGTCGCAACAATTAATCAGGTAGGAGATTTAGTTTTCACATATGATTAATGTTCCACCAATAGCATCTTTCACAGCATGTATTCAACTCACAAAGCAATGTAATTGAAAATAATTTGATTTATTTTTAGGTTGTGGGAGCCAATTTACCATCAATTGGGAGCCTCAAGAGGACAATACACCATATAAGACAAAAAAGTGACATCGCTCCAACAAATCCCTCCAGTGCAAGAGAAATCATTCTGCCAGAAGATTATAAATTATCAGAGAGAATGGAGCAATTTCTGATGTTTGATTCCGGTATGACCGATGACAGAATGTTAATCTTTAGCACTCGGAGGAATTTAGTAGCCTTAAGTCGTGCCAATCACTGGTATGGTGATGGTACCTTTAATACTGTACCACACCTCTTTGGACAGCTATACACAATACATGGGATGGAGGGGCAGAATTCGGTACCGCTAATTTATGCGTTACTCCCAAATAAAACACATACCACATATTGCTTATTGTTAAATACAGTAAAACAACTGTGGCCGGGTGTGGTGCCCCATACATTTTTGTCAGACTATGAGCCAAGTATGATTAAAGCCATGCGTGACGTATTCCCAGAGGTTGTTCACAGAGGGTGCTTCTTTCATTTTGCTCAATGCATTTTTAGAAAGGTACAAATGCAAGGGTTAAAGCAACGGTATGAATCAGATGTAATTTTTGCATCGGAAATTCGACTGTTGCCTGCCCTCGCATTTGTACCTGTCTCCAGAGTAATAGAATGTTTTGAGCAAGTGCAAGGAGTATTTCCCGAAGAAGCACAATCTATAATAGATTATTTTGAGGATACGTGGATAGGCAGGCCTGACAATCGTGTTGGACGTCGCTCACCATTATTCAGCCACAGTATGTGGAACTGTTTCCAAATGGTTGTGGATGGGCTACCAAAAACGAATAACAGCATTGAGGGATGGCATCGAGGTTTCCAATTCCAAATCTCCGGAAACCATCCAAATATTTGGAAATTTTTAGATGCTGTTAAAAGGGAGCAGAGCCTAACAGACTTAAAGCTGGACCAACACGAGAGTGGAGCTGAACCTCCTCAACAAAGAAGAAAATATCGTGATAGCGATTCCAGGTTAAGACGAATTGTCTCAGATTGGAATCAAAATACAGATATTTTGGACTATCTACGTCGCATTACACACAATATTGTTTTTTAAATATGTATATATATATTTGTTCTATTATTCTATTAGTTATTTATTACATTATGTACATTGCAATTATCCACAGCAATAGTTTGGCACCATTTTTGATAGATTTTAAAGAAAATCTAAATTGCTTAGTTGTTGTTTGTATTTTATTGGTATTTGTATTGTAAAACTCCATTATAATAAAAAAATAGAATCTAATTATTTGGTTTTACAAGTACTTTATTGAACAGTTACTTGAAACAAGTACTAAATATTTTTTGCTTTAATTGATAAGTTTCAGGCCAGATTCAAGACCTTGTTTTTCATTAAATTATCAGTGTCATATAAGAAGCAAAAGCCTTAAAAAATTTGTGTAAAAAAGTTATGCAGTAAGGCCGACCACCAATTTTGTATTTAGTGTGGTGTCGAAAGAGTGCTTTGTTTAATTTATAGTGAATAATTTTTCATTATCCCGTTTTCAAAACTTATAAGTGTTGTAAAATAAAAATCCATTTTCTTTTGATTGTAAATCGCTGTTTTTAAATCACATCTATCCCAGATGGCTAACTTCTTATTATATTATAATAGGTATGAATAATGTTAACAAAAACTATTACAAAAAATGTGTATGATTTCATATTTAATTTACAATAAACAATCACAATAAAATTCCTATATAGTTAATATTAAATAATAATCAATACCATAAATGTTTTATATTACGAACACTCAATTTTATGTATATTCTGAAAGTACAAGTTTGAATACCCCCAATATACATTATATTATAAGACTGTGTTTTTTCTTCTGTTCTATCTTTTAATAATAGTTTTTATTTGTACTTGTAATATGTTTCAAACTATGTTTTTGTGTGTAAGCGATGGCTGCTTGTGCGAGCAGATGAATGAGCAGAATGTGCGATACTTAAATAATTGTCTTAACTGTGGTACATGTTTGTAGATGATAGCTGAGTAATGAACGACTTATATTTATTTTGTAAACCACATTTATAGTTGTTGTCAGTTTTGTACTTTTTATCAATAAATAAAATAAATTAAAAATTATATGTTATATCCACATGCATTCATATCTTCTGCTAATTCATGTTTTTTTCAATAGATAATAATACTTTTGCCTAATCTGTCATTTCTGTATTTATTCATATTTTTGCAGAACAGCATGTGCCTTGACAAATATGTAAATAAAAAGTCTGTCTTCTAGATCTAATTTAAATTCAAACTTGGTATTAAATATTTTTTTTAAATATCAACATTCACAATCTATAACATCTTATATATGTAATATTTTTTTATGATCCTCTCTTTATTGAGAATAATTTGTGCTTTTAGGGGTGTTATTATTGGAAATTGTTTTTTTATCAAAATTGTATATTCTTATTAACGCATTCATAATAAATTAAGAAGTATATTATTTTTAATTAATTCATTCAATTCTATGATATCAATGTTTCACTCTTAAATTCCTTTATTGTTTTTATTTTCATTATGTCTAACAACAAAACGGGTTACTATTACAACTACTACTAACCATTCCAACATATCATTAATGTGGGGTAGCCAGCAGACCTGTCATATTTAACAACACACATGCAAAACTCCCTCTCCGAATGGGCATATAAATTGGACATTATATAGGTACTTATTGTTTGTGATTGTATATAATATATGTTTATTGTATATACTGTTCTATTGGCTTTAAAAAAACATTTCTATTCAATATAAAAATATATAATTTTCATCCAATATACTTACAAGTTTTTCTTTTTCATAACTTAACTTCTTCCTGCTTCTCAATAGAATTAGATTATAATGTAAGATATAACACAACACAAAACCCTCAAGTTCCCATACAGGAGTTTTGTAACTTATCATTAGTACTAACTACTCGTACCAATATCAGGATCTGTAAACCAAATCTATTATAGTTAAGCACAAATAAAATGTTAGATGTTTCGAGTGGTTAGTAGTTAATACAATGCTCCAATGAGTGTTCTTCATTCTCATACATATGCATGGGTCTAGGAAAATTCACCGACAACAATTTGCCGACGGACAATTCACCGAGAGGACAAATTACCGAGAGGATAATTCACCGACAGGATAATTCATCGACGTACATTTCACCGAAAGACAATTTGCCGACAAATGCGAATAATATAATTCTGGGTGGTCGGAAGTTCTTTTTTTAAAAAAGGCAGATTGTTTCTTGTAGTGAGTGTTTAAATATTTTGTTACACAAATACATAAACAATAAAATACAACATTACAAAACGTGATTATATTGTTTTGTATTTGTCGGCAAATTGTCTGTCGGTGAAATGTACGTCGATGAATTATCCTGTCGGTGAATTATCCTCTCCGTAATTTGTCCTCTCGGTGAATTGTTGTTGGTAAATTGTCCGTCGGCAAATTGTTGTCGGTAAATTATCCGGCTCCCATATGCATTACCAGAAATGTAAGAAATGCAGCATTATTGAGGATACTACAAATAATCACAACAAATAATTTTTTTATTTATTTATTCTTTTTGCACATCATCATTATATAGCAGTGTTAACAAAACAATATAAAACTTAAAATACAATGACGATATGCAGTGGCGAGATTATCACTATAAAGTGATTTCTTCCATCTAACCACGTTTTCAGGTCTCACATTACAACTTATTGCTCCATGAACAAAATAATACTGTCACAAGTTTAGCAAATATCAATATGAATACAATATGAATAATTTACTAGTGTCATATCCATGTTTATACGACTCTATAGGCCTTGAGATTCTCAGTGAGCTTCATTGATGTCTACCTTTAATGAATGTTGTGCACAATATTTTGCTATTCATATGGCACAGACATCTGCTATTTCATCTTGCCTTCACTATGGTAGTCTATGCTGGTTTCTGTTTGACGGTTCACCTCAGTAAAAATTGATTCTGTTCTGGTATAATCTACTAGGTTCATTTTTTCTCAAATAATACAATATTGAACATCTTCGTCTGCTCGTAATACACAATATTGGTATCTGGAGAGATAATTATCTGGCATTTCCAAAATTTGTGTCAATCTACTTGATGCACAATCAATTAAACCATGCAGGTATCTGGAAACAAATAAAGACATATTATACATTAATCCTCACAACAGTGCATGTCCAAAGATGGACAGGTAGTCTTGAACAATACACATATCTATAAGTTTGACAGATCCAATAATAATAATATGACTATTTATATAGCGCCGTAGTGTGATAATATCACTTCAAGGGCGCTTTACATTATTTAGGATCAACATCCACGTCCATTTTAAAATTACATAATATCAAATAAAAATTGTCGGCAGAAAGATAAAAAAATCATAATGATATTACAGTTTTAATACATTGATATGCTAAATATCGTTTGACTGTTCTAATCTGCCTAAGATGATATAAAACAAGAACTAACTGTGGCACCAATTTGCTGCTCCATTGACAGGCCACTGTTCACGACCCAGTCCAAGAATTTTTACAAATGTCTTTGGCCTGATGCTCACCCCTCCAACAGGTATCATATGTCATCTTCTCTTGGAGGCAAATCATGTGAATTCAGTTTTGTCTGGAAAAATTCAAAAATTTTAAAATTCTATTCAAAGCTTTGTCAAAATTCACAAAATCATTTTTTTGTTTGCATCCTTGCTGTTAGCTTTGATAAGAGCTTAGATGTCGCTTGTGTCACTGAACTCATACAATGGTTCATTGAAAAAAGTAATTGACGAATATTGTAATATTGTTGAAATACTCCTATATTCAAGGAAAAATGTTTTATACATTTATTATTCTGTAGTTCGTTCATCTGACTTTTGTTTAATACATTGACACAAGTATGTTATCTATATACAGGATAAATATATCAATGAAAAGATTTATAAATGTACTTACCAGTCATGTTATTTGCAGTTTCATTACTGCATTACATTTGAATTCAACAATGTATTCCAATATAATTTTACACAGTAGCATAATAGAGTCCCTGTCATTGCAAGTCAATATGTTAACGCGTAACAAAATAATATTATTTTAGCAATTTTTTATCTACTCAGTATGATGTCTTCACTTTTACGACATGACTTCTCATTTAATCTTGAAAATGAATTAACTGATTAATTCTCAATTCCATTATACACAGAGATTTTACGTACAACGAGCATTACACCGTTTATTTACAACTTCTCAACTGACAGCTATCGTCATGATGGCGGCCATCAGTGTTACCAACATACTATTAGTATTAAAGTCTTTGTGGTAAAAATTCGAAGAATTATATTTCGAATAATTGTTGTTACCAGTATGACATCTAAAAATTCGAAGAATTGTGTTTTTCTGATAATTGTGGATTCGAATAAATTGCCATTCGAAAAAAAGTAAATTCGAACAAATGTTTTTCGAAGAATTGTCCATTCGAATAATTGTAATTCGAATAATTTTCCTGTCACCGGCATAACTATATAGAATATAAAATTGTATACTAATATTTAATCAATGTATAATAAATAATATTTACAAAATAGAATTCTTAGTATAATACCATGTTATATAATTCAATATCTCGATTGTGTGTGTGTGGGAGGGGCTAAAACTCTGGGAGAACTGGCAGTCTGAATCAAAATAATGCACACTTCAGTGGGTGAATATAATGCATTAAGTCGATTAATATGTGACATGTTCTTGGCAAAAAGGACATTTTATACAAATCTAAAGGCTTACTGTTATACACACATAAAATTTAAAGCAAACTTCTTTCTGGTAGCTAATACATATGGGCATACGCATAATCTTCAACTAACAGCCTAAAGTGATATAGTAGCGTTTAAAGGGGTCACTCTATTACTACCTTTCGCACATTCTGCTCATTCATCTGCTCGCACAAGCAGCCATCGCTTACACACAAAAACATAGTTTGAAACATATTACAAGTACAAATAAAAACTATTATTAAAAGATAGAACAGAAGAAAAAACACAGTCTTATAATATAATGTATATTGGGGGTATTCAAACTTGTACTTTCAGAATATACATAAAATTGAGTGTTCGTAATATAAAACATTTATGGTATTGATTATTATTTAATATTAACTATATAGGAATTTTATTGTGATTGTTTATTGTAAATTAAATATGAAATCATACACATTTTTTGTAATAGTTTTTGTTAACATTATTCATACCTATTATAATATAATAAGAAGTTAGCCATCTGGGATAGATGTGATTTAAAAACAGCGATTTACAATCAAAAGAAAATGGATTTTTATTTTACAACACTTATAAGTTTTGAAAACGGGATAATGAAAAATTATTCACTATAAATTAAACAAAGCACTCTTTCGACACCACACTAAATACAAAATTGGTGGTCGGCCTTACTGCATAACTTTTTTACACAAATTTTTTAAGGCTTTTGCTTCTTATATGACACTGATAATTTAATGAAAAACAAGGTCTTGAATCTGGCCTGAAACTTATCAATTAAAGCAAAAAATATTTAGTACTTGTTTCAAGTAACTGTTCAATAAAGTACTTGTAAAACCAAATAATTAGATTCTATTTTTTTATTATAATGGAGTTTTACAATACAAATACCAATAAAATACAAACAACAACTAAGCAATTTAGATTTTCTTTAAAATCTATCAAAAATGGTGCCAAACTATTGCTGTGGATAATTGCAATGTACATAATGTAATAAATAACTAATAGAATAATAGAACAAATATATATATACATATTTAAAAAACAATATTGTGTGTAATGCGACGTAGATAGTCCAAAATATCTGTATTTTGATTCCAATCTGAGACAATTCGTCTTAACCTGGAATCGCTATCACGATATTTTCTTCTTTGTTGAGGAGGTTCAGCTCCACTCTCGTGTTGGTCCAGCTTTAAGTCTGTTAGGCTCTGCTCCCTTTTAACAGCATCTAAAAATTTCCAAATATTTGGATGGTTTCCGGAGATTTGGAATTGGAAACCTCGATGCCATCCCTCAATGCTGTTATTCGTTTTTGGTAGCCCATCCACAACCATTTGGAAACAGTTCCACATACTGTGGCTGAATAATGGTGAGCGACGTCCAACACGATTGTCAGGCCTGCCTATCCACGTATCCTCAAAATAATCTATTATAGATTGTGCTTCTTCGGGAAATACTCCTTGCACTTGCTCAAAACATTCTATTACTCTGGAGACAGGTACAAATGCGAGGGCAGGCAACAGTCGAATTTCCGATGCAAAAATTACATCTGATTCATACCGTTGCTTTAACCCTTGCATTTGTACCTTTCTAAAAATGCATTGAGCAAAATGAAAGAAGCACCCTCTGTGAACAACCTCTGGGAATACGTCACGCATGGCTTTAATCATACTTGGCTCATAGTCTGACAAAAATGTATGGGGCACCACACCCGGCCACAGTTGTTTTACTGTATTTAACAATAAGCAATATGTGGTATGTGTTTTATTTGGGAGTAACGCATAAATTAGCGGTACCGAATTCTGCCCCTCCATCCCATGTATTGTGTATAGCTGTCCAAAGAGGTGTGGTACAGTATTAAAGGTACCATCACCATACCAGTGATTGGCACGACTTAAGGCTACTAAATTCCTCCGAGTGCTAAAGATTAACATTCTGTCATCGGTCATACCGGAATCAAACATCAGAAATTGCTCCATTCTCTCTGATAATTTATAATCTTCTGGCAGAATGATTTCTCTTGCACTGGAGGGATTTGTTGGAGCGATGTCACTTTTTTGTCTTATATGGTGTATTGTCCTCTTGAGGCTCCCAATTGATGGTAAATTGGCTCCCACAACCTAAAAATAAATCAAATTATTTTCAATTACATTGCTTTGTGAGTTGAATACATGCTGTGAAAGATGCTATTGGTGGAACATTAATCATATGTGAAAACTAAATCTCCTACCTGATTAATTGTTGCGACGGCTGAAGAAATTATAAATGTTGGTGGATCACGGGTGCTCATCGCTTCCATCCTTATGTTTTGCATAATTTTTTGCCGCTCTACCTCTTCAGCTCTTGCTATATGGGTGTGTTCAAGGCAAACTTTGACCACTTCCTCCCTCTTGGTGACGATTCTTGCCCTGCATGATGATTTTTGGAAGTAATCACACTTCCAATAAATACTTTCACCCACTGATTTGTCTTTAACAAATAAGTGGGATCGAAAAAGAAGTTTTCTATTCCCCTTTTCTCCAATTATATATTCGTACTCCATTTTCTTCTGCTGCGTGAAAATTTGTAAAATAAAGCCGAATTTCGCGCTTTACGACGCCAGGACAGTGCTGCCATAGTCTAAGTTTAAACTTAAAATTCAGTAAAATAATATTTCAAAAAGACAATGTAAGAATAAAGGTACATGCAGTACCTATAATAAAATATTATTTGAAAAGTATAGTTATGTTTAATGTATTAATACCGTATCATTCAAACAATTCTCATTATTTTTACTTTTGTACCAGTAAAAATATTCGTTTGCTCTTGGGTTTTTACTACTGGCAACAATAATGTCAAAGAAGGCAATACAACCACACCAAATATCTTTGGACTAGATTAAGAAGTGCCAATGTAATTTTTCGTTATTTTGAAATAAAATTTACTATGTGCGTAATTATCGTTATTACTCAACGAAATTCTAAAACTTGTATGTACCTAGTGATAGCTTTGTCACGTGGCAGTTATTTTGTCTTGCATTAGAGGTTTACAAAATAATGTTTTAGTTTAACGTAAATGCCCTTTAACGTCGTTTCATATTCAAAATGAGCTATGTTCGAACATTTTTATTTACGCATACTCTTTAAAAACTGTCCATTAGGGCATTAAAATTGTTGTTTGGACTTTTTGTTGGCATGTGATATTCTTTTTTTAAGTATTCAATTTGGATATTTGATACTAAGAATCACTTTATAAAATGATTGAAATGCTATTATAAACAGTTTATTATCATTAAAGACCATTAAAGGATGACGTCACAGAAAAATCATTGAGGAGCATCAGGCATCCCATCCCAACACAACAGACGAAATACAACACATTCACAGTGTTTACCAACTTGACCATAATTTATTATTCAATCGTTTAAAAACTAACGTAATATTAAATAACATGCTTTCAGTAAAAGGTATTAAGGTACATATTTCTATAAAAGAAAAAAGCGTACCACGTAGAAGAAAAAGCTTAAGGATATATCTCTTTCTTACTGCGTAGTTCTAAGTATGTGTGAAAAAGAGATGAAGTATCCTAGCACACGCTATCTCAGATAGGACATATTCAAAGAGCGTTGTATGCATGTATTCAACTGTCAGTGTTTGTTTTGTTATTATTTTGTCGTGTGCTCAAATTACGTGGTAATATTAGGTGGAACGCCTGAAGTATACCTAATAATCAACAAGTGTCGATTTTGTTATTATTTTGTCGTCTGACGTTCTTTTTTTTCTCTTATGGCATAACATCCTACAAGGATGATTTGCGCAATCTGACTGTTTGCCCCTCAAGCAAAAGCAAATCCATAGACAAGACCACGTGACCTTTAATGGTCTATTGTAAAAACATTTATAAATTTACATACCCCATTTTGAATATACAACGACGATAAGCAACTTATAAAATATATCCAATACATATTATTAAATTGTGACAGATGTTGACGCACAGCTGCCTGTCTTCAACTCTATTAGTTTACGATATTAGATTTTAAAGCAGACATTTTATAAAGGGGCGTTCACATTTGTTCACATTCAGTGATCACTCCGGATGATCCTCCAAGATGAACAAGTGTGAACAGGCGTTTAGCGATGACGGATGAAAGCGATTACCACTCGTCATAATTTCGATGAAAGGACCTTTCACTGAAACGACCATAAACAAGTTTTATCTTATTATTTGTTTAATTCTCTATGAATTTGTATTGAATGTCATAATCATCTGCAAAATTATTATGCAGTCGAGAGCTATATTAATTTATTTTAAGTGTTATTTTTCATTTTTGAATTTGTTTAATTATTTTTATACGAAAATACGTCAAACTACATACAACATGAGTGAGAGTGTTGACATGGCAGTGAAAGCATAGGATGAACAAATGTGAACAGACGTGTTCACTTTCGATGAACAGGTTTGACCCTGACACTCTGGATGATCATCCAAAGTGAAGCAATGTGAATGCTACTTACGGAAATTAAAATAAAATATTTTCCACTATATTGATATTTAACGAGAGCGAGAGAGAGAGATTGTCAATCTACCCTAACACCAACATAGAGAACAATTTTGATTAGATATATAGTAAAGCCCTCAATATGTAATAGCCTCAATTTTTCTGAACGCACATATATGACATTTGTTCCTTATGAACTCGTCCTCAGTTGGATGAGGTATGGCTGGAGTTTTATACTCAGAAACGTCATATAATCTTGTGAATAATAATATGACCTGCTTCTAAAGATCAAAATAAAATGAATTTAGATTAATATAAAATAATTCGAAGAATAGGGTTTTCTAACAAATGTTAGTCGAACAATTCACTTTCCATTAATTGTTATTCGAATAATTGATAGTCGAACAAATGTTATTCGAAGATTTGCTAATTCGAATAATTATTTTTTCAAACAACTGTAAATTCGAACAATTGTATTTCGAAGAATTTTCATGTAATCGTTATGCCCATGCGGTATGCCCGTTGAAGTACTAATTTTTGGACATTTTGTGATTGCCATATCTCTGTTCGTAGTAAAATCTCAAACTCCAAATTTTTGCCTCATAATACTATGGTACAGGTCTATTATGGGGTGATATTTCAAATTTTTATCTGGTCCCCCACCAGAGATATTGAGCTCGGAAAATGGAAAATTTTGAGAATTTCCAATTTTTGAAATTTTTTTTTGAAAAGAGGGGTCAAGTCTCAAACTTGAAATTTTGTTTATCAAACACAACTAGTACCTAGTTGTTTGTCAAAAAAGTTTTGATGAGTGAACTCTTTCCCTTCGTCCAAAATCTTTCCGTGAAAATGGGAGTTTTTACAAAAGAGAGTTAAGAATGTAGACTGAAATTTCATCCCTTAAAATTATATTTAGGTGAAAATATTTTATTACAACCTTAAAGCTTATATTTTTATAAACAAACTGCCATTAGTTTCATGTTGATAAAATAAATAGGACCTGAGATATTTAAGTTTTCGCAAACCCTTTAAACTGCGAAAATGTCTCCGCCTAGTAAAACAAATATGGCCGCCACACAAAAACTAAAACCAATAAAATTAAAATAATTATCATTTTGAACTACCAACATATTGGGGTGATAGCATACAAAATATCAATTTTTTCTGAGATGGTCAAGCAACCATTTTATTTATTTCTGGACCGCCTGACTTGGACTTACCCTTTAGCTACATATAATCAGACATTATACGCCGATTTTTCTTACGCAACATGCGACCACCATTGAGAATTGATCTAGCCACGTAGTTTTCGGACGTACGCGCTTTCTCACACCCTACAGATAAATGTTTTCCAACTAACCCAATATATTTAATTAAAAGTATTGTAGGAAAATATTCAGTCTCCCACTTCATAAACATTGAAAATATACTATTAAAACTTTAAATCAAAAACACACTAACGCTCAGATGGTTTGATTTCATACTACTGCATTGTATGTATGTATTGTATATTAGGTACCTACCTAATGTTGATAATATTACGAGGGAAAGCCGTATCGTGACTTTAACTGGTTGTCGAGTGAAATAACTTCCCAAGTAAATTATGTAAAAACACATTATTTTATTAGTTTGTTTTTATAATATTAAATAAGGGCGTGTTTGATATGAATAATAATAATAATTGTTATTAAATCGTCAGCAATGTGTATACTTACATACTTGTGAATTAATTACGCATATTAAAAGTACTACTCACAGTAATTATGCGTAGTTTATTATTAAGATTGACCTTACATTTAAACAGTTCGTATAGTTGATTTTGTCGGTAGCCTGGAGCAGGGATGTCGCGAATATTCGCATCCGCATCCGCAAATGCGGAGTTTACGCATGTATTTGGACTAGGGATGTTGCGGATGTCGAATTTTACACATCCGCGGATGTGAATGCGGATGCGGATTTTTGTAAGCTCACATCCGCGGATGCGGATTATTGCGGATGCGGATGCAGATGTCTAAATACATGCGGAAGCTCCATCCCTGATTTGGACATCTGCATCCGCATCCGCAATAATCAATGCGGATAATCATGTGGATGCGGATGTAAGACAAGTTGCGACAAAAAAGAAATTGGGCGGGGCCAGCGAATTGTGCGTGCCGTTCGCACTTGACATTTATAACCAATGGGAACGAAAAAAATGGTGACAAGATCCGACACATTTGTAGGCAGTGTTCCTAGCGAACAATTATTCAGTAGCGCGGGTTTAATTTATGAACCTTTGCGTAGCCGGCTTGAATCAGAGAAGGCGGCAATATTACTTTTTATTAAGTATAATGCTCTTATTTTTAACTTCATTCACTTATTGTAATCAATAAAAATGTTAATAATTACTATATCATTATTTTAATTCATTCATATACTTTTTTTTCTATAACATCTTAAACATCCGCATCCGCATTCACATCCGCGGATGTTTTAAACTCGGCATCCGCAACATCCCTAGCCTGGAGGTAGAGTCTCGGCCTCATGAGCAAGGGGTCCGTGGTTCGATCCCATGGGATGGTGCCTGCAGGTGCTGGCAAACTTCCCTTTCACGATACAAACTTTTAGTTTACTGTGAAAAGTGTATAAGGTGGTATTTTTGAAATTTTTTTTTGAAAAGAGGGGTCAAGTCTCAAACTTGAAATTTTGTTTATCAAACACAACTAGTACCTAGTTGTTTGTCAAAAAAGTTTTGATGAGTGGACTCTTTCCCTTCGTCCAAAATCTTTCCGTGAAAATGGGAGTTTTTACAAAAGAGAGTTAAGAATGTAGACTGAAATTTCATCCCTTAAAATTATATTTAGGTGAAAATATTTTATTACAACCTTAAAGCTTATATTTTTATAAACAAACTGCCATTAGTTTCATGTTGATAAAATAAATAGGACCTGAGATATTTAAGTTTTCGCAAACCCTTTAAACTGCGAAAATGTCTCCGCCTAGTAAAACAAATATGGCCGCCACACAAAAACTAAAACCAATAAAATTAAAATAATTGTCATTTTGAACTACCAACATATTGGGGTGATAGCATACAAAATATCAATTTTTTCTGAGATGGTCAAGCAACCAGTGCTGGACCGCCTGACTTGGACTTACCCTAAAGGGTCGTTCACATACGTTCACTTTCAGTGATCACTCCGGATGATCCTCCAAGATGAACAGGTGTGAACAGGCGTTTCATCAATAGTGATCACTAGCGATGACGGAGGAAAGAGATTACCACTCGTCATAATTTTGATGAGTATAACTTTCACTGAAACGACCATAAACAAGTTTCATCTTATTATTTTTTTTTTCTCTATGAATTTGTATTGAATGTCAGAATCATGTACGAAATTATTATGCAGTCGAGAGCTATATTAATTTACTTTAAGTGTTATTTTTCATTTTTGAATTTGTTTAATTATTGTTATACGAAAATACGTCAAACTACATACAACATGAGTGAGAAAGTAGACATGGCAGTGAAAGCATAGGATGAACAAATGTGAACAGACGTGTTCACTTTCGATGAACAGGTTTGACCCTGATGATCATCCAAAGTGAAGCAATGTGAATGCTACTTAAGTTTGCATTTTGATTGTGAACCTACGTATGTGTGGCAAAACTCGACCATTCATATCTTGTACAAAAAAAAAACAATGTTTATTGATTAATTTATTAGATTTAAGATTTTAGTTGTTTGTTTGCATGTATAGGTACTATTGTGAAAATGTTTTAATTTTATTGTGAACTTTGAGTGACGCAAAGGGCACAACTTTGATATCATTCATTGTTGGTTATACATAATAAATAAATGAATGAATAAATAAATAAATAAATAAGAAGTTGCGTGAATGTGAAGGATGCGAAAGAAATATGTAAATATTAATATGGCACTTCGTTCTTTCTACCTACTTCACTTTGGATACAATAGACAGGTACAATAGGATAGGGTATAGACAGATATTTTTTTTTTATTTATTTTATTACACTAATAATTTACAAATCTTATACATATTTTCATTGATGCTACCCAACTAGGTATAACCTGTTCTAGGGCAAACATCTCACAAACATATCAATCATATTGAAACATATACACAATCACAAAAAGCATTCATCTCCTATATTAACACAATCACATTCATAACAAGAAAAACACTGCTGTAAACTGTCCATACATGAAACAACACACAAACAAACCATTTCTCCATATAAAACCAGAAAAAAACAACATATAATTATGTAGATGCACAGTCAGTTGCATGAATGCTATAATTTTGCCCCCAGCATGTTGATTAGAGGTATATTAACGTATTCTTATATAAAATTACTTGTAATCAATGTAGAGTAATGTATAAATAAATTAATGAATGGTTAAGTCAGACATAAAGCAAATCGTAAGTTTTAGGTGCTTTTTAATTATGTAGATGCACAGTCAGTTGCATGAATGCTATAATTTTGCCCCCAGCATGTTGATTAAAGGTATATTAACGTATTCTTATATAAAATTACTTGTAATCAATGTAGAGTAATGTATAAATAAATTAATGAATGGTTAAGTCAGACATAAAGCAAATCGTAAGTTTTAGGTGCTTTTTAATTATGTAGATGCACAGTCAGTTGCATGAATGCTATAATTTTGCCCCCAGCATGTTGATTAAAGGTATATTAACGTATTCTTATATAAAATTACTTGTAATCAATGTAGAGTAATGTATAAATAAATTAATGAATGGTTAAGTGAGACATAAAGCAAATCGTAAGTTTTAGGTGCTTTTTAATTATGTAGATGCACAGTCAGTTGCATGAATGCTATAATTTTGCCCCCAGCATGTTGATTAAAGGTATATTAACGTATTCTTATATAAAATTACTTGTAATCAATGTAGAGTAATGTATAAATAAATTAATGAATGGTTAAGTCAGACATAAAGCAAATCGTAAGTTTTAGGTGCTTTTTAATTATGTAGATGCACAGTCAGTTGCATGAATGCTATAATTTTGCCCCCAGCATGTTGATTAAAGGTATATTAACGTATTCTTATATAAAATTACTTGTAATCAATGTAGAGTAATGTATAAATAAATTAATGAATGGTTAAGTGAGACATAAAGCAAATCGTAAGTTTTAGGTGCTTTTTAATTATGTAGATGCACAGTCAGTTGCATGAATGCTATAATTTTGCCCCCAGCATGTTGATTAAAGGTATATTAACGTATTCTTATATAAAATTACTTGTAATCAATGTAGAGTAATGTATAAATAAATTAATGAATGGTTAAGTCAGACATAAAGCAAATCGTAAGTTTTAGGTGCTTTTTAATTATGTAGATGCACAGTCAGTTGCATGAATGCTATAATTTTGCCCCCAGCATGTTGATTAAAGGTATATTAACGTATTCTTATATAAAATTACTTGTAATCAATGTAGAGTAATGTATAAATAAATTAATGAATGGTTAAGTGAGACATAAAGCAAATCGTAAGTTTTAGGTGCTTTTTAATTATGTAGATGCACAGTCAGTTGCATGAATGCTATAATTTTGCCCCCAGCATGTTGATTAAAGGTATATTAACGTATTCTTATATAAAATTACTTGTAATCAATGTAGAGTAATGTATAAATAAATTAATGAATGGTTAAGTGAGACATAAAGCAAATCGTAAGTTTTAGGTGCTTTTTAAACGATAACAAATTTGTCGAATAAACTATAGTGTATGCCAAGTATGGCCATTATATTAATAGGTCTACATACATAGATAAAATAATGGATTCATTTGAAACTAATAATAGATAAATTTTATTTTAAACCATATAAACACTCAAATTTTCTCACAAAAAGTAATATGCATTTGTGTGGTGACGGTGGTGAAATTGGTGGGAGCAGGACTCGATTTCATAATCTTCTACATAATTATGAATCTAAATATTTTCAGGAATAACCACACTCTTAAACCATGTATTCTTTTTTCATAACATGCACAAATAAAATAATATGTTATTGTCCCAAAGTCTATAAAAATAATGTGTAAACTATGTACACATGTATGTTTCCTGTTGTTCGTTGGTTCATTATTTTAGATGATCCAAAACGTTAAGAGAACACGCCTAAGCCGACAGTGTCGCGTATTTGGGAGCATTTTATTATTATGATATTTTTGATATAATATTTTTTACCGTCTTGGTTTACGTGCAAAAAGTTATTGCCAAAGCAATCGATAATGTGTTTTTATGATGGGTAATCACATCACTACTTGTTCAGAACCCTTGAAAAAAAGCGGCATTAGCTTCAACTTTCGATAAAATAACCATATATTTTTTCCGGCGTCCTACTTTCTCTCAGCCTTCTTGTAAGAATATTGCTGATATTGACAAAGTTGAAAAATCATTCATTCCAGTAAGTCTACGAACGTAATATTAAATTAAATATTATTATGCATCAATGTTTTTTTAACAATGTAATAGATTATTTTATTACACCGTACTATACATAGAATTTTTTGAAGCTTTAGATTTTAATTATCCGATAACATTTGACAAATAGAAAATACTATAAAACTTTATTAAAAATCGTTGAACCTGAAGGTAAAGTTTATAGAAATATTTAATCTACTTGAAGATAATAAGTATTACTTGAAGAAACATAATAAGAATTTAACTATCTAAAAAATGTGACAATTGTTTTGTTGTTCATTGGTGGATGGGAAGTAGGTACTCTTTTATCTCTGAATAACATTTTTCAGGTTTTATTTTATTTATTTAATTATTTAGTAAATTTAGCGATATTCTGATAAAACGTCAGTGTATTTTTACATTCATACATACATACATACCATCACGCCGCTTCCCTCGCGGGGTAGGCAGAAAGGATCGAGCGCCACATCCTTCTATCCTTGCATACATCTTTCGCTTCCGTCACTTTCATACAATTCCTCATGCATGCTCTCCTGTTCAATGTGCTCAACACGTGACCGTCCTGTAGGATTTGATTTAAATGATCTTGCCATTTAATCCTCGGACGTCCACGTCTCCGAGCACCATTCCTCTCAGCCAAATATATCTTTTTAGTCATTCTGTCCTCATTCATTCTTTCAACGTGTCCAAACCATCTTAACTTATTTACATTCATCCTTGTTATTACACCAACTTTCATTCCACATTCCTTTCGTATATCACTGTTACGCACACGATCTCTCAGACGCAGGTAATAATATGGATATTGTGGAAACGAAATTCAAAATGAAAGCGTTTTGTCTATACATACTACACCGACTTATATCTACTATTGTACTACATTTACAGTTTAAGATGGTTCTTCTAGTTTGCTATTTATAGCTTCACAAATACCTAGGCGTCTTTCTCTTTACTGGAGCACTTTTAACTAGGACAATTCCCTAGTGCTGCAAAGGTACGTCTCTTTATTTCTTTTGTAAATATAGAGAATAAAAATGGTACTTTGAATACAATGGAAGTATTTTTATTATTTAAATGTCTATTAATCATTAATTCAAACAATACAAAAGACAAGCTTTGATATATTTTGATTTATATAACAAAGTCTGAACAATGTACCCTTGTTGTTTACACGTTCTAATGGTGCGAAATAATAATTTAGGAATATTTTAATTCATTTAGTAATGATGTTTTTGTTTTGTATTATTTAATTTTAATTGCTTATATTTTTATTTATTTAAGCAATAAACGGCTTTCGCCTTTTACAGTTTTCATAATAGTACACAACAATCTTTACATACATAAAAAAATAAAAATAACAAAAATATTATTTGTGTTCAAAACATAATACAAAATAAGTTTACAAAAGTAAATAAAGAAACTGTGTAAGCTTAACACAGAGTATACAAAAATTAAAAATATAATTATATAAAAATACGTATCCGCAGGTAATACAATAATTATTATTCATCATTACTTACTTTACTTAATATTCCAGTATTATAATATAAACACCTATATTAGCATACACATAAGTAGGTACCCCCACGCACAATATAATATATTATATGTTTCATATAATATATTTTATATTTTTCATATAATATATTTATTTATATATATATTTTATATAATATATTTTTCATATGTATTTATATATTTTTCATATAATATAATTTATTTTATATTTTTTATACCTATATATTATATTTTTCAAGTAATATATTCAATATAATCTGGACAAAGTTTATAGTACTTACTTTTTTCCATGTAGGTACCTACTTATTATTTTTTTACATAAATGTGGGCATGTGAGGTGTCAAACTTCAAGATTTTCATTGGGAAGAGGTTTTAGCACTTTTTTCGATGTAGGTACCTACCTATTTTTTTACCTAAATATGGGCATGTGAGGTTTCTCAAACTTCAAGATTTTTCAATGGGAAGAGGTTTTTAGCACTTTTTTCGATGTAGGTACCAGGTACCTACCTATTTTTTTTTTACCTAAGTATGGGCATGTGAGGTATAAAACTTCATGATTTTTCATTGGGAAGAGGTTTTTATCACTTTTTTCGATGTAGGTAGGTACCTACCTATTTTTTTTACCTAAATATGGGCATGTGAGGTATCAAACTTCAAGATTTTTCATTAAGAAGAGATTTGCAATGCTTTTTTTGATGTAGGTACCTACCTATTTATTGTTACTTAAATATGGGCATGTAGGGAGTCAAAAATTAAGTTTTCTCATTGGGAAGAGCTTTTTTACTTCTTTTATCCACATAAGTGCTTACTCCATATTTTTTTCAATAAGATTTTGTTGTTTTAACCTATGTATTTGTAAGGTTTTCTATTTAATTAAACCCGAGCGATGCCGGGTTACATACGCTTGTTGATAATAATTCGATATGTCGATTGTTTTATTTGAGATAACAGTTTTGCTTCTACGATATTTTTTATGACAATGGAGTGATTTCGCGAAAAAAGTGTTTTTATATTAACATAAGTAAAGCAAGCAAATCGTTACTCTATTGAATCAGGGTGAGATACAGAAGAATGAGCGAGTACAAAGCCGAGGAGTTATCTAAATGTGAGAAAAAGTAAACAGGATGGTAATGAATTTCAATATAAATTACAGTTTATATTGTATGAGAGGTACCGACCACTTGAGATTTCAAAATCTTTTGAAATGCTCTCTGTTCGGTACTGTTTTGTTAAGAGTACGAGGAAATGAAGAGTTTTGTCTTTCTTCCGGAAGGCATCGAGTGAGGCAGAGCTCTTCTAAGGAAAGTTAAGGAGATAAGAGAGTGAACATTTCCATCTCGCTCGCTTTCTTTGAGTATAATTTCGTTCAATAATGTTTTTGCGATTTCTTGTACTCTTTACTTTCGTTGATATTTTCAATGATTTACATAAGTACATACTGACGTTAAAATATTACTGGCTTATTATTTCAGAATAATTAGTTATTAATAATATGTCATAAGGATACCTCCTTACCACTTATTACCACTTATAGTATTCACGCGTCAATCGTGTTAATCTAGGGAGCATACGCGCATAATTAAGACATCTTTCATAATTTTGATAATCTCTTTGCCAAAGTTACTTTGACAATGCTTTTATTTATAAGTAAAATATAAAAAAAAATTATCTACATATTATTATGATTCATGAGAAAGCTTCTTTGAGCATAAATTAATGTTAATTACGTCTAAGCATATCTACACATCTTGACTATGAATTTCAAGTATTCCAGATGCTAAGCAATACTCTTACTATGATAAATTAATCTTTCCAACAACGTTTATAGATATTATGTTCTTAATAGAAAATGAGCTCAAAATTACAAGCAAAAAGTTTAAGCAAGAAGATTGTAAATTAAAAGAATCCGAGTCAAGACTAAGGTCAAGGAAAATATAATGTTCTGCAGGATAATTTAATTTTCAATTTACAGTTAACAATTTGTAACTTTATATGAAGTTGTTATATCTTGTAATTAATGTTAAACATTACTCTCAAAGAGGATACCTACTTGCGAAGGAGGCAAACTTATTACATATTCCTTTACTTGAACTTTTTACAATTCTATCATAAATAAAATGTACGCTTAATTTTTTTTTCACAAAGATCACGATTCAAAGTAGATAAGCACATTTATAATACGTATGAGAAAATGAATTTTGGTTAGTATATTTATTACAATAAGAATCAGAAATTTTCAGAGACTCTATTTTGATAATTTATGTAATTTGTTTATACATCATATATATGTTATATGATTATAATATATATGTGTAGTTTAAGTTGAATTCATTACCATAATCACCGCCTTTAACCTTCCTCTCGGGAGTATATGTCAGAAACCAGCCTCCTTCACTAAAAGAGCGTCTCCACGCTGTTTTTTTATTCACCTATTCTCACGATATTTCTAGCGCTCTGACGTCGTTGCTATAGGAACAATGTACCGTGGAAGAGGGATGCTCAGGCCGTCAAAACCCTTACAGACTAAAGAAAAGTTCTCTTATGACCAACTATCATTGGGCATTTTCAGAACATAGCCCAGCCAGGACCATCATTTCTCCTGTATCACTTTTATATTGCTGTGAGTGAAAGCTAGACTAGATGATCGAACTCTTATTTTAAATTTGGAAGAATGCACTTCGGAGGAGATTTTTGACAAGAACTAATTCCATTTTACCGAATATACTTTTACGTGTATTTTCATACATAGTTGCTTGTTAGAATATAGGCATGTGAGGACATTTAGATTAACTAATGATTTTGAAACTGTTGTAAACATTGGTACTTCAGAACACCATGTGTTAAACAAATAATAGTTCGCCCAGTTTTGCTGCATTTTGTGGAAAATTGGTAATTTTAAAACCACGTGCATTGCAGTACAAACTCACCAATAAGCTCCTTTATAGTTGTTTCACCAACTGTTAATAAGCGAAATTCCGTGCACCTTGCACATGTATGGATTTTATTCCAGAATGCATATTATTTGACAAAGATAATAAAAGCACAACTTTTTTAAATGTTTCGATAAACTTTCTATGTTTATATTATATCCAAAATTTTAAGTATGCATTTTTAAAAATGTGCACTATCATCTTATTTTCGGTGCACATGTCGCGATTATCTTTTGAATATAGACAAAATATACTCGCATCCATATTTGTACAAATAAATCGTGTTGACCAATATTAATTTTTGTACCTCAAATGACTTTTTATGTGTTTCACAAATCTATAAAACGAAAGTAACTATGTAAATACAGCTCCATGTAATGTAAGAACATTCACTACGACACATCTAAGGGAATTAATTCATACATAGTCAACAATACTGAAATAATTTTGTTGACATTTTCTATCTAAACTTACTATCATTATTTAAACTTTTACTTAACTAACAAAGGATTAGATAGCTGGTAGTGTACTTTATGACATGTATAATAATTTCAGAAATAATAACTTTACTGTGTTCATTGTTTTAGAAAGGTGATGCATTTTGGTTGCCTATTTATTCCTATCGTGGAAAAGTGAATCAATGTTAAGTGTTCAATGGAAATGTTTGTTGGACTATTTTGTATCGATACAGTTGATTCAAATAAGTGGTTAGATTGCGTTACCGTAGGCAGATTTTATACATACTTACGTCTATGAATACCTTCAGGAAGCAATAATTACAACATCTTACACAACCAGAGGGCCTCCTCCGAGAATTGTAATTATTATTTGCAAATAACCTAAGATATTTATCAACGGCTATCGAATTTGGCGTCAAATTTTATAGCTTTTTTTATCACTATATTGAATCAGATGACTTATACTTTTACACCAACGTTAGTATATTAAACAAGGTATGTACGAGTATAACGGTAGGTAACTTTCGTATATTATGTGTAGGTGGTCAATTTAGATTTTCATTTACAAGTAACATCCACATAATTAATCAAACATAAAAAAAATATATAAACGTCTTAAATGACTATACGACCTTAGTGAATTACTATATAAATGAATACTTTGTTGGATTTTACATAATGTGGGAATGTCAAAGTATTATAATACTTACAAACGATGTTTTTCAGGCAATCATAATCAACACAAAAGTGAGTAAGTTAATTCAACGAACACATCAGAAAAGATCCACATGTAAAAGAAAATACTATTCTATACTTGGTAATATGTAATAATAATAATAATGAAATCATGTTTAGTTTGAAGAAACCATATTAACTACATACCTAATACTACAGTAATGTTAGTAGTTGGTATACGTATACATAATTTGTGTGCCTTAATGCTTACCAAGGTAAGGTGGGGATTAATAGAGCGTACCAAGCATAACAAACTATAAAACAAAAGTAGACACAAAAAATACTTATAAAGAAGGGAAAAGAATTAGGTCATTATGTAATTATCATATTATTTTATGAAACATTTTGCGCTAGGGTCGGAATATCTACGATACTTTTACACATAACATATTATGTATCTGTGCAAGCTGCTTTACTTTTCAATGAATTCAATTCGTTTTTTTGAAAATAAATAAAAAGAAATACGCATACTCGTATTTCAATGATACAAAAATATTAATATATAATAATACAAAAATCTAGATTTCATAAACAAATAAAATGTAAAATAAAGAATTATGAACTTATCATCATTTCTGTCGGTCCCTCAATCCTGAGGATCGTGACCATCATGCCTCGTTCTGTAGACCATCTGTCTCCATTTTGAGTGATCCTCCGCCATGTGTAAGGCCCCGTGAAGTGAGCTCTGTGTGGCCTCCTTAATTTGGTCGCTCCATCTTATTGGCACTCTGCCCCTTCCCCAAAACTTGCACTCTGGCACTTCTACAAAATTATCACAAATCTCTATTGCTGAATATGGGGATCAATGAAAACCTTCCATGTCCTTTGGTCTAGAACCACACGAACTTATTTATTTTCCATCAGTGTTCTTGATCACCAAAGCTCTCCTCTCAAGGAACACAAGTGTCAATCTCTCATTTTCTCTTCTAACAATGTTTAAATGTAACTGATGAGATGATTTGGTAAGAAAAATTGAAACCATCTGATTATTAATACAACTTTCTATGAACAATATTAAAATCATTGAATAGTTTTAATTGTTTTTAAATATAAACATATACGTACACATATTGATTAATTTTTAGAAGCATTTCAGAATATTTACCTATGTGTACGTGTTTATAATATAGAAAATTCTTTCTCTTTAACTGAGTTATAGGAAATATACAACGGAGCTTTCAAGGTGTATTTTATTATAATGGGGATGATGGGAAACCTCAATGGCAGCCGAGTCAGTCCGTCCGATAATCTGGATCTGCTACTACAACGTATTGTATTTTTTTCAAAGCTTTTAACCTCTGTGTATATTATATATTATTAAAAAAGTTTTCCTCTAAGGGGAATTATATTTACATATATTTTGTATAATCTCATCTTCATCATTGCCCTCAACGCTCCTCTCGGGAGCACAGGGCAGAAACTGGCCTCTTCCATTCAGAGCGTCTCTGTGCCGATTGCGTCACCTCTTTCCACGACATTCCCTGCGCTCTGATGATGTTGTCTTAGGAGCGGTGTATTGTGAAAGAGAGATGCTCGGGCCGACGGAACCCTTGCAGACGGAAGAAAAGAAGATTTTGTATAATATATGAGGTTCAATATGTAATAATGGAGATAAATGTGTAGAAAAATCAATCAATGTTCTTTAAATAATATTGTACGATAAAGTGTTTAATCGGGTATATGAATGTATGTAAAATAGTATACGATAATTTTAAATAAATGGTAGGTCATGCTTTCCAAAACGAAAGAATTTGTTTTCTTTTTGATAACAATAATAAACAATTCAATGTTTTTAAGACGCACCGTTTTGTGCAAAACCACCGTAAAGACCCATTCAAAAATCGAAACACCTCCTGAATAATAAGGTTCAAAATCTTACTTTGAACACCTTCACACTCTTTAGAGTTCGCTAATCATAGAGAATTTTGTTCTAAAGTAACGGTTTATGGAATGATGATCACGATTCACAAAATTGAAGGATCGCTGGTAATGATGATGATGATGATAAACTATTAATTAATTACCTTGTGAGTACTCTCAAAAATTAATCCTTGCGTTTGACCATTTAGGTTAATCTCGTATCTATTTGGTTTAATCGCATAGCTAAAGTCGTATTAATGTTCAATGAAAAATTGTAAGGTTTGTATGAAATCGATACCTACTCTAAGTATTGTATGTTAAAACGATGTTGTCAGCGAAAATATGATTTATGTTAATAGAAAGTTGGTAAAAGTAATATTTAGAAACAATATGTAGAAAGTATTGGGTGAACAGTAGTAAGGTATTTCAATAAATAGTTTTTATCCTTTAGAACGTATGGATAAATAATATTCAGTACAATTTTATGAATAATTGGAAGTACCATATACAGCAAGTGTATAATTATCTACAAGTAGGTACGAGTTTGAGATAATCGTTTGTTAATGGACACTTCATTGAAACCGCTTAGAGTAAGATTATTTTTTTGAATTTATAAACTATAAACTTATACGTACAATGTAATAAATAACGTTAAAAATATTGCAGATGTTCTGAACTTATCAGTATGGAGTTTCTATTTCATCTGTTAGAAACCTCATACGTATTATCTGATATTAAAACCACGTAATCAGTAGGTATTGTTAATAAATATTGTTTCAAAACACGGCTAAGTTTTAGCAGATCGATGTTGATATTGTAACAACATACATATTGTCTACGTAATAAACTGATACTCGTATCTTTGTACGTACTAATAACAAGCCAAAGTATCCGATTTCATAACGTGTACTAATAATATTATTAATCCTATACTTGTACAGAATAACATGTACATTTACAAAAGTAAAGTTATCATCTTCAAGCTTCTTATAAAATTATATGTGACAACTTTTATTGACTCAGCAAATATTGTTGTTCGGTTGCTATATGTACAACTTTACAGATTCTCTAACAAATATAATAATATGTAATATCGCTTCATTGTGGGCCACGTGTATGGTACTTATTAAAGGAAAATCTAGTACTTTTTTCTTGTAAAAATGTCTCAAAGGATTTAAGAACATTTTTATAATGATATCCTAGATGTCATCCTTTCAAATTCCTGGAAATCATTACAACCATTGAGTAAAGAATATTGTAACTAATCTTTTTTTTGGTTTTACTTTAGCAATATGAGCGTAGATAGAATACACGGAATATCTTTCATTTGCTTGTGAATAAAACTTCACATTACTACTGAAAAGAAACATGGCTCAAATATTATATGTTGCAGAAAGATAGGAACAAGAAGTGTGTATATGAAAAGGATTTATCCAGCAGTGGATAGATTATTAGTGTGTAAATATATATTTCATAGCTCATTAGGATTGAGATGTCTTCACAAAGTTGTAGCACCATTATGCAATACATGTATTTGAACAGTCGCATTATTGTGTTAATATCAATATTTGTTTCATGCAATTGACATAGTAAACAAAATATGTTTAGTATAACAAATAAATCAATTAGTCCGTTAGCTTTGAATACTTGATGGTGCGGGACATGGAAGCTTTATTTTAATAATTGCATTAACATGACAATTTTCTAAACATGGATTGGTATGGTTAAGAAAATTGGAGTTCTCTAGAGCTCTAGCTTGTAATTCTAGATTCAAGACAATGTGTAACATTTATTCGATTTTGAAGTAAGATTTTATTTCGTCTTCTTCTTCTCGCGTCCACTCCTGGACGAACGCCTCCTATATTCATTTCCATGTCTGTTACCAGCATGTCGAGTGATGTCATACCACCACCGCACATTGTCTCTATATAAACAAACAAAAAAATAACAACGGAGTGTCAACCCTCCACCGCATATTATCTTGTGTATGAACAAAAAAAGAAAATTAGTTAACTATGTCTGTAACTTTCCTGTCTAGTACTGAAGCATATAATGTTTCAATGTTAGGTTATTAATATGTTCGTGATGAAAAAATCCTATTACAGTACAACAGTTGGTTCATATTTTTTTTTATACAAAAGTTGATAAGAGAAAAATAAGAAAAGAAAGATGAAAAGAATTGCTGAGGTATTGATTATAATAATATTATTAAGAAATTATATTCTGTATTACCTAATTTTTCATTCATTCATCATTTTGAAAGAATGAAACCTTTTCTTTTTGCTTGTTGAATCTACTTTTGGTTAAGCGGAAAATATTGTAAATACACCCACGACAAAAATAATAATAACTGAACTCCTTAGCTCCTATCAATTTGCGATTTTTCAAGTAGGATTACATTATAGTATAAAGCACGTGGCATTTTAATTAAGAATATTTAATAAATAAAATAGGCGATTTTTGATTATATTTTTAGATTTTCCAAAAAAAAAAAAAATGCGTAGGTGTATTTGTTAAACTTTGTTTCGGTTTAAATTTTTCTACTAACTTGACCGTCTACTGAGTGAAAACTTATTTTGTGTTTTTTCATGAAGTTCGAAAGCAGAAAATAAATATCGATCGAGAATCAAAGCGTCATAATATATGTATATATTATTTCCACAGTTTGAAGGGATTTTTAGTTACATTAAATTTAAAGAGTTATATTACAACTGTCGAATGATGTACAGTTTCCGATATTTGATTTCATCTGACAAACATGACATGAATGTATTACAATATAATATCCGTATGTTATATGTACCTATTATTGACATAGCGATACATCTAGTACAACAAAATGCTTTCAACCAAGTACTATCAATTTACTAGTTGATTAAACATATCTCTGAAATGAGGGATGACAGTAGATATTGTGTTGGATGTAGAAACTCACATATTATTATTATATTTGTTTGTATTGTACACATCATGACGTCTACATATTATAATAGGTACATGTTATACAGATTATTGGAATAGCAGGTAGGACCTATAATCGCTTATTACAGTACACAAGCTTTCATAACCCTGCGTTGTTCGGTCTAATGCGAACAGATAAAAAAGATAAACCGTGAAAATACTTGAATCAAGACGACATAATCATGTTCTGATACTATCAAAGTGTAAAAGTGTTCTTATTACTATCGAAGTGCAATATATAGTAAGGGAAGTGTATCATTAATATTAGGTACACTACATATGCCATATTTCGTCCGATGTTAAGTGAAATGAAATGCCTCTTAACATTGCAATACACCAGCGGGATTATTATTATTATTATTATTATTTGTGGGCACTACAGTGCTAGAACAGACAGTGGTACGAAAACTGTGGAATATATTTTTAAAATGTAATACCTTTTTGTACTGGATGGCTTTGTGACGGTTAATACGAGTATAATGAAGATCTTTGATAATATTTTATTTTTGAATCACTCATTGTGCTTTTGATATACAATTTTTTTTACTGGATACAGAATAATATAATATATTGAATATTCATATCACTGAAGGAGTGATCAGAAACATTAAATGTTGATTTGTTACCAAGGCGAAGGAAATATTTTGCTAATTTATTGTTAATTATATTTCAATAATGTTTTTGCTTCTCATGGCTAGAGGAACATCGAAGGATTGAAGTAAAAATATTTCACAAAAAGGCTATAGTGGTTTGGTAGTTTTTGGTTGGCTAGTTCCTCAGGCTGGCCACCATGGTTTCCTTCAATTCTACGTGATATGAAATTATTTATATACCTACTCGTATTAACTTAGGCACACGAACTACATGTCTTCCACTCCAAAGAATGTATAAAAGCTTATATGTACCTACAATATATTTATTGAATTAAGTTGAATTGATTCACTGATATACCCATTTAGTAAATAATTTGAACTAATTAAATCTAGTGATGTGAGTAGAGAAAATTCTCCGGAGAAATTTCTCGAGAACGAGAAATTTCTCCGAGAATTTCTCCTCTGATTGAAGAGAAATTTCTCTGATTTTTTCCCATGGGGATTCCCCTATTATTTATTGGCGATAATGCGGCGGAATTCCCCTACAAAATATATGAAAAAATATCCGGTATTGACTAACTTTAATTGTAGCAATATTGGTGATAAATTGTCTCAACATTTGTACATTGTTATTGATTGATTGAATAAAGTACTGATTTATTATTATTTTACTGTTAAATAAAAAAAAAAAAAATATCTCGGTAAATTCTCTACTTCGAGAAATTTACCGAGAAATTTCTCGGTAAATTTCTCCAAAAATTATTTCTTGAGAATTCCACAACACTAATTAAATCACGACTATTTTACTTAGTTATCTTCTACTGTACCTACATTGATACTCGTAACAAGGTATTTTACACATAAATACATATTAATATCAAACAATCAAATTTTAGAGGGCGAGTTTATCACAGAGGCGCGATATAATCATCATCATCCCTGTCGGTCCCTTAATCCTGAGGATCGTGACCATCATGCCTCGTTCTGTAAACCATCTGTCTCCATGTTGAGCGATAATAATTATTATTTAATGCTTATTCCATTTTATATAGAAAAAATATATATTGGAGAAGTACATTATTCTTGTGTGTTTAGAACTTATATAAAAACATTTTTTTTCATGGGTTGAAATTAAGCAAAGTGTTATAAGGGAGTAAAAGAAACAACGTAAGCACTGAAGTTTTCAAACAACTGATTAAGAGGGTATCCCATCAACCCGCGTTAGATTGCACATTATCGCGAGCTGAAGTAACCGACTTGTTACTATTTCTGTAGGTAGTGTAACAGAAATACATTCTACTCTACGTTGTTACGGTTTAAGTTGCAGAACAAAGGCAAAATAATAACAATAACAATCTTCAAGTAATAAAATCCATTGGTTTATATTGTTTTACACGAGATTTTATCGACAATACGGACGGGATAATATCTTCCTAAGTACTACAGTAATTTACTAAGTGTATATGTACAAGTATATAAACACAATTCAACTGAATTTCAAATAGTAAGAATATTGAAGGTATTAATTATTTATACACTCACAGTCTCTGATTTACGTTTTGCTTTTCTGAATGCAGAGTAGTATAGAGGCAGTTGGGAATATTATATAAGCTATGTGCAGAGAAATGCTACAGAGGTTCAATATTATGAGTTCTCTCTTTTTTTAATAAAACTTTTACTTAATTATATCAGTTCTTCATTACTTATAGGACTTATTTTAATATTATTTACAGTAATTTGAATATTATTGTTATCTTCTTCTTCTTCTCCTTGGTCAATTATTAGTCCCACATGATGGTGGGGTCTGCCTGTAATAAAAAGTAAAAATAAACATAACAAAACTTAAATGACATTATGTTATTTGGTTGCAGCACAAAGTATAAACATAAAAATCTCTTCAAATAATTTTCATGACTTTGAAACATTATTTATATATATCTAATTTCAATTTTGGTTGTTCTTAGAGGATTTTCATCATCAGTCATAACTTTATGCAAATTGTTTGATATGAGTCACTTGCAAATGAGACTTGGAATATGTTGTATGAAAATGCATCAGAGAAGCTTCATTAAAACTATGTGAAAATTGTGATATACATATGAGCAGTAGTTATGCGTCGAGTTCCTCGAATGTAGAAATTCTGTGACATTCCGTGCATTCTGCAATTAGTGAGTTTGATATAATAAATTTATTGCAAAATTCATTTTGCCATTGCGCAACATACTTATTCTAGTTTTTCGCTTGAGTTTTTATGGATATTTATAAGGAAGGTTCATTACAAATAATATTACTATTGATTTCATTATTTTATCTGAAATGAAATGAAAAAATAAATAAAAGTATATATGTCGATAATTCTGATCCCATATTTTTGTAACAAGATTTTAAATAACTTGAATCGGTTTCGAACCATAAAACAAAATCTTAAATCCCAAACATTTGTTTACTCACGTTCTTTGTTAATTCCTGTCACATAATAATTTTTCATCCTCCTTCTATGGCAGGCAGGTTGACACAAATCGTCACCGCCTCCAAAACCCACTTTACTTGTTCAATCTACGTGATGTTTGTCTTTGCAAATTTTCCAATAATTCACCAAAATCTTTTCCGCCAATATTTTCTTACGCTGGATTCGATGCCTTTAAGCCGCGGGCTTTATTTTGCCCTGAAGTGATATATTATAAAAGAATCTATTGAATTATCTTTATCTATGTTAGTGTAAATTCCTACATTAAACATATTCAATGTAAAATTTGTTTCGAATATTATTATTAATCTCTTACATTACGTACGTTATATTTGAATTATTTGTTATTTTTTTTTAAATACTAAGGAATGTACATAGTTATATGTACTTACTTTAACCTTTCTTTCTTGGTTGTATAAATTATTATTATAGAGCATTTTATACTTCATGTTTCGGTTTTCTGGTATACTTTATATGGTGAACGTTATTAAGTTTTATATTCTCCGTGACAATTGTTACTAAAAAGATTGTCCACATAAATAATTTATTACTCAGCATTAAATACGAAACCTTTTTATTTTCTCATATTGACGTGTGAGGATAAAAAACATATGATGTTATATATTTAAACCTACCTACAGTTATAGATAGTTACTCACGGGATTTGCCTTATACTATGACTGACTAATACTAAATCATGCAATACAAGTTGAAATTTTATCCTTGCTTAAAGTTTTATAAACTTTGGTAGTATGCTACGAATTCACAAATAAAACGTCATGGAATGGACAGTTGATTTATTGATGACAATGAAAGACAGCTTTCACGTCGATTGTCGTCAATACATATAACAATTGGTTTGAAATGTTTGATGGTTTTACTTATAGCATGATGTGAGCAATATAATTCTATACTTTTACCATAGTGGATACCTGTTCGACACGATTAAGTTCGACCTATTTGCCAGTTGACATAAGGTAACAAGAAAGATTAATGAATATTTCTTAGTTTAATATTTCATAAAGTATCTATTCTTGATCAATTTGGTTGCTTTTTATTGCAAAATGGCTAATTATAGAACATCAGTAAGTTTTCAATTTTCAATTAAAAACCAATGATTAGCTATAAATATTCGTAGGAACATTAACTTATAGGTATTAAACTGAAACAATACATATTTTACCCAACTTATCCCACCTACATTGAAATGTAGGTGGGATAAGTTGGGTATTAATATACTTAACAATATTGTTAGGAATTCTTCAACATAATTACATTTATGTTAATGTTTTTTACATTCTGCACAAGGTATTGTATTGTGTTGTAAAATCACAAATGATATAGTTTTTATTTAAAAAGTATTTCTATGTAATTGCACTTAATATTATTATATAACTTTGAAATGGTTTTGTTGTTTTACCTTCTGTTAAACTTAAAATTCGTGCAGATGATCGTTTCATGATAATATTTTAAACATTCGATCGATTTTAAAGTGTACTTTAATATTTTCTTGGTACCGTTCCAAAATATTATGAGGATTGTTAAATGCAAGTCAAACACATACTAGTGTGCACATTTATATCGTTTCCAGTGCGACTACCAGATATTAAATGTACCGGTGTTATGTGAGTGGTTTCAGAAATATCTTTATAGTTGTGAAATCGTTTAATCGATAGCAAGAATTATAGTGTTGACACAGAGAATCGAGATAGTACAAGCGAACATTTTGTTTCAAAGAGTAGCGCTCAAATATTAGTTTAGATTTAAAACTTTCATGTAAATTTACAATTTTCTGAATATATCATAGTTAAAAGTAAAAGGCATATGCCATAAGATGGGATAGCCAGTAGACTAGCTGAATGTAATGAACATTCAGATGCCCCTCTCCATGTCAATAAAACAATAAGACATTTAGGATGGGTGATATGTCTCATCATTGAATTGTAAATGTTAATATTATCTCATAAGTGAAGTTCTACGAACACCTGTCTTTGACAGGATACTCAAAAACTTTCAAAAAGATTGAAATACTTTTTTTTTACCGGAGACTCCGCGTAGAAACACAACAAAAGCTTCGTTTTTGCAATTTAGATCCAAAATTACAATGCAGGCTAAGGGCCCTCCTTAACCTTAAGGAACACATAAAGCTTCGCTTACCAAAATTACGCGAATCACAATGTCTCCTTAGCACGAATTTGCGGCTTAACCTACTCCTTAAGTTAAGGAATACCCGGGGGTGTCCTCAACAACGTTAAGCTCGCTTAAACTCAGTTAATTTTTTCATCACCAGGAGGCGCCACTAGTTACAATAAGAACAAACTGACATTAATGTCATATGTTCGTGCTATAATTACGCTTTTTGTTTGTTGTTGCTATGGTTGTTTCATTTGCGCTTCTATTTGGATTTTTTCGTTACTGACTCTGTTTCGTCGGTAACGAAAAAATCCAAGAGCGTAGAGCGTTCACGAAATCAAAACAACAACACGAAAAATGGCGCGCGTCCCCGTTAACATGACAGATGTGAGGTTAATGCATAGACAAAATCACGATAAAACAACTAGTAGGGCTACTAACTTCACCATATTTGCGGCTTAGTCAAGTCGCAGTCGAATATTGATTGAAATTCTCGTGTGAGCAGTAAGCTCGACTTAACTTTTAAGCCACCTCACCAAAGCTCCACGATAAGTTACTGATTGTAATTTCGGGCCTTAGAGTATAGGATAAATATTGCATTCGTATACAAAAGTCAGTTTTGTATGTATTTACAGTACTGTAGCCAAAAAGTACTTTAATTTATTTAATAGGTACTTACTAGTTAGTTTTGAATCTTTCTTTTTTCATGTTATTATCATTGATATAACACGATAGATCAATGATTATTATGCATATTTTTCGTTGATTATTATTATACCCTCCGCACAAGCATTTAGTTGCTTATGATGGGAGCATTTTACTATGTATAATATTGTTTTGTTGTTTTTTGTTGTAATATCAATGCGTATTTAAAATTTAAAAAAAAATTGCTTACAATACCAATTAACTTTAAGTGATTTTGAGTTTTTCATGATAGATATTTTTTATTATCTTTGTTAATGATATTTTTTTTGTTGATTTGAAATATCTACAATCGATTAAGAAATACTTAACGTCACTTTGAACATGAAATATTTCATAGATACATAACGAATGAAGATTAACATCCAATTGTTTATGGAACGCTCCAAAAATATCTGAGGCATTAACGCTAAAGACATGAACATCTTCATAAACCAAAAGCGATATTAGTTGTAAGATATTTAATATAATGGCGTCACAAACAAATTAATTGAAAATTTTGAAGGCAACTGCTATTTCATTATTTTATTTTTCATGAGCTTTCATAGTTAATTAATGAGATATTTTTTTATAATCAATAATATCGTTATTTTTGTTTATACCAATGAGATAATAGATAAAAATTAAAATATGTCATAATATATTACAAGATAATTATTTTCTTAAAAGTCTTCTCAAGGTGAAATTAAAATAATGGCACCGTTAAATCTGGATCACGGTTATTTCCAGGGTACATAATGAGCTCACGAATACGGATAAGTAAGATGATTTACGTGTTTGGCAAAGTTGTAATGGAAGATTTTGATTAAGTCAAAAGTCCATCATATTGAGCAACCAACACCAAGAAAAACCAACGACCTAAATTAATAATATTATTGCAAGACAATTAATTTTAGCATTAAATATGAACCTTTCCAATTTTATACCTACTTTTATATAATTTCTTTGATTATTTGGAATATCTCACTTTATCATCGAAATAGGGTCAAGACGATTGGATCGTACATGATATGGAATTATTAATGGGATAAATATTATCAGTATTACTTTTGCTGTGTTTGAACTGTGTAGGTATGTTGTTTTTATCTCTTGGGCGTTAAAGACGATATTATATATATATATATATATATATATGTGTAGTGTATATATATATTTGTAGTAGTTCTCAGTTCAAGAGGGTTTTTGTAAGCAACATCGCAGAAGTAAGAATAACATAAATACATAATAGGATATCTTAAGATGAAACCACTTATCCGCTCAGGGCATGATGTATGTATCAATGTTATTTCGCTCGATATAACATTATCCACTTGAAGTGATGTTGTACAAATAAGTTTGGAAAAACTTTGATATTCTGGTAGGTAGGTACATCAGTTTATATATACGTGGATAACTTTATTTAATGCTGTATATTCCCGATTTGATTTTCATGAGGCTTTTATTTTAATTTTTTCAAATTTATAAAACCGTCATTTTAATCAATTACCACACTAGGTAAAGAATAAATTATAAATAATTATACTTCATTTATTAAAATTAAAGAACATAACTTCATTTCAATATATAGGAATATGCCTTTTCCAAACTATTGAAAATATATCTTTAATGCTATTTGAAAAGTAACATAGGTTCTTCATATAAATATGTATAGTACATACTTTAAGTCTTTGAAAATATTTCTAAATTGGTGTTGAATTTTTTATTCTTTCATCTGGTTTTCTATCTATGTAAATTATTTTTACACAAAAGAAAGGCTAGGTATCAAATAAATGTTTTCAACTACAGGACATTCAGCAAAATGTACAACATTGTTGTGAGAAACATTCCTATAAAAAGTTTTGAATTGAAGAATGAACGGTAGAAGAATAATTAGGTTAGCTAAATATAAAACATTTAATATACAAAAGACACTACTTGTTAATCCAAAGGATTCAAGTGTTTGTTTTGTGAAAGTTATTAATATAATTATAATATTTAAATACATTTCTGTTCAAGCGCTGTTTAATTTTCACAGATGAGAATTTCCCCCAAAGCTTTCATATTATTAGGTATTTTTGTTTCCAACGTCTGTTTGCATTATAGCACAAAAAGTAACAAACTCATTTGAAATAGTTTCTGTTGCATTAAAACAAGTAACAGAATATTAAAAATAATGTAGAATGTGTTTATTATAATTTGCCCTGAAGGAATAGTAGAAACCATCTAGAAGTAAATAACACAACAAAGTATAACGTTTCTGAAAATGAACATCTTTTAAACATTAATAGATATATAAGAATACACATTGTGTTCGAATAAAATACATTCATTGGAATATATAAGTTACTTATCTCTATTAAGAGCTTTGAAGTTTTGATATTGTTATTTATGATTTGTTCACCATATTATTTGTGGTTTAGAGTTATTGTATACTATGTGTCATACCTGATTTATGCACGATGCAGCAAATTATATGGATGAATGGATATCGAATATTGGAGAAACATAAACGTGAATTCAACTATTTTATTGTTGTGAATATATAAATAACTTCATTGAACCATTATGTATTTTATTTATACGTAGATCATTATAACAGCGTGTGATTTCAATACATGAAAGCTGTACGAAAGCTTAGTGGTTATAGGAGTTATTGAAGAATATGGAAATATGAAATTTAAATTACTCTTTATTCGACAAACGAAATGGAAAATAATAAAAATAAATATCTATGATTTTATTGGTGCACAACTTGTAAAACTCCATAATTTTAATTTATAAATTACAATTTATTTGTTTTACAAAAAATATTTATATAATATAAATTGTAATTTATAAATTAAAAAAAAAAAAAAAAAAATATGTGAGATACTAGAATGCCACAAGGTGGACTTAGTGCTTGAGTTTAGTGCTCATCTAGCCCACCATTTGAATATTAAGATATAAGTGAAACACAAACATAAAAATTACATAGATAATAATATAGAAACAGTTATTGTATCTTATAGAAACGCAATTGGCACAAAGACGCTCTGAATGGAGGAGGCTGGTTTCTGCCCTGTGCTCCCGAGAGGAGCGTTGAGGGCGATGATGATGATGATGATGATAGAAACATACATAAATGAAAGTGTAGGTAAAAATTATAGAAATAGAGATTGATAATTAATAGAATGAAGGAAAATAAAACATTCACCTATTTTTATTAAATAACCTACCTATTTAATTTGAATTCTTAATGGGTATTACTTTAATAATAAAAAATTATTATTATTATTATTATACCATCACGGCACATCCCACAAGTGGGGTAGCCAGCAGATCAGCTGCATGTAAGAAACATGCAAACTGTCCTCTCCGTGCCAATATAAAATCAAGACATTCAGGATGGGTGGCAAACCTCATCGCTGAATTTAAGATGTAAAATGTCTCAATTTTTTCGAACACCTGCCTTTTACAGGACACTCGAAAACTTACGCAGAAGAGTGGGAGACCAATTCTTCACCGGGTGCTCTTCTTCTTCCTAGCCTACTCCCGTCCACTCCTGGACGAAGGCCTCCTCCATAGCCTTCCACGCCGCTCTATCTTGGGCTCTCTGCATCCAGTTGACACCGACGTACTTGACCAGGTCATCCCTCCATCGTAGTGGTGGTCTTCCTACACTCCTGGTAGTTGTTCTTGGTTTCCAGGTTAAGACCCTCTTTGACCACTTATCTTCTGGATCTCTGGCCATGTGACCTGCCCACCGCCATTTGAGACATGCGATACGTTGGGCAATATCTGTTAATTTTGTTCTTTGCCGTATCGTTTCGTTTCTAACTCTGTCTCTCAGGGTGATGCCCAGCATGGCTCTTTCCATGGATCTTTGGGTAACCCTTATTTTCTCGGTGCTCTGTTTGGTCAGTGTCACTGTTTCTAGGCCGTATGTTGCAACCGGTACTATGCACATCTCGTATACTTTTCGTTTAAGGTTCACCGGGTGCTCCACGGGATAAAAATCATTGCTTTAATAATAAAAGACATATTTTCTCACATAATATTGGCATAATTAAAATGTTCATTGAAACAAACAAATAAAGAAATACTACTAACAGAATACAGGTGTGCACTGTTCAGAGGGAATATATCAACTCCGTGAAAACCAAATAAAAACATTTTTTGAGTTTTTCTTCCAATTTATAAATAACAAATCTTGAAAACTTATTTTTCTAAAAAAACAACAATGTGACTTTTCACTAATAATTTGTCTAGCTGTAATGGGTGTCTTGCCATTTAAAGCGATTTTGTTAAATAAATGTTGAAGAAATAATCAAGTAGTGAAATAGGCACTGTTGTTATGTACAGTATTCTTCTTCTAAGTATTAAAATTTCGTAATAAAAATAATATTTCATTACCAGCGAAAGATTTGCTCTGGACAAAATGAAACGTTTAATCAGCCAGCAGTGGCTTGTTTTTTTTACAAATAAAAAAATGTACGTTATATTTACCCAAACCATCCTCATTTTTCATTTGTCAGCCGACCAATGATAAGATTAATATTTGACGCCATTTATACAACAAGTATAAATATAATCTTCTGTTATGAATCCGCGAATGAACTTTAATAAATTGTATCCACCCAGTTATACTTATATAGTTGTACCAACGGAATTTGTTTTTTTTTTATTAAGTATATTTTGTCATTTCTTCGTAAGATGCTTCGGGATTTGACTTAACATTAATGAAATCTAATGCTTACCTTTTTTAATTAAATATATTTTTTTTAACCTGATGAGTTAATTAATTTAAACAAATTTCATAATATCTTCGTATATATTAAATAAAATTCTTGCATGATACTTTAATATTTAATTTCAATATTGAAATTTTAAAATCAAATTATGTTATTACGGAATTTCTCTGACATAAAACCTATAATCTCGTGTGCTTAGAATATTAGTAGTATTACTTCTACTATAAATATCATCACGGCATATCCTACAAGTGGGGTAGGCAGCAGAGTATAATATAAAAGCGTGAATATTAACATTTCTTTGAGTATTAATATTTAGAATGTAAATATTTTTTTATTTGCTGGTTCCGAGTACTACCTACGTGTGGGACAAAATTATATAAATATTTAATTTTCACAAGTAATTTTTCGTAGACATAAAAACTAAAAAAAAACGAAATATGAAGAAGGAAATGGACTTTGCGATATAAATATCTCTTCAACAAGTTCTGCTTATACTTTTGTTTAAATATTATTTTGATTCATCAATCATGACAAACAGTAAAAAATAGGTGTTCTGTACCTACTCGAAAGATGAGAGGCAGAAATCTATGTAAGTTCATGAGATAGTATGCTTGTATAATATGACTTACTCATTTCCGATGCCAGTGTTAGCCAATGTATTGACATCGATTATTCAATATTACTGCCAATACATCAATGAAAATAAAACGAATGTCTTAGATTAGTTAACTGATGAAAACAAAGCAGGTTTTTTGTAAACTACAACATTTTTTGATATGGATGAAACGATGAATGGTCTTGGTGAAGTCACATTTTGAGAGCAGGTATTTTTTCTCGTAAACTTGCATACGATTATTTTTTTACAATACACCGTTTTTTGTTACGTGGAACTCGATTGACGTAGAGGAAAATTGATAATTTGAATGAGATGTTACCTACTTCTGTAGGCAAGGCTTCTGCGTTAAATGGCAAATGGTGGTGGTTTTTGGAAAATAAAAACTTTTATTTTCTTTGATCCTTTCCTTGTCAAGACTTGTAAATTGCATTGCTATTATTTTTCCTTAATATGCTTTTAAATTTTTGTTTTCTTCTAGGTGTCCTTTTTATCGAACTTTATTTTCATTATAACGATTATTCGAAGTACTATAATGGCTGTCATTTTCTGCTTTCCCATAACTTCAAGTCTCTATCTGTGTTAGTTTCCTTGTTCTTCTTAAAGATATTTAATATATCCTTTTTTTTCTTTATTAATATATTACAATACGACTTTTCTTATTTTGGTTGGTACGATATTTTTCCAAAACTAAATATGTAACTGAAACTGGGTTTCAAATAAGCCCAAATACTCCCTTAATATCCTCACAGCAAGCAATATAATCTCCGAGGTACAGCATCTAGATTATTTGGACCCAAGTCTTCTTGAAACTCATCATACTATTGACCACCACACTATTTAATTAAACACTTTATCAAGGTAATAAATTATATTTGTGATATAAGTAATTTTTCGTAGATATAAAAACGTAAAAAAGAAAATATGAAGAAGGAAATGGACTTTGCGATGTAAATATCACTTCAACAAGTTCTGCTTATACTTTTGTTTAAATATTATTTTGATTCATCAATCATGACAAACAGTAAAAAATAGGTGTTCTGTACCTGTTCGAAAGATGAGAGGCAGAAATCTAAGAGGTAAGGTAATAAATAATATTTATGATATAAGACATATAATGTGATATAATAAATAATATTAAAACCGGAAGTTGTGAATGGGTAACGAGAAAGCGCAAAGGCATGACCAAAACATCGATGAAAAAGTTTGGAAAGATCGATGCATCACTATCTAAGTGAAAATATGTCTTGTACAAATACTGACTTTTAAAAAAAAATTGTGTGGTGTTGAAATATGCAGGATATGAACCAGAGAAAAGAACAAAACTAATACATTTGAAGTGTGTTGCTGGAGACGCTTTCTGCGAATTCCAAGAACAACACCAAATATAAAAATATACCAACATTTTCCAGGAGATCAAGATATAATCAGTTATGTAGAAGAGGAAAGAAGATAGGTTACGACCATTGAGTAAAGCGCCATAAAAGAAGAAATCAATGGATGTTTCGATTATGAAAGGCAATTGAGAATGAGATCAAGACCAATGAATGTATATCTAAAATGTTTATCAAATTATCAAAAAAGAGAAAATATTATTCCTACATTTCATCCAAATGTACGCCTTCTGATTTTATATAATTGTTGTCAATTACAAAACATGCAACTTTATTTTTGTTTTCACCTACATTACATATCTTAATGTATGTACATTTCACAAGTTGTAAATGTATAGTTACATATATGGATCGAATGTTAATAATTAATAATTATTAATTAATCCATGTTAATAATTCAGGATATTGAGTGAGTTGTATGTGAATATGTAGGTAGTAGTTCATTACGTTATTCCGTGTTAACGAACATTATAATGAAACATAGGCGTGTCCCTACATGAATAAGTCCTTAACACATTGTGTGATAGAAATAACTGAACATAATACAATAATATATTGTACAAACCACAATGAAAGTATAGGAAGTACCTTAGGGTGTTTCATTTTTCCAAAGATGTGATTTTCATATGTATTCGCTTACGCCCCGAGTCTCAGTGATGTAAAAGATATATATGCCAAATTTCAAGAAGATTGGATAATATTTAGGGGTGGCACACTTTGACCACTTTTATCTCGAACTAGTGAAATTTCTATTACTGAAGTTCTTTGTAGGCGGGCGGCGCCAAATATACAACGGGAGCGGAGCATTGATACACCGCAGGTATTGAGAAAATTGTTTTGCTCTTGAATTGAATTATTCTGATGATGGTGTTAGTGTCATTTTAGTTGGCCATACAAGGTATAAAGTAAACAAAGAATACAAAAATCTGATTGAAGAGAAATTGAGGAAGACGGGTAAAGTTAATATCAAACGGCAGATTTGGAAGGGTGATCTCGTCGAGCTATTTGATATTTCGCGGCAAAATATGATGGACATGACTAGCGTACCACAAGAAGATAAAGAATTTCTAAGGTCACAAAAAGAAGATCGTATGAGTTCATTAATGAGTACAGTAGACAAGATTTTTGCCTCGAAAATAAGAATCTATGGCTGAAAACAATAAAACAGTTATACTGGAAGACTTATCTCCATCGTCATCAGCACCTAGTGACGAAGAGGCAGAGTTTTCGCCTTCAGCAGCTGTTTGACAAGCAAGTACATCATTTACAGCAACTGCAAAGAGCCTTGGCAACAATGTCTCGAAAATTTACATATCTCCAGCCACAGTTTACCGAGCCCGGGCGATCAATATAAGTATTACGGTGAAGAAAATCGAAAAATCGCTCTTTGAAAATCCCCCACATTTGGTCTTACGCTGGGACAGTAAACTGTTGCCGTCAGTTGGCCAAGGGTGTATCGAAACTCTGGAAGATAGGGTTGCAGTTTTAGTGACTGACTATTTTCTAAACAGTTAAATACTTCTCAAAAAGAATTGAAAGGAATAAAACGGATTGCAAATTTTGTCAGCCTCATATGCGTTCGCTTTTGGCACGAGGCATTGTGATTCGATGGGCTCCAAAAAATGATTTGGATATACTTCAGCTTCTGGCAGATATCAAAAGAAGTGCTCTCGCAGTTGCCAAGAGAAACCTTTGGTATCTGTCAGAAAGGAAAATATAATTTAAAATTTAGAACCCAAATCTGCAAATAAAAAGTCACTAAAACGATTAGAAAGTAAAAACTTTGTTTTTTAAGGAAAAGACCTGAGCCATTTCGTTAGAAATAAAACGAAGGTGTTCTTTAATTGTTTGGGATCCACGGCGTGACAGAATACTGCAGCCATTCTCTAAAAAGCCACGTGAATGCTCAGAAGGTGGTCAATGATAGCGCAGAAAAGGGAATTGCTCTAATAAAAAAGTTGAACGAATCAGTCAGGGACGAACAACAAAAACAATTCTTGCCGAGTGTATGTATGGGTTAGTTGGAAGATATCGCGCTTCTGCGATAAACTCGCCCATCGCACAAAATTTATTCTTCAAGTTGAAATTGTTTATTTTCTCCTTGTATACTATTTTTGTGCAATAAAGATTTTTATTAGTATTATGTACATATATATGTTGGATGATTTATTTGGCGCCGTTTAATGGAAAATCCATCTCAAGGACAATCGAGCATCACAGAAAGGTAGTCACCAAGCAAACAAAACAAAGGATTGCATCATTTATTGTTGATTGATATAATTTTAAGTTTATGATTTCTAGTTTTCCCAATAAATGTAATTAACACTGAAATACGAATTTTTTGCTTACTTTTATAAAAGTGGTCAAAGTGTGCCACCTCTAAATATTATCCAATCTTCTTGAAATTTGGCATATATATCTTTTATATCACTGAGACTCGGGGCGTAAGCGAATATTGCAAAAAAATTGCATTTTATTTTTTGCCTTATAAAATGAAACACCCTATATAAATATAAAATTTATAATTTTTCCGTTATCACGATCCTTATACCAGTTTCATACTTAGGATCTAAATGTTGTAGTCAAAAACATTATTTATATAAAGACATATCATCACAAACGACGTCTCCTCGTGGAGTGGGCAGAAAGAATCAAATGTCACTTACTCCTGTTCTTGATAATATGTTTTGCTTTTATCACATCCATGTGATTCCTCGTGCATGCTCTCCTGTTCGCTGTACTCAGAACGTGTCTGTTTTTTAGAATCTGATGTATGTGAATTATTTTTTTAGTCCTCGGACGGCCACGTTTTGAGCATCCTTTTTCGAATCCATGTATTACTTCTTCTTAATAAAAGTATACATTAGCATAGCGTTGAAATAATACAGAATGTTCAATAATTATTTTATATGGTCTTGTAAGTTTATCACTTACAGTTGGTTATGTTTTATACTGTAGATTTTAACAGATCGTAATGGATAGATAGAGCATCTACAAATATGAACCATTGGTGATTCTTAGAAAAATAAATTAATCGAATGTCTTAAATAAATGTAAAATTCTTAAAAGTGTTAATCGAGAGTCGATTTACAATTAAACAGGAAAATTTATATGAAAATATATAAGTATTATTATCAAAAGGTTACATAATATTCGTATGTTTACTAACGAAGCGAAAATGGATACAGATTTTTTAATAAGCATTTTACAAAATTTTACTGCATGCTTTGGTTTCCGGTGAATTTTTTGCGTAATGGAAATTCTCGCGCCATGAATAAACTGGATAGGCTATTAATGTAGAAATTATCGCACACGTATACATTTAATAAGACGTTATGTTTTGGGTTGCTTTTAAATATTCATGCAAATTATTTACCCAAAATCAGAGCTGTTGTGTTGTTCGAGAATATATTATGTAGCTATAAATAATTTTAAGTATTTGCTATCTTGTAAAATCTATAAAATTGTTATTTAAGCATAGGTACATCTTATATTAACTTTTGTGCCTCACTTAGAAACTAGCAATTGAAAGTAAAAAAAATACTTCGATGCTGTTACTTTCAGGTGGCTTATTATTATAATCTATCGTTACTATGATGAATCATAGAATTATAATAATACCATACAAAGATGCATATGTCAAATGTTAAATTTCTTTTCACTGTGTGGTGGACATAATTATGTCTTCTTTCAATTGCTCAGAAGAATGAATGGAGTTTTTTTTAATTCCATTGGCAAACAGTACAAATTTTTAGAAGTCCAGTAGGTATGTACTTTTTGATAAGAAACAATATTTTGATACTGCGACGTAAATAATTACAGATTTGGATATCCTTTTCCTTGAAGGTTGCAAGTTCACACTTGAGATAAAGCCTGAGGGTTAAGGTATATTGAGTGCTTTAATATTGGACCACACTTAATCGGCTTTGGTCTCATTAGAAGGATAAATCACTTTCACTATTCTCGAAATATTGTTGTATCTGTTCAGTTTTCAAATCAGGGGTTTAAATTTCACGCCAATGCAAAATAGTTAGGATGTTTGCCGCCGTGTGGCGCTAACAACTCGATTCCACCAATAACAGCATTACCTTATATTTATAGTTCAGTGTGACAGGTTTGAGAATATAGCGACATAAGTGGCGAAAATTGGCTAGTTTGTAGAACAAAATAATATTATAATATGGCGAAGTTTTGTCAGCTTATTAAGGTTTTCGTTTTTGTAGTGTAGGAAACATTATCTTTGTTTGTTGCTAATATAAGCAGTTGTCTTTTACATTTCTATCTCTTATACAATCGTATTTCAAATCAACTCTACTTGCAATCAACTATCCTGCATTGTACATATTATAACCTGTGTGACAAATAAATAATTGAAGACTCTATATAGTTTTACTGGAAGCAACCGAATCAACCCAACAAGTTATGATCTGGAAGAAGCACCAAACCAAACCACCACCAAGTTATGGACCTCGAACCGGATTCGTAGAAGGAAGAACATACCAGTTTGAACAGGAATTCCAGACATCGTAAAGGAAAGACGGACAGGTTTAAATTTCCAATCATCCTTATTATCCATTTCAAAGTGTTATTATTTCAATTAATATCATAATCCTTCCATTGTGGTTTGCTAGTAATTTCATACAGTTGATTTTGCGGCATTTAAGTGAGGTTAAGGGTAGTTATAAAATCAAGTCGAATAATTATTATTGTTACATGTGAAACACGTTTTTCTTTTCTTGTTTGATTCATGTGCTTTGTTTGGTTTGGTTAAAGGGTGCTGCATTGGGATTAAATATAACAATATTTATCAATAATCGAGATGCCGAACGAGAAGGTGAAGATGCTTATTTCTAAAAGAGGTGCTCTCAAAGGACAATTGACACGTTTTCAAGACTACCTCAATAGCAAATCAATCGATATGTGCGAACTAGAAGTGAGAATATCTAGAATAGAAGCTATTTTAGACAAATTTGAGACAATCCAGCAGGAAATAGAAGAATATAGTGAAATTGAGGCTGAATATAGGGAACAATTCGAAGTTTTATTCTACGAAACAGTGGGAAAAGCGAGATCGATTATGAAACAAATTCCTACAGTTGTTTCGGAAGTTAAATTGAGGGCTTTAGAGGTACCGAATTTCTGTGGGGATTACAAAAACTGGCTTCACTTCAGAGACACCTTCAGTTCATTGGTGGATAGCAATCCATCATTAAATAATCTTCAAAAGTTCCATTATCTTCTCTCAAGTCTTAAGGGAGAAGCATTGCAATTAATTTCTTCACTGGAAGTTTCAGGAGAGAATTACAGTGTAGCATGGGAAATACTTAATTCAAGGTATCATAATGTACGTATAATTTCAGATAAGCACCTTCACAGTCTTCTCAACATGGCAGTACTAAGGGATGAAAGTCACACAGGGTTAAGGAAATTAGTAGATGAAGTACAGCTTCATCTGAGGGCTCTACAAAGCATGGGACTACCTACCAAGCAGTGGGATGCATTGGTAATTCATGTTATAACAAGCAAGCTTCCAGTAAGTAGCAAGCAACATTGGGAGACTTATTCGATCGCAGGAAAGTTACCCACATTAGGTGAGTTGATTTTATGTCTAAATGAAAGAGCAAGGGTGTTAGAAACATGTCTAACACACCAGCGGAAACCAAGCCCTAGGATCACACTCCATGCTGGTTCTAGAAACAATGTTTCAAGTTTATGTCCGCTGTGCAATGGGGAACACAGGCTGTACCAATGTGGTCAGTTTCATGCCCAGACTATGGAGCAGAGGTATGAGACAACAAAAAGGTTTAGACTCTGTTTTAATTGTTTAGGTACAAGGCACAATTCCTCCAAATGTAGTTCAAAAAACACATGCAGAATGTGTAGGAAAAGACATCATACAATGTTACACACATCAAATGTTACAAGGCAACCTCAAGTAGGTATTCAAGAAAATGTGACAACAATACTACATGAACAAGATGCTACCATCACTACCCACATGTCACAAGGTGGTAGTCAAATATTGTTGTCTACAGTGATAGTAGGTATCACACATAATGGCGTGTCACACAAGGTGCGCGCACTTTTAGATTGTGGTGCTCAATCTAATTTTATGACGAAATCCTTATGTTCTAGGTTGGGTATTTCACAATACGATGCAGCGATTCCAGTAGCAGGAATCCATAACCAGGTTACGAAAATAAGCAAAGGAGCCGATGTGGAGATCCAATCTCTACACTCAAGTTACACACGCAAACTGTCATGTTTGGTGTTACCAAAGATCACGCAGCCACTACCACAGCAAACGTTCGACAAAAAATATGTGAAACTACCTCATGGACTAAAGTTGGCTGATCCCGATTTTCATAAGAGCGCTCCAGTGGACATGCTTCTAGGGGCACAAGTTTTTTGGGAAATTTTACAAGCAGAAAGACTTCAAATGGAACCTTCACAACCAGTGATACAGCAGACGTTGCTAGGTTGGATCATCGCTGGACAGGTATTTCAAGACAGGCAAGTCAAAAATTCCAGACAAGTCTTACATTGTTATGTTTCATTAAATCAATTGCATAAAGACATAGAAAGGTTTTGGAAAATAGAGGAAATTCTTTCTATGCCAATTCAATCTCAAGAGGAGATTTTATGTGAAACGCATTTCGTTTCAACCCATCAAAGAAGTAATACAGGTCGGTTTGTGGCCAGACTACCATTCAAACCGAAGCATAAAGAGTTAGGTGACTCTTTACAAGTTGCAAGCAGGCGTATGTTAAGTATGGAAAGGCGCTTTGCCAATGATACTAATCTAAAAAATCAATATGTTAATTTTATGAAAGAATATGAAACATTAGGTCACATGTCACCATGTGAACCATCAGATCAACATGATATATGTTATCTCCCACATCATGCAGTATTCAAGAGGGATAAAATGAGAGTTGTCTTTGATGGATCTGCAAAAACAAGTTCAGGTGTTTCTTTGAATGATACACTCATGACAGGTCCTTTAATACAAAATGATTTATTTACCTTGCTAGTAAATTTCAGGAAACACTCATTCGTGATTACTGCCGACATAGAAAAGATGTACAGACAGGTGGAAATTCATTCCGAGGATGGAAAATTTCAGAGGATTGTATGGAGGGATACAGATGACAAACAATTATCTCATTTTCAGTTAAATACAGTAACATATGGATTAACACCTTCTTCATTTATGACCACAAGATGTCTAAAACAATTAAGTATGGAGTTCAAAGATAAATATCCAAGACCATGTGAAGTTATAGCAGAGGATTTCTACATGGACGATCTGTTAACAGGAGGTGAAAACTTACAGGAATGTTCACAATTGAAACAGGAGTTAACCACTATACTTCAATCAGGAGGTTTTCGTCTTACAAAATGGAAATCAAATGTGCCAGGTATGTCTGATGATATATTATCTAGTGAAAAGTCATTATTTGTTGAAGACAAAGATACATCTAAAATCTTAGGACTTTATTGGGATAGCAGGGAAGATTGTCTTTCTTACAAGGTAGAAATTTTACATGATAACCAAGCGGCTACCAAAAGAAGGGTATTGTCAGACATTTCAAAAACTTTTGATCCTCTTGGTTTATTGGGTTCTATAGTAATTAGAGCAAAAATTCTTATGCAAGAATTATGGCAACAAAGAATAGCATGGGATGAACTTCTTCAAGAAAATCTATTACAAAAATGGAATAATTACAAGGCTGATTTATTGACAATCAATGATTTTAAAATATGTAGAAATATCAAATGTGAAATTTCAATTCATATTCAATTAATAAGTTCTTCAGACGCCTCGCAGAAAGCTTATGGCTGTTCCATATATTTGAGATCTTATAGTAGATTTGGAAGATACGAATGTAATTTAATATGTGCAAAATATAAAGTTGCACCTATTAAACAATTGTCATCAACTAGTATAGAATTGTGTGGTGGATTATTGTTAACAGGATTGATTATAGGAACATTTTCAAGAGTGCAAGATACAATCACAACATTATGGACACATTACAAGATACAGACAACTTTAGTAGTTGTCACTCAAAGGGAAGATTGGGAGACATTTATTTGGTATTCATCATTTACTAAGTTATAAAGAGTCGCAGCATATTTGATATGCTACTTACTCAACGCAAGCGGTAGAAAACCACGTTTTAAAGAAGAACAGAATGTAACTGAAATGCACACAATGTTCTAATCATGAATGCACAAGAGTTTGCAACCCTCAAGGAGTTATTGATTTGTGCCTAATTATCAAGAATGTTTTTTAACCAATGTATTTATGTTTCAGGTACAAATATAACTCATAAAATAAATTGATATGTGCGCAGGTAGGTATGTTAATTTGTTTTCATTGCAGGGGATAACATCTTTCACTTTCTAGGGAAGCATTTCGATTTATTTTCAATATTCATTTCAGTATAATGTAAACTTATTGGTTTACTAGGACAATGTAGCAAGCTTTGCTGGATCAGGCAGTGAAATTCAAAAGCTTTCACTCATTTTCATTCAATTTAAATTCATGTTATGTTTTCTGTATATTTGAAATACTCACTTAAGGGCACTGCATTATCGATTGCTAGATTTTGTTAGTATGTACACCATTCTATTGCAAGTTCAACCTTGCGTCAATTCCACACTCCACTCGCCTCTGACTCAAGCGACCAAATCCCTTAACTCTTACTCACTTCCTGATTGGAGAAAGCTTGTCTGCTCTTCCAGAACGTAGTGTTTTGGAAATTCCTAACAATAGGCTTAATCATTATCAAAAACTAATGATGATTTTTCAATCTTTCTGGGTACGATGGAATGCTGAGTACTTTCACGAGCTGCAACGTCGGAGCAAATGGCATAAGGGGGCCGAGAGGCAGTTACAGCTAGGAGACTTGGTGCTGATTAAAGAAGAAAATCTTCCACCTATGGCGTGGAAACTTGGACGAGTAACGGAACTATATCCAGGGAGAGATGGGCTCGTCCGAGTAGTCTCCGTTAAGACTACAAGAGGTATCTTCAAACGCAGTGTCGTCAATTTGGCTGTGTTACCGATTGAAGAAAATTCTATGCAATAAATCGAGGAAAATTAATTTTACTTCAAGATGGTGAATCAATTTACAAAATTTCTAAGATGTCTCAGTAAATGTTATACTTTGTTCACTTATCATGTTCATCAAAGGGATGATGATCTCAAGAAATGTTATACTTTTTTACTCATCATGTTTATCAGAGGAACAATATCTCAATAAATGTTATACTTTGTTCACTTATCATGTTCATCAAAGGGATGATGATCTCAAGAAATGTTATACTTTGTTTACTTATCATGTTCATCAAAGGGATGAAAATCTCAAGAAATGTTTTGCTTTATTTACTTGTGTTTATCAGAGGAACAATATCTCAAGAAGTGTTGTATTTTATTTGCTCATCATGTTTTTCAAATATTTAAAAATATTTTTAGATCATCTGTTTTGTTTTACATAGGTTTTATGTTTCTTTCTTTCTTTCTTGGCTGACAAAATTTTCATTCATGTAGTACAAGGGGTTTAGTTTTCAGAAAATGTTTTGTTTTTCATGTCATGTTTTTTCAATGTTATGTTACAGTCCACTATCTCAATTTTACGCATGACATTTACACAGGTACCAAGACATTTATAGTAGATAATTAAATTTTCAAACTCATGTTATAAAAACGTTTATTTATTGGTAAAAACGCGTTTTTAGGGGGCGGTATGTTCAGTTTTCAAATCAGGGGTTTAAATTTCACGCCAATGCAAAATAGTTAGGATGTTTGCCGCCGTGTGGCGCTAACAACTCGATTCCACCAATAACAGCATTACCTTATATTTATAGTTCAGTGTGACAGGTTTGAGAATATAGCGACATAAGTGGCGAAAATTGGCTAGTTTGTAGAACAAAATAATATTATAATATGGCGAAGTTTTGTCAGCTTATTAAGGTTTTCGTTTTTGTAGTGTAGGAAACATTATCTTTGTTTGTTGCTAATATAAGCAGTTGTCTTTTACATTTCTATCTCTTTTACAATCGTATTTCAAATCAACTCTACTTGCAATCAACTATCCTGCATTGTACATATTATAACCTGTGTGACAAATAAATGATTGAAGACTCTATATAGTTTTACTGGAAGCATCAACCAAACCACCACCAGTATCAATACGCAAGTATTTCAAATTTTTTGTAAATTCTATTTCTGTAAAATACTTATCACTAAAATACAGTCCACTTAAACATAAATACAAAGTTTCATCTTGTTTTTTTTTTTTTTTTGAATGTGTAACATCAATTTAGAGATCGTGAATTTCAAGAGAAATTCCACACACATAAATCAAATCACACATAAAATCACCAAAGAGTACTAGGATCTTCATCAAATGTTGTATTCAATAAACTTAGATCATTCACTGTGTCGGTGTTTAGGTAGTAGAATTCCATCGAAATAAATAAAACGCTTGTTTTATTTATTTCAAACTTAGATCAATGACTTTGTATTTTAATTATGTGTGTATTTGTTATTCATATTGGATAGACATGGTGCATTCCATATACTTACATACACAATACAAGTGAAATTATTAATTCAATATAAAACATGATAATTATGGTGTTTCCTGCGTTTAACGTGACATGAATCTTATAAAGAAACTTGTTCAATGTGTTTGTGGCGCCAAGTATCAAAGGATGAGTAATTGATAGCGTTAGTTTTTCGAATGAATATTTGTTATTTTATTATAAGTATTATGTACATCTGTTTGATTTTAGTACCATTATAACTAAATATATAATTATATTAAGACTACAAAATGTGAAGGAGAAATTAAAGTAAAAAGATACAAAAAATTGTTTGCATTGGAAACTCGATATTCGAGGTGATTTGAAGTCGAACAATGCGTCTAATGAAGTGATATTAATAAGTTAATAATTAAAATGACTGTGCCTTAATGAACGCTCAAATTGTGTCCATGTTGAAAGGATTACATAGAAGTTGTGGTAATTTATGGCGATTTAGTTTGTAATAATCTTGCTTCTGGTAGACCTTCGGAGACCACCTAATTTATTTCTGGATATTGAAATATTTAGTGGTTTTATGGTAGGTAATTAAATTGTAGAGTTATTACACATCGACATTTTAGGTTTTTATTTGATACTGGTAAGAGTGTGAAAATATTCTGAGCAAATTATAAACTATTTCACTTATTACCCAAGACATATAGAAACTTCAATCCATCACCTGATACTTGATATAAATCTTATGTGTGAATTTGTACGGCAACATCATTTATCTATAATGGGTCTACATATATTTAGGCATTTTCCCTATTCTTAATATGATAATAATGTTTACAAAGTGTTAACGTCATGATTACAAAGCAGACTTAAGTTTTGCGTGGACGAGTATCCAAATGTATTCATTATATGTTTATTAACTTTGTTAAGTACTTCATTTAGGTATAGCTCGTTTACACATTGTTATACATATAACAATGTCCCTTACGGGAAAACTATACTAATTTGTTTATTTAAATTCCAAAGGAAAATTCTGACGGATTTCATTAAAACAAATATAAATAGGAAGTTATTCAATATTTCACCAAAACTCACGTCGACAGTCCTAATACAAAGATAACAATATTAAATAGATATATGTGTATAATATTATATCCGTGTATAGCGAAAAACTATACATTGTATTTTTGTGATTATGTATCTAAAGAATTATCCTTTTCAATAAAGTACAGTTTAATAAAATATTTATAAATTCGCCATATATAATCGTTTAAAACATATTTATATAAAAATGGAAATCCTACGACAACATGTCAAAAAAATCCACACATAAATATTTGAGTCCGTTCGTATGTATGTATGTATGTATGTATGTATGTACGTATGTCCTTAATGGACTCGGAAATTAGGAAAGACCGAAGTAAAATAATATACTCTATACGAGGTCTCATCTTCTGGGCAGGTTTAAGGCTAAAAACATTTAAAATATCTTACATATTGATAAAGATATTTTAATTTTAATGCGACTATGTCACAAAATTAGCCACAAAATGTATGAAGAATATAATATGCAAGGTTTAGTAAAGAGCAATATTCACAGTCAAACATTTTTCATTGTATTGAATTAATTTCAAAATGGATGTAACAATAAACACAACAATTCTGAAACTAAATAATTAGGGTTTATTTTCGTAATAAAATATTGTGTTTGCTAATGAGAAAAGCTCTTGAATTACGTGAATAAAAATTGCATATTTTTGACATATTGGGCTATTTTCATAATGGAAGACATTATGAAACCATAGAAAACTATACTGTAGAATAATAATAGTTTTACCTATAAAATCCATAAATAATGTTAAATGATTTTTCAATGAGTGGGAACCTATTTATTTTCACCTAATATTTTTTACATGCATTATGAAATATTTAATAGATAAATATTCTTGAATATTGAAGGATGCAGATAATCCATTTTTTAAGGATTTTTTGGGAATATAGAGTACATAGGTGACAATTTATTCTTGACTTTTTTTAATTTCATAGCAAATCTCTCAAATACCCATTTATGTACTGCAAACCAAAAATACAAATTCGAATGTGGACAATTATATTTTAACATTAATGTGCCTACAATTTTTTTCGCGAAATGGGATATTTACCCTTTTTTTCTTATAGAAATTTGGGATGACAATCTTCGAGTTTTTACATTAAGATGAAGTTTTTAGTAGTTTTTGCACGTAGGTACCCGCCTATTTTTCTAAATAAAATATGAGCGTTCGGGGTGTCGAGCTCACATATTTTTCATTTGGAAGAGGTTTTTAGCACTTTTTCCATGTAGGTACCTACCAATATGTGGGATTTCTTAACTTCAAGCTTTTTCATCGCGACGAGGTTTTTAGTACTTTTTTCCATGTAGGTACCTACTTATTATTTTTTTACATAAATGTGGGCATGTGAGGTGTCAAACTTCAAGATTTTTCATTGGGAAGAGGTTTTTAGCACTTTTTTCGATGTAGGTACCTACCTATTTTTTACCTAAATATGGGCATGTGAGGTATCAAACTTCATGATTTTTCATTGGGAAGAGGTTTTTTAGCACTTTTTTCGATGTAGGTACCTACCTATTTTTTTTTACCTAAATATGGGCATGTGAGGTATCAAACTTCAAGATTTTTCATTAAGAAGAGATTTGCAATGCTTTTTATGATGTAGGTACCTACCTATTTATTGTTGCTTAAATATGGGCATGTAGGGAGTCAAAAATTAAGTTTCTCATTGGGAAGAGCTTTATACTTCTTTTATCCACGTGCTTCATTTTTTTTCAATAAGATTTTGTTGTTTTAACCCATGTATTTGCAAGGTTTTCTATTTAATTAAACCCGAGCGATGCCGGGTTACATACGCTTGTATTTAATAAAGCTTGGATTGTTTGCCCCAAAAGCTTGAATTTCATCCATGTACCTTATATTGTTTAAGACATACCGAAATCGGAAAACAGACGCATATTTTTTTCTATCAATACGAAATAACTTGGGTGAGGTTAATAAAAAAAAATGATTTTGACCTTTCGGCATGTGCGTCTTGTGTGATTTGAATACAAAATAACATTGTGACTGGTCAAAATATAATTTATTCCCAAATCTTGTCAAAACATTGTGCTTCTTTGAAACATAAAATAGAGAATCTAATTTACAATAAAATCTTTATATTTTTTTAACTGAAGTTTATAAACTTTTACCAAAAAGTAAATTTTCGGCAACCTCGTAAAATCAGAAGCATTGCATTCCATTCTAAGAAGACAATAACATTAATACCTTTCATAAGACAATAACATTAATACCTTTCATAAATTGTTATATGAATGATGATGTCCAAGATGAATAAAAAAAAAATCTTTGTTTGCTAAGAGCATGTTAATTCTACAGGAAAGTAGATGTATTATTCATACAAAAATCCGTTTACATGGACTCCATCAGGTACGAGTACATAATAATACCAGCTATAAAATGAAATCAAAAAGAAACCCTAATTGATGAGGATTTTAATACTAATTATATAATATTATAAAAAGGTCTTCACGTAATCATTATCTAAATATATGTAATTGCGAAAAAATTTTATTCTAGAATCCTTGTACAAAGTCGCCAAAAGTTAAAGAACATCAAAATATCTTTTGGAGCGTAAAAAATTTAGAAAATAATTATATTGATGTATACAACATGATATGTTATTATTTCCTATACTTTATCCTTCATAGCTTGTAATCAATCTTTGTGGATTTTTTTGATACCCAAACATCTGCTATACTGCGCAGAAAAATACGTGATTGATAGAGTTTGAAGTTAAGCAATAAACAGAAATCAATACACAAAGTATTTTGTTGAAAAGAGTTGTTCGTTATTGATAAAAATTACATTTTGTCTACGTAAGGTGTTCAATCTACATTTTATGATTTTCGTTTAAAATGAGGGTGATGTGAAATTTTGTAATGAATGTAGTAGATATAAATGAGAAATCGGAATGTTAATGGTTGAAAAATAGAATACTAAAATATGTTTTTATTTTCTTATATATAAATAATTTAATGTCAGTCTCTAAATTTTTTCAGAAAGCTTGTTATCAAAAACATGTGATACTATATTCGCAAAAAGCACGTAGAAAACAAAGAAACAAATAGTAACTCCATTTATAAACTTGAGGCAAAGAAACGTCAATACGTCAATGCGACAAACTCGTTTCGATTTGTTAAAGACTTTTACAGAAGCAATATAAATATTTACACGCTAGTGCATTTTTCACGAATGTTTTCAACTTGTCTTAAATTTGCATTGTCTCCTATAGAAAATTTATGGAAGTTTATTTGCGTTGCGAGTGCATCGGCGAGATTCATACAACCACTCTACAAGAGTAAAGCACTGCTGTATAATACAGAAACACAGAAGTGTTAACGGTACGAAATATTGTTGGGATAATGGTTGTACTCTTTACAACTTCTTTATACCTACATGTGTTGTAGGTATGTATTTGAACCTATTTTATTTCTAGAGAGTGTCATGTATGTATGTAGATACTGTAAACCATATAAGATCTATTGTATTTCGAGAAGATATTATCTCTCTAAATTAAATTCAATCTTCAACCACACATTATAAAGGATTCACAATACATTGTATCGGTTAACATTTTCTTGTTCATAGAAATATCTATATTTTATTGTATATATTTACATACTTTTTAATTAATGTGTTGTATGACTATACGGTCACTTGATGTATAAATATATTTGAAAAAATCCAAGTTGGATAATTGATTAAGAAGATTTAAATTAAAGTTTTCTTAATAAAATATTTATTTACAAAGCAGTAGACCCCCTGAAAAATAATAACTCATTCTAAATCTCTCCTAAATGATCATATCTTATTTAGATCGCAAAATGTTGACACATAAATTATATTCTTTTGTGTCTCCTAGCAACAGAAATGTATGCAACGTTTTGTATTTTTAGTAGTTGATATTGCAATAACATTACGTTTCACAGTTATGATACAGGCAGGGACAAGATGTAACATTAGTCCGCACAGCTTATAAATTGTATGTTATGTGTCCCATAGGGATCTCTTATGTTCTCTCGCTAGGACCAATCTCTTTTCAGATTTTCATAATAATTCTTTGTAACAGACTCACGCAGAGCGAATCATTTGTATGATCTTTAATCAAACTTATAATTTATAACTATTTATAACCGAACAATGTCGATAAAAAACGTAGGAATCGTTTGCCGTGAATCAAATAAACAAGCCAATAAAAAAAGGTTTTATGTCTAAAACTCAATAATCCATTGTACCGTACTTTTATGAGTATTTCAGTAAATCGCGAATCGGCGAAAACCAGATGTGTACTTAATACTGTTCTGCCAATAAACATTACAATCAAAATTGGTAGAATCCCTCATTAGGTTAGAACTAATGGCTATATATTATACTATTTGAGTTTGAATAGAAAGGATCTTTTAGGACTGGACACGTGTGTCTACATAGGTATTTAATGATCTAGTTTCTATTATACTTAATCTTTTATCAAACTATTACTATCAAACATACATTGATTATCATGCCTACCATTAAAATTGAACTGCTACTACACTAAACCGACACAGAGTAGGTATTTCACAAGCCTTCTTCTCCGTGCCAATAAGAAAATAAGACATTCAGGATGGGTAGCAAACCTCATCGCTGAATTGAGGATGGAATATTTTACACATTTCTTTAACAAAACACTGGAAAACTTTCGAAAAAGAGTGGTAGACCACTTCTTTGGCGGGCTCTCCACGACGTCATGTTAAAATTGTAGGTCGCTATCAAACTTTTCATGTAGTTCCTTACTAAAGCCTTTGTATGGAGCATTCTGCTTTATGGTTGTGAGACGTGGACCATCAGCAAGAGTGAAAGCGGACGGTTGGCGGCCTTTGAGATGTGGTGCTACAGACGCATGCTTAAGATCCATTGGTCGGAACACGTCGAAAACGAAGAAGTATTAACCAGGGTAGGCGAGAAAAGGCAACTTCTTAAGAGAATCGGCCAACAACGAGCTAACTGGATTGGCCACAACATCAGGCACCCAGGACTACTCATCGCCATCGCGGAGGGTAAGACCGAGGGGACAAATGGCAGAGGCCGACCAAGAGATGCGTATATGGACCAACTGAAGAGGGACATGAACTGTGGCTCATACGTAGAGCTGAAGAGACTGGCTGAGAATAGAGACGAATGGAGAAGAAAAACCAAACTCGTTGCAGACCAATCCAATGTATTGTAACTCATTATATATAATATTAAATGCTGCAGTAGGAACTCAGTGTAGAATTTTCGTGCTTAACAGTGAGATACGAAAGGAATGTGGAATGAAAGGTAGTGTAATAACAAGGATGAATGTAAATAAGTTAAGATGGTTTGGGCACGTGGAAAGAATGAATGAGGACAGAATGACTAAGAAGATATATTTGTCTGAGAGGAATGGTGCTCGGAGACGTGGACGTCCGAGGATTAAATGGCAAGATCATTTAAATCAAATCCTACAGGACGGTCACGTGTTGAGCACGTTGAACAGGAGAGCATGCATGAGGAATTGTATGACAGTGACGGAAGCGAAAGATGTGTGCAAGGATAGAAGGAAGTGGCGCTCGATCCTTTCTGCCTACCCCGCGAGGGAAGCGGCGTGATGGTATGTATGTATGTAGATATTACATAGTTACACGGGCTTAACCTTTTCCATTGCCCAATACGACATCGTGGTTACTTTGTCAATGCTTGTTTTCGGCCTGAGTTTTTTCGTAACTCAGTCTACAATTTCACAAACTTTGTTCTTCATTCAATATAAAAATCCTTACCTTTCATAATGTTGAAATTGTCTTTACTTTTCGGTGAAATTAACAACCAGTTTTAATAATGAAATAAATCTTAACTTCAATTAATATTGCACAATTGCTCTCACATATTATTATGGCTAATGCGACGTTTTAGATGTCCGTAATAATATATCACTGTTTATGATTTAATGTCGATGAAAATGTGTATCAAGGTCGTACATCCATGCGTAATATTATGCTTTAATTAGTAGTAAGTTGATCTATTAAAGGCTTCAATAACCACATTGTAAACCACAACGATAGCCACTGAATAATACCACTAGATATTATCGACGAATATACATAATATGAATTTTGCTTTTACCTACTATTTGTCATTTTTAGAATAAGTCCAGTTTAGAACGTTGGAGTTTCTGGTGATTTACAGAAGTGAATTTATCTTTTGTATGTATGTATGTATGTATGTATGTTGGTTGATTTATTGGGTGCCGTTTAATGGAGCATCCATCTCAAGGGCGCGGGAAACTATGTTGGAAGACCGATGTCTTTAACTTGCTCCTGAACGTTGTTATGGGTTGGTTTTTACGGAGGTCCTTGGGAAGTTGGTTCCAGATGAGGGGTCCTGCGACGCCAACAGCCCTTTCATAGAAGCAGGACTTATTTGCTCTATTGTTTTCGTCCAGCATGTTGGTAAATGTCTTAGCTTAGAAAGTGACTAGTGCCATATTTTTCTAAGTTTTGTAGACCATAAGGCTCAGTTTATATTGGTACCTTTCACTTACTCTTAACCAATGCAACTTTTTCAGCAACGGGGTGATGTGGCAATCCTTATCTTCGCGGAAAAATAAGTCTTGCAGCGCTATTGAATGCGATTTGTAGGCGATTCAGTTGAATTTGCGGCAGTCCTACATAAATTGTATTGAAGTAGTCTAGTCTAGAGACCACAAAAACATAGATTAATGTTTTCATGCTATCGGGAGTGAGATTTTTCAACACTGAGCGAATTTTGCGGATGTGGTAAAATGCGAAGCTCACTGTCTTTGTGATTTGGGACTTTTGCAGATTATGTACAACAAGAAATTAAAACGTTGCGAGATAGAGTGAAGAATGAGGATATCAGGAGAATGAGCGGTTGTGAGAGGAGTGTTGTGGACAGAATGCGTGTAAAGAAGTTGAGATGGTTTGGACGTGTTGAGCGAATGCAAGATGAAAGGATGACGAAGAGGATGTATTTGTCTGAAAGAAGGGGTGTGAGGAAGCGCGGACGTCCAAGAACCACGTGGCTTGATCACGTGGACCAAATTCTTAAGGACGGACGCGTGCTGAGTAAGAGAAATCGGCGTGCATGTATGAGAAACTGGATGAATGTAGAGGAAGCGAAAGAAGTATGTAAGGATAGATCTATATGGCGTTCCGTTCTCTCTGCCTACCCCTCCTGGGACATGGAGTGAAGGTATAGTATAGTATAAATTATTCAAATGATTTTTTTTTTGTAGATGCGTTGTGTATTCTTTCTTTGTCTGTCAAGGCAATGATAACAATAATTTTGTTTTTTTTTTGTCAAAGACAAATATTGAAACGCATGTGGTAGCCATACTATGTTTACCGTTACAATACTTTCATATGAAGCCATAATTGTATAGTATATCTTCCGGTAATTTAAATGGGCAATTGGACAAAGCACACCATGCAAAATAATGGGTTGTGGGTTCAAATGCCGATTGGAGAACTACCGAATAAGGTGACGTTTTTTTTTTTACTTATATGGTGTTTCACATGTAAAATTTTCAATTATTACTTTGATAACATAATCTACCTTGAGGGCAACCGATTTAACTTCCATCATTAAATTCATAACGCTACAGTGATGCCGTCTGCTTCGCTATTCAAAGCAATTTTTATATAAGTATTATTTAGTGTGACCTTTTTCTACATCAACGCGCTGATTTCATTTTCATGGGTTTTCTGTAGAAAGGTTCTTCTAAAGAGAGACACTCAACTAGCATGTATAAAAGTGTTCTTTTGTTACAAGGTATTGTGAAAGATTATTGAGTTTTAGACTTTTTTACACTGTTAAGTCTCTGGTTTTTTAAAGATTTATCGTGATCTGTAAGTTTTCCACACTTTTTATATAATGATTCTTTATATTCTTAGCATATAATTAAAACATAATTTTGCTATTACACCTTTCACAAGTAGCAAACTGTAAATTCGAATACACTTATTAAAACACATACCTAAGGTCGTTATGGCAGAACCATAAATATTAAACGGCTGAAAAAATATAAAAGATGATAAGGATAGGGTGACAAATCTAATCTATCCCAAGGATTGCACGAATGAATATTTTATATTTTTTTATACCGCCGGCAAATCTACTCAGGGAACAATCCTCCACAATATGGTTCATTGTTTCAATTTGACCACATGCGCATAGTGGGTGGTCTCTCTTGCCCCATAAGTGGAGAAGATGTCCGCATCTGCCATGGCCAGTTCGGATTCTATTAATTCTCGACCACTGCTTCCGTGGCAGGTTAAACCCTGGGAGTCTTTGTGTCGCCTTTGGCGGTATAGAGGAGATTCATCGGGTGTCGCCACGGGCAATCGAATATATTAATAACTTAGACGCAGAGCTATAGCTCTTAGTTAACTCTATGCACAGGGGTCGCTTGCATACGAAATAATCATAATTTTTTTTTTATAGGAAAATATACATTTTTTATGGTAGTTTCTTTTAAAGCAAAGGCCTCATTATCCTGTGATAGGGAGAGATGATAGTCCAGACTGTGTCACCCTTTTAAGACTATTCATGATAATTTAATCGAAGAAAAAGAACACTCTTGTTCTATCCATAAGATTGAAAATGATTTGGAAGTCGACAAAGCGTCAGAGATTCCGTGGAAAGAGCTGAGTAATTTTATAGTATAATCACTTTGAAAACAAGAGATTTGATTCTATCCGTGCTCCCGAAAAGATTGTTATAGGGCAAAAAATAAGGAATTTAAATTAGTTGCGAAACAATAGAAATAATTAGTTATCTTACTTATACCTACAAATTTGTATGTAGCAATATCTTACGGTGATTCGCCATCCAAGTTAGACAATGGTAAAAAGAAGGTATTTGGAAGTCTTTTCGAAGTTGTGAATTAAGTTTTTGCCGTTAAGATGTCGATTAGGATTGTATCCGGAGATTGAGAGGGCTTAGTAATACACCAAGCTATAATTTATTCACGACAAAGACGAAACCCACTTGTTTTACTAAGAATTGCCAGGTTAGAAATTAATTATTTATTTTGGGTCTAAGAAAAAAGTCTCAGTAAATTTAATCTTAATGCTTGGATACTTGGCATATTATCGTATAAGTACACATACATATCATTCTTTTGACAGTATCAAAGCATAACTTGCGAACCCCTCAAGGGGTATTTTTGCTATGGAATAGTTATATGATTCAAACCCAGATTTTTGTAAGAAGAATGCGTATGTTTCTATCATATTTTTATATGGGTGTGCATATCTTAGGAAAAATGACTTAGGCACACTCAAAAGATTTTTGTAAAGAAAAGTTTTCCCACATACGTTGCTTAGTAAACGTGTTAAGAAATATTTACCTAGATAGCTTTTTATTGTCAACGTTTAATATCATTTTTAGAAACATCATTCTCGGGATTGTTTTCTATTTACGAAGTTGTCGTAGTTAGATAAGAGGCTTTTGCGTCTAGGTACTTTTTCTTGAGACCCCTATCCATTGTTGCTTCAATGACTTCTAGCTACTCTAAGACAAATATTAAAAAAACATAGTTGATACTTTCCATTTTTTCAGAAGTGGCCCATAATATTTCTGCGTCCTCCTTTTGCTTCTAAAAATCTTAGAGTTAGTCTGTGTTGTATAATATGTATCACTTGCAAAACCATGACTTGATTCTATTTATTATGTGATTTATACATCAGTGTGGCAACTCACTGCTTGAGATGAATTAATAATATGCGATAGAGAGAAATTCATGACTGATTCCCTTCCTTCCACTTAGTTCCTTCACAACTTTGCTTCCGATCGATTCCATTATTAGGTAGGTACTCATTTCATTCAGATTTTTTGTAATAAGACTTTTTTTCAATTTATTGATTACTTTCAATAGAAGACTACTCTGTATATTGAACAGCACAAAAGATCTTTCTAATTATTCATCCACTCACAATCAAAGGAAACCCTTTTTTTCAACGTTTTATTCCGCTTTGATGAGCTATTTTATAATAATATTTATATAGTTGTTATTCCAAGATTAATATTTCTTCCTTGGTGAAGTCTGTTGTAGGTACTAATATTAATTATTATTTTGCTCACAAAATATTATTTAAAACGATATTGAATTTGCTTTTATCAGAACTGTTTGTGATCACAAACCTCGGTTAATACATTTTTAATAAATGTATTTTATGATAATAAATTAATATGAATTCCCTGTAAATACTCATAACACATTGCTTAAGATTTGAAATTGTGATAAATAGTTGTTATATTCTTAATGTATTTTGTAATGCGTACCTACACTATTTTTGGCTGTGGAGATATGTATGGTAGTCATGAAGTGCTTGACATTGGTGACTTGGTCATTTGAACAGCTAATGTCAATATTCTGATGCTGAAATCATGCAAGAGAACGAATTGAAACTGCACAATCTATTTATATAATCTATATGCAACAAGAGAAGACATTTCACTCGGTTGGCATATAATAACTACATTATCAGTAAGATACTCACTAAATTTTTGCGATAATAAAAGCGTTTGTACCAAAATGATAAAAATTATGATTTTTAGTTCAAAGAAAACAAGTTTTAAAAACTGTGTGCGAAGTATTATAACTCTTGTAACATAGTATGTATTGAACACTAACACGTTGGTAAAACTGCTACAGACGAAAGTTTTATTTTCTTTTATTGAAAATATTGTCACATGCCAAAAAGTAACGCAGATTGTTATACAACATTTTTTAATTTGTTTTTTTTTTTGGTGTCTACGCTTGAGTGAAGACCGTGATTCGGTCCTGTGAATTTTATGGAGTTAGATGTAATAACTAAAGCATGTTTGCTTAACTCAAGTATTAGCAGAAAAAGTTAATTTTAAGGACAGTTCATATATTGTGGAAATCTCGAGGATACAATGGCGAAATTAGATGTCAAATAAAATTTTGTCGAAATCAACCAGCAATCGATAATTATTGTTCTCGTGAGGAAACCACATATAATTTGGCGAGTTTCCATTTTAAAAACTTAAGAATACCTTGTATCTTCGCTTTTGAAGTAGTAGTATAGTATAGTAGTAGGTAGTATAGTAAACTGATTATCACGTATAATTGCCAACAGTGGAGGTCCAAATTTCCAGGTGATGGACTGACCTCCCTTTATTGGAACATCACGAAAAGAAATCCCATGTGTTTCCGTACTATGGAGATGAATTAAAAAAAAACTGGACCCACATCTAGGGGACTCTTTACATCCTTCTAGTACTGAAAAATGCATTATTATTATTATTTTTATTCACATTATATAATTATTATTTATGTTCAAATTTATATGTTCGGCAACTTTTTTACTCAATTTTCATTGTTTTGTCTCGATTTTGATGCCTTACTACTTTGTATTTTTTCATGTATTCTTTTAATGTTATTCTTTTTATCCTGTGTAATTATGATGAACCCAAGTGTCCTGTAAGGGGCCTATGGGGAATGATTTACAATAAACAATAAATAAACAATAAAAAGAGCACTGTTCTTCCGTCCGCAGGGGTTCCGTCGGCCCGGGCGTCCCTCTTTCACAATACACCGTTCCTATGACAACGATATCAGAGCGCAAGGAATGTCGTGGAAAGAGGTGACGCAATTGGCATAGAGACGCTCTGAATGGAGGAGGCTGGTTTCTGCCCTATGCTCCCGAGAGGAGCGTTGAGGGCGATGATGATGATGCTTGTTTAAAACGATGCAATCTTTAATTTATCCATACCGAGCGTAGAATTCACTAACCTTGAGATAAAACATCTGACTTGTTAGCGAAAGAAACTTATTAGGTACTCTGTGTTAATGATATGTGATGAAGATTTTATCATCCTTTGTTAAATTAATCTTTTTGGTACCTCTTAGGGGACAATGATGACAAAAGTAAAACTCAAATTCAATAATGGAACATTCAAGCGTTTGAAATTTTAAATGTAAATAAGTACAGTCGATTCCGCTTAATTGGGACACTTCGGGACTTGGGCATTTTGTCCCAATTAAGCGGCTGTCCCAATAAAGCGAAGTTCACATTTTTTTTTTATTTAATATATTTGGTTTTATCAACTAAGGCCATTAACCAGTAATACACACATAAAATAACAATGCATATTTTTTTTCAATAATTTTATTTTATAAACTCTTGAAAACTGTAAATTACATATAGGTTATATAAATTATCATATAAATTACAAATATGTAATATAAATTTTTAAGAAAAAAACAAATAAATTCTTGGTTAAAATAATAAATGGGTAGGTCCATACAATTTAATTCAATGCAAAATGAGGATTCTTTGTACGTATTTATTCTTGAGAAAATGTGTAACATAATATGTGCTGTTATCTTAAATTTACCGTCCCAATTAAGCGGAATGTTGTCCCAATTAAACATATAAATTTACTCTTGGTTTGGTTTCTGTTCTTTGAAATTTGTCCCAAATAAGCGGCTGTCCCGATTAAGCGGTGTCCCAATTAAGCGGAATCGACTGTACTTATTTTGACACACATTATTTCAGCCAATTTGAAAAGATAATTTTTGGGTTTTCCACACTTTTAACTTTGTATGATAATAAAAAACTCAATTTAAGAATTCGATTTTTTTTGGGTAGGCATCTACTTATGTTTTGTAATTTTCAGTTCGTATAAATTCGTTTTTTCTTTCTGAGTAGAAATAACTGCAACCAAATTAAATATTTATTAAATTTAAAAAAAAAAAACGTATTTTTATACCATTCAAGATATTCTTGAAATGAGATCCTATTTAAAATATTTGATTACGCAAATGAGTTCTTTCCATTAGCAAATTAAAAAAAATAATTCTTAAAACTGTATTAGAAAGCGCTTTATTAGGTAGAGCTCGTCTTAATTTCCAATGAATTTCAAATTACAAATAAATAAATAAAACATTATAAACAAAACAAATTTGCTTAAGAGATTCTAAGAAAAATATTCAATCAAATTGAATATTGATGTTTGTGTGGAAAATTAAGACGTGCGATAAAATATTTATCAGAAAAAAATAAAAAAATTGGAGATGTTTTAATCAAATTGCTGATTTTCTCAACCTAAGGTTGCAAAAGTATAGAATAGTTGCAATTCTCTATGATAAATTTATTTGTAACAAAACTTGTATCTCCTTTGCCATTATTCCCCTATCATTGAAAGAAGTTCTCTAACATGGCAATGATGTTGGATACTTTTTCGTGACATCGATATTGGTGTTGTAAGAAGAAATATTTCAATTTTTGATACCCCGTGCTATTGTAAGAAGTCTGAAACGGCGAATGAGAAAAGAATATATGTCATAATATCCAAATGTACTAACGTTAATCATATCATTTCCCTTGCGGGGGAGGTGAAATTAAAAACAAACAAAAAAATCTGTATTTCAGTTTCATTTTAATTTTTTCAGAAATATTAGGTACCTACTAACAGGTAAGTATAAAGGACGGTTGATGAATCCCTTGATTGTATCAACTAGGTATATGACTTTATATTGAAAGATGAAAGAATTGATAGGTTTATAAATATTATTTGTTTAGTATTCGATTAGATTTGTATGTATATCCATAATGGTAGACTTTAAAGGAGTTTAAATTTATATTTTGTTATCCATATCTCTAAATAAAAACAAAATCAACTAATGTTTCAGCTAATACATATGTATTATGTGACCATAGAATAAAGGCAGCGTCAAAGTTATACTCGTAAATAATTTTACATAATCACCGTCATCATACACAAATTAATGACCTTTGAATATATTTTGTGGCGGTATATATATATATATATATATGGTTCTATGAATTTATATAAAATAAATATAAAAAGAATGTAATTCAACAGACACCTAATCTGCTCGATAGACCAACAGATTATTCAAACTTACTTTAGTAGGAAACAGGTAAGTAAGGTGTTCCGGTGCTTATGAGTCGGCTTAGGTTGGTTTAAGTGCACATTATGGAACATTCACTAATCCCACCAATTTTTGCTTCAAAGAATAATTTTTGAGATTTTTTATCTTTATGATTGTGTTCAAAGGCTGTATTCAACAATTTTTTATGTGTTTTCTTTTAATCAAATATCTACCTAGTCACTTAAAATAGAATACGACCCTCTTACGACGACCTTAGTGTGAACATCTTGTGAGAACTCTTTTGTAATGTTTTATTTTTGTAATATGGCAACTTTGTAGTAATGTCATTATGCATTTTCACTAGTAACATATATTTTAATTCACTACTCGGATGTTTTTACGTTGCGTGGGTGGCATGTCTAATAAGACGTTTGAAACAACATAACCCCAAAAGCCTGAAGGGAGAATGGCGCATTTAGATACGTAAATGACAAATTTCCACCCAAAAATCTCCTGCTAAGGGGTTTGTGGGAACCCATATGTATTTTGAATATAGTAGTTGTATCTACGGTTTTTGGGTTTATCTCTGCTAACATTAATTTTACTAGTCATGAAATACTCACAAACATTACGAACCGTATACATAAACTGACAGATCTCAACTATCGTTTGATATTCTAATTATTGTTAAATGGGGTTCACTCTATACATCATAATTCCTCAACGACGCAAGTTTCATACGAACGCGTTATTGATGACCCAAGATAACGTATACTTTTTTGTACAGTTCATATTCTTAATCTTCTTTAAATTCTTGGTTACTATCGAATGTCTTATTAATCAATTCATTTGATTTTTTAACATGTAAAGTGTTCATATGACATTTATCATATTGTTAATTTTTACACATCCATACGTATGATGGTTACCCTGATCACTCGTAAACGAGTGGATGGCCTTTGAAAATAGAATAGAATATATATAATAGTTGTTTCCACATGTCTTCTAAAAGCCCAATATCTTCCTCTATGTGCTAATAAAAATAAGACATTCAAAATGGGTCATATGGTATACCTTATCTATTTACAATACTTTATTTATTCTTGTACTTGTAAAAGGCGAAAGCCGTGAATATGGTAAAATAAATAAATAATAAATAAATACCTACTTGAAAACTTTAGGAAAGAAAAGAAGAACCATTCTTTTCTGGGAGCTTCAGGGAACATAAAATTTTCCACAAAATAGATCTTTTAATGAATAATAAAATAATTTTGTATTGTAATAAGACGTTTCTTTGTCCAAAAAGATGCTTCGTATTATGAAGATAGACGTCAAAACAACTTCCAAATAACGGCAAGTTCTTACTTTTATTAATTAGCAAAACACGTAGTAGTACTAACCTAAGGAAATAAGAGTGCTGCCTGAAGTATCATGTTCTACAAAATGTTATGCACAAGTAGGTAGGTTATATCTTAAGATTAACTTTTACTTATGAATTTAATTCTGCTCATAAAAGTGAACAATCTTGTATAAAAAGAGCATAACTACCTCAACTTATTACTCTTTGTATAAGTCTTGTTTTACTTTATCGATGATTTTGGGTAGTAAGCAAATGTCAATAGTATTAATAGAAAGTACGTAAATGAATGATGGTTAAAAACCTCACGATTGCTTATATTAAACACGTTTGGTGAAACTCACCGGTTTTGCATGGATACATTTTACTAACAATTTAAATTACATTAATTTATTAATAATATAAACTTTTTTTATCATAGATTGTTTACATTCTCACATTTATCTTTTTTACTCAATATATCATAAAGAAAATGTTCATACCTTTTTGAATAAAATATATAATTTTTAATTAATTTATAAGTTCAAACTCCCCTTTCACGACACAAGCTTTAAACTTACTGTGAAAGGTGTATAAGGTTGTATTTGGGTTTATAACAAAACCCAGATATATCTTCTTAAAAAAAAAAATATTAAAAGTTTCACTCTACTTGTCTCGTCTCTCTATTGCTGGAAATATGCCTCTTCAAAGTTTTCCAATATTAATATATCTCGAAAAACACTACACCACTTTTTTCCCAATACTTGTAAATATCATCCTCTCACTTCTTTTTGGTTCTTCCTCTGCCTTTTTTGTCATTCAACACTCTTTATTTTAAATAAAATTGATTTTCATTCATCAATATTTATCATTCATTCATAAATTCAGTAATAATTATTTAGGAGCACAACTGATTTAAAAAAAATGTAAAGGTATGTTTATTATTAAAAAAAAACTTTGTCAGCGAAATAATATATGAAAATAAAATTACTTCCGATTGAATGAGCTGTATTATTTGGTAATATTTTATTCAACGATTTAACTTGGTATTAAATGCTTCACGAAAATCACGTGATTCACATCAATGATTTCCTAACTATTGGGCCTGTCTAACGTCAATGGAGCATTTTATTTGGGTTTATCTGCCTTTTGGGTTCCATTATTGTTATTATTATTTGACCCTTTTCACCTGGCTGGTAGTTTTTCTCATTACACGATCAGTCACCCATAGTACAATTTTAATCTCTAATCCTTCCGTATGTATCTGAAATTCTGTACATACAATATAGATACAAATATTAACCTTATACGTAATGTACGAAGGAACTCCTTCATTCGAGCTTCGAACACTATTAGTACAAAAGCAATCAAAATAAAAAAATATTACGTTCTTAAGCCATTTATTTTCTTTTATCAATATGCAAAATATTAATTCTTTGTGGCGTAAACAGGTAGGTACCTATTTCAATTTAAAGAATCTTAAATCTCAATAAGAACTATCATGGGGATGTTGAGGAGCTCCATGACAATGAAGATTAAAATAGTTTGTTAAAATTTCAATGCAATAGATCTCGAAGTATTCTTATATACCACTTTAACTACATATTAACTAGAATAATAGTTTGGCGCGAGTGTCTATCTATAGAATTGTATGAAATTGTAACAAGTGTCACCTAAGGTGCTTTTTTATCGATACGAGTGCATACTTATTTTTTATCCCCGAATATCTTCATATTATGATGAATGATAAATTATTTATTTCTTTCTATTTGTAACATATTTTTCCTTTTAAATATTTACTTTAATTTAAAACAGAGTCAACAAAACAATATAAAATTCAAAATATTGAGACGATTTCTACCATGCGGGATAAAGATAATAGATATTTTATTTAAAAGAAAGTTGTTAGAATACAAAAACTTACATACATACATACCATCACGCCGCTTCCCTCGCGGGGTAGGCAGAAGGGATCGAGCGCCACTTCCTTCTATCTTTGCATACATCTTTCGCTTCCGTCACTGTCATACAATTCCTCATGCATGCTCTCCTGTTCAATGTGCTCAACACGTGACCGTCCTGTAGGATTTGATTTAAATGATCTTGCCATTTAATCCTCGGACGTCCACGTCTCCGAGCACCATTCCTCTCAGACAAATATATCTTCTTAGTCATTCTGTCCTCATTCATTCTTTCCACGTGCCCAAACCATCTTAACTTATTTACATTCATCCTTGTAACAAAACTTCAAAAATACAAAAACTTCTCCATCTGTAATGCCTAAATGTGTTTAATTCATGTTAAATGAATAAACAAATGATGATAATACATTTTTTTTTCATTAAAAAAGAAAGGAAAATCACATCGATCCGGTCAGAATGTTTAAAAAAAAAGGAAATTTTTAATTCAAGACGTACCTAATTAATTCATCTCAAGTAAATTTCATAATTGATACGAGGAGCACTACTAGAGTATTTATCACACGCACTCGGTTTTCTGGCTATTCCGCAGGAAAATGTTATATAATAGTGTGAAGAAGTAAAAAATGAATTTACCATTTAAAATAAAATAGAGAGCAAAAATAAATTGTCGTATGATAACTCCCAACTTTTCGAATCCATGCTTAGAATTCTAATAGCCTAATATACAGACTTTACGTCTAATTGTGAAACTTAAGTTTACCTTAAAAACTTTTCAAATCCCATTAATGGGATATTTTAGGAAGCATATATCAAAGTGTGATGTCTATTCTAGTAATAATAAATCCATTGATTAATGACAATTATGATGAATTATTAGCAATCATTGTCAAACAATAATCGTTGGTTACTTGTGATCAATCAATATTTTGACTATACATACGCGGTACAACCTACGAGAGGTTTTAATTTTCAACCTCGGATTAACCTTAAGTGACCTCACGTACGCAACGTTTAAAAGAAAAGTAAATCATCTGTTTATCAGTATAGTTAAATAGAAATGTATTTTTTATTATGCTTCTACATCGATTATATATACGTATAGTGAAATCCCCCTGTTTCCAGAATAATATATCTTACATTTTATATCCTATCCAACAAACGGCCTTTCAAAGTTTCTAACAATCAAATAACTCATAAAATTTCTATCGCCTTTTATTCTTAGTTGATTATTCCACTTCATGTAACATAAAAGTCCTTTAACATAATCCAATAGCCATATATATATAACATCATATTATTATATTGCCTATAAATATTATTTTATAGGTTGGTAGTATAATATATAGTATTCTCAATATTACCAACTGAATGAAACTAAACTTTACTTCATTCCTAGTTCTTATAATTTAGCGACAAAATACTCGTATTGGCAAAGATCAAAGCTCACAGTATTGACAAATCTGAAATATTTGAAAAAAATAATCACCTATGCCATCTTCATTCTTTTTACGTTTTGAATCCTGATTTTTATTTTATACGAATGCATGCAATATTAACTTGAATAATCCAATGTTCTTATTTTACTGATAATTCTCTCCAATCCATATATTGTAACTAGTAAAACAAATATAATGGTGCCATGTATATGCATTTTACAATACATTATTTAAGTTTATCTTAAATGGCACAAAAAGAAGGCTAAACATATTATAATTTAAGATACACCATTGCCCTTTATTCTTTCTATGACGAAATGTTACGTTCTTTTATGAATTAATAAACAAATAAACAAAAAAAAATATCATGAGAAAAATATATGGAACGTGAGATAAAATTATGTTTTATCGAATGGAGCGATTACTTTGATCTTTATATTATGTACATCGCTGTTTATGAAATGGCTTAAACAACAATTTAGACATGTAACAACATCACCTGTTTTAGACAGGATACACGCTGTAGATACACAATCATACTACAGAAAGAAAAAGGAACAATGCGTTGGAATAAAATATTAACAGATAATAATATGTGTGTGATGTGTTGAAAGAGCGTAGAATAAAGGTCATTTATATAATGTTACAAAACATAGTAGAGATAAGTAATAAGATATTATAATCTCATATCATAAAATAATTTACTCGGGAGTTTTGCGGTTTGGTGTATGAAAATACAATAATATAGCGAACAGTATAAAGACAATAGTCGTAAAGTAAATATAAATTATATACATTATACGATACACATCCGTTGCCAAAATATTATTCCAATGTTTGAGAAAGTCTCGATACTGGTAGGTAACATTATGAAGAGCGGCATATAAGTGTTGGGAACACGTTGGGAAGGAAGAGTGCCGTAATTGGTGATGATATATGACATTTTATCTTGATGCTTTTTAACAGTCATTCATGTTTCAATATACATTTGAAAAAAACAGTGAGAATGAAAAGTGCCGTAGCTGATAACTTTAGATGCTTTGACTTGACGCCTTTTAACAGTTATTCGGGTTTGGACATTTGTACATTTGGAACACGATTATAAGTAGGTAAGATTACGTATTTGATGAATATTAATGACCTGTCTTGATGCTTTCAAGAGTTTTTCAACATTATTAAGGGTACTAGTATATTATGTATTTATCAGACTTTCCACAAGAGGATTGTCGGATTCTGATTTAGTTTTGATAAAAATAAAATTATTATATTGTATACATTCATTTATATCACTACTTCATTTCTCATAAGTGGAAAAGCCAGCGGACTAAATGTATGAATTTAAAATGGGAACCTTATCCTTTCTGTGCTAATAATATTCAACATATACCTATTCAGGATAGATTGCATATTACATCATTGCGATGTTTTACGAAAACTTTCCTTTTATTCATGCATTCATTGATTCTTTATTGTAGATACATTGAAACGAAGCAATTTAGCATATAAATATGATCCAAAAAATCACTGTACAGAGGGTGGGTGTATCGCAGAGGCGAGATTTTTACAATAAAACTAAACAGGAAACTTCCTTTTTCAGGACACTAGAAAACTTATATTCAATAATGGAAGGCCCATTCTTTGGCAAAGACTCCACGAGCTTTATTGCAATCATACCAAAAATCTGACTATCTTCAACCTGCTTAGGCAAATTAATTACCATAATTGAAAAATTGAGTATTAACAGATTATAAGTGTGATATAAATATTGAAACTATAGAACGAATATAAACCGCAGAAAAATAACCAAATATATAACAAAATTATTCTAGCGTTAAATATAGAAGGCGAAATTGAGTCGTTGTTTTTTTTTTAAAAGATATACTTACCTGTGTTTTGTTATAAACCCAAATACAACCTTATACAATTTTCACAATAAGCTAAAAGCTTGTGTCGTGAAAGGCAAGTTTGCTGTCACCTGGGATCGAACTGCAGACCTCTTGTTTTGTGAGGCCGAGACTCGCCTGTACCTCCAGGCTACCAGCGAACTCATATACAATGACGCATACCGCATACTTTTCGGATACAGACGATACAGCAGCGCAACACAAATGTTCGCAGAAGGAAGGACAAAAGACTTTGTAGCCACATTAAGGCAAAAAATTTATAGCACTAGGGCTAAATTAATAACACACAATAATGCCCTAGTGCGAGCCGCATTTGACCGCCAAACACCACAACTAACAAGAAGATGGAACACCCATCTTAACCAAGTGCCATAGATAATTGTGTTTTTATGTATAATAATTATTATGATTTTTTTTTTTTTTGTTTTATTTTTATTTCTGTATTTTTACTTATAATATGTATTTAATATGGACCTGAGAGGCTTGCACAACCCACCTTCAGATCTGGAATAAAAATTATTATTATTATTATTATTATTATTATTATTATATATACCTAAGTTGAATATGAATGATATTAAAATAAAATGTTATTCTGGAATTTAGAGGTGTTTGAAAAAGTGTGAGCTCACTATAGTTTTCCCAGAAATCTACGAGGGCTCATGTATCAATATTGGCTCAATATTGGAAAAAGGATTTTTATATAAATATAATTATATTATGTTAACACAAAAGAGAATTTACATTCCATTCTAAAAACTCACTCAATAAAATTTTACTTAATATGTATGCTTAATATGTTTAAGACTAACCGTGACATAGGTTTATACATACGCACCTATAATATTTTTTTGTATGATGGTTGATATATAAAGAACGATTTATAATTTTTGGTGATAAAAATATTTTTAAAGGACTGTGTTCATTCCTGCAAAGTATTTTTACTAAATCGAACTACGAGATATCTCAGTCAGGTATAATTTACAGATTCGCTTTATCGATACTTGTATCTATTCATGAGAAGTTTGTTAAACGAGATATTGTGTTTTTACGAGAAGTGTTGAAGGTTCATATAGAGAATAGATCTTTGTTTCTGAAACCATATAGAAAATTTAACATGTGGAAGATTTTCATCCGTTGACAATTGTAACACATGCATTATTTTGTCAAAAATTGGTTGGTTTTTTTGTCATATTAAGATCATCATCATCATCATCGCCCTCAACGCTCCTCTCGGGAGCACAGGGCAGAAACCAGCTTCCTCCATTCAGAGCGTCTTTGCGCCAATTGCGTCACCTCTTTCCACGACATTCGCTGCGCTCTGATATCGTTGTCATGGGAACGGTGTATTGTGAAAGAGGGACGCCCGGGCCGACGGAACCCCTGTGGACGGAAGAACAGTGCTCTTTTTGGCCAACTATCATTGGGCATTCTCAAAACATGTCCCAGCCAGGAACAAAACTTTTAAAATTTAAAGAATTTAATTTAAGAACAAAACAAAAATTCAGATACTTTTACCAAAATATTTTTCAGAACATTAAAATAAAGGCGTTCTAGAGAGGAAGTGTGCTATATATCTCTGGGCATAATATATTGAATATAATTAGTGACAAAATCTTTAAGTAATTTTTTAAATCTTTTTAAAATTGTATTGATAATACAATCATAGTTGTCCAGGTCATAAAAAAAATCAAAAAGGGGTAAAATTTACTAATTAAATTTTTAAAACATTTTTGATATTTGTCTTTTCTGTATCATTTAGACTGCACTTTTATAGATACGAAAAGTATCCTTATTAAATCTCAGCCTTGTTTAAGATATAAAAAAAGACATTTCATAGTTCCGTTATTCATTCTGCCGCTAATTTCCCAGTACATTGATCGTTTGCATTATTTACTTTCTACATACAATACAAAACAAAGGATAAAACAAAAGCAAAGTTTTGATTTAATGTACGTAGTGCCATTGAATTGGTACAATAAAATTTTGAATTTATTTTAAATCTATTATTTAAACAATAACAGAATTTCATTCTCTAATACAATATTAGGTGTGTATTATGTTTCATTAATTGTATCGGCATTAACTTTGTAACACTTCATTTTAAATTATCAAAAAAAATAAAATAAATATTATTTTATTTTATTTGATAATGTATTATGTTGTTTGATAGACTGTTTCAAGTTTAGAATGAAATTATTATTATTAGAATAAATCGAAGTTATATAAAAAATACAATTTACATAAGGGTTATTCCGTGTCAAATTAACACACTGATGCAGACTTGATGTCTCAGATTTTCATGATTTTTTTTATGCAGCAATATATCATTGACTTTTTGCATTTCTGAAGCCCTGTATCTCCTTATCCCATTGACATTCTATAATGGAATTTGATATATGTATTAAGACTTTACAAATTATTTTTGTCAATTTTTTGGAAATTCTTAAATTGTCACTTTTTGAAAAATTTAAATTTAATTTTTTTTTTTTTAACCGTGACCCCTATAATGTGGCACATCAGATTAAAGCCCCATTTAACAGCTTTAAAACGAGACCTCTCTCTTTTTTCATAAAAACTGATACTGTAAAAATTTAATAACATCAAAAATAATTGTGCTACAAAACTGAAATTTGGTATTTTTTCATAAGTCTATGATATATTGCTGCATTAAAAAAATCATGAAAATCTGAGTCATCAAGAATAAAATCTCCCAAAATTGTGTTGAATTGACACGGAATGACCCATAATCGTTATCAATAAATTACAGTATTAACAAATCAAAACGAAATTTAAAACACAAAGACGATATGCAGTGGCGAGATTATCACACTAAAGTGATTTTTCCCATCTAACTACGAGATACTCTTTGGTATACTCATTATGAAATTTTCGCAACTTGACAAAATTAATAAAGATATGTAAATACAAAAATGCAAACAAGAATACAAAAATATACCTACTCTCTATATTAATTATTTTTTTCTTTGTCTACTGTGGTCCAAACCTTTAACGAAATCATTTTTCGAGCCAATACTTCTAACTTAATTAAGATTGCTGTTAAACTACACTTTTATATTAAAGTAGATGTATAAAATGAATGACAAAATGTTGTTATTAAAAAAAATGTATCTGAATTTCTGTTATAAACCCAAATACAACCTTTTAAATCGAAAAAATAAAACAGGTGTTTTATTCTACTAAAGATTATATTTTGTGAGAGAGACGTCTTTCGTCTTATGAGGACATTGTCAAGATTGACTTATTGGTATATTTTTTCGATATGGAATTCTACTACCTTAACACCGACACAGTGAATACAACCTTTTACACTTTTCAAAGTGCGCTAAAAGCTTGTTTCATTACATTGTTATGCAGTTTTATATATACAAGCGATAATTTAATATCGGGAGGTACCTTTCACGAATCTCATATTTTAGTTAGATATTACACGCATTGATTAGTTGTATAAATAATAATAATAAGTAAGTATTGAGCATCAGTACCGAATGACAAATGAGGGAAAAGTTTGAAAATAAATTATACAAAGGAAGTAGATACCTACCTACATTAGTAGATACCCATATATTGTTATTATTAGATACTTACCTACATACTTCATTCTATAGGTAAGACATGTATTTGAGTGCCGGAGAAAACTTCTGTCCTTTAAACTTTTCGTGACAAGAGTGCTGACATTATAACTGGCAACAAATTTGATAGCAATCTCATGAAACTAGAAATGTGAAAAATAAATTATTTTGTAAGATCTTGAAAATTGAATCAGAGTTTGAATGTTACGTATAAATTCAATACGGATTCTAATCGTGATTACAACATATTCGATCCTTTGATATGTTTTAATTTCAATAAGATTTTTCTTATCTCTCTCTAGGATTTCATCAGAATTACCTCATCTCATCTAAACTAAAGAGTTTTCCGGTTTCTTTGCTAAAGAGTTCAAAGAGTAATCTAGTAAATCTAATCCTTTAAAGTTTTAAGTAGTATGAGAATATTATAAAATGAAGCCAAAACGCAAATAAATGGTTTTACTTCACATATTAAGTTTGTGCTGTTGCCAAGTTGGTTATGTTTTAAAGGTTTGGCAGTTATAAGTATAACGAATGGTACAAAATGAAAAATAATTATATTTTTGTTACTTCTTACTTATATCATACCTATATTGCTTTAAGTAGATCTGTTACATTCTGGGAGGTATCCAAAACCTTGTTATTAGCCTTGTTATAAACACCAAGTGTTACAGTTGCTAAAATATATTATTAAGCAGAGACTTCTCACCAATGTAGCTACTTTTGAAATTAACAACCTACTTAGTGGCAACTTTACTTAGTAAGTAGGTATATATGTATATGAAAACATTTGCCAGAACAACTGTATAAGTGTCCCATTAATATTATTGGTCTTTCTGTTGGGTGCAAATCTTAGGAGAAGTTATGAATCTAATACAAGCATTAACTACTCAAATTTTATATAGCCTTGTTTCTTATTTAGCAATAATTACAATCTATGACTTGTAATATTTCTATGATGAAAAAATGGTCTCGTTAACTTATGAATCTTAGTTTATCCAAGGCTTTTATTTTCGACTCCTCATCACTATATAATCCTCCGATATCCTCGACATCCGTTAAGATAAATGTAATGTATCTACTATACTTCACCCTCACGCTCTATCCCATGTAAAATTAATTGAAATGTACTCTATAATGTCAATTAAATGCGATCAATAAAATAAAATATATAAATCATATTAATGTAATTCAAATCGTTAAACAATACGCTTACGTTGGTGTAAAAATCGCTAGTTTGGTAAGCATAAAATTGAAATACAATAAAAAACTTTATTGCAAAAGAAATATACATTATTGAAAAAAAAAATGTAACATACCAATGGCACATAATTCTATTCAACGGATTTATCGCAGAAGTGCGGTATCTTCTAACTACCACATATAAACATATCTTAAAATGTGACAAAAAACAATCAGGTAGATGTAGCCTACAACTAATAAAAGTTAAAATTTAATATTCATTAATCGATTTAGAAGGATAAATATTTCCTTTTTACGTTGGAAACTCTACCATACAAATCATCTTTTAAAAATATTGAATTTTATCTTAGATCTTTCATAGTAGAAGTAGGTTTGCCTTGTCAAAAAGGATATTTTGTATTTATTTATAACCGCGTTATCACTTTTTGGGATAGCATTTTAATATAAAAATTTTGAATATTCCGTTAAGGAATATTTCCATTATTAATATACGAAACATATTTATAGAACCCATTCTAATATAAAAATATTTTGATAAATGTTTGGATTATTCTATTCTACATATGTACAAAATAGTCCATTCCTTCACAAAGTTGATGATTATATTTAAGAAAAAAATTAATGACCAAAGCTCACAATTACATTGTCACTTTTTATGCTAGCAAACAGGATAACTGCCCAGTGGACAAACACGCACTTGGCGATCAACTACAAACGAATTTTCGACTATAATTGCAACAATAACGCATAATTATATGGTACATGTAGGTAGATTGTCGAAAAGTTCGCCAGTAGTCGATCGCTAAGTACGGTTTGTCTACGGACTCAGAGCCTCAAACTATGGGGAACTCACGCAATCTACTAAGAATATAGACTCTTTAGAATTGTATAAAGTTTTGGACAATAACATATTTTACGCACTACTTTTTTTTATTTTATTCTACTTACTTACTTACTTTTCGTATGGCTCGGTGTTGATGAATCTTAACCCATGTGGGCTGCGTCGTGTCCTCTACAGTCTTGGCTCTAGTGTCGAGAGCCAGCTCACCGCCTCTGGTCCCGCTTCGTGGATGTCCCGCAGATCCCCGCTAAATTTTTTGAGATGGCAGTCCTGCACTATGTGTCTCACACTCTGCACATCTCCACATTCACAATCAGGGGAATCTCTTTTATATATATCATTATGTTACTTATCTATCAGTAACATAATGATATTTTCCACAAGTGGGGTTTCATTTAACTTTAAGTGTTAAGGTATGTTTGTTCGATTCTTATTCACTCCTTCACCACTAGGAACTCGTTATGTTAAAATTTCAATTTTATTATTTTCTTTTCCTATTAGGAAAGTACAATTCATGGAAATGACAATAAAAGACAGAAATAACAAGCAAAAAACATATTTACTTATATGTTCTTTATTTTTTTGTTATCTTGGATGTTATATCTGAGAAATATATTTTGCAAAATCAAACCAGAAAATGACAATAAATTCGTACTGCTTTCAACCAAGTATGATAAAATACACATAGGTACAGCTTAAACTAACTTTAATAACTGTACTGTAATGTATACATACATAGATACATCACAAAATCATTGAAATCATACGAATTCAGGAAATATTTCCATAGCATGGAGTTTTCTTTCATACAAAAATATATTCATCGTTAAATATTCTATGAAATCGTGGTATAGGTACTCAACGAGAATAATGTCGTATGTAAAGGAAAAATAAGGTAAGGAGACAAAATAGTTAGTCGTGTGGTTCCAATGTTATTTTGTATTCAGATTGAAAGTCGAGAATATTACAAAAGGCAATCTTTGAAATCTTAGTATACAACTTGAGTTACGTGATGGAAATATTAAAATAATAGGTACCTATATGTACCGTAATCGATTTCTGGGGTTATAAAATATATCGTACCTATAATAAACAATAATACGTCATACAATAGGTACTCGAGTTTTGAACTCTCGTAATTTCTCCTTTTTCGAGAACAGTAAAAATAATCCTTGTATGCTTTTCAAACCAACTGTATCCCCTTTCTCTTCTCTCCCTCTCTCCCCTTGAGTTTGTATTTTTGTAGTGTTGGATAAAGGCTCTTCACTTATACATCAACTGTATCTTTCTTATTTCGTCATATTATTAGAAACACAATAATTTTATACTCTAGGAGTGTCCGACTAAAATAAGTCTCCCATTTCTTTTGGATAAAAAATCGGTTAAAGAAGGGAAAAGAGAATAAAGGGAGAGTTAATATGTGGTTTTTACCATTGTTGTAAATTAAAATTTGCTGGTAATAGAAGATTGTATGATAATATGAATGTAGGTACATAGTAACAAAGCATCGTGGCGACGGACGCCTTATTCGAGGACTTTATTCAAGTATTATTTCTTAGTATAAGTTTGTCTAATTTAGTTTAATCATTGTGTTCAGGAGTCATTCTCTTTGTCAACTGTATTTATACAAAGCAATAAGATAATTACGTCCATTGTAATAAAGTTGTCCCATATACAATAAACTTTTGTTATTTGTTTTATTCTTATACATGTATGTATTATGTACATGTCACGCCACGTTTTTTTTTTATTCGTACCCTTCACTATTTTTGCCAATAACAGAAAAATAAATAATCTGAATAAATACTTAAACTCACTAGTAATTATGTGTCTAATTTAGAAGCAGACAAATAAACTTTTTTTCAAAATAAATTGGAGATTCAAGCGAACATCATAAAGCGAATATTAAACTCGCCCTCTGAACATTGAATTGTATAACTATTATTTTTATGACACTATTTTTTTATGTAATTGTAACCAATGTACAGTGAAGGATAAAATAAATAAATATATTGATTTCAATTTGATAATTTTATTGAACACGACAAACAATAGTTTTTTTTTTTTTTTTAAATATATCTGGGTTTTGTTATATACCCAAATACAACCTTATACACCTTTCACAGTAAGCTAAAAGCTTGCGGCGTGAAAAAGGAGTTTGCCGGCACCTGGAATCGAACCACGGACCCGTTGTTCACGAGGTCGAGACTCTCCCTTCAGACTACCGACGAACTCGACGAAGATAAAACAATACATAGGTAGACTATTTAATAAAAACTCAAATCTAAACATCCTCCTTATAGAGATAAGACTCAAGTATGTAATATACATAATAAAAATTAATAACTGCTAGGTATATTTTTGGACATTGGCATGATTGATTTATTATAAGACGTATAATATGTGAATGTCGAGGATTTCCAAATAAAAATACATTTCTTCCTCAGTGGTCAATAACTACAATTCGTATTATTTGCTAATTCAAGACGAGTCCCAAAACGTACGTTTTCACATCTCAAATTATCAATTTTTTCGTTTTTATACAACGAAATCCTTATATCTAAATGTCAACAACATACCCAATTGCGTATAATAATCATTATATTGCTAAGTCAACTTACTTAGTTATATTGTAACTAGCATTATGTGTTCATACCGGATAAACAAATTGATAATAATAATTTAAGAAATGTTTCACTGAAAACTCGTTCTCCTATTTTCTGTGTTAATATTAAACTATTTTCACAAAGTTCTAAACTTTAAACCTTAAATTAAACCATTATTTATTTATTAAGAAAGTTTTGTATGCTCTATTTCTACACACTTAACAAGTTGGTTAATATTCAAATATTGAATTTAACCAGCACTTTGTATTATATCAGTTCATTTTACGAGATAACCTTTACAAGATTATTTATATATTTAACACGTGGTTCAAATTTATTCTGCCATGCAGATAAATTAATTTCTTATATTTTTTACCCATTTATGAACTAAACTGATTTAATAAAGTTATTGCAGTTGTTAAAAATATAAATTATTACAATTTAATTAGTTTCTTATATCATTCATGATAATCTGATTTTATTACATTATTCTTTTATTGAGATTTACAGTTCATTAGCTTTAATATAGCTTACAAAGAAAAGCATTGTTTCTTATTTGCATTTTATTAGTTTGTAACTAATATAAGATTAATATTGTTTCAGATCGTACAATACATCACATCATAATACAAACCAATCATCCTCAAAACAAGGGTAAGTGCCAAATTATACAACACTTCTGCATACTCTTTGCAGGTTTACTAATTGTGATTGATTTGGCTATGTATTGTTATTTATGTTATAACTGTATGTTTGCAAGGGAAAATATGTAAATTATGAAATTGAATATTATTTAATTTCGTTTGGACTAGTTGGAGGGTGGATAGATACATATTACAATATATTTCATCATTATCGTGCTTTTGTGGTAGTTCTTTGAAAAGTCGAGTACAAGTGTAGAATTTGTATAATTTATTTTAATATTGTGTCATCAATATCGGTATGATGTCGGAACAACAAAAAGAAAATATGTAGGTACATCATAAAATAAATTCAAACATATTTCTTTAAATAATTTATAAATAATCAAAAACGTTAGAAAACGTTAGAGTTTATATAAATATAGTGTAAATATAACAGTGTTTTTAATTATTTAAAAATTATTTAATATGAATTTTCACAGTGTGAACACAAACACCCTTCAACAATATTTCTTTAATATCTGATCAACAAAATTACTCGTCAGACATCTCATCCAACTTCCTACATAAGTATGTAAACAGTTAATCTTTGTCCTTTTATACCTAATCATTTAAAAAATGTAAATTATACCTACGCATATATAAAAGAGTTTTACTCAACTTTCATAACAACCTTCTAAATATGCCTTTTTGGATTTGGTGTTATAGAAGCATGATAATTTGATGAAACAAATACTGCTTTTTATTTCTTAGCATCTTAAAGATAATAATATACTGTAATTACAATAAAGTAATTAGCGCTAGGATTATCCCGGAAGGAAATTACTTAATTAAAATAAAATCATTCTAAATGGAAAAGATTTGTTTTCTTCTTTTATAATTATAGAACAAAATGAGACGAAGCATTCAATATCACAAGAGTAAAGAAGTTTATCAAAGTTAAGAGACGGAAAAATTATGTTACTTTATATTGCTATTAAGCAATCCTATAATGAGAAAATCGTTTACATACAATATTATAATATGCATCATAGAACTTCTAGGAAAGTGTCCATATATACAACTGTATACAACTAAATACCTACATCATGTATTTTGTAGAAAGTCACAAGAGATAAATGTAATTATTATTACAAGTCTCCTTATTAAATTGAAACAAACTATTTTTAATTATAAGTTCTTGTAAACACGTACGTCTCCTAAAGTGAAAGTAACGTAATTCCGTTAAGAGCTTTTAGATAATTTAATATGAGCAAATTTTGTATATAAAGAAGTGAAATGTCAACACCAACATTTCTTTATTTTACATGGATATTGTAAGTCAATGTGAACTCGTCGTAGCCTGGAGGTAAAGTCTCGACCTCGTGAACAAGGGGTCCGGGGTTCGATATCAGGTGCCGGCAAACTCCCCTTTCACGACACAATCTTTTAGTAGCTTGCTGTGAAAGGTGTATTAGGTTGTATTTGGGTTTATTACAAAACCCAGATATATCTTTCAAAGAAAAAATAATAATAATAAAGGATTATGAATTTCCATTATTAATAAAAAAATCAAGATGAATATAGAGAATCTTTGAGTTACGTATTTATATTATGTTTTATTAATAATTTGTTAAACCTATATGAAGATATTAAAACATTCTTGCATACCTATTCATGAGAAGTAAGAACAATAATTTCATTGTAAACTAAGAAATTATATATACTAACGGTTTGAATTTTCTTGCCATATTTTTGTTGTGAACGTAATTTCAGGTTCCAAAGGATTCGATAAGAAAAACCTGTCTCCATAAATGTATGAAGGTTATCTGGAAATGTAATTGTTTTGTTATTGTTGTGTGTTTAAGGCTGTATTGCGTGTATGGATTTTGAGTGAAATTGAGTTATCGGTAAGTTGTTAAAGATTATTATAAGTAATAATAATTTTTTACCGTCTACTTAGAATAAATAAAACTGTCCACTATTGTTTAATATAAGTATTAATGTTTATATCACTTAAGTTTACAGCATACAGCATCTAACATTTATGAGAATAAAACCACAATTTTTATTATAACGTTGACCATTGTCCACCATCGGGTCAGTCGTTCATATATTTTATTAAATAAAGAAGAATATCACAAAGATAACATTCTAATACTATATTGTACAACAATGAAAGTATTTGCTGCTGAATATTCAATAAGGGTATGTAGGTTCTATGTAACACCGGTATCTACCTTTACTTTTACCGGTTTAGTTTGTAGATAATACCGCCTATAAAATATTTTCTATTGTCACAGTGTTACACTAGAACCATTTTATTGCGTAAATTTGAATAAATGAGACAAAGGGCTAGAATTGGCATTAAAAATTCTTCCGTTCGTTACCGACGGGTGCTGTAGTCTACATTGTAAAATTACGTGTATGTATGTGTGTGTGCTTGTAATTAAAATGTGTGACTGTAATTGAAAAAAATGTCGTAATGCATCAAACTGATTTGATGCATTACGACAATTTTTTATATATTTAATGGCCTTGTTCCGTATATAAAATTATAAATAAATATTGAAGTGCTTACAAGCATCTTTTCTTTTCCATGTCGAGTTGCATGATTTTATATTATATTTTAAATAGGGATAATAATAACCTTAAACCAATATTTTTAGTTACGCAAATTAGCGAAAACGTGGAAGCTGAGAAAAGATATGAAACTGACTGATGAAGGAGATTAATTGTAAGATTAGTTGTAATTAATGTCACTGCACTAAATTATGTGAAGGGTGAAATTTAAAATTATTAAACGAAAAATTGTCGTGTTCTATTTTAATAAATATATTTTTTTAATGATTTAATATTTTTATAAGTATTTTTAAGTTTGTATAATACTTTGAGTAGACAAATTATAATTTTAAGAAATTTCCATTTTATTTCTGTTTCCATCATACATGTGTTCATCATAAAATTTCTAGTTCAATGGAACTTTGAAAGATATTTATATTAACTATAAAATATACTAAATAAACACAGTGAATTTAAAAGAATAACATTAATATTCCAACATAGCATTTAAACAATATTGTTATTATATCTACTATGTTTTCATGTTGTACTGACAAAAGTAAGAATTTAAAAAGTTTTTTTTTTGTTTTATGGAAATTCCTAAGAGAAAAGAAACCAGAATCTTGATTTGTTTGTTTTTAAAGCATTCAAAATTATTTTATTCTTTTCGAAATTACCTAAATTCCTCTTCTGAAACTATTACAGAATCCCCACTAAGAATTTGTAATATTTTTTATTATTCTTTTATATGTATATGCGTGGGAAAATGTTGCCAAGTTAAATATATACATAAATTTGCCGGTTTTGTAACTGCAAATAATTTACTGTAGGTATGTTTATTATTATCGAGTCATTAGTGTTTGCGAAATAAAATAATACATTATTATTATCTTAAAAAAATCACTACATTATTTAATATATGTACAAATTTCAAGGCATTCAAAAGCAGAAAAAAAAATCTATATAAAGGCGAGCATTTTTTATTTTTCGTATCAAAATGGTTATTTTGCGCTTACGCTTAGTGTATTAATATGTGATATCTATCACGATAGGTATGATTCAACATAAATATATGCATCTTTTAAAGGAAAGGGAGAGAGTATTAGGTATTCCGACGCTTACGAATCGGCTTAGGCTGACTTAAGCGCTTAATAGACATGGCTGTTCCGAAAACCATCAATCAACTTACGACAATCACAGAAAAAAAAATCAGAAAGTGCATAGAAGAAATAAAAAGAATTTGAATAGTGATATATGTTACAATACTACCAGTAGCTCTATCAAGTACAGGATTCATACCTCATTCATCTTATCTTTAGTTTAAACACATTGACACTACCACAAGATACATACTTCACTCTACAGAAGGCAGCAATTCTGAATACATGTAGAATTGTAAGTATTTTTTTAAAATACACGAAACTTAAGTAACTGACGCAGAAAGGGATACAACTTAACAAACTGACATAAAAACTGGCGACACTGACAACTTAAAGAACTGACATAGAAACGGGTAATACTGACACAGACAACTTAAAGAACTGGCATACAAACGGGTAAAACCGACACAGACAACTTAGCACATGAGCCTGTGTTACCTGAGTTACCGGAAGGAAATCCTGCGTAACTGTAAGTTACATTAAAATAAAAGTAATAATCCTCTGTTCTATTTCTTTTCGTCTACTAAAGAGGTCCTAGTTTGTTATTTTCCATGATCTCTTGTATGTAATCCCGTGGAGCACCCGGTAAAGAATTGGTCTCCCACTCTTCTGCGTAAGTTTTCGAGTGTCCTGTAAAAGGCAGGTGTTCGAAAAAATTAAGACATTTTACATCTTCAATTCAGCGATGAGGCTTGCCACCCATCCTGAATCTCTTGATTTTATATTGGCACGAAGAAGACAGTTTGCATGTTTCTTACATGCAGCTGATCTGCTGGCTACCCCACTTGTGGGATATGCCGTGATGGTTTAGTAGTATAGTAGTATGCTTTTTTTGTAAGAGTTACAATTCTGGGCCGGACAAGCCATAATATTAGAAAAAAACAATCTAATATTGGGTTCTTAAATGCTTTGATTATAAATTTTTAAATACTACATTACTACTATTTACTATGTAATACTATATTACTACATTTTTAAATATGTACTATAATTATTTGTTTCTTCATTTCGTATCCAGTTTTTTTGTTTCCTCGAAGTGAAATTCTGCGAAACATTTCAATTTCCATAAAATCAAAGCAAGGTTCAGATTTAAAATAAATGAAATCTTCTGAAAACTGTAATTGAAATGAGGATAATCATCTGTATGGAAAATGTTAAGAAAATATTTATTTAATAAGCTTGAGTATCTGAATTTTAATAATGCCTAAAATGATACTTTTGTATCACTTATATGCTAAGTAGGATTTACATGTGAAAAATAAGAACGTTGAGTTATAAATTTACCGCAGCTTAAAAAAAACAAATCAGTCTTGATATGAACTAGTCAGAAAGCACTCAAAAACCATTTAAAGGTTTCCGAAAGTTGGTGATATATTGTATTCTCGGTAAAGTTATTGTGGATATGTGGATATCCATATTTATACTGAGTATAAGTTATAGAGATGTTTGCAAAATATAAGAAAATCCGTATGAAGAACAACATGTACACCAAACATTTATCATCGTAAAACGTTTTATCTTCATTAGACCCTAGCCTATTGGAAATTGGAAGGAATGTATGTAATTTATGTTATAGTTTTAGTAACGTAACAGAAACTTTGAAAACAAAAAGAGTTATGGTTTCCTCGTTTCAGTAAGTGTTAAAGCGCAGTAAACACTTAACTTCAAGAGAAAAGTTTTAGGTACATCGAAATTAAAACAGTAGCCATTTTCTCTTAGTGTTTTACATAAATATATCCAATTCAAAAGGCTATTCTATTACAAGAGATTTTCTTTTATTCTTAGGTCGTCGACATCAAAAACACCACATCATGTGTGGACATAATTTGATATTTATTTACCTACTATTTTTTTTTGTAAAGTACAAGTACATTATTAAGTATACAAATAATTAAGAAAAAATGCAGACAATTATATATTATTATAATTGTATTAGTATATATTATTATAACTGTAAAATAATCATTTTAATGCTTTTGGAGACACGTGTTGATTAAAAAAAAATTATAAAATTAAAATTTAACGTTGTATTTCAATACCTTGAACATTGTTAATTTGGCAAAATGTTTTTAAGTTTATGTATTTTATTTATTATTTTCAATAAAGTTTATTTTGATTTTAACTTATATAATTTATTGATGTGTTTTATTTGTTTTTCATATAATGAAATAATTTGCGCTCCATATGACAAATTATCATAAAATATACAAGTTTATTTTAGGCTTGAACATATTATTTTTCGTCGGATTAACGACTGAAATCATGACGTGATGTCTATCATTATTGGTTTTTTTGTTCTCTGCGCTGTTTTCTTCCTTGAAAAAGTTTTTATTATAGTTTTACAACCCTCCTTTTTACTCGCTTAGATGAATATTATCGTTTAATGTATGTTCATGGTTAGAAATGGCATAGAAAGGATGAAAGAAAAATCAAGATAGATAACCAATTAATCTCAATTCAAATCTTATAAAAATCAATGATGATGTTGGTCTTGGATGATTATTTGTTTCTTTGGCGCCGTTTTACGATCCTACAGCCATTTCAAGGGCGTATAAACAAACTACAGAGATATTATATTTATTATGTTATAGGTATAATCTATTAATTTACTTGGTTGATAATGCCGTCTAAAATAATGGCATAATTATGAATGTGGAATTCTTCCCGAATATCGTGATTTGAATAATAATGATTAGAATACACGTATGTGATCTACATAAAAAAAGTTTGATATGCAAAATAAAACACAAATGACTTTTTTAAGCTGGGTAGTAGATAAATATTATTATAATATTAAAATATCGTTCATAATGTTATGCGCCGTGTTCCCAAGCTTGGATTAATGGGGCGATTATTATGTCTGAAACTCCGAAAGCTTCTTTATATTTTACAGAGAACACCGACTCGTATAGTCAACGGAATGCTTCTAGATTAAGTATGTAAACTCTGGTTCTCTATTAAACTGGTAACATTATGTTTCCAGACAATCCGGGCTTAAACTTCATTATTTGAACGACCGACTGATTGTCAGTTGAACGATATGGTTTTGAGAACACTGTCGATACGTATAATTCTCTATTCAGTTCAAATGCCATCAAGCGAAGCCTTCATATAATTGGTTATTCGGGTTTATTGATGCATTCAAATCGAAGAACATAAGCAGTAAGGTGCAAGTACATATTTAATTAATTATTTCAGATCATATCATTATTATATTAAGTTAAAGGCTCTGCTGTGTAAAAGTACTTCAAAGTAGACTCTCATTAAAATTTCTTTAAAGTTCAGGGAGAAGAGAACTTTTGAAAATTTTCCCACGAGAATCAATCAATGTATAAATCGTTTTTAGATCTGAAGTAATTTATCTTTATAAAATATAATTGAAGTGTTTGAAATCGTTATTATGAATTACCGACAGTTTAATTTCTTTATTTTTTTCTATGTGAAAATTATTTTTTTTAAAAAAAAGATATATCTGGATTTTTTGTTATAAACCCAAATACAACCTTATTCACCTTTCACAGTAAGCTACTAAAAGCTTGTGTCGTGAAAGGGGAGTTTTCCGGTACCTGGTATCGAACCACGGACCCCATGTTCACGAGGCCGAGACTCTACCTCCAGGCTACCGACGAACTCAAATCAATCTTAATTAACAATTAACCATAATAATTCTATTCTGACTATTCTCATGATGTTCTGCTTATAAATTCTTCATCACTGTGGTATTTTCCCTTTCAAAAACTTATAAACTTGAGACTTCCTAACTTTGCTTCATTGTTATATTAAATATTTAAAAAAATTCACTCAATTTATGGTACCTACTAGAAAGAGTTTTAGAATAATGATATAAAATATTATAAATTATATTTAAATATTTTTAATTTTATCTGTGTGACATTTTTTTTATATTTCATCTTTTTGACATTTTTTTTTTACAATTTTATCTCTTTGACATTTTTTTATGATTTTTGTTTTTAGTGACTTTTATGATTTATAGCGCCTGACATGCCATACGATTATATATATATATATATATATATATATATATATATATATATATATATATATATATATATGTATATATATATATATGAGGTGAAGGTTCTACTCCATTTCACTGCGTACAGTCGGGCAGAGACTTGGCTCTTGCCTTTGCATGTGGGACGAGACACGGCCCGTCACCGGAACATGTAGATTGGATTTGCAGAATAGGTGTTGTGTTTCTGCAATATATATATAATCGTATGGCATGTCATGTAATCGTAAGGCGCGGATCTTCTATATATATTATAGCATGTTATTATTAACAATTTATATTCATGATTTAATTTTGTAAAAGCGAGAGTGACATTAACACAATCAATTTTGTACAATGTGTAAATTTCTCACTTAAAAGTAAATAAAACAATAATTATGTTCCATAGTTGGTTACCTAAATGTATCAAACAGTGCATCCAGAGCAACTTATGCCTAATGAATACTATGGTGGTTATTTAATTTACTTAGGACTTATATACAGCTACATACATACATACTAGATATAGTTGTGTAAATACTAAATATATATAAGAGACGAGAACAAGTTTAGTTTCCTATTACGGACGAGAATAGTGAAAGTAAAAATTTTCTTCAATGAAGTCATCGAGATTATTGACGAAAATATTTGTATCACTTTTAAAGTTCATTATCCAACTATAATTATTACTCATCAATTGACTCTATATAATAAAAGAAAGTTACTGTGTTGAAGACATGCAGGATTGGTGGCAAGCCTCATTATTGAATATAAATTATTTTCTTTTATAATATGATACTCAAAAATTTACGAAAGAGTAGTCAGAGATTTTAATAAATTTAAAATTATTAAAAATAGATTACCGAACGATGTAATGGCTAGATCACAGATCTAAACATAATATACTAATAGGAAGAAGAAAAGTGGTCGGTAGTAGAGTGAACGCTGCGTTTCATTGTCACGAAAAGCAACGTGTCATAATAGGTATATGGCAAAAATGTTGATGCACAATACCATTCTGGCACCAACATTCATATATGCCATCGAAACTTGAACAAAGTTAAAGACGGACTTAAGGAGAATATTAGACTTACTTATATTAGGAGAATAAGCATATGCGTCAAGGGCGCTAAATAATTTTCTTTAATCTGCTTTGAAACAAAGACAAAGAATGATTAAATGTTATGTGTGGTCAGTTCTACTTTATGGTGTCGAGGCATGGACCCTCAAGGTTAATACCATTAACCGCTTGGAGGCGTTTGAAATGTGGATCCACCGAAGAATGTTGAGAATATCTTGGACTGACATGACAAGTAACGTTGAAGTATTATGTAGAGCAAATGCTCATAGAGAATTGTTCACAAAAATCAAGCTCCGTAAAACTTCATATTTTGGTAACATAATGAGAGGAGAAAAATATACCATCCTAAAACTAATCATAGAAGGGAAGATTGAGGGCCGTAGAGGGGTTGGAAGAAGGCGGCTTTCCTGGCTCTGGAACATTCAGGAGTGGACCGGGATGAGAGGTGTGGAGGAGCTGTTTCGTGCTGTCCGGAACAGGAGGGATTTCGTCCAAGTGGACCCGACAAGACACATAGAGAAGAAGAAAAATCTGCTTTGATATTGAACTTCGTCATATTTTATATCGATGGTAGGTATATCTACATTGACAACCATAGGATCGAAATTTTAATGAGAGTAATAATAATCTAGTTTTATGGCTGTTTGCACTTTAACTATTATCATTTTACTTACCTGTTACCGTTCTAAACTTTTCTAATTAGTACAATTGTAATATAAGAAATGAAACTACCTCTTAACTGGTCATTTAATCATTATTAATTGACGTCGCTGACTTAACATTGGATTCACCTGTTTTAATATTTGTAATTCCTTGATATTATTATTGTCATAAGAAAACGGTGTCCTGTGAAAGTATGTTGTGTGGGACAACAATCAGGAATTTCGTGAAGAAAACGGAACATCTTACTTCATTGGAAATTCTCAAGACATAGCAAAATCAAACTTTTTTATTTTATGACTGTATAACTGTGACTTCAATACTTCACACAGCTAGGTTCAGGAGAAAATTTTATTCTGATTTTTTTATTGTTATGAGTTAGAACATTAGTTTAGCTGGATGAGATCACCCCTTTACAATAAACTCGCCCTCAGTATATTGTTTGTATTTAATGTTTATACATTTCTCTTTGAAATTAGTTGTAATCAATGTACAGTAAAGAATAAATAAATAAATATCATATTTATAAAAAAATACCTTAAAAAATACATATACTTTTCAACTAAATAGTCAGCAAAGTTTTTTACAAGAGCATCGTTTTAAACATTTTGTAAGGTATTCAAAATCACTGATATTATTTAGATGCTAACGCACAGAAAGTTTGAATATACCGTTGTTCTCAATAAGCAAACTTCGTTAGTACCTAATGTAATTTATTATATTGAATTAAATAAAACTTCAATAGACCATATTAGAATGGAATACGTACCTGTGTGTAATATATGTATATGTCAGTATCTATATAATGTACATAGGTATTATTACATGTTATATGATTTACTATTATTGCCATACATGAATACCGCCACACAACAAAATATAGGATTTAGAATCTAGTGTTAAATTGAAGGTGTTTACGATGATACAGACGATAATAATCATAACATGACAATTATTCGTAGGATTATTTGTACCTCATATTATATTATGGTTGCTACATGCTCAAAATACAGAGCGCATCTTCTCCATCATGTCCAAGTGATAAGAGGAATTACAACGTTGTATCATTATCACAGCAATTTGGCAGGACATGTTATAATATTCATGGTACACGATCTATTTGTAATATAATTATTAATTGTAGGCACGTGGAATGGAATGGAACCACAAACTAGCTATTATTATTATCATTGTACTAAGAATTATTCCACGCAGTTAGATAATATGAAGGGCCCAATACCACATACCAGAATAATAATAATGGTCACAAACCTTTACATAAACACAATAGACTACTCATAGTATTATTATTATGAACGAATTAATATTCTACACTTGTAAGAGCACTAGCTTAATACTAAACATTGCTTTTCTAAATATTATTATTATTTAACTTTCAATACTCATTAAAATTAATATATATTGAAATACTTATAATATACCTTTGACCACGAGGTGGAAGGGTTTAGTCGTTGATACAAGATAATAAGACCGATAATATTTTAAATTATTTGTTGTAATATGAGTTTGTTTTTGTATGCTATTGTAAATAGGTCCACTGTGATAAGGAATGGCCTATCACAGTGGTAAATCCAAAATACAAACAAAAGTTTCAAATGAAATCTTATGTTTATACTATAGAAAATCATTATGTTGTCTTACTATTTATTCTGTTTTTACCATTCAAGGTTCTTCTAGAGAATGCAACAAAATATTTAATAGTAGACTTGAATTATATTTGTTATTAGTATTAAGTTTTATTATACAACATCAGTAGTCTACTAAGGACGTAACAGTGGCTATAACGGTGGTCCAGCAATAGAGAAATAACAAATAGTTAGTTATTCCCTCCCTCCTTGGTACTACAAGTTTCTTGACATCACGATATATTATAAATAAAGTATGGAAAAGGTTCCTCACCAACATTACCCATCCAATATCCTGGGACCTATAAATATGACATAACAAGAAGGAAAAGGAACAACGGCGAAACTAATAACATTATATATTGTATTGAGTACCACTACTAGTTATAATATCATATTGATTAAAGAGTCCTTAGGGAATATCAAAAAGAAACAGATCCAAATATTGATATGAAGTAATGATACAATAATAAATATACAACTCGAATATTGTTTGTTTATTTTATTTAGTACTAAGATAATAAACAATACCTACATATAACTTTTCAATATGCTTTTGACATGAAACACTTTTCTATTTAGTTGTTTTCTATCCATTAGACATATCATATTATTATTGTTTTTATTAAATATTGCTCTTTCTCCTTCGATGCTTATATATGTACATTTCCCGCTACAACAAGACAACGATATTCCCTCAAGATTTCCACAACAACGTCTGCCCGTAAGGAATTAAATTTTATTCGACTAAGTACCTATTATTATCTTTATCGTATTTTATAAGAAAGATAAAAGTTTGAAATAACAAATATGTGTATTTTAAAATGATGGAGTTTATAAGAAATCAATATTTGCACATGAGTTGAACTCATCAGACTATTTGTTAAAGCAAGAGATCATATTTATTTATTTATTTATTTATTTATTCTTTACTGTACATTGATAAAATACAATTACATAAAAGGTATACATCAAAATTACATACAATCAATATACAGAGGGCGAGTTTATCGCAAAGGCGCGATCTCTTCCAACTAACCCAAAAGTATTAACTTAAAGAGAAAAAAAAAATAAAAAATAACATATGATAAAAATAAAATTAAACATTATATATATAAGAAAGGAAAAAGGGGGGGGTTAGGGGGGGGGTTAGGAGTGATGGGTTACAGAGGCTGTGTTCATATATGTACAGTTTTAATACACCATAGGTAAACACATTGGTATAAACTTTTTATGTACATTTAAAATTATGATTAATTTATTCTTTTCAAATCTACGTGAGCCTTTTACATGTTTTGATCTTCGCAATACATAACACTGCCTACACAAAAAGCAATAATAGCAATAAATACATTTTACATCGTAATTTTAGCGATGATATTTGCCACCCATCCTAAATATCTTTTTTGTTGGCTAGGAGAGGATTGTAGTAGGTTTGCTTCATGTGGCTGGTCTGGTGGCTACCTCATTTATAGGATACGCGGTGATGGTAGAGTAGTAGGTAGTATTTATTTATTTTATCTTTTATGTAAGCATATCTCTAGAGTTGAATAATTAGTTAACCACGAGAACTTTAAACTTGTTTCTGATTTATACTCGGTTTTGAATCGTTTAATTCAAATTAGTTATAGTATTTTCTAATTTATTATTATTCTGTCATTTTGCGTCATATCCATTATGGACAAGACGTGCGATGTAAAATATTCCACATTTTAAACGACAATTTGTACACGTGATATTCTTTTCCATTCATTTCTTACAATTTTTCACTCATAGTTGATCTACCTTCTTGATATTCAAAACACAGAATTCCTCCGATACTCCTATATACAACCTACGCAGTTGAACCACATCACTTGTACTACAATATTTCTTTATAATCCTTCTATTAGATCACGTAATATTTTTTTCTATCCTATTCAACTATGTATTCAATGCATTTCTGATATTAAATAATATTAAGATGCTTTAAAATTTTCCAAGAGCCATATTTACTAGTTCGGTTTAGAAAAATAACATATTTTTATTAATAAATATGATGGTACGTAATAGAAATATATTATACTGTTTGGTATACAATAGAGCAATAAACATATTTCATTTCCTTTTATCTATTCTGTACATACGTAAAGCAAATGGAAAGATTAATCCATAAAACATATATCTTTATAACTTCCAATGCCTCTTTATCAAGATAGACACCTATTGGTTATACATATTGTACTTATGACCGCATCGAGTATTCATGATGTATTTGCAGAAATAAAACATGGATTTAAATAGTAAGTTCATTCAGTTAGTTCTGACTGATTTTTTTTATATTTTTCAAAGTACGTAATGTTCAAATAGTTTTGGTACTAAGAATTAATTCTTTAGTTTATTTTTCTTCTGAATAATACCTAGGTATTTGTTTTTCTTTTTACTTATTTACCTAAATAGTACAACAATTTGGTGTCTCTTTATCAAAATAGAATTCAAATAGCAAGGCTTATTTATAAGGTTCACCAATTTTCTTAACTCCAAATGTCAACTTAATATTTATTGTGTGACATTAATGTCGCAAGCGGGATAAAACATATTTATTCAAAACATATAACATAAGGAAAAGTTTTTTGTGAAGCAATAAAAGTTTTAAATTGGGAAAAAATCATTTCAATTATTCAGTTTTCTTTTTTTGTCAAAGTTTCTTCGACCGAGATTATTGAATCAAATGTGATAAAATAAAATACATTTGTCGCAGAATCAGTTATTTGTCGATTTATAATAAATTTTATTTTGAAGAAATAAATAATTTCCTTCCGTGGTGTCAGTTTGTCTTACAGTACCTTTCAGAATGAGAATAAAATAACCATTGAGAATCATAAATAATTTATTAGGAATAAATCACTTTTAAAGAGCAAAGGAGACAATTTGTGTTCTTATATAAATGTTATCTAGTGAATACCCCATTAGTGGAAGATGTCACTGTGGCATGGATAGATAAACATGAACTAGGTTAACTGAAAAAATAAAATGATTAGAATGTGGTTATAATAATAAGAGTTGAAACTGGGAAAGATTTTTAATTCTTCTTCCACATCTGGACGAAAATATCCTTCATTTCTTTTGGTGGTCTCTGATCACGAGATCAATATACTTAACCTGTTGTTTATCCACATCAGTAGATCCTTCTCACGCTTCAAGTGTGACCCTTTCCACTCTCCATTTTTAATGACAGTTAACTTATTTATTCGTATACGTCATTATATACCTGTAAAACGTAGAAAATTTAAATGTGAGCTACAATACAAAATTTAAGTACTTTTTGTAAGACAGCATAAGAGTCAGAATTAGTTCTTTTTTTAGATTAAATAAGAGCACAACATAGAATAGCACGGTGCCTATCCACTGCTGTATATATCCAATAGATAGAGAAAAAAAATAAGGCTGATATTTAATTACGCCCGTAATACAAGTTGTTGAAGCCTCAATAATCACGGCCATGGAAGTCAAATATTTCAATCAAATTTTCCTTCAATATAAATATATCTTCTTTGGGAAAGTACTTACAGATGATTGACAACCGTTAAAGTGCTTGTATACACAAAGTTAGATTGATCTTTTACGTGTTTTGTTGACACCAGTCGGTGCATAGGTGCATACTGTAATGCTGGCTGATGAAAAAAAATAAACCGTGTTGAATAAATAAAAATATTCTTCAGGTAGCGTAGAAGGTTTGCAGATAAATATTGAATTAAAATATGAAAAATGATTTCTCCATATCCAATATCTCTTTATACTAAGCTATTTTTAAAAAAGGACACATATTTATACCATTTTTCTACTTTTGATATTAATCGATTTACATTCCGTGGAGCACCCGGCAAAGAATTGGTCTCTCATTTATTTTCGTAAGTTTTCGAGGGCCCTATAAAAGGCAGATGTTTTGAAAAAATACAGACATTTTACATCTTAAATTCAGAGATGAGGTTTCACAAATCCTGAATGTCTTAATTTTCAGTTAGTACGGAGAAGACAGCTTTCATGATTATTGCAAGCGGTTGATCTACCGACTGGGTTTCATAAATATATCTCAAAATAATTCTTTGAACATTCGAAAGGCAATAATTCAAACGGTAGAAAGGACTTAGTAAAATGAGACTTTTTATATACTTTGCAAAACTTTGGATATTATTCTTGAAGAGAAACTTTATCGGCAGACGGTAGATATGTTTATGATAATTAGACGATTATAAAATTAAAAGCTTATCAAATGTTCTTGTACTGAAAAGATTTCCTTTGAAATAGTTGAAAATTTATTGTACATTATTTTAAACAAGTTTTCATCCTAAAGCCTTGGATGGCTATTGGTTCCCCTAAGGAATTCTTATTATTGATTGATATCGTCGTCTGGATCTGAGATGAAGTTGAATTTATTGCTTGTTTCTTTAATTATCAATTTAATTATATGATGACATTTTACATTTTTCTTCACTTGATCCACGTAGGTGATTCGGTCACTTCCATTCCTGCCTCGGGTCTTGCCCTCCTCGATGACGTTGTGGCAAATTCAGTTTAGTCGTTGATTTTGTGTTTCCTAACTGTGTCTATCCTTATCAACACCTCTCTATTGTCGACATATTACTTTTTCTCAAAACGAAAGCCCTCAGTCTTCTGCAATATCCAGGTGGTCGGTGGGTGCTTCATCTACTTCATCATATTATTTTTCAAGAGATTGTTGTTTGATTAATGCGTAATAAATATTTTTTAATGATTATTTAGTAATTGTGTTGATGTTTCAAATATTGATTTTGATGATATTAATGATGTTTCGACACTTGATTTTGTGTTTAATTGCCACGGCATTTGTAGTTTAGAATTAATAATTCACGTTGATTTTCTGAAAATTGTTTTTGACAGAATTAAATATCTACTTAAATAATGTTATTCCAGATTGTGAGGCATGATTGAACACGTCGCTGTGGTACCTACCCAAGTAAACTGATTTTTTTATTCTTAATTAATCAACCAAAAGTTATAACAGCCATACCTAATGTAATGGGAAAATATGATTAATGATCAATTAATTATGTTGACGGGGAATTTTTTATCAGAAAAAAATATTATTTAATTAAAGCAAATACAAGTCAAGAAGTATCTACAGTTATACACTATTTATATCTGCCTACAATGGGAGTAGGTACCTACTTTTTATATAGTTTCGAGTAAATATAATTGTTAAAGATCTAAATCCAGTGTTTGAAATATTGAAATAATCAATTTTATGATTAAAGCCATTACTAAATATTAATTGGATTGAGGTTTAATAAGTGGTGAAAAATATAATTTTAAAATCAGGTAATTAGTTTTATTCATAATTTTTTGTAAGTTGATAAATTAACCCAAATATACCCAGACTCCCTCAAGGTGGAGAAGGTCGACTCCTGAATCTTACGACAAAAAGTCTGAGACCTTATCATCAGGCTACTGACTACCTTTTAAAAACCTTAACTATAAATCTCATATTTTTGTTTTTTGCTTTATAATAAACTTCTTAGTGCCAATTAATTATAAGACACTCAGTTTGGTTGGCATTTTGAATCCGGAGTTATTAATTTATAAATAATTCCAGATTAATGAATTCCTGATCTTATTCCGTACCTTATTGCGGGTTAGTTGGAAGATATTGCAGTCTAGACTCACCCTCTGTGTATTGAAATATTTTTATTTTTTTTTTACGCGGCGGCAGAATTGCCATCCACACTTCTCAGCATTATACAACCAGATAAGTCTCCATATGATCAGTCATGATCACACAAAAACTTAACAGTCTAATGCCGGGAAAAATTCACCTATCCAGATATACAGGATATCAAAGGATTAGGCTCAAAACGCGGGATCAAAATACCAGCATTGTGCCTGAAATATCTGTGTTCAGAAACCTTTTTACAATATTACAAGTGTTTATTATAATAGATTTTTGAATTTTAATGTACAAATTAACCGGTAAATCTAATTTTTGTAAATTATTTATTAAAGATTTCGGAGTTACCCCTGTAGCTGACATGACTAAAGGTATTATATAAACGGACCTAGAATGCCAAATATTTTTTATTTCTCCTGCTAGTTCTGTATATTTACGTATTTTTTCTGCGACGGTTGTTTGTATATTATGTGTATTTGGGACAGCGATGTCGATTAGGTACGTTATTTTATTACGTTTATCATGTAATACTAAATCGGGTCTATTATGATGTATTTGTCTATCTGTTATTATGGTTTTATCATAATAGAGCCTATAATTTTGATTTACTAATACCTGTTCCGGGTTGTATTTATAATAAGGTATTACATTATTTGAGTTTAAAAGATTATGTTTAATTGCTAAATTTTGATGTATAATTTTTGCTACATGATTATGTCTATAAGTATACTCAGTTTGAGCGAGAGTGGAACAACCCGAAACTATGTGTTGAATTGTTTCCGGTTTGGCCAGACATTTCCTACACGAATCATCAATTATATTTTGATTTTTTGTATTTATTGATAATTTTTTGTATTTATTACCTGATCTTGAATTGCTAGCATAAAACCCTCGGTTTCCCCATACAATTCCCCAATGGTCAACCACCTGTTTGACGCATATTTGTCAACATAAGATTGGTTGAGATCATTGAGGTGTCTAGCATGAAGTTCCTTCCTACCCCAAGATTCTAACAAAATATTTAAATAGTTTAATCGCGGACCTACTGTTTCGTCATTTAAATTTAAAGGTGTATGATTTTTATCGGCCTGTATTATAATTTTATGTAGTAAAGAATTATTTTGTTTGTTTTTAAAAAATGTTTTAAGGGATTCTATTTGATTATTATGTAAAGAGGAAATGTTAACAATTCCTCTTCCTCCTATTCTCCTAGGCAGAACCAACCTTTCTTTCGCGGAATTTGGATGGTGATATCTATTTTTTGTTAATTGTGTTCTAATAAGTCTTTCTAGTTTATCTAGATCCGTTTTAGACCATTTTATGATGCCAAATGAGTATGTTAATAATGGGATTGCCCACGCGTTTATTGCTTTTACTATGTTTTTGGCCGATAGATCACATTTTAATATTTTATTAAGTCTATCTTTAAAATCATTTGTTAATTGAGTTTTGATTAAAGAGTGACTTAAATTTTTAGATTGCGGAAAACCTAAATATTTGTATATTTCGTTATTATTCATGTTATTAATTTGATAACTAATAATTTGAAATATAATACTAGTAGGCATTATTATATTCTCTTTTTATTAAACTATTATTGTGAATTGTATTGTTTTTTTCTTTTTAAGAATGTATTCATTTACTATTATTGGATTGCCCTAGAACAGGTCTCATCTAGTTGAGTAATCCACTATATTGTGTGAAAATTCATTTATTTGTATTATGATGAAATAAAAATAAATCTAAGCTCGTCAGTGGTAACGGTTTGCTGAAATCTATCGTGATCTATATATAATCAAGTAACAGAAGTGTCTTGTGGAATACCTTCTCGTTTAAAATATTCAAAATGTCTCGAAACTGTAACACTCTCTTCAAATGTCCTTCAAAAATAGTTGATATTGTTTTATAATAATTTGGCTTTGACCAGGCACATTTAAACTTAAAGATAGAGTGAGAGTCATATATTTTGTATTAGATTTCATTGTAAAATATCTGTGTCAGATGTGAATTGATTTGAAACTACAATGTGGTGAATATTTAAAGATCATAATTCTATCGAAATCATTATGAAAGTTTATATGTTTTAACTTACTAACCAACATTTCGTTGTCATGTATAAAATTCACGGTATTGATTCTCCACTAAACCTTGGGCATTAGCTGGCAAAGTGCTTACCGACTTTATATAGACCCGGTATTAAATATCGCATTAACACTACTAATGCAGCATAGCGATCGCGAGTTTTACTACATTTTTTTCGTATAAAAAGACACTGGCGGTCTTGACGACAAGTAAAAATGGAAAGCGTTTAAGGCACCACACTTATGAAGGATTCGTACAAAAGAATTGATATTTAGAATTTGCAAACCTTAATTAAAATTTGAGAATAAAATTAATAACACTATTACTAGTTTTAGCGCGACCCCAACCAAATACGAAAATGTATTGCGGAAAAGCTAGAACCGTCACTAAGTGATGACTGGAAAAAATGAATGTAAATTTTAGAACGCCCCTACAGAACACATTTATAAGCATAAATTTACTAGGACTCTGCATATCCAGTCAAATTTGTCTTTATTTGACATAAACAATCTCATTCGTTTTTTTTATTTGATGTTTGACTGTGACCAAGTAAGTGCAAAGTAAACTAGAAAACATTTCACTCACAATTTAGCAGTTTGATGATGTACCTAATATGAGCGAGTTTACTTATCGTAAATAAATTATATTTGATTTTATTTTCATAAAAATATGCGAGGCCTATGATTAAAATACAACTTAAAAAATATAAAGATAATTATGTGTACAAACTGTTTAAAAAATAGAGTTAGGTAAATATATAAAACAAACAAATAATTTCCTTAAAATAACGACAAACAAGAGAATAATCAGATTATTTGTTGAAAAACACATTGTGTCAAAAAGTATTCACATTTATGGTCATTGGTGTATTTACTCATTTCGCAGTAAAGTAAAACTCACGTTCGCCATATAATACTGTTCCTAACACCGAATGTTCAATATTTATGAACGATAAAATTTTAACGGTCGTTAAAACCACACATCTAAAATAATAATAATAGGAATACATACCTTCATACGTCCCGGTCCTTCAGGAATTACGAGAAGATAAACTACCTATATTATGATATTTACGAAATCGTGAAAAGGAAGTGTTTAAGAATTTATTATTATTATTAAGGGAAGGGGCAGAGTGCCAATAAGATGGAGCGACCAAATTAAGGAGGCCACACAGAGCTCACTTCACGGGGCCTTACACATGGCGGAGGATCGCTCAACATGGAGACAGATGGTTTACAGAACGAGGCATTATGGTCACGATCCTCAGGATTGAGGTACCGACTGAGATGATGATTATCAACAGTTTTTCAGAATGGAATTATTTTGTATTTTCTACTTCAAAAATCACCTAAAATAGATAACGGTTCAATATTAATCATGTAATTATGTAATTACCAACTTAATCAAAATGTTTGACCGTTGACACGAATTCCATCACGATGAATAAAATATATTTAAACATTGATGAGGTTTGCCACCCATCCTGAATATCTTGATTTTATATTGGCTCGGAGAGGACAGCTTTCATGTTTATTATATGCGGCTGGTCTGCTGGTTACCCCACTTGTGAGATATACCGTGATGGAATGGTGGTGGTATTATATTTCAAATAATCACCTTTTGAGAAGACACATAACTACTTATTTTGTTGTATTGAATTTACTAACACGGTGTGAAAATGTCAGTACCTTTCTACTTGTACTTTAAGTAGTTTTTTTCCCCTTTAAAGGTCAAGGGACCTTACATCCCTTGTGTCACTGCGACCATAACAGATCTATTGTGACATCCTTCTGTGTCATATCTCACTCTCAAGACCTAGGTGCGTCATGTAGCTCACTATTTGTCTTGGTGTGAGAAGTCTCACTTTCTCCAGCAGTGGACCTCCGAGGATGTGACTACGGTTGCGAGCGATGGATGGGCGTTTCATTATCCTCTGAACAGAATCTGCAGATTGGGGTATCTGACAATCCAATTTTCGTCATATGTTTCCTTAGTCTGCAGTGTCCTGTCAAGGTCCTGGTTAGAATCCTTATTTAATTTTTATTAAGTTTTAGAACTTTTGTGGTGAATTTCCGCGAGTACCCTGTCATCAGTTCCTTCGCGTGCTTCAACCCTATGCTGTTGGACCAAATTTTATGGCTTTGATCCATTTGATCCTGATAGTGCTAGACGGTAATCCGCATACAGGCTCAGGACCTATTGGTAGTCTCTCAGCGCCAGTTCTAGCAAGTTCATCGGCATCTTCGTTGTCTATGACTCCACAATGCCCCGGTACCCAAACCAGCCTTACGGCGTTATACTTTAAGTAGTTACTTTAATGCTTAATGACATTCTCTAACGGCGTTTTTTTTTTCAAAACGATCGACATTGAGAATTTTATAAATAGATCGATTACATTCATAATTAATAATGTATTTTATATCATCCTTTAATTGTCAAAATGAAATTCAACAGTTGAACTAGCTTTGAAGAACAAAAAATGTATTATACGTGTAATATAGGTTCTGAGTGGTGTAGAACATTATTGTATACGATATTATGTAATGGGTAGGTAAATCCAAAATAGCTTGTTGATAACGTAGGCGAAAACTGATTGAAAACAATTTATTTCACGTTTTGGATGAAGTACTTTCCTTTTGTATTTGAATAAATTTGTCTTCAATTCAGAGAAATGTTGAGTAATAGGCACTACCTTGATTAAACATAATACTTAATATCCTGGTCTTAGTATACATAGAAACAAAAAAGTACCTACCTATAAGTCTATCTTATCTTGCTTAAAGTAATAAGGAGTTGTAAATGAAATTCCAATGCCACTTAACTGCTTTTCATTTAACAATAAACCTTTTAAAGCTCTGATTTTTATTTCTGATTAATGATACACGTGTTTAATGTTAGTATTGGTAATATTTGTACACAGATTAACTCATGACAATATGTATCTATAATCTATTATATAAATTACTTATATCCTATGATATTACCTACCAGCTCCACCGAAAAACAATTAACCCAGTACCATCTTCAATTCAATCCATTTTTGACCCCTACTTTATTCTTACCGGCTTCTTAAATATGGTCTAAGAACTATAGAATGGTTCTATTACATATGGTAATGAACTATTTCATATTTAATATTTAGGCATTCTAGATCTCGATTAATGTTATCCAAAAACCTTTAAAAAGACGAATGTTGAATTCAAGTAACGGAAGATTATTCAGAACTACATTTATCTCATAGTTAAAAAATACTAAACATTTTTGCTATAGTTTATCATTTTGTAAATTATTTAGGACGGCATAAATAAATAATCTGATTATTTGAGATGTCTTTTGAGGAAAGGTATTACTGCCATTCAATACCTCTGAGGATAAAGAGGTTGATCTTTAGAAAATCATTTGTTTCTCCATTATTATTACTAAATAATATTACAAGTATGTAATGACAATACATCAAAATAAATTTATCCTCTGGAATAAATTTTGGATACTAAACATATTGAATATATAATAATATCTATAGGAGTTTCCTTTTAGATACGATTAAGCCCAGATGCGACATAAATTTCTCAAAGAGGATTTATGATTTTTCGAAACTGCCCGGATAATCTCAATAATGATCTTATTACTAGATATAACCGATCCATAACAATTTCTTATCCTATTTGGAGGACCCACCAGGATACTTTCACTAGCTTGATAATAATAATAATAATATTAGCAATATCTATACTTACTCCATAATGGCTTACTGGAAAAGGGATAATACAACCTTGTAAAGGGACATCTTACGTAATAGGTACATGCTTTCTTTCACACTTGGTACATTTACAATGAAATAATAGTTAACCATTATTTTCTATATAGAACTATAATACAATATCCGCACTAAAATACTAATCGATTCTCTATTACTGTACTGCGGAAATAGTAGATTTCTACGTTCTTCATTGAATTCAATACAATAATACGTACATATGATACCAGATACTTTTTGAAGAAAAAGATAATGAGGATTTATTAAACAGTTTTATTTCAATACATCGTCCGAAAAGCTACGAAAATAAAAACAAAAAAATGTGAATATTTAAATAATACGATAATTTTCGATGACATTAGGAATATATATATATTTTTTTTTACGCGGCGGCAGATTTGCCATCCACACTTCTCAGCATTATACAACCAGATAAGTCTCCATATGATCAGTCATGATCACACAAAAACTTAACAGTCTAATGCCGGGAAAAATTCACCTATCCAGATATACAGGATATCAAAGGATTAGGCTCAAAACGCGGGATCAAAATACCAGCATTGTGCCTGAAATATCTGTGTTCAGAAACAATACAAAATAATAAAAAATAAAAAATAAAAATGTAATAAAAAATACAAACCTATTTACTTACTATATTAATAGTAAGTACATAGGTTTGTATTTTTTATGACCTTAGTAAAATAAAAGATATCTTGATTATCTTTTAACAAATTTACGTACAAAATTATTTTTTCATGTTAAAAGTATTAGCTATAAACAATAAACACATGAAAATGGGTTGTATTTTAAAAGATTGTTTCTACGAAAAGTTTGTAGGTACTCTGAAGTTAAGCTGAGTGATAATATTTTATTCCATTATTTTTTATTTACTTAATTTTTTATACTACCCAAAGTTTACTTCAAAATTGCTTTATGCGATAAGTGGATACTTGGATTATTATTTTATTTCAAAACAACACAATAATTTTAGTAAGTATAAACTTTCACGGACAGTAAGTAACTATTTTAAGCATGTTTTGACCCATGATCTTAAACATAATCGAAACCAATAATTATTATTGATTTTATTTCGTAGGCAATGTTCGTGATAATAATATGAGAACGAAGTGGCGAAAGAGAGAGAAATAATGATTTTACTCATAAAAAATCCACTTTACCGAAAACATTCTCTAGACCATTAATGACTTAAGAGGCCGTATATTCTAATTTATTGTGCGGGTGTGTGTGCCTACGTGAGAGTGTGTGTTTTGTATGAAAATACCATATTTCACCTTTGGTTTACCTACGGCATAAGGATAACGACACCTTCGTATTGTTTGTTTTCTCAAACATCGAAACAATGAGTCTAGTAGACCACCACTCGACTGTCATACCATTTCATAAAAAAAAATCCATCACGTTAATTTTATGTAATCTTTGAACATAAAACGCAACACCTTCAACTTATACAAGTACACCTACTTAAATATTCATTTTTTTCAAGTATTTTACATAAAACTTCAAAATAAATCTAAATAAAAACAAAATATAAGGTTTTGTTGAAAGAATATTGCATAAATAATGTTCAGTTTATCGACCGGTGGTTCTTGATGGAAATTCAGAAAAATTATATACCTATTTTAAAATTACTTATCAGTGGAATAAATAAATATTTTGTTTAATTTTATTTTGTTTAATTTTATTTTTCTTTATTGATGTATTTATTTTTTACTGTGCATCGATTACAAGTGAATTTACACAAAATATATTCAGATCAAATAAAATCATAAAATCAATTTACACAGGGCGAGTCTATCGCTGAAAACTAACCTAATTTCTTGGTCCTAAAATTATATCTAAAAGAATCTCTTAATGTCATCAAATAAATCCAATAGTAGGCTTTCCTCTACTTATTTTATCTCCACGAGGTCTCCACTCCACTTTTCTTTTTGTCCATCTTAGGAAACATACCTTAGCGACTTCGACCACTTGTTCTTTGCCACTATTTCGAAGACGTTACCTAATTTAGGATTCAATAATATTTTTAACTTTGGATATACATTTTTTTATAATGATTTAGATTTCGTAATAGGTATATACAAACATATTCCCTTCACGCAGATATTCGCAACATTTATTCTTAACCGTAATGTTTGCTAACATCCATTACTACTAAATCTCGCATGGTACCACACACGTTGGTATCTGATACAATGTACATATCAAAAGTATATTTTTTCTACTTCATATCATATTATTGTATGTTATTATTATACAACAGTATATATAGGGTTTTGCTGAAAATTATGATGGAACATCTCTTAGTTTTATTTTATATCGTATTTTGGTCTCAATAAGTAAATGATATATTAAAAACTTCAGCGTATAAAAAATACGCCGTTCCTTTAAAAACGACATCATGGTGCTAGAAATTCATTTGTATTTAACTTCTTTATTGATTTATAAATGATTTTGATTATTTGGGACACTTTCTATGCAATGGTAAATGTGGTTTGCTACAATAAACTGGCGTAAGAATGGTAACGGTTGATTTATTCAATTGACATAATTATTATTATCTTAGTAATATGTACTTAGCAAGTATCTTTTAATAATTTGTATGTACTTACCTACACAAATATTTTCCATGATAGGAAAATTTGGGTGAAAGTTATTTTCAAACTTTACAAATAGCTTTTGATGCTAAGAGCAATGTAGATATCAACTCTTGTAACGTATCTAATAAAACCCACCATCCATTTATTCTTATCAGTAAATTATTCAGAATTCAAACAAAGTTTATCATTCATCTTAGAACGTTTAGTTAGAATTGCAAGAAGTAGTATATTGTCTCCATACTTGTTGAGAACGCCATTTTATATATGTAACCAATTTAAATATAATATTTTGCTACGCTAAAATTATCGGAAAGGAGTATTCATATATTTGTTACATAGAGACACACACAGAAGGTTGACAAAACATATATGAAAACAAAAAGAGAGAGAATAATGTTGATCTGATCAGGCCAACCCACCAATTAAGCGTGTTTACAGCATACATATTAAAACATAAACTTTACAAAAAGGTAACATAGAAATAAAGAAACAGCGCCTGACCAATGAAGTCCAGAAGTGTTAATTTTTATTTTTTCGACATTTGCTTTTTATAGTAAATAGATAGATTTAAAACTGTAGGCACGTATACTCGTACAAAATTAAATCAAATTATATAATACCTATTTATCAAAAACAATGTGAGCATAATTATATCACAGAAAATATAAAAGATTAAATGTTTGGAATAAAGAAAAATCAGAAGAAGGAAAAAACGAAAATAATAAATTACAAATAGAACAATTAGAAAACAAAAACATTTCCTTTATTCTGATTCTACTTAGTGTTAGGAAGGATGTGATGTTTCTGTTTATATGTAGTAGTAGTTCTTCTTCCTTTATTTAATACTAAGTCTGATGGAAAAGGTGAGATGCTATTCTACGAAGAGAGGAAACAGGAGTACGAAGATAATGAATACCTGCAAAAAAAGGCGTAGCATCTTAGCTGAGAATTTAAGAAGACAGATGTAAGATACTACCTATTATCAATATCAAAAATTTTAGAAAATAAGCACCTTATCCATAATATTGATTTCCATTACAACAAATTGTCTTGACGAATTTACGTCTTAAAATATATTTTATATTATGAAAATTAAAATATAAATGACAAAATATTCTATGAATTGTTTCACTTGACTGCTTTGCGGTATTCTAGCATTGAAATCTCTTTAATTAAATATTTATTTCATTCCACTCAATAAACACATTCAATAACTTAACATAATTCTTTTTTACAATATTACTATGACATTGAATAAAATAACTTAAATACGTTGAATAGAATTAATAAAATAACAAGGATGATTATTAACTGTAGGTAATTAAATAAACACGAAAAATAATCGTTGATCGCTTATGAAAGCTTTCATAATCTAGATCATGGGTGGCCAACCTTTTCAGCAGCCGGGCCAAATTTCGGAATGAGATATCCTACCGGGCCGCACAACAATATATTCTATATATGGAACATTTGATAATTTTACTTCACCTTAAAATTTCTACCCCCCATCGTCAAATTTTCAAAATGGTATAGGAATTTGAAATATTTCAAAATACATCGGTTTTCTTTAAAAAAAATCTCAAAATTTCTCTTTCAATAAAAAAACGGCAACTTGTACCGATTATCATTTAAAAAAGTGTGCATATGCTTCGCGGGCCGCGGGTTGGCCACCCTTGATCTAGATCAATACTAAATGACATTATTTTTCAAGAGCGGTGTCAAGTTTTTTGAACTCAGATTACCACCATAAGGAGATCTGTTTATCTTGAGACATTCAAAGAAACTCCTCCTTTCTTGTTATTTTAACTTCTCTTATAAGCAAGATTTTTTTATCCAACATGCATTTTTTTTTTTTTTAAAAAGATATATCTGGGTTTTGTTATAAACCCAAATACAACTCCACAGTAAGGTAAAAGCTTGTGTCGTGAAAGGGGAGTTTGCCGGCACCTGGGATCGAACCGCGGACCCCTTGTTCAAGAGGCCGAGACTCTACCTCCGACTCTACTTCCATTCCATAGAATAAATTATTTGACTTTTACGTTTCGTTGCATTCATCGATTCATAAATATACCTAAATCAATCCAGCTTCAATGTTTTGGAAATCATATCGTCATTTTATGTCGATATTTATAAAATAAGTCTGAAAAAAGTTTCGCTGTATAATTAGTGCCAACGACCGATTACAACTAAATATTCTTTTTAAATGCTCCTTAAAATATTAATTATCGTAAAAACTTTAAAACTTTTTGGTACCTTCTTATGTACATTTCTTTTAAAAGTTAAAAAATAAATTTATTATGTTGTTTATTTACCCTAATTAATTTGAATTATTTAATATTTAACCACCCTTGCACTGTTTTCGAGAAATTAAAATTCCTAAGTAACAAAAAAAAATACAAGTTTATTTTCTTTTTTCAAGTCTTCATGCGGGTAATTTACATATCGAATTAATATTTCGCTTTTTTGTCGTCGGAGATATTTGTTGCTTTACATATTCTAACATTATCATAATTTGTTTTTCATTTGTATTCGTATTATCGCGGCTTACCTAATGCGTAAAATTAAATCAGCGTAAAATCTCAGCACGAATACACATGGTTACATTTTTAATACTCACATTATTTCCCTACTAATTTTTCTTCAATATAATAGTTTGTGCCCCAGTATAAATGATACAACTTATAATTACTCAATTTTTATTTATTTGTTTTATTCTTTACTGTACCTACATTGTTTACAATAATACAAATTAAAGCAGTTATCATAGAAAATATCAGTTATACAATTCAATGTATAGAGGGCGAGTTTGTCGCAAAAATGCGATGTCTTCCAACTAACCCAGTTCTCTTTTCATAAAAATATCATAAAAATTACACAAGAAAAACAAACAAAAAAGTCACCTCTTTTTCAACATTCCACAGTATTAAAAAAATCATCAAACAATATTTTAATTTTTGTGTTTTTTTCCTCCAAAATACTGGACAAATAACAAAACATAGGTTTAATAGAAGTAAAAATTCTAAAATAAACAAATTTGTGTTTATATAAAGTTTACTCAGGGCTAGTATCTACATATTTCAAGAAAGCTGATGTACTGAATGTTGAAGATGTATTTTTATGTTCATAATAGAACAACAATTATGAACCAGTCTCATAATTGTTGTTCTAGGATCTCACAGAGAAACCTACAAAAGTTTATTGGCTTGTTATTCTGTATAAATTATCCATTTTTTGTTCAATTGTAATTTTATTAGCCAATTATTTGTGTTTGTTTATTCCGCTGTCTGGGCTTTTATTTCCTCGTAGGACTGCTTCGTAGAAACCAACGGAGTAATATTTCTCCATTTGTATGTTGATCATTGTGTTATTTTCAGGTTAACAGAGTCTTATATTTTCTCTCAAAAATACATTACGATTAGGCATATTCAGTTAAAGGTTTCTCAAAGGAATAAAAGTAGGTACATGAGTCCTTTTCAATCCACATGGATAAACACTTTATGAAATTTCAATAATACTAAGATACTAACTAATATGCTGTACTAATATATTTTGTATCAGTGAAGAAAATCAAAAATCTGACGAATTCAGTCTTTTATTTTTCGTTTCTTTACGAAAGAGACGGAAACGAGCTTTTTTTATCCAAAGCAATTATGAGCCGATTAAATCACATTTTCCTGTCACATTTAAGTTGTATTGGAAATTTTGTATTGTGAAAATGTGGCCTATCAGTGAATTATATTCAGAATGATGAAATAAATATTGTCCTTGATAACCATTGCAAGTTATGATTGATTACTAACTTTCTGTTGATTCTTGTTAAAATATCAAACACACTGAGGGTTCGTCGGTAGCCTGGAGGTAGAGTCTCGGCCTTCAGAACAAGGGGTCCGTGGTTCGATCCCAGGTGCCGGCAAACTCCTCTTTCACGGCACAAGCTTTTAGCTTAGTGTGAAAGGTGTATAAGGTTGTATTTGGGTTTATAACAAAATCCAGATACATCTTTTTTAAAAAAAAAAAAAAATTTACCACAAAGAACTATCGTAAGCATTTGCTATGGTTTTATGATACGGCAGTGATTTGTTTCCTGTAAAACAACATCTTTTTTCCATTTCTCACTTGATAGAAGAACCTTTTAAAGTTGTAATAATCTTTGATTTCTTCTGCCTCTTTGAACTTAAGGGGCATCAAAACGCTTGCAGATCGTTGAAGTAGTCTTTAATTAAAGTTTTGAAGATCGGGAAGAAGCACCATTCATAATAAATGTGTAAACACTTTAATTCCTTGAAACTTTTTGAGCTGGTATAATTATTGTTATCCTTTTTCTTTTCCTACAATGTTTTCTTCCTCTCTTCTCATTATCTTGATCAGGTACGTACTGTATGCTGAGCCTTTTCTCTTGAGTGCTTTACAAACTTGGCTATTTCCGGAGATACTTTTATACCTTTTCCTATACATATACATCTAGTCGAGTTTATATCCACTGGATTAGTTATTTCAATGTTGATATTGACTCTTTCCATTTAAGAATGTATTATTAATATTATTTTCTTTGAACATCAGTAAAATAAAATGTACGTAATAGATACTATAATATACCTCATTGCTAATACTTTTAATTTATTATTACGATTTTATTTCACCCTTTCATAAACATATCAATAGTGCTTGTAAATTTGTAATTCATAGAATATACTTAATTATTTTATTATTTATGATGTAACTAGAAAATATATTCCGTAACTAAAAATAAAAAATAATTAGTCTTATCTACACCTGTTTACGTCTCACATAAAAGTGCAAGTAGATTAAACTTCGATATTCTTATTAATAGAGAGCGCAAAACTTTTGTTTTAGAAATTTAAAGTATATGCAGTTTTTAATTAACTTTTAATTTTGTAAACTAATGCATATTTTGCTATTTTTGTCGTACTGAGATAACCCGATTCATATTCTGTGAAACCCGGACACAATTTACGGCTCTAAAAATAAAACAAAATATTTTTATGAAAATTAAATAAATATTTTCGCTTGTTTTCAATAAAAACTGTTTTTTTTACAAATATATTATATATATTATATTATATGATTATTGTATTATTATTCACGAATTTGTTTTAATTTGTAATTCAAATTTGAATTCCTTTAATTATTATTATTGTTTTTATCTATTATTATTATTTTATTATTATTATCATATTATAAAATTATTATTGTTATGTGGTTATTGACTTCTTTCATTTTGATTTATTGAATAATTTTAAAATTTATAATGCATCTATTGATTTTATAATGATATTTTTTTTATTTTATTTCTTTTGTTTATTATTTCAATTGTTATTATAGTATTCCCTGATTACTGTTTGATCTTCGACACTATAAATTATTTAATATATTGTTATGTCATTGTTGTGTCTACTACATATGTATTTTGTTAACATGTAAAAGGCTTGTTGCCGTGTATGTTTAAATAAATAAATAAATATTATACATACTATTTCTTTAAACTCAGATATATAATAAGAATAAAATAATTAGTGACTGTTCAAGTTCATTATCTAAAAAACAATTCACTTATACTTATGTAAAATAAATGTGCAAAAACCCTTTTTGAAAATAATAATTACTCTGGTTGTTAGTCACGCACATTTCCTTCCGCAAATAAAAGACCATAGTAATGAATTTCTAAAAATATATTAAATGCTGAAGATATTTTTACCATTTTATATTCAGAATTAAAGAAACGATGGAAAAAAGAAAACAGAAAATTCTAGAAGTCGATGGGTAGGTATGTATGTTTATATTACGTATAGAAACGCCAATAAAAATAATCGCTAAAGATTTTTTCACTTGAACAATGGGCTTTATTTGTCATCAAAATTGACATATATTTATGTTTCTCTCATATTTATTTCATTAGATGAATGTATAAAAATGTTTTATATGTATAAGGGCCGTGGAATTTTGTGGAATCTCCGGCGATGAATTGATCTCTTACTATTTTCTGTAAGTTTTTGTGTGTTCTTTGAAAGGCAAGTATTAAGAAAATATGCTTAATAAAACATTCAACGCCTTCAATTCAGTGACGAGGTTAACTATGCCGTCCATCCAGTATGTCTTACTTTTATCAGCATGAGAGCAGATTGTGTTTTTTTTAAATGCGGTTGGTTTTTCGATCTAACCATTTGTGGGACATACCGCGATGTTATAAATGGAAATTTTTTACTCCATTTCATTGCGTACAGTCGGGCAGAGACTTGGATCTTGCCTTTGCATTTGATTCGATACTCTGGATATGCAGTAGGATTCGGGGAAAAGATGTTGTGCTTCGACATTGACGCGTGTGTCTCATTAGAACCATCTTATACAATTTCCGACACGCTATTTTATATGCAAGGAACATCCCATAATGCCTAATATGTTCGTTATAATCAGAATTTTCTCCAAAATCATGCAAAAATAACGTTCATTTGAAAGAAGAAAGATAATAATAAAAAAATAACAAAATAAAAAAAAACTTTACTGCACAAAAAATCAACATTATTAAATAAACATTGTAGAATTTAAACCATACAAATAACTTTGTGCAATGGGCGAGTTTATCGCAGAGGCGCGATATCTTCCAACTAACCAATAAAGATCATAATATGTTTTTACGCGAAAGTTAGCATTTATGTTAACGTTTTTCTCCATTTTACTGCGTACAGTCGGACAGAGACTTAGTCCTTGGAAATTGACCGTCAATTCTGGTAATATTTTTCGAAGTAGAGAATAAACTACAAGAAAAAAAATCTCGAGTTTATGAAAAAAATATACTTTGTTTTATTTTTCATTATGTACTACCGCGTTCATAAAAAGAGTAATGAATATTTTTTAGTTAACTTGGGAGATGGGTGTGAGAGAAAAAGTTAAAAAATGACAGACTTTGTCAAACATACAATGAAATCATTTTATATTTATCAAAGTCAAAAAAGGTTTCGGAGAAAGAAATTTAAGGTATATTAAATTATTGTTTTAGTATTTTTTCATTGCAAAAAGTGTTAAATTACTCATTTTATTCTTAATTAAAATTGGAAGATAAGTCAACATCGTCTTCTACTTCTTCTAGTTTTTTTTTATTTATTCAATGAAAATAATATAATAAATAAGAAATACATACAAGTTGATTACAGTTTTTAAGTCTTCTCGACATATCGCAGTCTTCATTGCTTCTTCCATCACTGTAGAGTTCAAAGTAGACCTTATTTTGATATATCCATTTATCAAAGAATGGTTGTTTTCCTCTGATCACTTGTATGCATCCAGCGAATATAATACTTACTTTCAGTGGCCGAAAAACCCATTTAGGGCCTTGCCACCCTTAACTTTTGATCTCTAAGCCTTTCTATCTCGAGCAGTGGATTATCAGTCGTTTTTATTTTCATCAACAAAGTGATAATTTATTCTTATGTCTTCGCCTGCTTTACAATCTTCTGCTTTCGGATGTACCTGCGGAATACATTTAGACTTCCTTTTTTTCCAGATTTATTTCCATGGTCAATTCATGCCTAAATTTAGGATTCAGCTCACATTCAAATTAAATGCCGTTTGAAATAAAATATATATAAAATAATCTTCAATCCTCAAATAAAATTTTATTGTTGTGTGAGAATATTTTTAAAGAACTGGTTATCACTAAGTTCCGTACCACCAGAAGTGCTTTTATTATAAATACGTAAATGTAGATATATACCGCAAGGGATTTATAAATACAGATTGTTTTCTATGTTTGTCAGTTGACCTCGTAAGCCCATCTTCCATTTTATCCACACCCTTTTAGTTTCTTATTTGGATGTAAAACCAACCTGTCACTTTCGCTTGACAATTAGATATTCAAGTATATATTCAACAGTGACCTTTTATCCAGGCTAGATTTTGGCATATTTTTTCTCATTTGTTCATCCCTTAGGTTCATTATGAATATTTCGTATTCAAGTAGGTATGTTATTTTTTGAACTCAATGATTGCTTAATTTTTCAGTATGATCAAAATATTTTTTTTTTGTAATACTAACATATCTATGATAAACTGATTTCAAAATAAACTACTTTATAGATTATAAAGTTCCTAAAGTAAAGAAACTACTTTAATGATTATAGAGTTCGTCGGTAGCCTGGAGGTAGAGTCTCGGCCTTATGAACATGAGGTCCGGGGTTCGATCCCAGGTGCCGGCAAACTCCCCTTTCACGACACAAGCTTTTAGCTTACTGTGAAAGGTGTATAAGGTTGTATTTGGGTTTATAACAAAACCCAGATATATCTTTTTCAAAAAAAAAAAAATTGACGAGAAATAAAAAAAAGTATATTGAAAATGTGTTATAAATAAAAAAAAATAACCCCCAAAAACAAATAAGGAGATTAATATTTGAATCATGTTTATATTAATATTTGACGGAGAATGACATGTTTTAATGAAAATTCAAAATATTTTGGCAATATTACGATATTTTAGACAGTTCTCTGTTACAATTATTTTTGGAGAATTGATTTCTTCCCCGTTCCGCTTTTATGTCATTTCAGAAAAGGAGAAAGTTTCTCCAAACTTTGTCCCGGTTGGATATTCATTTTAAATGTTATTCAGACATTCTTTGTACTTGGAACTTAAGATAATTTATATTTGCGATTATTTTCGGATGTAAGTTTTGATTGTAAAGTTGGGATTTAAACATGAAAGGTGTGCTATATTTAAATGTTAATAACGATACATACTTAAAACTTGGCGTAATCATTTTCATAATTTACACAACATATCAATCTTTGTATGTTAAGATAATATTTATATACTTTCCAGTGAATGTCTTAAGGCTGTAGGCTATTGGATTTTACATTATGGCGTTATTAACAGTATAGGATTTGAAACTACAATACAACAGTACGTACGTACGTCAGTATCTAATTTGATCTCAGAATATTATTATTGATAACCACTTGATTGTTGTAATCTTTAACATAACACCTAGTTGTACTTAATACCTGTGGTACCTACTTATAATATTTTACGGAATATGTCAAGTACAACAAGAGTTCATGTGTAACAAATTGTAACACTTTCTCATATTTCATTGCTCTGACTTCCATGTATTTTGCAAAGAGGATTGATTGATTGATGATTATTGTTTATTTTAAGAGACACATGATGCACATTACAATAAACAGAAATCTAACTAATACTTTTAACCAATCAGATATCTCGATTGGACCTAAATCACTCGCAAACGAGTGGATGGCCTTGAGAAAAATAGAATAGAAATAGAATCTCGATTGGAAAACCATGTTTATACAATGTAATATTGTACAAAATGAAATCGGAAGAAGTGAGAAAGGCGTCTCAACGCTTATGAATTGGCTCTAGGCTGGCTTAGTGATCACTTTCGGTGTCCATGGACAGTGTTCACCAATTCCATCATTCTCAATGTCAAATGTAAGGTCATGAAGATGGTTGCCTCTATAGTTTGCATAAAGCGATTCTCGATTGGTGGACCTTACATCGTGACAGTGAGAATGGTGGAATTGGTGATCGTTATCCATGTTCACCGAAGTGATTACTAAGCCAGCCTAGAGCCAATTCGTCAGCTTACTCACTTCTTCCGATTACTTTTTGTACAATGTTACATTGTGAAAAAATGGTTCTCCAATCGAGATATCTGATTGGTTATGTAAGCTGCACCCAAATCCGGTTAAACAATAAAAAAAATAGTAAATATTCTAAACAAACATATTTTTTTAGAATAAACTCATTCGTATTGTATAATTTATGATTTTTATACTACGGGCATATACTTATACGCATTATTTACCAAAAGTTGCTAAACATTTGTTAAGTAGCATATTTCTATAAGCACATATGAAAGATATATTTTTCCTTGCCAATTTGTGCATGTTTTATAATGCAGTTCTGAAATATTTATAGGATTAGGTGTAGCAAATTATTTATATTCGCACTATGAATTTTCCATTTTTCCATACTACATATAATATTCTAGTCTACAGAGGGATGAATACTGTTTGGCCCAAACTTGTCAGCAAGGAAGAGGTTTATAAATTATTCAACAATCATCACTCGGCAGTCCTCGTGAACTATGAACATACATCTCGATCACTCAACACTAAAGATATTCGATAAAATCATACTAGTTTATGTGAAAAGTACTCAAAATTTGAATGAGTACACTGAGAAAAATACTCACAACGAATCATTGGTACGTACTATCAGATTAGGACCAGAAACAGTACAAACGATTCGTTAGTACGAATCTATAATATTAACTTTTCGCAAACAAATCATTGGTAAATTTACCAACAATTTTTTTGCGAAAAGTTGATATTATAGATTCGTACTAATGAATCGTTTGTACTATCTCTGGTCCTAATCTGATAGTACGTACCAATGATTCTTTGTGAAATTTCGATAGTATTTTTCTCAGTGTAGATTAACATTCATCAAAAACGAGTATGTAAAAAATGCGTTTCAACATTTAGTGTAATTTAGTTCGAATGAATTTCAATTGTAAAATTACGCTATGTGATGATAAAAAATGACGATCGCAAGACGATCCTCATATTTACCAAAACTGATTGTAAAATCTTATATGTACAAGATTTAAAAACCAGATTAAAATAATATGTTTAAGAATAGATGGATAGAAATGATTGGTATCCATTTAACTAAATCCACTTTCTGAAACTGTTTTGTAGTACGAGTTGAAAACAATAACAACAATGATAATATAAATATTTAGAATATTTGGAACCACTGTCACAACCGAAGCTAACTTTACAGATCACTACGGTGAATATTCGTCCGGGCTAAGGATTTATATTTCCTCCTAAAAAATGTGATTTATATTTTGAATAAATAAATACGAGTAGCATTCTGATACAGAAGTATTCCTAAGGCCCTATATCATTTGTCTTTGTTACTCTTGTTTGGTATTTAATAATATACAATCTGTGGGTATAAAATGTTGTTAGGTGGGTGTAATGCTTATATAAAATACATTCATACAAAGTAACTGCTTACAATTTGAATCTCATACATATATTTTTACTCGAGAATCTTTGCAATTCGTTTTCATAATGAAGCGAGTATTTCCTACGTTGAAATCTCGACAACGAAAAAAATGTAAGGAAAATAAACGGTACAACGCAGCTATTAAATAATTACATTTTATTTATACTCTACTAGGAGATAATGCGAGAAGAAAGTTTAATCTTCTGCTATCGACCCCGCACATTCTGCGAAGAATTGATGGCCAGTTCAGGATATTCTTAAGACGTATGTTTCGTAGTATAAAACGGAGTTAAAGATAGTTTAGAAGATTAATGAGGTGATTAGGATTTCTTGGATCAGTGAAAAAAAGCGTATAATATAGAAAGATTTTCTGAAGAAATATATTTTGCTATATCATAATACTTGACATTGATTTGTGAATTCTATAGAAGCCCTGTGAAACCATTAATCCGACGTGTAATATAAGAACCTACCTACTGACAAAACTAGACACGTAGGTAACTCTAAAATGTCAACGTTTTTACGTACATACATATGTAATTCACTTAACCGTCTGAAATTCATAAGTAAGTATTCGTACATACACTTCTCACAGAAAGTCGTCATATTTTATATCAAAAAATCTAATGACCGTTTTTTTAAGAACAATTCAGTTTTGATTCCGTGAAGATATTCAGACAGCGATAACTAGTAAAAGGTGTGTACCTTTACCATGGTAAGGAACAAAAAGTTAATGCATAAATCATTCGAATAATTTACATAAACTCTGTTATTTTACCCAAAAAAGTATGATCATGATATAAAAGCCACCAAGCAATAATGGTTTTTGGGAAATGCTTCAGAAAATAATCCATCACAAAATCTAAAATAACCGAATGAAAACACCGGAAATTCATGACTTAATGTAAGATTTTTAAGCTTTCACGGCTGGCATTATGAGTATCAACTTTTACCGGGCTATGAGGCCGTGGTCTTGTGGGCAGAAATTCTCGTGAGACGACAACTGAGAAGAGGACTCTACCCTTTGCCCCATCGTCTCACCATCCTATCAGCCAGACATTCAAACTAAACCCTCCCCCCTGAAGATGCCTGCCACAGTTGTATGCGAAACGTTGGGATAATTTCTGTCCACTAGACCACGGCCTCATAGCCCGGAAAAGGTTAATACTCATGACTAAATGTTGATATCGTCTATAACGAATTTAGAAAAATATTTTATGAAGGCTTAGACTAATGGCGTACACCGGTCGCATCAGCTAGTGTATCGATAAAAAAAGTAGCGAAAAAGATAGCCATAAATAAAGCCGGAAAATGTGGGTTGCGACTTTAGTAATCAGGAAAACGGCCTGTCTTGTAAATGCTCGTCTCATCACTGTGAAGGATGATCAACAAATATATAAAATATAAAACAATAATGCCCTTTATTTTTCTCGCCATGCCATTTTTATGTGTTCATATATGAATCACTTCAAACGGTTCTTGTTTGCCTACTTTTATTTTGTATTCTTATTATTGTATGGTATTTCATATAACATTTATTTATCCAAATAATATGAGATTCTTTATTTTGAATATAACACAACATAAACGATGAAATATTTAATATAACATCAAATACATACCTATAATAATAATAAAAATAAATATGTTATGTTGCTAATAAACCGGAAACAATACAACACATAGTTTCGGGTTGTTCTACTCTCGCTCAAACTGAGTATTCTAATAGACATAATCATGTCGCAAAAATAATACATCAAAATTTAGCAATTAAACATAATCTATTAAGCTCGCAAAATTTAATACCTTATTATAAATACAACCCGGAACAGGTTTTAGAAAATCAAAATTTCAGATTCTATTATGATAAAACAATAATAACAGATAGACAAATACATCATAATAGACCCGATTTAGTAATACATGATAAACGTAATAACGTAACTAATAGACATCGCTGTCCCAAATACACATAATATACAAACAACCGTCGCAGAAAAAATACGTAAATATACAGAACTAGCAGGAGATATAAAAAATATTTGGCATTCTAGGTTCGTTTATATAATACCTTTAGTCATGTCAGCTACAGGGGGTAACTCCGAAATCTTTAATAAATAATTTACAAAAATTAGATTTGCCGGTTAATTTGTACATTAAAATTCAAAAACCTATTATAATAAACACTTGTAATATTGTAAAAAAGTTTTTGAACACAGATATTTCAGGCACAATGCTGGTATTTTGAACCCGCGTTTTGAGCCTACTCCTTTGATATCCTGTATATCTGGATAGGTGAATTTTTCCCGGCATTAGACTGTTAAGTTTTTGTGTGATCATGACTGATCATATGGAGACTTATCTGGTTGTATAATGCTGAGAAGTGTGGATGGCAATTCTGCCGCCACGTAAAAAATAAATATATTTATTAATGTTGATAAACCTGCCTACAGGTCTTATACAAATATGAAGTACATATAAATACATAAATAAATAAACACTTTGAATGACAAAATATTATTAATATATTATATTATATATGATAGATAGATGTTCTTTTGTATCAGTTATAGATATTATCTACTTTTGTATTAGTTAAATAGACTATCGCTTTTGCATTGTTGTTTTGTTTATTTATTTACTTAAGTTGTCCTTGGACCCTTATTATGCGGGTGCTAAGACTCGTCATACAGTTAGAGTTCGTTATAAATTACAAATATCATCGTTATATAAAATGTAAAATCAGAATATTTGAGAATCACGAATTGTAAACTCCGGATCTATAACTGCAAGTACGAGTATTAAAGTTTAGGTGCATAATGTATTGGGCATAATATTGATTAGACTTCTGAATGATTTTCGACGGAAAATATTTCAATGAGTGACATTTGAAAAAAATGGTCGACTAACAATGAACTAGTTCTTTTTATGCGACAAAAAATGGCGCTTAATATCAAGAGACAAAAATTCACAAGCGAGGTGTAAAAAATGGGCTGTAATGTACCAGTATCGAATAATATTATTTTTGGTTTTATGATCACACAATCATGCAGATCTTTTTATGTATAGGTACTTATTGCCTGAAAAATTTCAATTTATTTATTCGGTATAATGTTGTCACCAGATGGTAATGGTCGCGAAAATTGTATAAGTGGTCTGTCACTTTAGTACTATGTCGTCGCTCACATTTAGTCACCCAGCCAGTTATTTTGAATGCCCTTTTCTGTATTTTTGCCTTATAAATGTGTTTCGTTAAAATACTTCCAACTTTCAACTTTGGTATCAAAAAAAAATTACAAATGAAAAAACAAAACGAGGAATGAGTGTATTTCTCTCAATAAAAAACACCTTATTTTATGAGAATATAATTATTATGAAATTGAAAATTAAAATACTCACGCTATTATATAAGTCAAATAATCTCAATATATTACATATGTTAAAAGGCAGATCAAAATGGCGAAAAATATGCGGCTGATTTATAACGATGTGTACGTAGGTATATTAGAGTTTTCCAGCATTTGTATTATTCAACATACGCCATCGATTTGTCATGTTCATGGAACAACATTGACAATAGTTGTGTATTATTCAACCGATGTTCCTTTCATATCCCTAGAGACAAATGTCTGCTTCTATAATGTTAAATCTTTTCAGGATGATTTTGTCGAACTTGTTGGCTCTGCATCATCCATAAAAAGATTTATGTCAAGTGTTACAAGAGTTCCGTCTCAGCAATATCCAATAGGATTTTAAGATCCACTTTACACATTTTTAAAGCGTGATGCCAAATCTTTGATATTTTATGATAATTTGCTTCAACAAGGCACAATGAGGCACATCAACGCGAAAATATGACGGACAAAGTCATAACGTTGAAAATAATTAATGATTTTGAAAAGAATAAAAAAAAGAGTTTTTTTTTTTAATTTCATCTAGTTATTAATGTACGATTGTTTCTATAATATTGTTTACGTTCAAAATAAATTAGATGCAAAGTAAAACATTCGAAGTAATTTTTGGTAAAGTTGGTAATATTTATTATTTCCCTTTCACAAGTCTATCTGTTACTAAAAATACAAATCCTTTGCCAAGATTATTCCGTAAACACGGATCATCCTGTTACTATAAAAATAAATATTATTTTATCTTCCTTCTACGATGTGTTGATGAGTTACTTTGAAGTTGGTCTATGTAGATGGTATCATAAACTTCTTCGCCTATACCATGGGTACATTTTTCTTTTCTCTTTGAAAGTAAACTCTCGTATCTTCTTTATGTGAATTTTAGAAGTTTTTGATTACAAAGTAAAATGAAATTTCATACATCTACTATTTATAACTAAGTAAGCTTAGATTTATTAGTATAATTTTTCAATAAATACATAAAAAATATGAGTTGTTATAATACTTATACAAAAAATACAAGTTGGAAACTATTAATCGTAAATAAAAAGTTTGTTAAATTCTCTATCCCTTTTTTGTTATTATTATTCAGTCTATGTTATTGATTATCTTATTACGAGAAAAATAGAAGTACACGGTCATAGTTTTTTTTCTAAGATTTTCAATATTCTCATGATTTGACTACGTGCTGTACACATATGTATATAATATTTTATTCGCGACATTTGAAGGATGAACTTTGTGGGAGTTTATTGTTATGTGAAGGTATGTGTGGTGATGTAGGTATAATAATTATTATTATATACATATAGACTTGGTAGGAATCCAGTTCCACGTGTGCTCAACCCTCCAAACCACATCTGTACAGAAGTTAATATAACCGAGTCGGTATCAATGGTGAGGATTTTAGTATTTCATTATGACAGTACTAAACTTTCAAAGGGTTATCATATAGACCGTTAACTTCTCTACGCCGCTATATAAAACGTTATGGACGGACGCATAGCAAAATTTTAATGTCCATTATTATAAATATGTATGCTTTTTATCTGCGAACCTGTACCTCTCTCTCTCTCTCTCTTTCTCTCTGAGTGGATTATGTATAAAACATTTTTGAGGTGTAATACAAATTCCGATCAGCCGTTCCTTTTTATATCTTATAATTTCAACCCATATAAAACGATGAACCCCACCTAATAATACTTGTAATATAATTGTGTCATAAAATTTGTCAATAACAGGAATGTTTCCGTTTATTTCTTTTTTCATATTTAAACATTGATCTATTATATATCAATGTATTTAAATAAAATAATCGAAAGTATCATTGTGAACTCAATACTTGACGATAATCATATCTTTTTGGTCTGTTGTAGGAGATCGTGCTTTTACGATAAACTCGCCCTATGTATATCGATCGTGTTTAATTTGAATGCATATTTCTATAAAATTGCTTGTATTGTGTCCAACATTAAGTAAAGAATGAATAAATAAAAAATGTATAAATAAATATTATATTTTGGTATATAATAAATACAGAAACACAATAACTTAATAAACACGCCGTCTCCATTAGTTGTCAAAATCGATCATAATGGAAAAAATAATTTGAAACAAAACAACGATATAGAACAAAATGAAATAATTCAAAAATTCAAAATTTAATAATCTTACTACTAAGGGAAGTACTTAGGTATATATATAATGAGTTACAATCCATTGGATTGGTCTGCAACGAGTTTGGTTTTTCTTCTCCATTCGTCTCTATTCTCAGCCAGTCTTTTCAGCTCTACGTATGAGCCACAGTTCATGTCCCTCTTCAGTTGGTCCGCTACTTAGGTACTTATTATAAAACGAGAATTATCTAACAAAGTGACAAATAAGGTAAGTAACTAGGTACTTTCTTACATCTCCCCATCCCAGAGTGAAAATTCTTTCAATTTTCAGTCGTCATCTCCATTAATTGATACTAGAAGTAATTTTTTTACGTGGTATAGTTAATTTTCTTGTTTTTGTACCTAGGTGAGTACCTAGGTACTTTCTTACAAATATTTTAGTAAAAACTAAAGTACCTAAGTAATCAAAAGAACATAATATATATTGATTTCATTAATATTTGTACCCGCAATACAATTTTTTTTAAATGTACCTGTGTTCATGACAAGTGAAAAGGTATATTATATTTACGTTTTCAAGTATCTTCAGCCTATATAATCGATACTGAACCGTTTTCTTCATTTATTACAGTCAACAAATTTCATTACTCGACAAGTATTGAACATAATTATCTTTAAATATTCAAAGAAGAAAGTATAATAACGTTTTATTTTACATTTCCTCGAATTTATTACTTTTAGACATTTGAAAGTTCGTCAAATACAGGAATCAGCGATGAAAAAGGCAATAAATAATTTTCGTCGAGAGTTCTTTGTCACAGCGAAGAGAACCTTTTGATCTCAAAAAGAATAAAAAGATATTTTTGACATGGCTTTTAAACAGGTGCCAATAATTAAATACAGTTTGAATTCATTTTGTATCAATTAAGAAGGTGTAGTATGATTTCTGTCAAAGGACTGAATCGTAAATTTAATTATTTACTCGAATTTCGTAAATTTTAAATGCCTACTTCAAAATAATTTAACAATTCCATTTTGTTCTTCGTCTAAATTATCAAAGATATATTTGTAAACTGATTGTACAAACTAAACTCGTTGCAAATAAATTAATTACCTTCATTGGGTACATTTGGTAATCAATCTCTGTAAACACGATCCACCCATTTATTCATGCAGGTTAGATCTAAACCAATTAATTCAATTATTCGATTAAGTTATGGTTCAATAAAAAAATCTTAAACTCAGTTTAATTTAAAAGGGTCTTTTGATTGCCAAGTATGTTGTAGTCAATTCACATTTGAATGTAGTATTCTCATATTTGCATGAAGTTTTTTTTTAACGTAAACTAAAAAGCGAGGTATTCCATTAATGTGAGAGATGGGATTTGGAACCGTGCTTTTGAATGGCTAACAAATAAGTATGTACTTGACTTCGTGAATTGATAAAAATATTTTTATTTATCTATGTTGGTTCTTGTATAAACCTCATGTGGGATTTTATCTGACTCTTTGAATGCCTAAATTAAACCGTAGATTTCAGTGTGTTGTGGAAATGTAGAATTAAAACATTGAATACAGCAATAAATTTATTGCTCTGAGCAATTGATTGACTTTACAAAACATGTAGCTATTTTCACATAGGTCGTCGTGGCCCAGCTGTGACATGTATTGAAATTAAACATATTATGCAGTGTAAAATAAGACCGCTGACAGAATAACTTACGATTTATTTTATAAAGAATGCTATTTTTTACCTATATGTCCATAGATGTTTTGTTTAAGGCACCCCACAAACATCTATTATCCTTGTAATACAGTATTCTTAAATATAATTGTCGTGACGTGTTGGAACAAGAAACGATCCATTACATATTGAACCACTCAATGAAGAAGAGTCATTCCCATCGACCTCATTTCATATGAAATTATCGAAAGGAGAATGATGATATATTTCATACTGATAGTTTCTTCATTAAATTGATATGTTTTGATTGATAATTTTTGTTAATCTGATTCTTTTTCCATATAACGTTATAAACAAATAGACGAGATAAAAACTCTTATATCTACAAAATTGTTGGGAATATTGAGTTGTAAGCTGAAGGTGTTGATCACGTTGGACTGACCGGTGGACCACTGAAGTCGCTAAACCATTGTGTGTACAGCTATACCGCAGGATAATCTCCAGGGTGTTAAAAGGGCTATTTAATAATAAAACAGATTCAAATTTGGCGTTGAGAGTAGAAAGTTACCCACACATAAAAGCACGTCAATAAAGTTTTGGAATTAATCCACTTCAGAATTCCGTTCCAATTTTCAGACATGTGTACCTATTTCGTGTTAGACGAAGTGTAAATAATTTATGAGCAAATATATTTTCTATGCGAGACCAATGTACAATACAATACAGTGGTCAGGCTGGACAATGGGGTCACATTTTAAAACACTGAGAATTTCTTACTCTTATTTCTGAACTATCATTGCCTTATCAAAAACCAATAGAAGAAATATTTTATTCAATCATTTGTGTATCTGAAGATTTTGTTAAAATTAAAACATACAGGATAGATAAAATGAAAGTCTTTGTGCTACGTACCAATCGATCATTTCTTTTGTTGGTACAGGAGACAAAATACTCAAAACAGAGTACATTCTGAAAATCTAAGAAAAAAAGTAATTGCTCATCAAGTTAACAACGACTCGAAAAAAAATTGTATCAATCATATTATGTAAGTAAACCTAAATTTGATTAAAATACGATAATGGAGTAAAAAGAAATGATTTAAAATAAAATTTGTATAAGAAGATAAAAATATAAATGTTCTGTTACAACAAGGTCCAGTATAAATAAAACTTTGTGAAAGGGTGTAATTTAATATGTACGGTGAAGTTTGTTGGTACATCATATTCCATCATAACAAAGGATCCTTTAGTTTAGATTATATCCTATATAAAGTGATTGACCATTCAAGTAAAGTACAATCATTACATGCTTTACAATCGTTTTAAGGATGATCGATCATATAATATACAAAATGACATTATTATGTGATTAACTGCAAACACGTTCTAAATATAATATTTTTTTAAACATTTATGAAAAGCTGTCTTGTTTTAATAATATTTACTAACTTTCATACAAATAATAATGGTTATCAGGATAAGATTTTCAATCCAATTTCATATCCTTGGTTACCAACTACATACGAAAACATATTTAGAATTGGATCAAGATTTGCACAATCACTGCATCCAATAAGTAGACTTTATAATGTGTAAATTTATTTTATGGTTTGATATGATTCAATATGTTTTATTTTTATTTTATGATTTGACATGATGAATGTGCTGTAATTTTATTCTATAATTTGACATGACAGTGTGTTTTATTTTTATTTTGAAATTCGATGTGATGCAGTGTATTGTAACTTTATTTTATGGTTAGATATGATACAGTTTTTTTATGATTTGACATGATGATGTTGATATGTTGTAATTTTATTATGTGGTTTATGTGACACAATGTGTTTAATTTTTATTTTTATAATTTGAAGTGATGCAGTATATTTTGTTTTTGTTTTGATTTTAATTTGATACGATGGTGGTGTTGTACAATTGTTGTTTATAACTATGTATTAAAGGCGTAAGCCGTATGTATTATTATAAATAAATAAATAAATAATAAATGAATAGATATGGTATATTATTATAAAAGTAAGCCCCTGAGACTATTAAGGAACTTGTTAACTTACTTTTTCATGTATAACGTTAATCGAATAACTGCTACAGTGGGGAGGAATGTATAAGCCCTCACGTTATTGTCCGTTGTCAAATGAATACTAGTAAACAGTTGGTATACAAAAAAATATTGCCATTAGAAAGACTATCAGGTTTCTCTCCATTAAATGGGTTATCCCATGTTATTTTTTCATTGTTTTAGTCATCATTGTATTCTGTACCTACCTATATACCTACTTACCTTTGTTTTTATGTCAATATTATTTCTCGTATTTTGTATATTTAATTCAGTCGGTATGTCGGTTTTTTTATACATTATACTTCTCTCCTACCTATATCCGTAGACTAATCATATGTATGTTTAAGTAATCATATACAGAATATAAGTATATAGAGCAAAATATTTTTGCCTGTACTTGAATTTATCATATGTAATTATTTGTTTATTTATTTATTTATTTTTTTCTTCACTGTACATTGTTAACAATATTACAAATTAACAAAGAAAATATCATTTATACAATTCAATGTTCAGAGGGCGAATTTATCGCTAAAATGCGATGTCTTCCAATTAACCTCAATTTACATTTTAATCAATCACTTTATAGCATTCCTATGACACTCCTAATGATGTTTTAATGTCATTTTCATAGGAACGCTGTATTGAGAAAGATGACCTACTGTACCGTCGGGAGTTTTTTGAATAAAAAAAAATTCGTCATATGCAGTCATTTTTAGACATTGATGAAGTAAAGCTCGACGAGGTTTTTAAGAGCTTAGCGTAAGTGGTAAGCTTTCTCATCCAACTTTACTCATTTTGACATTCAATTTGCACACACTTTACATAGTTTAAGTAAAAAAATATGTTTTCATAATATTAACTACATTTATGCTGTGTTAGCAGCTCAATGCAAAAGTTACTTCAATGCGCTTGTTGTATCGACTTGGTGAAATAGATAGAAATAGACAATAAAACATTCGCTGCATTGACACATGTCAAGTTTCATATTTCTTTCAATATAAAGAATTTATTTGATTCTAGACGTTAAATTTTTGCACCATGAAAATATTTGTAATACTTGTAGATAAAAAATAGAAATAAAAAAATATTTCAGCCATCGAATGATATAACTGGCTCGCGTTGTGAATCTTTATAATATTCTAATATTCTAGATTTTGGCAGATGATTTTTAAGTTAAATTTATGCATCCGTGAATGATAGATTCATAAAATGGATGGATTCATTTAGTAATATTTTACGCTAAAAATTGTGGATATCGCATGATATATGTATGTAAATATTTGATCGTATTCTCTGATTGAATTATAGAGTAACCACTTTTTTGACAGAGAAATGTTATATTCAATTTTAATTTTCCATGGCTATTGTATATTATTAGTATGCTCTACCATTGCAATATGATAATTTTCTAATATTTAATATGACGAAAAGCAGAGAAGTGGAATACGTAATTTATATTTTATTATTTTTGTCGCGTCACAATACATAAATATTTAGAGGTCAATACTAATAACTCTTAACAATCGGCAATAAAGACGATAAACAAAATTACATTTTTATCGCAGGTAACTACTTGATAACGAAGTATAGCGGAAAATTGGAAACAGTTCATTGGTAGAGGGTTTATGTTCACGTCGTTTGTATTTCATTCGACATAAATAATTATTTCGTTAACTTCGCTATAAAATGAAACCATTATATTTTTGTGAACATACTACTCATCTCAAATCGACATTCTCAGCTGAATATGTAAAAAGATAGATCTATTGGTACATTCTTTTTAATATTCGCCTCAATTATACATATATATATATATATATATATATATATATATATATATATATATATATATATATATATATATATATTTCAAATATTATGTAATCAGATATGTAAGATACATTTTTTTTACTTTGTGTGGTATTCACAATGTGATAATTACTCGATTATGTGAAGAGTTTGTGCTATGTGTTAAATAACCAATTTAAATTTTAATTGGTATGTGACCGATTGCGACGCGCTACTGCCATTATCGAACAGGTTGAAAAACAAGATATGTAGTATGTACATAACTTCAAATGGTAAATTTTATATTCCAATATATTAGTATATCTACTATATTGTAGTAACTTTTGCAGTGTGTTTTTATACCTATAAAAATAAATTAATTGATGATTGATACTTTTTTTTAATATATATCTGGGTTTGTTATAAACCCAAATACAACCTTATACACCTTTCACACTAAGCAAAAAGCTTGTGCCGTGAAAGGGGAGTTTGCCGGCACCTGTTATCGAACCACGGACCCCTTGTTCTGGAGGCCGAGACTACCTCCAGGCTACCGACGAATTCTATAAATATATTATTTTTGGTAATAATAAACATCTACATAATCTATAGCATAATATCTTTTAATCAGATTCATTCTGAAAATACAAATTTAATGTAATGTTTTTTTTTATAATTTAATTAAATTTTTAATTTTTTTCAAGATTATTGTAGTCATTAGTTCTCATTGTATTGTATTTTGTAAAATTGTCCACTTTATACTTGTTATATTTTTTTGTATTCAAAGGCAATTATGCCGTAAATAAATAAATAAATAAATACTTATAAGGATCAATTTTGATACAATTTAAAAATACATTGAGCCTTTTTTGTGCATTATATAAAGCAAACGAAGACGAAATTCTATTATTTCTGTTAAAAATGTACAGTATCAACACTATCTGGAACATATTAAAAAGTCATTGACATAAAATACCTATCTTCAGTTAAATTGTCATAAAAAACACATGTATTTATAGGTAATAATATAACATCATTATTTTATCATTGAAAAACTTATAAATAAAAATGCTTATTTTTAGTTACCTATAACAAGTAAACAATGACTATGAAATATAATACCCCGTAACTATTGTTCTCGGAATGGGGTTAGAAACGTAGGATGAGTTCCCCCATTCATCGGGGGACAAAATGTCAAGGAAAAAGTAAATATTATTATAGGCTAATCGTAAAAAAGCGATTGACCCGATGTTATGAATATATCTCAATAAAAATATACATATACACAGTACTTTTGCCTATCTTTAGTAGATTAGTATGATTTCACGTAATGCTATAAATTGGAGGTCACAAACTCACTCAGTATAAGTTCTATCTAAACATTTAGAAAAATGTTGATTCTTTGACGAAAGTTCTTTCAATGAAAGTTGTAATGAAAGTTTATTTCTTTTTATTCATCGCTTAGTGCTTCTATCGGTAATACAATCATGATGAACATATTCATACACCATTTACTTCGATTTTACATTTAACTTAAGTTACATTTTTCCAAGAAGGGGTGTGACGAAACGGGCGTGCGAGAATCACATGTCTTGATCACGTGAATAAAATTCTTAAGGACGGCCGTGTGTTATGTAAGGGAAAACGACGTGCGTGTATAAAAAAATATGCGAATGTAGAAGAAGCGAAAGAAATATGTAAGTATTGATTTATATGGCGTTCCGTTCTCTCTGCCTGCCCCACTTGGAACACGACGTGTGGGGTTGTATAATATAGTTAAAGAATATTTTTCCACATGTGTTTCTTACAATTTACACGAGATATTCGTAATATTTACAATATGAACAATTAATCGTCATAGATGATCGCCCAGGTTTTAAGAAAACTAGTGGACAGACAAAAACTCTATCAACCAACCAATGGACAAAAATTTTATTATTAATGAACGATTCAGCTAAGATCATTTTCTCTTCTATATCACAATGACTATGGTAAATAAAAATAAACAAATATTAATGAAAATAAACGCAAAATATTTGTTAAACCTACAATGTAAACTAACACACAATATTATTAATATACGAGTATATAGACAGTAACTAATACATTCCAAGTTAGATTAATCAGATAAAGTGTTTTCACGTAATAGTATCGATAAAGTATAATACAATATGTAAAGACATTCCTTCAATACGAGTATATAATTATACTTTATCATGATAAAGAATTTGACATTGTTTAAATTCTAAATTATCATTAAAATGGTAATGTTTTTTTTTGAAGTCTACGTGATGGTATTTTTAGAATTTCACTTGCGTGTCTCTTTCTTATTTTATGTTTATTGATTCAGACTATTTAAATACTAATGAATGTTCAAGATTTGTCAGATAATAGTTCTCTCGCTTTTTTCTGTAAGTTTTGAGTGTCCCGTAAATAGCAGGCATTCGTAAAATGTAAAAATTAAATACGTGTGATCTATGTTCGGCTCGGGAAAATCCTGTTTAATGTTCATTCATTATTACTATATTTCTTGTTTGTTTTTAAAGATCGATCTGGTTAAAAAAAAAAAACGTAAATTCAGACATCCTTACAGTAAGCTTAATGATTGTGTTGCATAGGTGAAGTAAGCGGGTAGGATTGAATATGAGTATCCCGATTCCGAGTCTGAGACTCTACTATCAGGCTTTCAACCATTTATTTGAATATTTTGTACAAAATCATAGCTTAACAACAATAAAATGGAATTCTATTTATTTCATAGCCGTTTGTATAATAATTTAAATCGTTTTTTTTATAACGTGGTAGCAGATTGCCATCCACGCTTTCCAGCTTTAAGCAACCAGATAAGTTTTCCAATGATCAACAATGACCACACAAATAGTGAACAGACTAATGTCGGGAAAAAATCATCTTTCCAGGATAACAAAGGATTATTAGACTCAAAATTCTGGTTCTTAATATTTGCAGTGAGCCTGAAATATCTGTATCAATTTTTTTTTACAATATAACGATTAATATTTATTTTAATATATTTTTTAAAATCGATGTTTAATTTATTAGTAACTGTTTTTGTGAATTATTTTTAATATAATTTCAGTGTAACCAACATTATTATCATTATTATTTTTCTTTAATATTTATATCAACTTATTACGCGTAATTCATTTCAATTTACTCAAGTACATTCAAAACATTTTCATATCTTCATTATAAATATAAAAAATGATTGAGTTTTTATATTTTTTAATAGGTACTTTGTTATAATTAAGATTGATAACAATGCGGCTTGAGGCAGACTGTCATTTCTCAGAACTAATAAAATTTTATTTTTTTGTCATTCCCTTGCGACTAAATTATCCCGATCTCTACTCACTGGCTCAGCGTTTGGTTTCGTGAACTACCTATATGCTTCTTTAAAATCTACGTACAACAGATCATAATATCGATACTGATCGAAATATCGGCTATCCACGGTTGATTTCGAACAAAAATTTACTCACCCTATGTAGTTTAAACATCAAATATGTTTTATTTTCAATACCAAAATGTTTATGCCGAGTTTTATGTCTTTAGACTTTCACTTAAACTTATAATATGAAGGGTTTTGATCATATGTACTATCTAAAATAGCGAATGAATAATTTGTATAGAAATGAAAATTGTTTTAGCAAAATAATATTCAAATAAATTGTAATTAATTTTGTTATCGACCTATAATAAGACCAATCGTTCAATAAATTTGTGTTTTTTAATATCCCTTAATTTTTGTAATCCTTTTCATATAAACTTATTTGAAGTAAGTATATAAATATTTTTATTTTTATTGGTACGGCCACATTTTCCTTTCCGTCTGTCAATACATCTTCTCAATTTAATAAAGAATAACCTCAAAAGGGTTTTTTTTTTATCTAAACACGCATATTGCAAGATACAATAAATGGAATACTTTACGTATATAAAACCAACTTATGTAGGCAGGAAATCATAGATAATATTGATTTAATAAAAGGTTCAATATCCATGAAATAAAATCGAAAATTTGACGTAAAACCAATATTGGAAAAATATAATTTAACTGCGTGTGTTACATACAAAAGTCTAATACAAAATATGAATTCTTCAGTACTACGTAAAACTCTCGAATTAGTAACCCAGATATTCTGTAAAAATGGTTAAAATTTTGCTCGTAAATTTTATTTAATTATATTTCATTCCGTTGTTTCAAATGAGGGAAAGTATCCGTAAGTTGTAACAATACAAATTTGTTTAACTTTTTACTTACTAACACACAAGTAAATGACAGACTGTCAATCTTTTTAGTTTGAATAACACAAGTTTGAAAAGAATAATACAACGCTATTACTTCTCAGAACCCGGGTATTTTTTTTTTAAATAAACGTTCTAGATATTACTATACCAAGTCATAAATCACAGACGAAAATTTAAATATCTATCAAAATATTATAAGTATTTTCATTCGTGGGTCAGATTTTCTTTGCTGCAAGCACTTATTTTAAAACTGGCTAACTTCCAACCCCTACAACTCTACGAATTATTAAATGTCACTATACAATGTTTTGAACAAAAATTAGTTCTGAAACAGAACTTTGGAATACCACTTAGAACTCTGTACCACTAATTTTGAGTTCTTATTGTAGATTACCTTTATTCTAACCATATGCACAATTATTATAATCAATCCTTTCAATATTTTTTTGGAAGGTATCTAGAATAAACGTACAAAATATTTTGACTTTAGTGCTTTATTTCATTTAAGATAATCATTGAAGTCAAATTTTGATGTATATAGGAATAATAACTGTATAAAGGAAAGAAAGAAATATCATAAAGTTGGATTGTGGAATCTCTTGGGGCTTGGCTTGAGGGTAAGTTTTATGGGGTTTGAAAAAGAAATTACTTTTGACTTGAGTACATATTTATTGTTTTATATAAAAAAATGTCATGGACCCAATTTCATAATCATTTCGAGGTAAACTTTGAATTTGTTTCAATAATTTTAAATATGTATGTTATAATTATGAAAGTTGTTCTCTCCGTCTCAAAGAAAGTTAATATATTCAGGGTAGGTGGCATGACTCTTTGCTGAACTGAAGATATTAAATGTCTTAATATATCTCTCACAGGACACTCGAAAGTTAACAGAAAATAGTGTGAAACTCTATTAGTTACTGAGAATTCCACGAGAAGAACTTCAAACTGTATCTATATTTTCTTCGATAGTGTTTCTGCCTTATTCAATAAACTGTTAATAAAAATATATACCTAACCTACTTAGACTTAAACGTGGTTCATAATATTATGAAAACAATAGAATTAATTGTCGCCACAACTGTATGAATACTTTTATTAATGTTTACTTAGATGCTCGTGTTAAATGCTTAATTCTGAGTTCAGTTTCTGTTATTATTGCTGTTGTGTCGTTGCGTTAACATGAAAATTTCACTCATTAAAAAGTACTACCGCGGGGAATACGAGTTGAACGAGAAAATAACTTCTTTCATCTGCATCGTGCGAGAGTTGTTTTGAAAATATTTATGTTTCAATTTTGTAGAATGAATGACAAAATTAATGTATTTAAACGTACGGCATTAACGTTTTCGAGAATGTCTCATCATTTGAAAAACATTATTTTACTAAATTTACTTCATTTAGAAATTATTAAAATGAGCACAATGTAAAATTTTCTATACATTTCTTTTACATGCAAATAGTTACTTGTATAAACAGAAAAAATAATGCGAAAAAAATCACAATCGACTGTAATAACCATACGATGTTAAAAAGTATAAGATAGTTAAAAAATACTATGATTTACCTAATGAAAATTATCAGTGCATTCCAACAATCTTTTTTTTTAAAAAGATATATCTGGGTTTTGTTGTAAACCCAAATACAACCTTATACACCTTTCACACTAAGCTAAAAGCTTGTGTCGTGAAAAGGGAGTTTGCCGGCACCTGGGATCGAACCACGGACCCCATCTATTTCTAGTTTTAGCATAACAAGGATATGATTTTACATACCAGTTTCAACGGAAGGGTCGATCGAAAGCCTTAAACGACTTATTCATTTCAGAAACTTAATTACTTATAATACCATTTTTTGGGGGCGCACGGCAAAAACAAATCTCTTATTAATAATACTCAGGCGTATTTTGCACCAAATAAGTTTCCTCTTCTCACGTCGTCAATCCATCACAGCATCCTTCACATGTGGAGCATAAAATAAACTTACGTTGTGTTATGGACATGAGGATAAACCTTTATTTGTTTAAAAAAATATGACATTTAAGATAGGTTGCGTACGTCATTGTAGAGTTGTTGGTGTTAAATGTTATCATTATTAATTTAAACACTGTGATTATTTATTAATTAGCGAAAGAAAAATGGAGATAAAAATAAAATTTACTATCGGCCATTTTAGCACCACAAATATTTTCCATATCACACAAAATTCCTACTATTATTAATTATTTCATTGAATAATAAATCCCATGAATATTCCAGGTGGTTAAAATGACACAAACATATTTTTTCCACCTGATTTATAGCGGATATGATGCCACAGTAAATTTATAATTATTAGAGATGTTGTTTAGCGTGGCCTATTACATATTTTATAAATTTTATAAATGTATATTAATAAAACAAAATGAATAAATTATTATGGTTAACAATTGGTATTTATAAAATTATGAATGTAAACGTTTTTATTTTTGGAACAATCAAATTTCTATGTAAGAAAATATTTTTTATTAAAAGATAACATTTTTACAACGTGCTTACATTTGTAAGGAAATGTTGATTTAAATTAAGTAAATACAATCTTTAATAGTTGCAATGTTTATTTGCTCCTTATATTGACGTTTATTAAATTGTTTTTTCTCTAGCCCTGAGTGTGAATGTGTCTTACAACGCCAGATAATGAAACATTATTGTGGAATGTCTTCTGTATTTGAAAACTAACTAATTGTTTAATTATATTGATTGTTTAATTATATTTTTCAATTGGCTTCTTACACGGTTATAATAATGTTTTATTAAATTATCATTATCTTGTGATGGACCAAAAAAAAAAGCTTCCAGGATTTAATCTAACGCACAAGCAGTGATCGAGAATAAACTGAATCCAAATTGGTTACTGCTGATGCGAATATCGCGTTCACTCGTGGGGGCAAGAGAGTGAAGAGAAATCACCCACGATGTATATGTGGCAATTATTGCCATATTTTGGGGACCGTCTGCTTTCTTTTATAAAACGATGAAGATGATGAAATAATTGAACTTAATATTAATAAAAACACGATCGTTTTAAAAAAATATTTGGATATTAGTTTTGAAGCTTAGCGATTTTATTAAAATTCTGTGTATCGAAAAAAATTATGTAGATAATAATGAAGATGAGCTGCAGTGTCTCTTTAATTGGTCAGATGAAAATATTATTAATTTATGCAAAATTCAATGATATATTCAAAACATGTACTAATTACGCATATTTATATTCTATTTATAATTTTATACATACATATAATGATAATAATATAATAACTACATTAGTTCTACTACTACTCAGTAGAACATAAATAATTATCTATTAATTAACACTGTAAAATCAATTAATGCAGTCACTACATATAATAATATAATAAATTAGAATTATTAATTAGGTATGTTAATCGAATGAACACTGTTGAAATTATTACATAATTATATACTATATATAACTCATATATTAATATTATAATACGTAGTATTCCTATTATGCAGATAGCTATTTGACAGTTTCCTGATTATAACCTAACCAGCCGATTTCTTGAATTGAAACTGAAACATCACAGTATTGAAAACTAAAAGGGAACTAAGAACATAAGAAACAGTGTTGGTTGATCTCACCTACCCTTTGTTTTTAGCATCGATTGTTTTTATTTATTGATTTATTCAACTCATGTAACGGATGTCAAATAGCCCAAATACCATAAAAGATTAAGAAAAGTAATGTTTTTAAATTATTATTTCTTAACTTTATAATCGGTATATATGTCGCAGTCATTTTGAAGAATCCGTCCGTTTACAAACGGCGTCGTCATTTTGCAAACGGCCGGCATATTATAAAATGACGAACGTGCATTCAGGCATATTACAGGCATTATGACTAGTCAAATTGCAATATTGTAGTTCTTTCTCGCCATCTGCACACGAATGCGTTCAAGTTTATGTTTTGATACGCAACACCATGTACCACTACAATATTACAATTTGACTAGTCATATTGTAATATGCCTGAATGCACGTTCGTCATTTTATAATATGCCGGCTGTTTGTAAAATGACGACGCCGTTTGTAAACGGACGGATTCTTCAAAATGACTGCGACATATATATAAGAAGGAATTGGAAAATCATCGAGGAAGATGTTAGTAAATATTTAAAACTTAGAATTGCTAGTATTCAATGTTATTTTTGTACAGTAACATTGATTTTCTGATTATATAATTTTGAAATAGATACAATCGATTGTGTATGTTCTCTAATTGTTTAAAAGTCTCTGTCAAGTTAATTTTAGTAAAGTGCACACTAATTATTAACATAATATTGTTTTAGGCGTATTAACTAATGCACATGTCCAATTCAAATTGAATCATAATACGATATTAAGTAATACATAATAAGTTACACACGTATTCTATTACTAGTTCATACAATTTGACAAATATGTGTGTTAACATGACAACATACGTACGTTTGTGCGTACCTAAATAGTCCATCTAGTAAAAACGAATGTGATATAGATACATATAATATAATGTAATTAATTAAAATAAAACAAAATGTACAGCAAATGCACTGGTTGACTTATTAATTTGCGATTTGGTATTCGAAAGCTTTCACTCTCATAGATCTTATAAGAGTGAAAGCTTTCGGAAGCCGGCTCGCAAATCAATAAAGTCACCAGTGGATTTATTATACCCTCTGTTTGATATTCATTTATTTATCAGATTTATACACAAATTAAAAGTGGACAAAAAAGACACCAAAAATAAAAACAATACATACTGACTTGGCCAGGCCAACCTTCCAATTAAGTGTGTCTACAGTATACACACATTAATGTAAACAAAAGAATGAGAGAAAACAAAACATTAATTAAATAAAAGTAGTCTACATTTACCGCAAACCCAGTATGAACTAGATATGATTTACCCATTAAAGATATTGATCAAATATTATGTTCGCTTTTAAAAAAGGAGTAACAGAGAGTAAGATGTGAGTTTACAGGAGTAAAGATGGCTTGTGTTTTGACACAACATTTGCACCAATCAAAATCTATATCACATTCAGAATTATCAACTTACAGATTGACATACTGAAATAATTTCAAAAATATTTTCTTCTTGTATTTTTTTTACCAGTCTGATGATTTTTTTCTATAAAACTGGTGAAAATTCATAATTTTATTAGAAGCTGTACAATTGTTTATTTTACCAAACATATACGTATTTATTCATGTTTTAATAGTGTATTAGGTATGGTTAAATTATTAAGAAGCAAGGATATAATTCAATGTTATTTTATTGAGTATCGGCGATCAACTATTAAATTTATCAAATCTGCTGAATAAGTATGTTTATTTTCCTTGTGTAAGGAAACTTCTATATGATATATATTATAATGTTTTCAACTAAGTAAGTAGGAGTATAATAACTGCCTCAGTCAAAAGCTGAACAGTTTTTGCTTCCCTTGGAATTTCATTTCGAAACGTGTTTTCATTTAACAAATGTAAGTGTTCATGTATCAACACTAATAATCTTTACGTCAATCTATCAGAGAATCGATTTATCAATGCTTTAGTCGGGCATATAACCACAACTAAAATAACATTAATAGAATTTAATGATATCAAAATATTTTTTTTTATTAATCGTGTACACAAAAAAATCCATATAGATTATACAAAGGTATTCGTGGTACATTGTTTATAGTATGATCACCGCGTGTATTTACATTAGGGCCAATTCTGAATCTTAATGAACTAACTAACTAAAAAGTTGATTAATATTAGTTATTATGTAGTATTCAGCATTAGTTATGAACTATAAACAACTATAAACTCGAGAACCACCAAGTGCAAACGGTAAAATCTATGGGACAAACTAATATTAGTCGGTAATGCCGAAATACAAAATGCTTTTCACGTTCCGATTTACACTTCTGGCAACAATATAATAGTTGTCGCGCGTGAAAGTTGTGAAATGTCAGATTTGCCGATAGGTATATTTTGGCGTTCGTATTTGCGTCGGTGGTGGTGTAATTTTACAATTTATACATGTTAAGAGTTGGCCTAAAATTATATAAATTTTTACTTTTAATTGAAAAAACAACTTAACACTTCCAAAACATAGCAATATTCTGCGGTAAAATGACAGCAACTAATAATATTCGCACATTAAAAGTCGCGATTAAAATTCTGCCAAATCCAACTTATTTTAGTCGTCGGCTGTAAACTAAAATTTCATTCTGAATACGAAATCCATAGATTCTCGAAATTTATAGTTGTACTAAGGTGTCAAAATGAACTAATGAACTAAATTAGTACGGAAAACTGTGAATACGAATTGGAACTAATTATCATGACTCAACTTTCTCCTTACACTTAGTTGACTAAGTTAGTGCAACTAAACTATTTTATGATTCAGAATTGGCCATATTGATACTAAAGCTCAAATGAACCAAATCAGGATGCATGATAATATTGTAGGTTATATTCGTGGAAATCCAAAGTAAAGGCGCAGCTGATGTTATCAATTAGTCAATTCATAGTCACTAAACACTACAGCTATTGCCATTCGAGAATTAAGACATAATACAATAATAATAAACACACAAATTGTACGTAACTACAATATATTCAATTCAGTATAGCGTAGAATATTAAACGACATTTCGACTAAACCAGTATGGCGGTTCGTAATTTTGCTGCTCGCAGTGTTAGTACCTACTGGTGTTTATTGGTGCGTTTATATCTACATACAAACAGAACGTTGGTGTCAGACGTTCTGAGATAACTAAGGATTAAATTACTGGATTCATACTGTTTTATAGCTAATCGAAATATTTCAGCAAGGTAATGCAATTTCTAAAGAGCATATTCGTTTTATGACAGCTAGAACTCGTAATATTTTTTCCTTAACATAATAAATAATACAATTAATTTCTCGAGTACTTTTATATTAAGACTTAATGTATATATTAAAATATATATGAAAAAAATAAATAAGATTGAAAGCGTGCTATTTTAGCACTTAACGCTAACTAAATTGTGATGTTTAAATTAATTAAAGACGTTTCTTTTACCCACAGAACTTCGTTCTCTCATAACCGCAAATTGCACTGGTTGCACTTAGTATGTACCTATGTATGTATTGTTATTTGTTTACATTTCATCTAAGTGATAGGAGGATCACATACATTATATATACACCAGAGTTTTAAGACCAGTCTCGTTTATTTTATATCATGTAACTTAGTTAAATATCATGGTGATGTGTTGAGTGGAGTCGTGTAACTTAATAGCTAGCACTAAAGATTGTTGATATAAGATCAAATTATACCTTAGCTGTCTTACTATTGAGATAGGGGGAGATGGAGGCGAATGTTGGAGGAGGCCAAGGCTCACAACAGGCTGTAGAGCAACTGATGATGATGATGATGTGTTACTATCGGGAGTATCCACAAGAAAAATAATTATGTAAGTACATAGTATTATAATTTTTTACTTTGGTAATTTCCCTGATCGAGCTAAATGAATGTTAAATAAGAGAAATATTTCAATGGACGACTGAAATAACGAATGGTTCACTGATGGCAATGAACTGACTCTGATAATACTATTTCTACGACAAAAGCTAATTTTGGTGGCGAAAAATGCATAAATGAGCCGCAAAAGTGGGTGACAGTTGTACTCCTTATAATACTATCCATAATATAATTGTGTTAATTAGGCGTATAGGCAGTAAGTAACTTCTGTAATCTAACCCAATGTTGTAATATCAATCATAGAAGCTTACAGAAAAAAGTTTATTTAATATACTTAATATACTTGTCAACAAGAATGAGCATTATATGTATTTTTAGGTTCTGTTACATTCTCGTAGTTTTTATGGTAAATTATCATAATTTGTTTAACAGAACTATTAGCTTTTAACGAGATAATTCTTTATTTATATTGACTATGACAATGTTTGAACTGCCACGAAGATAGCTTTTCTCTGTCGCCTCGTCTTAAGAGAATCACAATAGTTATTGTATGTAAACCCAACATAAGCGTTCCCAGTACATGTGGTGTCATATGGAACTACATGTATTACATATGTTATAGTATAGTAGTAGTTGTAGATACAACACAACTAAGAATTCATATTAGTTGACCTCAACTAGCCGTGACAAGAGGGTTGCGGAACATTATGTGGGGTTTAATCTTGAGAATATATGTCATCAAACATTACTCGGTATGTAAACACGTAATAAAAATGTCTTATGAAATTATATGGATAAACTTTATAATGAAAAATGTACTACTTATATACATATAAAGTTTTGATATCCACAATGCTTTTAAATTAAGATAAACATATTATTACGTTTATTACTCAAATCTACATACATTGATAAATGTATGTAGATTGATAAAGATTTATCAATTTATTATCATTTTCTTTTATGTACTTAACTATGTACATCAATATTAATGTATCTCGTATCTCTCTCACATTTGGTTGGTTGGTAGAAATTGCCTAAAGGCAATAAACCCGCCATTTGTGCTACTTTATACCACAATAAAGATTATTTTATTTTTTATTTTTTATTTTATACATAACATTGAAGAATTTTCTTCTTAGATTTGTTTTCTTTCAGAAACAAGATACTTTAAGATTAAAATGGGTAAAGAAAAAAATATGCATTTTTTGGATTGCTTCGTTATTCATTTACGGAATATTCCGAATCGATATCGAATCCGACATACTACCACCAGTCTACCAACTATTTTATTATACATACATACATACATCTTCTTCCCCTTGTCCTTGTTGGGTCGGGGGCCCATTGCGCCCAGGTACCTCCTCCAGAGATCCCTGTCCACCGCTGCCTCCAGGATCTCTGGCCACTCCAAACCAAGTCTTTCAATACATAAGTTCGACACTTGCCCTTGCCAGCTTCTTCTAGGGCGACCCACCGGTCTTCTGCCCTCTCCCACAGCCTCCAAAGATCTAAGTGGTAGTCTGTCTTCTGGCATGCAGAGAACGTGACCCAGCCATCGCAACTGCGACCTCTCTATATGCAGGAATGTCGCGTTGACCTTGACGGCGGTAGGTTCTCCGTCTTCCAGTTGCGTTCGCTAGTCGCAGTAGAAATAATTAGCTCGCAGTTTGCTTGCCACAAACTAGGGTACAATGTTACCGAGGGCACAAAAGAAAGATCGTTTAAAGCGCATAAAAATAGGAAAGTTGTATATTAAAATTGAATTAATTAAAATATACCTACTCTCTCAGGATTATGACAGTCATCTTATATACATCTTTGTTGCTGCTGTCTTTCCTTATTTTATCTTTCAATATTTGTTTAACTCTCAACTTTGATAAGTAAACAAAGAAAGATAACGATATGCTACACGCATTGTATAATATAGTATCTCATACATTGTCTTATTATGTTTGCATACCTTGTTATGCAAATTTGAACAATGTGAAAAACGTTGTGTCAAAGCTTATGTGGGTAAGCTTTCAACTATAACTACATAACATTAAGTGTAACGCTATTTTAAACACAACATATGTAGATGCTTAATTTCTGCTTGCTTTCGTCTCTTCATTGTTAGTTGTAGACCTATTCATAACTCTTACATGCCCTTGAGTCTTAAATATCACTAATTCTACTTCTTTTTTTGTTGCATAGTCTCTCAAAGTTCCATCGGCTTTTTGGGAACTTAGTTGGAGGCGCAATGAGATTTTAAAATAATAATATGCTCACGTAGGTGTATATTATATAAAAAAAGAAAATCCATAATTAATTTATTTCGTGATTAACGTTTGTAAAATATGCATGCAGATGTCTAAGTATCATATTTAAGTTCAAAACTAATTAGTTTTTTTCTTATTATACGAAAATTCTCAACAAACGAAATTGGTAACGTTTGTTAGTAACAAACAAGTTTCCTGATTACACTGTGTTGAAAATGAATCAATTAATACAAGACCACACTGGTTCATATTGATATCATACTAATAGGTAAGTACCTATCACATCTATCACTTGACAAGTAATCGTATTAATACATAATGATATTTTCTATCCTAACGAGCAATAATTCATTTAGCAAAATTCCACAGGCATCTACCGACGCCTACGTGATAATAATCTTCTAGATACCGCCACCGTGATTATAATGCGTGATCTGTTAACTCAAATAGTATTATTATTAATAATCGTATTTAAACCACCCATAATTAAAGTTTAACTAAATCCATCAAACTTTAATCTAACTCGGAGTTTCAATTATTGCTTGTATGATTATTATACTACAGAACTTCTAAATGCGTTTTTGATTGGTGTTCTATTGATTTTCATAAACGAATAATTTATGCCAAAAAGAGATCAAATATTTTTTTTATAGACAATATAACTGCTTCATATGAGAAACATTAAATTTATTTTTCATTTCATTGCTCTCAATGCTCCTTTCGGGAGCATAGGGCAGAAATCAGCTTCCTCCATTCAGAACGACTCTGCGCCAATTGCGTCACCTCTTTCCACGATATTCCTTGCGCTGTGATGTCGTTGTCATAGGAACGGTTTATTGTGAAAAAGGGATGCCCGGGCCGACGGAACCCTTGCGGACGGAAGAACAGCGCTCTTTTTACCTTAAACATTCCAAGTTTTTTTGAAGCACTAATCCAGTAAAAAAAATCCGCGTTTAAGATAAATACTAACAAACAATATAATTCCTTTAAAACTATCATTGTATTGTTTATTTAATCCTTTCGTAGATGGATTAAGTAAAACATTTTCATTGTTATTCCGTAAATACTAAAATAATATATCACTTAGTTTTAAGCTCATGTAAGTACTCGTACACAAAGATTATCAAAATAACTATGGTATAATTATCCGCTCATAGCGATGTTAATTATGTGTTATTACACACAGCAGAGTACATGCGTATAAAATCTATTTTAGTACTTTCAACATACTCTATTATACTTGTAAGTATACTATTCTTTGGTTTATTATTTAATATGCTTAGAAATAATTTGTATTGCTTTCAATACTCCTCTCGGCAAAACAGAGCAGAAACCTGCGTCCTGCGTTCAAAGCGTTTCTGCACCATCTCTCTCCACAATATATCAAGCGTTCTTATATCGTTGAAGAAAAAAACCTCTTTTGTGAAAAATACGACCAGACTTTGTAAACGAAAACCAGTGTTTTTTTTACAATTTTCAAACTTTCATTGATAATTTTCAAACCATGACTCAGTCAAACTTAGAAAAGATGAAATCTTTTGGAAACCAAGGACCAAATAACTTCATTGAAATCATTAAATTAATAATCTGCTTTTCAAATTGACGCTTTGAAATGACATCTCGGCTCTGAATATATAATAGTATTGTTTTAATGTGATCATGCAGGTTTTTATTACGAAATAAGTAATCGGCAACTTTTACATAAGTTCAAAAGATCAAAACTAAAATATATTATGATTATGTTAAAAAAGTGGATAAAGGTGTACAAAAATATTCTACTTATGTTTCAAAGCAGTTGTCCATTACGTAAGCTTAACACGTTTAGCTTAACGAACTTGTTCATGAAAAGGCCATGCGGTCAGTGTTAGATTTTTTGTGTGGTTTTAACACAAGAAGTAATATGTAGAATACATAAAAAGTTACACCAAAATGCAACAACAATCTGGTTAGAACTGAAAACGGTTGAATTTCAAGTGGATCTTAATTGGTTGGTACTAGAGAATTTTATTATGAAGACATACTTTGGTGAAGTATAGAGATACTCGTATACGAATCTTTGCAATTAGGAAATATGCCAGATACACTGACCGACAAAGAGTACAACACCATGCAGTAGTTATTATTTTACTTTTTGATACTTTACACTATTATGTTCAAATTGTAGAATTTTTCAAAATGTTTATTATAGAATAAGGAACATTTCTAGAAGAAGAGTTTATTATGAAATGATTAAATGTAAATTCAACACATCACATGATGTGGTGAAGTCTACGGATATTTTTTGAGTTGTAAGTACAAGTCCTGCCAGGAAAACTTAAAAATAATTGTATTTTTCAAATTTCTTGTTGATTTTTAATAAAGTAAATTATTCGCGTAATTCGCGGAAAAGAGGGAAGATTTATAGAGAAAAACTGTAAATGAATGTATCAGTCGATGAAGATGGGTAACAATGCAGGAAAATAAATGTAAAGGGGGAAAATTTTATAATAATTTTATTTATTTATATATTTTATTCTTCACTGTACATTGTTTACAATAATACAAATTAACAAAGAAAATATCATTTATACAATTCAATGCACAGAGGGCGAGTATATTGCTAAAATGCGATGTCTTCCAACTAACCCGGTTATTAAAATCAAAAAACAAAAACAAACATAAATATACATATCTACAGTAATATTATAAATATAAAAAAAAAAACAAAAATACAATATAAAGCAAACAAATGAAAAAGACACATGCAGGCAACAGTGCACTCATGGACACATAATAATAAAAAAAAGTAGAACATACACACACTGCCGCGTGCACATGCATAGGGGAAAGGGTTTTAGGAGTTAGATGCTAAATTCAGTGAAAGGAAGTGATTTTTGACAGCTTGTCTGAAAGAAGGAAAAGTTGTTATCATTCTGATTTTTGATTTATACGTTCGTAATGTTCGAAATTTGTATTATTCTGATACTTGCAATATTGTATTGCGTACATACTGTTTCATTTTCCTCTACGTGAATGCATATTATGTATTGCCATAATTCGAGATGCAATAGTTTTGACTCGTTCTCGGTAGCATCAGCGTGGAAAATCATCCGGAGTTTCTAAGTTGTGTATTTTGATGTTAATTTCCGTTATTGTCTATAAGATATTGCAAGTTCATACACTGTCAAAGAAAACCTAATGCTAAACGTTATGTACTATGGACATTTATAATTTTGGACTTGGAAATTGCAGTGATTTGAATAATTAATATTTGAAATAAATATCTACCTTATCTATTTCTTGATTCAATAAACTCGTAGGTACCTACCTATTGTTGTGAACCATTTATGGAATTCACACTTAGTGATTGGTTTATATTGTTTTATATGAAATATATATTTGTTAAAGATTTAATTCATATTTTTTTAATGCAAATTTGATGTCACTGGATGAATAATTACCTATTATATTCGTTCCAAATTGGTACAATACTATTGGAAGGGCATAAATAATTTAGTTTATTCTCTGTATTTTCATAAAAAAGAGTTAGAACTAATAAACAATAATGTAGCGTGTATATATACAAAAGCTGTTAGTTCCTAAATAAATATATATTATCCTATTTAATATTTTTTACAATCTAGTTTGTTGTAGCATATGAACTTATCAATCAATCCTAGCACTGAAGAAAAAACTGATGACAAAAACCTTACGAAAACATCCTTTAGGAGGAGTTTTGCGTAACATAATACGTCAATCGTCTTTGAACGCATCACTGATCAAACATCTACATAATTTCGAAGACTGTATAGTGTGTATAAAGGTTAGGTCTGTAACTAGATGTAAAAAATATCAAGAAAATACGTTTCAAAATGAGAAAAATTCTGATGAGGGTTGAAAATCTCAAACACGGAGATGTATATAGATAATTGTTTTGTATTGTATTTATATGTTAATGGTTCTCAGTGGAAGGTAGTAGTAGGTATTTCAGATACTATACACCCAGTTTTATGATATTGTGTAATGTAATGGAGAATGGGAAGTGGAATCTTTTGTTTTAATGTTTTATTCACGTCACAGTAATAATTTCTCATACACACACATCATTATGATGTCCTTTTATTTATACATTTGCATAGGACTATATTTTAACATAAACATATCATATTGAATAACTTAATTATACAGTAGCTTCTAGTTTCTGACGGAGGTGTAAAATATATACTTCATTTTATATCGGACTATAAAACAGTTTAAAGCTTTTCTTCTTTATGTATTTTTTTTTATCATTTTATTGATGACAGATCGTCCTTCCCAGTCCATAAAATATAAGATAAGCACAGCTAAGGCCTCCCATATAGGTAATTAATGTTTAATGAAATGTTGTTACGAAAAATGCCACATTGGTGATTATAAGAAGTTGAAAATCTGTACGAAAGGTTTAAATTATCGCCATATTATAAGTATAATGATAGCACTATGAATTAACCAGGTAGTATTTTACGGTTATATCCATATTTATCACGTAAAATAAACTAATAACTTACACATATCTGAAATATGGACGTACCAAATAATGTTGACAGTTCCATGATTCATTAATATGCACATACTCGTTAAATAGTCAACATTCAGCTCGATTCCTCTTTGCAGCGTTGCGTTGTAAGGCTTAGGGCAAGGGTAGAGACGGCACAATCTATACTTATAATATGTTTGTATCTATTTTCTATCTACCCTTATTTAATTTTGTTTGAGGGTGTATGGTTGTACCCCTTTTTACGAAACGATGACTCATCTTATGTTAAACAGTAGAGGAAAGTTCAATAGAACTATTGGTTTTTGATAATATCATTGTGTTGTTACCTTTCTGTTTGTCTTATTTACCTTCAAACATTGACTTAAAAAATACCAAACTAAATTCATCCTCTGTAAATAATTCAATATACTAGGTAAGAATGTAATACTAAATGTTATGGAATAATGAACTAAAATATGTTTACAAGGATATCTTCTTCAAAAATAACAATAAACTGACTTGTGTAACACTGTTTCTGGCCACAACATTCTCGACAACCATCTATGATATTCAATTTGTATAAAGTCCATAATACAACGAAATCAGAGAACTAGAACTAGGACTAACTATTTGGAAAGTGTGAAAAACAACAGTATTATACATCATAATTTATGTAAGTTAATTTATATTCACTCATTTGTTTTTCGAACAAATACAAAATACCTACACATACCTACTAGTCAGAATCAGTTGGTTTTGATATAACCTAAAATTCTGATTGTATAATTAGATATGTAATTAAATTAGATAACGAACTTATAACCAATGTCTTTTTTGTGTAGGTACTTAATATATAATATTATTTAGTATCTATATTTCCATTAGTAAAGTTCCTCGATGATTCCTGAATGTTCTTGACTGCAACCATAAGTTTTCAGTGAACAACTTTACAGTATTTCTATGCACCGATAAGTTTTGTTAATCACCCGTCCGATCCACCGCAGCTATTCAAACTCAAACAAAATAACTTTTCTATTATATAAATACTTCAAAGAAGTACGTTTCTTCGTTACTAACTACCTGAAAGAAACATTTTACTCTCCAGTTAAACTCTTTAAAATTATTGTAGTTTATTTAGTCAGCATTTCAGCGTTATTGCCTGCCAAAACGAGAAGATGAAACCTAGGCTTAAAGTAGCAAATGTTAATTCATTAAATCAAATTGTAAAATAATATGTATCAGGTTTGTATTTATTACGAATAACACATATTTTTTTCGAATAATTAAAATACATTGTTCTCAATATTACCACAAATATAGCGTGCATATACTATACATATATGTATCATAGGCGTGCTTTCCATCCATGCACATAAGCACCGCATACCCTAACATTAAAAAAAGAAGCTTACACCTATATTGTAAATTTAAATTTCTTCAAACATGAAGCCTAATGCATCTGTCGAACACTTCATTTCAATTGAAAGCATGGAAAAATTTAACCTTCAAGTAAATTAAAATAGACTTGATTTTGACGGCAAGCGTACTCGTTACAAACTTCAATTCAATCTTAGAACAGAGAAGAGGCCTGAGTCAACAACACACTATCGCGTCACGTTCCCGCTCCGCTAGCGTTCGGGTGCAGACGATGGTGCGCCAAAGTGTTAATTTTCGTAACTATTGTGTATCTTAGCAACGAAATTGACACTTGCTTGCAACATCGTCTGCACCCGAACGCTAACGGAGCGGGAACGTGACGCGATAGTGTGTTGTTGACTCAGGCTTAAGGTCTGATGGCCGCTAAAACTATTTTTCTTTTTCCGATGTTGCATCTTATGCAGCATTTGTGTTCCCTATCATGCTTATTAAAAAGAAAGTGATATTAACACACATACCAGTGTACGTTAATGTGGTTGTAAAGTTTTATACTCTGAGAAACACCCCGCATTCTCCTATGGTTTGTATGCCTCAGTGCGTGCTTTGGATGTAAAATTTCTAAAGTTCCATAAACAAACAACTCCAAATATTCTAGTATTCAATGACCTGTCACTTTAAAATTATGAAGCAGTATAGTGATCTACCGAAAATTATAAATAAAATATGTGCTTCTTTTAGAAATTATTAAAATTTGAGATTTTTGTGTGTGAAATTGAGAGAATATCACTTTCTACGTGTAATGACGACCGGTTTGGCGTGGAGGCTAACGCACTTGCCTTTGAGTCACTAGGTCCCGGGTTCGATTCCCGGCCAGGGCAAAATGAAGAATGACCTTTTTCAGATTGTCCTAGGTCTGGGTGTTACATGTATATGTGTGTAGTGCATTGTGTATATGTGTATCGTCGCGTTAGTACCCATAATACAAGATTCACATCTTAGTTTGGGACTAGCTCGGTCTGTGTGAATTGTCTATACATGTCATGTCATGTCAATAAGCCTTAAATCTTGATTTTGAAAAAAATGTAGTTAGTTGCCTATAGAACAGGATAGGGTCACTATGGTCTCGCAGAAAACAATCAATGTTTATAATATTCTACAATGTATGTACTGATTTTCCGTTTAGAATTTTTTAATGATTGAAATTATTATTCAATATAATATCAATATAAAGGGAAATTTATTAAAAATGATACACATTTTGACCGACAATTATTCTGCTTGTAACATTGTTTAGTAAATATGTATACTCGTATAGTGTTTTAGGTATTAGTTGCAAAATAGCATGCCCAAAATATAAAAAAAAACTAGTCCCGCCACTGATATGTATAGTAGTTTGTATTGGCTGTACATAGAATAACGAGATCTAGTTTAGAAAAAAAAATACAGCTCGCATATTTTTCTATATTTCCATATTAAAGAGGGATAAAAACATTTTATTAAAAAGCATATAATGTTCCGTCATCGTGATTACCATATTCGAACACAAAAAATACAAAGTTTATAAATTTCATGAAAATGTCGGGATGTTCAAACGACTTTATGTGAACAGGTAGGCACATGTAGAAAAATTATTATGTTATTTAAAGCGAGTTTCATAATATTAAAAATATGCAAAATAGAAAAGATCGCTACACCAAAAAGTTTTCTATATCTGCATATTATTATTATCAACGATGTACCTAAATCCTATTAAATAAATGGAATATATTACAAACTTGTCGCTCACACTCCACATCATATAAAATTGAGGGGATATTTTAAAATTACCCGTTGTAGTTGACCAATATAAAAGATTATGTGCGTTGTTGCATACATGTTATATTATAATAATAATTCTATCGGAAACGGCAGCTGAATATACCGAGGGATACTTAAATCATCAAAGCTCCCTCACAGTTTTATCCAATCTTGAATCGCGTATTAAAGAAGAGTATTCCAAAGTTAATTAGAATCATATTATTATCTAATTGTTTGCATAATTCATCTCGAACAAAAACTAATTAAGAAATGAACCTTTGTTTTTCATCCCGAATATTCTCTCGGAGACGACTTCTAAAAACAGGAAGCTTTAGTGCGATTCGTGCGGCTGCTTTACTTAATCGTCAGTCATCAATTTCTTATGGCAGCCCTCGAAATCCTAAGCCATTAATTTCCTGATAAATTACTGAAAATAACTCTTACCTAAATAATAATACCAATCGAATCTTTATTGCGGAACTTTGCCCAGAAATAAGTAAATTATTATCAAAATCTCTTTACAAGTAACAGACATATCTTTTTTTCTTATTCATTATTATTATAATTATTTGATCGTCAAGATGATCTCAAAAAGTTATCAATCTCCGTTTACAAATTGGTGTTTAAATACAGGGACTGTATTCAAAAGTATTTTTTTTTAAATATTTCTATAATTGGAAGACAGAGAGAACTGTGCTCAAAGTTCATTATTTTTCCCATTAGGTACTGAATATTTTAAAGGGAAGTAGCAAATAACATAAATGTTTATAAACATTTTTATTAGTTAGTTAAAAGTTCGCATTGATGGAAAGGGTATTCATATATTAATTTATTTCAATTTTTAAAATAAATACTGAGATATAATTAATTGTAAACTCTTTTCATTGCTGTTTAATTCTAAAGGAGAGTTTTACAGTACGTTCAGTTTTTCACAAAATGAAATTTAACTTTCGGTTTATTCAATGTTGCATAAATAAAAAGTCGTTTGATGGAAATTAAAAGAGCTCGGTTTTAATGATGTCACTCTGGCTTTCCTTGTTAAAAATATGAAGATTCTTTTATATATTTTTGCGGAAGAAAAAGTTTAATAAAGACTTTGAAGAGAATGTGAATATTTTATAACTAGGACAAAGATTTTCAAATGTGGACTTACGCTTCACACACCACAGACAACTGTCATTTGCAGAACATTGGTGATGAGATCAAGAATAAGAGAGTAATTACTGGAGATCTTTTTGATCTATTTAGGTAACCTTTAAAATGCCTTCAATCATCAAATAAGAACACTACTGAGAAATGTGCCGTTAAATTATTTTGAATACCTTTTGTCAATACAAAAATGTCAACGGAATGCGTCCAATACCAAAAGTTATTTTTTATATAACAGAAAGAACAAACCTTAGGTTTATTACGTTCAATTAGTCTGTTGGTTACTCTTTTTTTATTTATTTTTAACCAAATTTACTTTTCTTTTATAAAAACTTATAACATATGAAATGTTATATAAATTCTGACTACACTGCCACAGCAATTTTCCCAAGTATAGATACATTTACATTCCTGAGTTAATATTGATGTCGAACAGTTTCACAGAGAGTAGATTCAATTCTGTCAAAGTTTCTAAATCCTAGTTGAAATTACTTTACAAAAGCAGAAGCCGTTATTGTTCCCATGTCGTTCATAATCTGGAGATTAGTACTTCCAAAATCATTAATAATTGCATCGTTTTCATCTCAGAAGCAACACATAATACCTATATTATGTTGTTTTGCATTTGTATGTTTCAACTACAATAATTATTTTAATAATATGAGCGGACTGTCAATTGTTTACAAGCGATTTTGAAAACTAAAACATTTCTTACTGCTACATACTTACTAAACTTTAAAATGAATATAGGTATTATTTGGGTAAAAAAAAAGTGTTCGATAAAATAAAAACATTAACATTTTTTATTCAGGTTTGCCATCCATCCTTCATGTTTTATTTTTTATGACACGGAGAAGGCAGCATGCAAGTTTATTACGTGCGTTAAATCTGCTGGCTACCCCACTTGTGGGATGTGTCATGATGGTATATTTTTTTGGAGCGATTCCTTAAATGGCAAAGGTAAATATACGTATTTATTTTTCTGATATCTCTCTCTGGTTTCAATCCTGGGATTGTTTTGCAGCAATTATCTCTTTAATTCTTCTCCTCCACTCCTCCCTGTCTTGTGCGGTTCTTTTGAATTCTGATATGTGGACTGCATATTCATTGCATGCGGTTAATCTACATATTGCACAAATTCTGGAGACGCTGTGATACTGTACATAGCTTATAAGCTTAAATATTACTACAAATACGATATACCTACATCTTCAAAAATATTTCATATTGAGATGAGAAAAATATTTAGTTGATAGTGCGTAGGCTCGAACTGCATAAATAACTTATATTTTACATCGATTAGATACTCATAAAAATATCTCATTTTATTTTTGTGTTTATACAATTGATTCCCATTTTATAAAAATAATTAATTATTAAATGGATTGTATTTCATAAAAAATGTAAAAGCACTTGAAAAAACACAGGTAAATAGTTACATGAATACATAGTTAATTTTATTCGATAAAATCTACGGGAAATTTAAATGCAAACAATAAATACCTGCCTATGTTTACAAGAGGAAATTAAATTATTTCTGTACACATTTATGAAAATCAATATAGTAGGCTATTTTCGGAAAGGTTACTAAAAAACTTCTAAGGATCACAATATATTATTTCTATTCATGTATATATTATGTAAATTGTTGATGTTTTGATTAATAAATGTTTTTCGTTTTGTATCTTATATGCATTTTCATTACATTATTTATCTTGGGGCTTCCTACAAGACGAATCCGGAGCGTGTGACTGTGGTGCAGCAAAGACCATGCCACACTTGTTGGAGTGTCCATTGTGCCCTGTCACATTCACAATGGAGGATATTTTTGATGCATCTCCACCTGCTGCGCATTTTGCATAATACTGGAGATCAGTTTGATTGTTTTTTTTCTGGGCTTCGACACGAGAAATAAATAATAAATACTTTATTAACTGCCCAGTCTCGATAGAGATCATGAACAGTAGGTTTACGGTCGCTGTCAGCATGGATGATAAGCTCTAGATTTGTTTCTATGTTTGAAGACTAAAGATGGACACAGAAGATAGATCAAACTCATCTATAATAAGAGTGACTCTCACCTATTGCAATGTCCGCTGATGCGGAATGCATGTAATGTGAGTGACCTGATGATGGCGAATGACAAGGCGATTTACGTCGCTGCATACTGGAGTGGCAAGGTCTGAAGTCCGGACCCGAAAAGTAAGTATCTATAATAATAAATATGAAATGAGTAAAGACTCTGAGTACAGATGTAAATTTCGCGTGCATAATATTCCTTTTCAAGAACGAATTTGAATATCACTGTTTATGAGATAGTATGCACACTGCACCTTTAATATTATAATCGACAAAGCCTGTCTTAGAGACAGCGAGATATGGATGCAATGAAATATTCATTTATTGAAATATATTATTATTATTTATTATGTTCATTGCAATACCACATGGTGCACTCTATGCAATGGAAGTAATCTAACACATTGAAATTAGGTCGTTATTATAATTATATGTACTATGCACTTTGACTAAGTAATTTTATAATATCTCAAGGATGTGGGAACTAAATTATACATATATATTATGACTCACTGAAATATTTCATTGTTGTTTGCCCTTAATTTTATTATTTTTTAATTATTATAACTGTAATTTTATTTTTTTTGATGACGCAAAACGGATAACCTTTTTATTTATCTTATTAATTAGTATGGGTAAACAGATAATTATATTAACTTACTTCAAGTTTATATTTATTATTTTTTGTTTGTTTTTATTTATTTATTTTTTTAATTAGTTTTGTTTCCTTCAATAATATACGATAGATTAAAAAAAATAATATATTTTCTTATAAATCTGACAAATACTTCAAGCTTTGAAAGTCAACGAGACTCTTTGTCAGTTACCATTCCTCTTTAAAGAAAACCCGCTTCTTTTTTAAAACTATTGAACCTATTTGTTTGTGAACTATTTCCCCAAACTTAAATAAAAGCAAATATGAAATAATAATTTAAAATTATATTATTATTGTGATGGTATCAAATGTCTTGTGTTAAATGTTGCCAGAAATACTTCTCTACCTATACGTAATTATTTACGTACTACAGACAACACCGAGCTTTTTTCGTACGATAAGTGATGATTTTAACAGTCGTAACAAAGTACTTAGACGCGGTTAACCAAGTTTCATAGCTTGTGATTAACGAATTACAACACTAAAGAAATAAACAAGTTACAGATAATTAAATTTTATAGCTTTTAATAAAAAATACTCTAGTTACTTGTGTAAAAGTAAAGTAAGAATTTTATAATAATTTCATAAGTACAAGTGACAAATTATAATTCATTTCATTTAGTGAAGTTAAGAATTTTGGTTTGAAAATAGTGGAATCTTTTTCTTCTATAGACACTAAAATTAACTCTTTTATAAAACAGTTTATATCTAATTATTATTTACTTACTCAATGTGTAAACTTTGGACACCTTTATTACACATTACTGGGTCTAATTTTCATAAGGTTTGTTGTTAATCCTTACTAGCACACACCTTCAAGGATATACATACTATACCTGCATAGCTAGTTACTTGTTATCCCAAGATTAACTATATTAGATGCGCTAACCTTTCTATGCAATATTGAGGCTTATTCAGAATGCTTACAATGATGATTATGCAATGCCTTTAAAGTTTTGGGCCGATTACAGGTAGATACCGTGATTAACACACTTTAATCCTCAGGACTAACTTGGATTATTGGCTATTTGGTACACTGCTGTGAGATGAAACGCTTTGTTTCCCAGAAAACAAATGGCGATGTTGTCACACGAATGAATATTACGTAAAAGATAACTTTTTCAATTCATATACGAAATTTCAACAAATGTAATAGAGAAGTAACAATTATTCAGACTGGATTTGGCCATATTGCTCAGTTGACAAAATGTAACAATCATCTCGATTGGACAACCATATTTACATTGCAAATGGACACCGAGAGTATTCACTTCTATGTTTCTCGATTGGTGGACTGATAGTGAATTTGAGAATGATGGCGTTGGTGAACGTTGTCTATGGCAACGAAAGTGATCACCTACGCCAGCCTTCTTAGATTAGATTTTGCACAATGTGAGATGTCTTTTTCGTTTTTATAAATATTAATTGAGTGTTAAAGGTTTTCTCGTGATCAAAAAATACTTGATTGTATAGAAATTTACTTGTTATCTAATTTGAAGAAGTCTTCATAGAGGCAATAATAATAAAAAAAGGTTATTATATTAACAGTTTATGATTATTGTATGTAACACAGTCTGTTGTGTTGAAAACTGGATTACACTTGCTCAGAAGTGTGGATGTCAATCAAATTAAGTTTTAAACTACTTTAGATGACTCGTACACATTGAATCAGCTCAGAAAATGGACATTAATATTTTTTTTTTGCCTAGTCTGAGGATCGAACCCACGACCCCTCGCTTGCAAGGCGAGTGTGTTAACAACTAGTCCAACCTAATGAATGAGGTACATACTAGTTAGGTATATTATGTACCGTGTGTACGTGGTAGATACATCAATGTGAACTTCCCTAAGGATAGCACGACACAGAGTCTCGACGCCTACGAACGACACAAGGCTGGTTAAGAGCACTCTTTAAACCCGTGGTTAACACACTCGCCTTGCAAGCGAGGGGTCGTGGGTTCGATCCTCAGACTAGGCAAAAAAAAAATATTAATGTCCATTTTCTGAGCTAATTCAATGTGTACGAGTCATCTATAGTAGTTTAAAACTTAATTTGATTAACAGTTTATATCTAGATTAAGTAAATACAAATTAAAAATGTTTAAATGTTTATATATTAATAGGAAAAAACTACGGACGTTCATGATTTTAAAGCAAAGATTGATTTTTATATATGTTGACACTTACTTACTTAAGGTGTATATATATAGTATTATGTACAGAATGTTGGTTGTGTGGATGAGGTGTCTGCAGACTATGTAATTCCCTTAGTAATGTCACCCACGCAGGTGTGAAAAATCTAGTAAAATGTGAAAGTGTAAATTACGTTTGCTGAAATAATTTCAATATGACGTTTCTAAGATACTAGGTTAATATTCTATTTCAAGACACCCAGAATTCAAAAGCTCCGTAATATAAAACATTTCAAGTTCTAGTAATAGAAACAAAATTAATAAACATACGTACCTACTATTTTTTTGGTATATGACGAAAATTAATTTATATGATTTTTCACGACATTTAAAAAAAGTTTAAATCTTTCTAAATAAGATTTTATATCCGTTATCTTAAATAAATTTTCACATCGTATTTTTAGCACATAATATATTTTCAGTTCAAAATTTTCTCAAAGTGCAACACTTGAGACGGTTGGTGTAGAATACACAATAAGTAGCACCAAACTTATCAAGGATAGTAAAGCTAGAGGTGACTAAGTTTTAAGACTAAAGGAAACTTATCTAAGTATATGATTAAAGTGTATCCTTTCCTTTACCCTTTCAATCTACTGTTTTCCTTATTATACAGAAGAAAGTGTTGAAATCTAGAATGTCTTTCTGAAATTCCTTTGTTTCTAGATTAATTATTACGTTACTTTTATCTCATAAATTATTATATTACAAGATATTTCACAAACCAGCCACTTACTTAAGGTTTATCAACTTCTTACACGAATATCTTCTTTTTACCTCCTGAAAAGCATTAATTTTATTTATAAATTTGAGACTGAGCTTTATTCAAGGTTATTTTTTGATATATCAATGCTTGAATCTGAAAACAAGCGAATATAAGTTATTGTTTAGAATTTTTACTCTCTTTTTTATTTGGGCACAACGCGGATATCACAAAACTAATCAAACATCTCGATTGAACAACAATGCTTAAACAATGTGAAATTGTGCAATGTTTATTTTTTCTCACTTCGTTTAATTAGATTTTTATTTGGGCACAACGCGCAGTTCACAAAACTAATCAAACATCTCGATTGAACAACAATGCTTAAACAATGTGAAATTGTGCAATGTTTATTTTTTCTCACTTCGTTTAATTAGATTTTTATTTGGGCACAACGCGCAGATCACAAAACTAATCAAACATCTCGATTGAACAATAATGCTTAAACAATGTGAAATTGTGCAATGTTTATTTTTTCTCACTTCGTTTAACTAGATTTTTCACAATGTTACATTCTGTAAACACAAGATGCCAAATTAAAAAATGATGGAGACAAACAATATTACCATTCTTTACCTATTTTTATTAAGCATCTAAGCTGTGGAATTAACCTTACATATAATTTTTATCAGTATTGTTGCTTTTGTTGTTGTTGAAAAATCCTTAAACTCCATTTGTACTAGTTTTAAAGTGTCTCGCAAAAGTCAGGTAATCACATCTGCTTTGATAATAATAATATTAAATTTACCCAGCGTCGACATAAGCTAAGATTGCGGTACTAGACTTTTTGTAAATGCCATGTTTTTGTAACTTAAGTATATATTTATTGTTTTCACAATTTGGTAAAAGAATTTAATTTAACCATAATGTTCCATGGAGTACCTGGATTGAAAATGATTTTCCACATTTTTCCATAGTTTTTTGAGTGTTCTTTAAAGGATAGTTCAAAGTGTTCGAACAATAAAAATAATTTTTTTTATCTTGAATTCAGCATTGAGGTTTGCTACCCATCCTGAATGCCTTAATTTTTGTATGCATGCAACGGACAGCATGCATGTAGCTTATCTTCTTTGGTATAAGGCGTGTCGGTATAGTAGTAGAAATTTAAGTTAATAACCAACTTGTTAAATTTCTATTCTTCTTTGCCAATTTGACAATTCGATTAGCGATCTGTGATATTTCATATCTCATATTTTTTTAATAACAATTTTAAATCAATCCAGCTTGTGTTTTGTCGGGATGAGGGGCCTTTTTATATACACATATGGAGGCGCGCCAGTGGTTAGTCAGCTAACTTGAAAATCTTATTTTATCGGAACAAAGAAGACAATTTACATATCCATTACGTGAACCTATGCTAGTCGACTGGTTATTGTGGAAGATGCTGTGATAGTTCATACAGATAGATAGATACTTAAAATCATACGAAATTAAATAATGAAAACTTATCGTAGTCAAATTAACAAGGTGCAATTATTGGAATTTGTGCAAAATATATTTCATCCCTTGTTAAAAGATCTTTAATATTTACACAAACCTCTCTATGAAGATCTCTTCTTTTAATGAAGACTTATTTTCACATAATGCCTCACAGAAGATAGTTTTATTTTTACTCACTTTATTATTTATGTACATCTTGTTATATATAATCTAGTAATATTTTAACTTAAACTTCAAACTTGCGTTGTATGAAAGTCTTAAAACAATGAACTTTCTTTCATGCCGGATCTTCTGGCTTGATCAAACGCAGAGAAAAGTACTTACTCCTTAACTATACTATATATGTATCATCTTTTGCCTTTTAATATTAGAGATGAAATAGATGTTTGTTTATTTTAACTATGAAATCAAGTTAAATTAAAATTGTAAATGTAATTATGAACTTTGCTCCACAAGGTTAAAAAACTGTAGTTAAAAAATACATTCACGAGAATTTATTGATCTCAAACTCGTTTACAGAAGCTTCAACTTTCATCATCAGGCTAGCATATAGTGTACATAGACAAAAGTGATACATACATAAAACTTGGATAAAGCTAGATTCCTGAAAGCCGCTTAACAACCAACAAAATCTTACAGACGCGATATTTTATTGTTGTTTTTCGGGTTAGCCATGGCTGGTTTTATTATGTCAATGTTCCGGTGCACATGTTTGCCCCATCTTCAAGATATGAAAAAACCAGACATGGCGAACCCGTGAAACAACAACCAGATAGAGACGATAGCCATGAAAACCTACAATCTACATTCTATAGACGCATATTATACAAAAGCATTTTATGTTCATTTAACACGAACTTCCTGCAATTACCATCGTTCAATTATAAAAATAATAAAAAAGAAAATCATATAAACACATATTTACCATCACGGAATATCCAGCAAGTGGGGTAACCAGCGGATTAACTATAAGTTATAAATATGCAAACAGTTCTCTTCATACCAATTAAAAAAATAGAAATCGAAATTTAACTAAACATGGCAGTAGCCTAATAACTAAGGACGAATTCCAACTAATCATAAAACCGACTATCTGGCCAAATGTCTAGCTATTAATCAAGTACTTATTGTAGTTGAACAACAAATGAGAGTAACGATGTCTGGAATTCCGATTAAGAAGATGAAGGAGTTTGTCTACCTAGGGAGTAAGATCATCTGGAGTGTGTGGGTCAAAGAATGAGGTCGAAAGCCGCATACACAAAGCGAGACTTGCATTTAACAAAAAGTCAAAATCATTCGAGTTTCAACATGCAGACCTGAAATTACGCAAGCTTGTGAATGCATATGTGTGAAATTTCTTATTACACGGCTGCGAGACATGGTGCCTCTCTAAGATAGATAAAAAATATTGGAGGCGTTTGACATGTGATCCTATAAAAAAATCTGGGAATATCCTGGAGGGACCACATCTCGAATGGCAAAGTTCTTAACAAAATCAATAGATGGAGACCCTTTCGCAAGAATATGTCAGAGAGACGCGTCAGATAGTTGAGTTGGATACATAATGTGCCACAAAAACTTTGATACAAGAAATGATGGCTCAGTCAGAAACCTCATTAAGGGTTTAGGCAGCATATTTTATTTAGGATTTATTATTTTATTTTTGGTAAAATAAATTAAAAAAGTTTTATTTAAGCTAGGTACGTGAATATAGAATCTAAAATTGTTTATTTTGAAATTATTCAACATACTTGAAACATAAATATTTATAGAGTTTGAAAAACATTTATTAACTTTTTTTAGTACTCTCAAAAATGAGTTGTGCTCATGCTTTGGCGGAAGGTATATTAGATTAACAATTTACAAATTAAAAACAAATAAATAATGGAAAACAACTAACAAATTCTATTCTTCAACACGTTTCATTATCAAAACAAAAATCATATTCAACACCAATTTAATATATTTTATTATATTCGTCATGTTTATTATATAACCCACACCAAGATACACGAAATGACGCAACCCAGCTGACGTTTTTTTGGCAGGTACTTTCATAACCAGGCAGACCTCCGAGTCTTGGACACTCACTAATTGCATCTAGTGGGTTAAGTTTTTAAGTTAACCAAACTGAAATACTGCTTTTCACTCATGAAGGGTTTCCAGGGAAGTGACTGCAAATTTCTCGAAGAGTTTGCAGGTTATGAAGTCTGTTGCATTATTTTAATAATATACCTACTATTAACTTAATAAATTATGATTATGGCTGGATGTCTGGTAGCCTAATATTCCACTATTTGATTTTGACTTTTGGTGAATATTCGTTATCCGGTATTCGATTCTTCGCTAGTTGTCATTTAGAGGAAGTACTAATTATTATTTCTACAAGGTGAAATATTATTTAATTCTCAAAGGTTTAATCCATAATTAAAAGACGGATTTGAATATAAAATTATGTAACATATTTTCGCATTATTATGTAAAGTACACAAATACTCGTAATACGAAGGTACAAATTCAACGGGTGTTGAAAGTGACATAACGGTATTGCGGAAAAGTTACCACTGCGTAACAACGTGTATAGGATATTAATCATAATGAATAATGACATTCACATTAATTAAGTACCAGATTCGTTTAATAAAATATTATTACATAATAATGTATCTACTTTAAACAATATTACAATATAATTAGTTGAATAATGTTAACATTAATTATTATTTATTTACAATTTCCAATATTAAAATGTATTATTTATTCAACACGCTTTGCACTAATATTAAGTGATGTTTTAATTTATTAAAATTATTTTAATAAAATATTGCGTTCATATTATTTTCAATATTGAATTAGGTATCAAAATTTAATTAATTACAATCAACAGCGCAACGTCTGAAAAAATACCACGAAAAGAAAATATTGTGTTATGTTTTGTGTACTTTTTTTATTATCATTACATTATGCTTTCAATTTTGATCTCTTTTCTTTTATACTTTTTGTCTTTTACGGAGAAAATTGATAGTGTTATTATTGCATCGTAAAATAAAGCATATAATATTTTGATACCTGAGTGAATATGAGGCTTTTTTATCTGGAATTTTTTTTTTATTTCCAGGTGAGCAGTATTAAATTACCTATTAGGTAGATAAATATATTATGGAATGAAAAAATATATAGGTAAAATTTAGATGGTTTTATAAATTGATATTATTATTTTATTTTGAACACAATTAAAGTGTCGTTAACGTGCCAAAGCACCTCAAGATATTATAATAATATAACCACACAATATATTTCTGAATTTTCATGTATCTCTTTGTAGAATGAAAACACGTGATTTTTGTTTTAATTAAGATAATTATGAAGATTATGTTCCGCGTAGTTTTCCCTCTAACTGAGCTCTTTCTATAGCCTATTCATTTTAAAAAAATGTGATTTTCGAAGATGAATTAATGGTTTAAATTTATTTTTTAAAGGTAAAGATATGAATGTTTGGTGTTTGAAAGAGAGTGTGATGAACGGTATGTGAAATAAAGGTTGACGTTGAATGTTTAGAGCAAGTGAATGAGTATGTCTATTTGGGAAGTCTGTTTGCGAGGGATGGAAGATTTGATAAGGACATTGAAAGAAGAAAAGTCGCCGGTGCTAGAGTGAATGGTGCACTTCGACCCATTGTTAGCAATAGCAGTGTTTCGAACATGGCAAAAACGCTAGTGCACAATACCAGTTCTGGTACCGACACTTATGTATGCAAGCGAAACTTGGACGTGGTTGAAAAAGGATGAGAGTGGAATAAATGCTGTGGAGATGCGTTCACTAAGAAGAATGGTTGGTAAAACGTCGCGAGATAGAGTGAAGAATGAGGATATCAGGAGAATGAGCGGATGTGAGAGGAGTGTTGTGGACAGAATGCGTGTAAACAAGTTGAGATAGTTTGGACATGTTGAGCGAATGCAAGATGAAAGGATGACAAAGAACCACGTGGCTTGATCACGTGGACCAAATTCTTAAGGACGGACGCGTGCTGAGTAAGAGAAATCGGCGTGCATGTATGAGAAACTGGATGAAAGTAGAGGAAGCGAAAGAAGTATGTAAGGATAGATCTATATGGCGTTCCGTTCTCTCTGCCTACCCCTCCTGGGACATGGAGTGAGGGTATAGTATAGTATAGTAAAGGGTTTTTCAACAAGGACTTTGTTTTTTAAAACAAAATAAAACAAAAAAATTTGATGAAGATGATTAAAATTTTTATTGAATTACAAAGAGAAAAGTTTGGCAATTATGCATGAAAAATGATATCTGACAAATGTCCACCACGAGCACGCTGACAGATGTCGATTCTTTCATCAAAGTTTTTAATCACTTTTTGGCAAAATGGCGGGACTATTTCGCTAATCACATCACGGATTTTGAGTTTTAAGGCTGCAATCGATTCGATTGGCTCCGTATAGACTCTGTCCTTAACATAGCCCCACAAAAAATAATCCAGTGGCGTTAAATCACACGATCTGGCTGGCCACTTAACAGCTGAGTTTCGTGAAATCATGCGATCGGGAAATTTGGTTTGCAATAAATTGATCGTTTCATTGGCTGTGTGACATGTGGCACCGTCCTGTTGAAACCACATGTCAGTGATATCCACGTCATCAATAATAGGCCAAAATTGAGTTGTCAACATCTTGCGATAGCGTGATCCATTGACCGTTACCGCATTTCCAGTCTCATCTTCGAAAAAAAACGGCCCAATCACGCCTCCAGACCACATAGCGCACCATACAGTGACACGCTGAGCATGCAACGGCTTCTCAATAATTGCTCTAGGATTTTCAGAAGCCCAAATGCGGCAATTTTGCTTGTTGACGTACCCTGACAAGTGAAAATGGGCTTCGTCTGAAAAAATGATTTTTTCAGAAAAAACAGCGGGTTGTTCCTGAATGAATTGAGCGAATCTACGGCGATTTGAATGGTCGTTCGGCTTCAATTCCTGCACCAGTTGAACCTTGTAAGGCTTCAAAGCCAAATCCTTACGCAAAATTCGCCATGTGGTGGTTTTGGATAACCCCAATTGTCGAGAACGTCGAGGAATTGACAAATTTGGATCTGCTTCAACACTGTGGCTCACGGCTGCGATGTTTTCAGTTGAACGACCCGGTCGTACACGCGTTGGTGTTAACACATTTTGTATCGAGCCTGTCGACTCAAATTTAGCGACCAAATTCTTAATAGCGGTCTCAGAAGGACGATTATGTTGTCCGAAAATATCACGAATTTGACGAAATGTCACTTTAGCAGAACCACCATTTTCATAATGGATTTTAATTATTTTAATGCGATTTTCAAGCGAAATTGAATTCATTGCAACAATTGCCAATGCATCCACTACGAATACGTCAAAAAATTAAATGTCAAAACTATCATGTTGCTGGTGTTGCCACAATTAAAAAACAAAGTTCTTGTTGAACAACCCTTTATATGAATTTATCGTTTTGTTCAGGAAGATAATTTTATTTATAAAATATGCTTATCTAGATATTGAGAAATTATAGAAGTATCTAAAGAAATATATGAACTGTATTAATGGACATGTAGCAGATAGTGAAAGTCGTGATCAAAATGAAAACATAAGTTATTACTTTACTACGGTGCACGAGAGAGACGTTTTTCGTCTTTACATAATATTGTCAAACTACTCAATTTCAAGACAATTGCGACGTCTCGTTCAAAATAATAATAATCATAATAAAATAAAAACGTGTATTGTTTTCATCCAATACTGATACTGTTAAACATAAAGTAGTATTATATTTGATGTAGGTATGCAATGAAAGTATAAACGTGTGTTTTGATAGAGTTTTTGTTGTTCAATCCTCTCTTTTTAGACCAGAAAGGACATAGAGGGAAAGGATTAAAGATAAATAAACTAAGTACGTAGGTAAATACTAAAACGGTTTAAATAGTTTCACTTTAATTCCAAGTAGAAAAAACATTGCGAAGAGTTAAACGAAATATTTATACAAGTACTGTATTATACATCACGTATGTAGTAGGTATTTACATATACAATGCTATAATGTATTCAAAATTATTATTCAGCATATAATATATGTAGGTATGTAAACATAATACACATTCAATTTAACACATTAGGGGCGAAAAAACCCGTTTTTTATTGTTCAAGTTTTTTTTTCTTTGTTTATTTTAAAAACACCAAATGTTGTCCAACTAAAGTCAGCAAATAATAAAATGCCGGGTAGGTAAAACAAAAACACGCCAACTCCGTTGTCAAACTATTTGTTTTACTTATCTCGCTGTTGAACAGAATTCAAAAGCAACTTTTCTAACTAACATCTTGTGTGTAATTTGCGCCCCAAAGACCGAATTTTCATAATAAATGGGTAGTTCGTTCCTTTGTTTCTGGAGTTGAATTTTTCAGCTGCACCGTGAATGTTTTCTAATAACAAAGAAAAAAATATTAATGAAAAATGCGTTTTTTTGTTCTGATTGTACGCCAAAATCATTTTACAAATTATATGATCTATCAGCAAAAACATGATTTCACTAAATACGTGTCTACTTCTTTTGCGGCGTACAGACAGCTGGATGCGAACGTCAATCATCAAGCATCAAGCAAAAATCTTGCGGCGACAATTCGGAGCATTCTCCGAAGAAATATTCGAATGAATGCCTTGGTTACGTCTCATGGATGGATAACGAAGGCATTCATTCGAATATTTCTTTGGAGAACGTTCCGATTTGTCGCCGAAAGATTTAAGATTATTGCTTGATGCTTGATGATTGATGTTTGGTTCCAGCTGTCTGTACGCCGCCATTGATGAATGTAAAATAAATTTTTTGTACAATAAAATATTAAAATGTAAATACATTTCTTTTGTACAAAATCAAGGAGAAAATTTATTTATACTTGGAGTTTTCTCTATTGCTTATAAAAATACATATTATGTTTAATAATAAAACATTTAAATATGTTTAATATAAAAATCGTAACGTTTGGTACTAAAATGAACACAAAAATTTTATTGAAGGTTTCAATATGTAGTTGGTTTAAAAACAAATTAAATTTTATAAAATCGGTTGTTTTAATAAAGATTGTAATATGAAAGTATGAGTGATAAAATGGATTTACATATGTTTAATATAAATTGATTCAAGTCAATACAATTTGATCAAATGTGATAAGTCACGTATTCTTATTATGCGAATTAATAATAGAAATCCCCTACCTAATCGCCATGTTTCATTAACAAAGACGAATGCTTTATACTTTACGAACTACTTAACCATTAGTAAAGGTGAGGCTTACTTATATCCTAAAACTTTATATACGCTCGTTAATACCTCAATAAACATTCATCTAGGTACCATAGTAAATATTTCACTTGCTAACAAATACATTAATCTTTCGCAATTCGGAATACTATTTGTATTAGACAAACATTCATATTATATTCATACACACCATCACGTCATCTCTCACCAATGGATTAGTCAGTTTTTACTTGCTGCAGGAGGCGATCTAGACTATAGGACATGGAAAACCCTAAATAGACTAAGATCTGGTGTAGGAAACTGCCGTGACAATAGAGAACGATGGGGCTTCTTACAAGAGGAATACGGAGCATGTGACTGTGGTGCAGCACAGACCATGCCACACTTGTTGGAGTGTCCATTGTGCCCTGTCACATGTACTATGGAGGACATTTTTGACGCATCTCCACCTGCTGTGCGTTTTGCACAGTACTGGAGATCAGTTTGATTGGTTTTTTCTGGGTTTCGACACGATAAATAATAAATAATTAGTCAGTGGATAAATAATTCTTCTTCTTCTTCTTCACGTGTCCTTCCTGGTCTCCCCGATGTCGACGACCATTTGAGAGAGAGCTTCCCTGTCCTGAGCGGCGCGGAACAGCTCCCCTACGGTTCTGACACCGGTCCACTCTCGAATGTTTCGAAGCCAGGAGAGCTGTTTTCTGGCGATAATAATAAAATAATTGAGGAGAAAAGAAAATGTCCTGAGTACAAAGCAGATACAAAAAGAACTCTAGACTAAGCAGTGTAAGATTGAGAAATCAATGTTACAGTGATACTAACACAGTAATACTATGTAGCTGCAATAATATATGGAGCTGTACTGCTATCGTCATCTCAAATTATTTTTATAAATATTACGTACAGTGCTAACAATTTACACTGAAGTTTTGAACCTTCATACAATACCTCCGTAATACAAGAGAGACGATGGTCCTGGCTGGGACATGTTTTGAGAATGCCCAATGATAGTTGGCCAAAAAGAGCACTGTTCTTCCGTCCGCAGGGGTTCCGTAGGCCAGGGCGTCCCTCTTTCACAATACACCGTTCCTATGACAACGATATCAGAGCGCAAGAAATGTCGTGGGAAGAGGTGACGCAATTGGCACAGAGACGCTCTGAATGGAGGAGGCTGGTTTCTGCCCTGTGCTCCCGAGAGGAGCGTTGAGGGCGATGATGATGATGATTTGAACCTTCAGTAGTCACATTTCGAAGAATCTCGCACACGATACCTTCGAATAAAAATCTAATACTTATATAAATGTCTCTTGCATATATTAATAAGCTAGTTTTTGATGAAATACATATCTTTTTAATAAGAAATAATGATCAATCCACGTCAACAGTATTCTTTTAGATATACTATTTTGTTCTCTAATATAAAACTGTGAATATTGAATAACCGATTCTGAATACAATCTTTTATAATATTAGTCATCATAACACAAGTCATATTTTAATCAAATTTAAACTTTTAAGATACCATTGTAATCCGTACACTAAAATTAATAATACCTGTCTGCATTCAAAGGAAAAATATAGATATTATTATATCAAGGATTTCGTGCTTGAAATTGTGTTGGCTGGAGAATTTATAAAGGAAGGAAATCTTTCTAGAAATGGTTTGACCTTATTCCGGTTTACATTCTTTGTTAACGAGAGGAACACGTGCAGACCTCAGCAAAGAAACTGAAGAACTTCTATTGAATTACAAACCAGTATTGCTTATAACTTAAATTCATGGTGTTCTGTTGATACATACTTCAAATTGATACCTACTAATATGATTCTTTATCATTATTAAAAAAGGTATATTGATAACAAGTATTACGTATCTACATTCATATACTTCAAAATACTTGTATGGGTTGTTGCAAGAGTTTTTTTTTTTTGTTATATGTTTAACGTGTAAAAGGCACACGCCGTGTACAAGTGATAAATAAATAATTAAATAAATAAAAAAGAGTAAATATGTAATCAAATTGATCAGAATAAAAATGTCATTTATGAAAATAAAACCATAATAATATACTCCCTTTTGTTGGAGTTTTCTTGTACCTAAATATATGAGGTGTGTTCAATAAATAAGGTGACTCTTAGTTTTTCTCAAAAAATATTTAGTTTTTCATATTAATCTAGTTTGTTCTCTTCAGTGAAATCCTTCTCAGATATTACAATACACTTGTGCTAGTGTGTAAACAGACGAACAAAAATTATATACAGATTCTTTGATTATTTTTTTTCAATGCCAAAAAATTGTCTAGCACATCAAAACACAGTCAATATGCGAAATGTCTAACGCACAGTAAATATGCGAAATGTCTACGCCGAAAACAATGTAAATGTGCGAAATGTCTAATAATATCAACATATATTTGGAACGTATTTATTTACGAACAAAATAAAAATTGAAAATTTTATGTAGGTGCGTAACACGCGAAATTCGAAAAGTCACCTTATTTATCAAACAAACCTCGTATGTACCAATCTAATATTTTGATATTAATATATTCGTGAGTGTAAAATAGTTCTGTTGTGATAACAACTTAACACTGTTTTTTAATACTCCTGTAGGATGTCATTGAAACGCTAGAAAATATTTTATGACATATTAAGACGCATGAATAATTCACTAATGATAAGGTTAAATCCTCAGAATTCTCGCAACGGCGTTAATAATACCTTGAACATGTCTTGAAATGATTTACATAAAAGTAGTTATGATTTGGTTATTATTATATTATTATACTTACCTGTTATATAAATATTTCACGATGGAATTCGCATTATTCATTTTGATTAAAACATTTTCATACTTCATTTCATATTCTATTCACGTGTTACAACTACATGGTATTAATTATCAGAATGTAGTAGTCTGTCTATTGAATTATCTACATACATCTTCGTGGTATCCTCTACAAATGGAGCAGCCAGGGAACTTACTGATGATGAAAAATCTATGTTGCAAAATGTTTTCTTCATTGTGCCACACAATATAAGATATTTAGAAAAGGCACAATACCGTATCGTTGAATTATTTTTAGTATTAATTTTACTTAACATATTATTTGGAAACTTTCGGAAAAAGGTTGATAAAGAATAAATCTCGAGTGACCTAAAAGTTTTCGAGTGACCTGTAAAAGGCAGGTGTTCGAAAAATAGAACATTTATATATTAAATTCAGCAATGAGGAACGTCATCCCTTCTGAGTCGTGATGGTATAGTGGTAGTAGGAGTATTACATATTTTTGATGAATTTTTATTTGACTCAAATAAAACACTGAATAACTAACAGAAAAAAATAGGTCTCTGTGGTATTTGAGAGAGTGCACCGATTAGTTTCATTAGTTAATTTAAAATATAATATTGATATAATAAAAACTAATGAAACATAATAATTTGTACGCTAATATTAATATTTTTCTCAACTGCATTATGAAAATGTTTCATTATCATGTCAGTTGTTCAAAGTTGAGACTAGCTGAAAATAGGGAGGAATGGAGAAGGAAATCGCAACTCGTTGCAGACCAATCCAATAGATTGTAACCCACTTTCTTAAAATATTATTGTTTACTTACTTTTCTTATAACTGCCACAGAAGATCAAGCAAATAAAATAAGTAGATATGTAGTTATATAAAGCCGCTTGTACATATTTGTTAGTTTCTCTTTTCTGTCACTCTTATTGGTCTCTAGAGTTTGGTGAACTATTACTGATACGTAGAAATATCGAAAAGGTAGATTCCTGTCAGAGTATGTAAAAGTACCTCATTCAAAATCACAATAATAATATTATTATGTGAATAGGGCATCCCCTTGAGAATTTCAATACAGTCTACAATACATTGAACAGCTTTCCTAATAATAATGTAGATGATTCTTTCCATGAAAGATTCCAAGAAATCCCATGAAGATAATCTTCTATATTTACGATGTTAATATAGGAAAAGGTCAAATTTCTAAACTGACTCAGAACCAATTTCGAACAGAATTTTTTTTGTTAATTTTTAATTCATTTTAATCTTAGAAAAAAATTAAGTGTTTGAAAAAAGTTGTCAGGTAGTAATAAAATATTATTTTGCAAAGACCTTTTTGATATGGAAGAGGTGTTAATCCTTGCCGAACATATTAAAAAAAACTTCATTTGAAAAAAAAATGTGTCCAACGAGAAGGTACGAGGGAGGTTGAATAGACATGCAATGGATTTGAGATTTATAGTTAAGAGTTAATCCGCAAAGAGTGATGAAAAAAAAATCGTTGTCGAAACTATCATACTAGAAAAAATGTAATAATCGACTTCAAATAGAAGTGGTTTTAAGATAGCTTACAATAGGTATGTATATCTTTATAAACAATAATTTGTGCAGCTATATATATACATTCGTATGGCGTGTCAGGTGCTATAAATCATAAAAAATCATTAAAAATATAATACAAATTATCAAAAAGATAAAATAAAATTGTTAAAAAATTGCAAAATATTTAAAATTTATAAAATTACTCTAGTATCCCTCAGCTAGAGATATATAAAAAAAATGTTTTCATTTTTTGATTAAATAGAAATATTTTCATAAATTGTATTTTAGTTTTTTGTTTACTATGTTTTTAATTAAATTATAAACGTCCTTCATTTATGACTTGGGGGCATTAAGTCGATTTATTTCAAGTCCTGAGATAAGATGATAAAATATTTTACTTGTAATTAAAAACGTCAAAACTGTAAGCTTATAAGCAAGAGTTTATATTAGAATTATTTTGAATTTTTAATTACAAAATACTCATTTATAATATTATCATTAAGTTGAATTTCTTCGTGGAATTGATTAACTCTCCCACTCTTTCCTAGAATAATAATAATAATAAGAACACTTTATTGATTAGAAAAAAATCACGAGCAATTGGCGAGCTTATTGCTTGAAGGCAATATCTTCCAGCTAACCAAAATAGTGTGTGATACTATGTGACAATGTGTAATCAATACTAAATGTGAACAGTTAATAGGTACTTAACTTAATTATAACTAATTACATTCATTAGTCTTAAGTAGAACATTATATGTGTCATGTTTCCTCTAATAAATACTACAAAATGAAGGATAAAGGCACGGGGAGGAACTTTTTACGGTAAGTCTATGGATTTTAGGTTATTCTTAAAAATGTGTAGCGTAGAGGAATTTTTTAATATTGCAAGGTAGATTATTCCACATTCTATTGCATGGGTCGTAAATGATGAACTGAAGAAGATTGTGGTGTGGGCAGGGACGGCAAGTAACTGGTTATTCTGAGATCTCAGAGGACGTCCATGTGAAGACAAGTATTCAAAACGCTTAAAAAGGTATTGAGGGGAATTGTGCTTTAGGATGTTGTAGAAACTCTTGTTAAAAAAGCTGTTCGGAGAATATCACGAGTAAGGCATTCAGGATTTACAATTTAGCGATGAAGTATATTATCGACGAACTGGATGTACTTCGTTCACAATCGAGACCCAATTAGTACATCATCGATTTGAAGAAAGGATATAATATGTACCTACCTATCCATTTATGTTTAAAGTAAGACTTGGGGATGAAAGTACACCCGAGAAAAGAGTGCAAATCAACGATTGAATTTACCCATTATAGCAGTAAAAGTTATCATATGAGTTTATTGTGCCAGCTACTTTAAAAACCTTACATTATTTTAAACATTGTTCAATAAATTAATTTATTATACAAATAAACAAGAATATACTACTCCACCCTACACTATTACGTATAAATAAAACACTGAATTCAAACGAAAGTATTTCTAAGAAGATTATTAAGACTCTCGAGACACAAATGATATTATACAAAAGTCTCAAATTTCCCTACAAAAAATAATACTTTTGGTGTAATGTAAATCACTACTACAAGATACTAAGCAGTACTTAAAACTCTAATACTGTTTTCCCAAATAGAACATTAATTAATTTCTATTGTTTATCAGCAGGTGGCTTTATTTTATGTTAGTACCAAAATCTTCTTATACCCATTATTTGTCTTATTGAATCGATCACTTATTAAGAATAATTGTTGACAGTTTAGTAATGTTAACACACTTTTGAATGCCATATACATAATTGTTTAATTTAATGTCACATTAAGTGTAGAGTAATTAATATATATATAATATAGTCGTTTTTTTGGAGATGTATTGTCAACAAAATTCATCCTGCAAAATACGCCAGAAGATTAAAACGATAAAAATTCTTGGATAACATAAAAACTAAAATAAGAAAGGTCTCAAATTGGCTGACATTTTGGTAATCAACTGTACGATAATGATAGATTTTTAATCTATTTTTTGTTACATAAGACTTTATGAGCTCTTCGATCATTTGGCCGATAAGTATTTCGTGTGAATTCCTTATTAATAATAAATAAGTAGTATAATAATTATTTGTAATATTTTGAGGATTTAATGTCGTTTGTAGTAATTTTCTTAATTACAAATATATACCTTTTTAAACACATGCCTTCAACTTTTTCTATTCAGGCTCAATATTTTAATTCGGTTTTGTGTAATCATTAAAACCTGTAATACACAAAAAGTCTATATAACTAGACATTTTAGTTAATGTGTAACTGGTCTGAATGTCTAGTTCATTCAGAATCAATCAGTTTAATGTGAATATTGTATTACTTTCTAAAGAGTCAATGAAATACCTCATATATATCAGGAAAGTTTTGAACCTTGATGAAAGTTGAAGTTCAATGCCATGTGATTTAAATTATTTATCTTGGAATCAGACAGTAGTATTAATTTGATTCTGTGACTCAACTTGCTTCGTGGGTGTTATTTATTTAAACAATGTTTAAGTTATTGAAACCTAGGAAATAACAAACACACGGTAGGTACTAAATTTTCATAACCAAACAAAAGCATTAGAAGTATAAATGTTAGTGAAATATTTTGTTTGAAGTAGCACAAGTTTTTTTGCAAACAGCAATATTTGTGTGGCTCGCTGTAAAATCAAGTTAAGTGAAAGCTGGAACAGAAAGAGAAGACAGTTCGAAAGAGACCACTTGAATCGAATTAACAACGGTATTATATAGCCCACATCGCAGCGAACAAGAGAGATGACTACGAAGAAGGACGTTTAAAAGATGACGGGACACCTAGTTTTCAAATGCATCTGTATAACAGAAGAAACATGATTCCTAATAAAAAGGTCGCTGATCTACTAAAAATGGAAGAAGAGGTTTTGTGGAAGAATTATTTAGTTGATACTTTATCGAATCAGTTAAGGTAATCGATGAAAACAAATATTGGTTATAGAGATTCTATTTTAACGGTGTCAACTTTGTGAAAGTTCATTTTTATTATATCGTCGATCTAACTTGTAAACCACGTAAATCCCGATTTGGCCAAAAGTGACTTTTTGATACCAATCAAATGTACGGTTTACTCCTCACCACTGTGTGAAACTTTTATTTTCAAATTATTGAAATTGTTTCAAAAAATGATCATCAAAAAACACGCAAATCCAGTCCATAGAACAATATAATTCGCAAACCTCTCAAATCCCAATTTACGCGCCTTTTGTACGACAGATATTGGTTGAGTGTTGCCGCCTGGTATAAATTTCTTTGCATTGTGATTCGACCATATTTAGAAGTTTCGGTGTTGTTTTTTTTAGAGAGAGTTGAATGAGAATAATCAGTATTTTGAAAAAAAAAATACCAGGATATAGGAGATTAATTAAAAATAGATGCAAATATCAATTAACAAAGAAAGGAACTTTGAAATTTGCAACGTTAGATGACGATGAGCGGAGAAGTTTGCTGATTTTTGGTCAACTAACTGGGGCCAAAAGAAGACTTTTATAAACATGATGGTTAAGTCAGTAAAATCGGGTTAGTTGGAAGACATCGCATTTTAGTTATAAACTCGCCCTCTGTACATTGAATTGTATAAATGATATTTTCTATGTTAATTTGTATTATTGTAAACAATGTATAGTGAAGAATAAAATAAATAAATAAATAAAACAGATAATATTCGCAAGAGAATTCACATAGATATAATATTATGTGCATTTTTTAATTATCTTCCTAAAAATGAAGACAACATTATACTCGTATTATGTAGTGTACAAAATAATGTATTGAACACACTCGGAATAGGGGAATGATCGGTCAAAAATCGGAAAGATAATTTTAGGAATTTTGAAGTTTCCAAAATTTCTCAACATTAATTTGTGGAGAAAAATTATTAACTTATGAATGTTATTAATCAATTGTTTTCACTGTAATTCCATTAGAGTTACTTTACCAGAACCTTATCTCTTTCCTGAATGGCGTTCTAAGTCACATTAAGGTATTATTTTTTAATAAAAAAAATGGTTCAGCTATTTCAATTTAAGTTTTACAAAGTCTTGAGAAAAGGAAAACATATCTTTTTTCAAACTAAAAAAGGACAAATGTTAGACATGTGTCCATATTTGCGAGCAGTGTTATTATTTCGAGATTCAGCTCAAAATTAAATTTCTCAAACCTATACCTACTACAAAGGCAATTATTTTTGTTTTGACGATTTGACCATTTCACAAAATATGGTTTTCCAGGGACATAAATGTGCCAGCAGAATTTATAAATATGTGCAAGTTTGAATGTAAAAATTTGAGACGTCCAGTGTAGAATTTTTGAGTTTTGACAAATTTTAAATAATCGACAGTGCTCATTTCTCGAAAACTTTATACCTGGGGAGAAAAGTTGAGGATTTAGTAATTTGAATGGTATAATAAAATACAAATTATGATTCCAGATACCTGAGCAATTCTACCACAAATGTTGTATCATAGCCTCATTAATGTCGGAGAAAGTATGACGAGTTGAAAAGGATATTACCGAAGGATTTTTGAACTTACTATAACAATTTATCACATTAAAATAGATTATAGGCTGGTAGGACGTTCATGTGTTGAGCACATTGAACAGGAGAGCATGCATGAGGAATTGTATGACAGTGACGGAAGCGAAAGATGTATGCAAGGATTGAAGGAAGTGGCGTTCGATCCTTTCTGCCTACCCCGCGAGGGAAGCGGCGTGATGGTATGCATGTATGTATATATATAAAAAAATAATATTTGTCATCTTAAAATTATAAATTAAGTTCTTGTTTCACTTTGATGTTCTTGTTTTCCCATACTAATACTCTTTGTAAAACTAATAAATCCCGTTCCAGTACAAGAGAGTTAAGAGTGAAAAACTCTTAAATCCAAATTATTGAAAAAAAAGTATGGACGCATTTATATTTTTGATTATTTTTAATACAAATCATACTATACTATACCCTCACGCCGTATCCCAAGTGGGGTAGGCAGAGAGAACGGAACGCCACACAGATCTATCTTTACACACTTCCTTCGCTTCCTCCACATTCATACAGTTTCTCATACACGCACGTCGATTCCTCTTACTCAACACGCGGCCGTCCTTGAGAATTTGATCCACGTGATCAAGCCACGTGGTTCTCGGACGTCCGCGCTTCCTCACACCTTTTCTTTCAGACAAGTATATCCTCTTTGTCATTCTTACTTCGTTCATTCGTTCAACGTGTCCAAACCACCGTAGTTTATTCACGCGCATTCTGTCCACAACACTCTTCTTGCATCCGCTCATTCTTCTAATATCCTCATTCTTCACTCTATCACGCAGCGTTTTACCAACCATTCTTCTTAACGATCGCATCTCCACTGCATTTATTCCACTTTCGTCCTTCTTCAGCCACGTCCATGTCTCGCTTGCATACGTAAGTGACGGTACCAGAATGGTATTGTGCACCAGCATTTTAGCCATGTTCGACACATTGCCATTGCTGACAATGGGTCGAAGTGCACCGTTCACTCTAGCACCGGCCACTTTCCTTCTTTCAATGTCCCTATCGCATCTTCCATCCCTCGTAAACATACTTCCCAAATATACATACTCACTTACTTGCTCCAAACATTCGTCACCAACTTTAATCTCGCAAATCGTTTTTTCATTCTCTCTTTCAAAAACAAGAACTTTCGTCTTCATAACATTCATTTTCAAACCATTCAAATTGCAACTATCATACACACACGTAACAATCTCTTGTAAGTCCCTTTCACTCTCAGCCATTAACACCAAATCATCTGCGTACATCAATGCATTCACCCGAAACCCATTCAGCTCGACACCAACATCCATCTCTTTCACAGGTCGCATACAGTAGTCGAAGAATAAGTTGAACAGCCACGGAGACATGACACAACCTTGCTTCACTCCCTTGGTGAGGACAAACCACTCCGAGAGAGTATTATTTACCCTCACGCATGCGGAGCTTCCCACATAAAGTGAAGATATTGCGCGGATCAACCGGCTGCTCACCCCATACTCCGACAACACGCGCCACAACCTTTCCCGGTCCACTCGATCATATGCTTTCTCCAGATCCACGAATGCACAAAAAAGCCTCTGGTGTTTACCCAGAAACTTCTCTATAACCATTCGCAGGGAGAAGATCTGATCGGTGCACCCTCTGCCATTCAAAAAAGCTCCTTGCGCATCCCATATCTTACACTCAGTTATCTTTCGTACTCTCTCAATCAAAATTCTACCATACAATTTCCCTATTGAGCTCAGCAAGCTAATAGCCCGATAACTCCCGCATTCAAGTCTAGAGCCTTTCCCTTTGTACAGGGGGCAGATGATAGCCCTCCTCCAATCCTCTGGTGTGACGCCTTCTCTCCAACAGTCGTTGAAAAGCTCCAAGCACCACGCGAGAGCCCCCGGTCCACCAGACTTGATGAGCTCAACGGCAACACAATCATACCCTACAGCTTTACCGCACTTCGCCTTTTTTATAAATTTTATCTAATACATTTCATCTAATACAAATTTAGCTTTATCTAATACAAATCATACGCAATGGAAAATAATTATTAAATGTAATTGTTAAAATTTTAAAATTCCTCCCCATTTTAATAATAAATAGTTTTAACCTTCTCCTGTAAAAAATGTAAATTTGAATATATGAGGTTTACAAGTTAGACCGACGATATATATATATATATATATATATATATATATATATATATAATATTATAAAATTATAAAATATTATAAAATTATAAAAACAACACAACACTGTTTACTTTCACTATATTTATTTATTTTCGGCAGAGGCCTTTCGGACTTAGTCCATCTTCAGTGCCTTATACTTGAGAACCTTATACTAAGTCCGAAAGGCCTCTGCCGAAAATAAATAAATATAGTGAAAGTAAACAGTGTTTGTGTTGTTTTTATAATTTTATAATATTTTATAATTTTATAATATTATATATAAAATAAATATTGGTTACTTTTCTAGATTATATTAAGAATATATAGACTGAGACGTAAGAAATTGTATCAAACAATTTTTCATAAGACAAAGAAATAAAATAATACAAACAACGATAAATGTCAGGCTTAAAACATTTAAAAACTAATATTTCCGACTTATAATATCAAAGAGGAAACAGAATAAAAGAACAATCGAAATGTTTTGCTTACATAGTTGATTTAGTTTCAAATAAAAATCTTTCTTTGTATAAATGTACAATCAAGGTATTAGCCAAAAGTGGGCTACTCAGCAGATTAACTGTATGTAATGAAAATGCAGGATTTCTTCTCCGCGTCACATCTAATATTTTACGGATACTTGTACTAAAAAATTACAGAAATAAGTGAAAGACAAATTTTTGTCGTACAATGGAAGACGCGATAAAATTTGTATATTGGTAGGTAAGTAGAAACAGTATTGCTTGTTAGATTATACTTGAATATTTCTTTCTGTTCATAATAATATTAAACACAATAATAATATAAATAAATCAAGGAAGATTACGTGTGACGTTTCTTTTAAATGTACTTATGGAGAGAGAGGGTTGGAAGTTGTGCATTTAGAATAATAACCAAGTTATGCAAAGCATTATTGAATTTAGCCGCGATGCGGTTTAGAGGAACGATCGGTTAAGCGGAAGTGGAAGTAATAATATAATATAATAATTTTTTAATATGAATAGAATGTTTAAGTTTGAAAATTGGAGAATTACAAAATTCGATTAATGTCACCACCGTTACGACGATCAGTATTTATGTAAAGCGTATTTATGTAGTTTCTTTAGTATAAATGTATCCCTACCATCATGGCATCTCGCACAAGCGGAGTATCCAATAGAACAATTGTATGGCATACACCAATGTGCCAATGAAACATTGAAGAGGTGTGGCATACCTCATTGCTGAAGTAAATTTGTTAAATGTTTGTTGTGATATTTTTCGATAATTTGCCTTTTACACTTTTACAGGATACTTCAAAATTTACACAAAAGTGTGGAAGATTTACCAAGGAATATTTTTTTCATTTTCAATGATATCAAAATATGTATATAACTTTTGGATATTTGCAGAACTTCTTTATCTCAATTTTTGTAAACCTAGTTTTTAGATACTGAAAGTGATTTCAAAATTGTAAAAAAGAATTGGAAATTAAATTTATTCTGTTTTTATTAATTTATTTATTATTTTTGCCCATCACTGTTATACAAACTATACAGTCCTATTATTTTTTATAAGTAAAACAATTGAAAATAATATGACGATATGCAGTGGCGAGATTATCTCCATTTTGTGATTTTTTCATTTAACCACATTGCAGTAAGACTTTGACTATGTGCATAGTTTTACGTATGTAATAAATTAAACTACTAACCGAAATATACTCGTAGTCTAGGTTAATCGACATCTAACTGCGCTTTATTAAAGTTTAAAATGTCCCATTTCTCTCAAGTACACACCTTACTATAATAGCTATCTGTCTATACTTTGCAAGTAAATACCAGTCGAGGGAAATAAAGTTTGATGTTTTATTTAAATCAAGCTTTGACGCATACTTTCAAAATCCACTGTTGTTATTGTGTCCGAAGAAATTTAACAACACAAACAAAAATGTTATTCTTTGATACAACTTATTAAATTTCATTTTCACCTTCATTTCAGTCACTGGTGTATAAATATTATCAGATGAATATATTTAAATTTCAGCTATATCCTTTGTAATGTATACAACAACTTCGAGGATTGTACCCTACTGTACCATAAAATACTTGTAACATTTAGTGCGTCATCACTTTTAACAACGAACACCAAGAAATTGTTTTTCTTTTTTTATCCCGTAATATAATTCCAAGTAAGTAGAATATATAAAAGTACTAAAGAAGTAGAATATATCAAGTAAGTAGAATTTTAGGGTTTCTGCCCTATGCTCCCGAGAGGAGCGTTGAGGGCGAGATGATGATGATTAAGAGAATATATAAAAAAATAATTGCAAACTGTTATAATTTTGTACATAGCCGTTTATTTAATCAATACATAAATAAACTCTGCAGTTCTTCAAGACTCTAATTGACGTAAAAGGATAGTTCTCGTTTAATGGAAATGGTCGATAGCCTGATAGTAGAATGTCAGTCGATGAACATCTCTTATCTCACACAAGATAAATATCGTCTTTACAAGTGTGGTGGCATAAAGTATTTTGTGACCATTTTACAAGTAACTATTAGATACATTTTATATTTAGGACATTCAAAAACTTTTAATGTATGATAATATTTCCCACAATAAATAATCATTGATTTAATTATAAATTCACTCGTGTACTTTACAGTGTTAGTTTTTCAGTAAATTTGTTTGAAATAATAATATAAGTAGGCTTGCGGTTATTCCACATCGGAGGTTTTATTCAAATGCTATGTATTTTCAATTTACGAAACACATGTTATCCACGACACAAAACGTGTACAAATCCCTGGATCAAGATGTAAACCTTGGTTTAGTACTCACAATAACTGCTGCGAATTTCGTGTAAGTACATTGATGATACGACTAAATAGACTAATAAGTTTCTACATGGATAATACCAATCTACACACGTTAAATAAACTTTTTGTAAATAGTGTGTTACTCTTATGAACACAAAAAAGGAATTAATTATTGACACACTAACATCACCTATGTTAAAATAGGTCAATTTTGGATTTGTTTGTTGAGCAACAGAAATGAGACTTCTCCTCCAGTATTTGTCTTTACGGCTGAAATCATAGTAATCAATGAAACTATTCGTATAATCGTTCTCAATCTGACCAAACCGATTATTCTAATAGATTCTCTTAGTGCATTAAAACTTATTTCTTCACGTCTTGGTAAAAATGCCAATAATCACTAACTAGTTCATAAATCATCATACAATAATAAAATAATATTAACTTCTCATGGAGGCATAGAAGGCAGTGAGAAAGCAGATGAATTAGCAAAATCTACCAGTTCTGAGCGTAATTTATTGCGCTCTCGTGTACCCCTATCCAAAGACATTTTACTAGTTACTTTAAAATCTAAGACCGTTTGCCTCTTAATAGGAGCAATGAGAATATCCAAAAGTTCAAAGAGGTTTATTTTATAGAACCCAAATCCCGTCCATGCCATTCATGGTTTAATAAAAGTAAATACTCTAGAACTGGTATTTCAATAATATCCAGAATGCGTCTAGGTTACTGAATTGTGGCTGACTGCTGTGGCTTCACCGGTTTGGCATTACCAATAGAGGATACTGCGAGTGTGAATTAAATGTTAAGACTCTGGATCTCGTTTTCTTTGAATGTTGAATTCGTTCGAACGAACTTTTAATATGGCTCACTTATTATCTCTGAACTCCAGCAAAACATATACCTATACTTAAATAAAATCCTTTAGAAGATCGAACGAAATTAGATTATAATATAATTATTTTATTATTTTATCCCTCTTAGTGCATCTTGTAAATTAGTTTAAAATTATTAAATTTCTCAGTTTTTTTGGTAGATAGCATTATCTTTTTTAAAGGCCACTCATATAAGTAGTATGAAAAATTTTCGGAATAGAATAGGCTGTTTTTTTAATATTCTGTGCTTCATTTACAAGGGTATATTATTTTGAACAGGATGTAAAATGTTACATTTTAAAATGTTGCGATTCAATTTCATTGGTGAGTAAACAAGGTATTTGAAGCAAGCTGTCTTCATTACTATTACACAGTGTTCAGAGGAATGATTAATGAGTTTAGTCAAAGTGAACAGTACAATTTATAATATAATAATAATATACTAACTACTCAAACGATAAAGTAGATAAATTGCACGGCAGAAAGACTAGGCACTTGATTTTCTGAACATCATTACAAAAAGTTAGTGAACAGAAAGAATGTTTTTATTACTTCCTTCATTGAATAGAAAACGTATTTTGACGTGAACGAACCTTTCATATTATAACTATGAACATTATAATCAATTACGCAACCATTGATACCTTAATTATCTCAGTGTATAAAAGCAATTCGTGTGTAAATCAGACAACCAAAATAAAGTTCAAAACTTGTCAGTAAAAGGTTGTTGAAAGAAAATTATATTTATTTTACAAATCTAGTCACATCGCCAATTGTACATATTTATGTAAGTAGTGATTTTTATACAAAACACCTAATGGAATTAATGTTCTACCACTTCAATATAGTCTGGTTAGTTGGAGTCAGGTCTGGGTTAGTTGGAAGATATCGCGTCCCTGCGATAAACTCGCCCACTGTGCAAAATGTTTGTTTATACCATGTTGTACCTAATCTCATTCTTTTTGTTTAAATATTTTGTACAATAAAGTTTATTATTATTATTATTATTATTATAGTCTCAATAAATGAGATATCGAATGACGTGAATATACATTTACTACGTTGCTCCCTAAAGAATTTCGGATGACAAATAAATCAACAGAATAACAAGTCACAACTTGCACAATCATAAAATGCATGTATGTAGGTGATTAAGTATAAAGTTGCATTTAATAATTAAAACATATGTAGGTCACATGTGATTTAAGTTCACCGCATACTAAACGAGACATATATTCGGAGAGAATAATATATTAATGTAATGGAGTGCAAATGGTTTTGTGGAAGACAGGATGCTTTTCGATAACATATGTTCGGAATGCGCACGTAATTCAAAATTGTAGAATATTGGATTATTTCACAGATATATCGTAAGGAAAACCATAATCTACATTGCACTTATTTAAATTGTTTTATAATGATAATATATGAAGGAATAAAATACATATTTTGGTTATTTCAACTTCCTAAAATAATGAAAATATTCTGTAAGAGTGACCCGTTTGAGGCAGTGAGCCTACAATAATGAATATTAAATGTTTTCCCTCAAGCCTTTTTGTTTCATCTTGCGACTTTGAATTATTTACTAGACAATTAATTAAGTTCTTAATCGTATTATTAAATTATTCCAGTGTAACGAGAAAATGACATTTTAAACAAGTACTGCTATACGGAGTAGTAATAATATTATGCTTATTAGGACTTGCAATTTTATTCTAAAATTATTTTATAATATGTATAGAGACGTTTTGCAACGGCAAGTCCATAAATAAGTAGGTACATTAACAGTTTACAAACTAATAAGAAAGAGAATGTAAAATACGCCAGGAAATCGTTAACTGCGAAAGCAATTACATAATTGAAATCACCTATATTTGTATTATATTGTATAGTAATAGTGATGTTGTGGAATGTGTTATCTTGAATTTAGCTGTTGATGTATTACGAACATTGTCTTGTAGTGAACAACTTGTTAACTTAGAACTGTATAGTGTGTTGAGAATATCTAACTTGTAGGGATAAGCTTAGCAATTTATTGATTTGTAGAAGAGTCTATGAGTACGTGATGAACAAATGTCCTTAAGGAAATGTTATTCTGCACATAAATACTAAGTTAGTATCTTAAAAGAAAAGTTTAAGTAGGTATGAAATGAAATTATATCCGAGTGATTAATTCTATAGACTATTTAATAAATCCATTTTACCGCTCACAATAAATTTCGTGAAACCAACCTAATGAAACGATTTCTATTGATTTATGAATAAAGTTAGACATTATTGCTACCTAGAACGATAAGTGCAATAAAAATATGAAAAATTCACTGCAATAAAATTGAATAATCCTATAACGTTTTTTTTCAGTATATTGACGTTTTCTCGAGATTGGATCTAAGATATAGAAGGTATTTTATATGTCAAGAAAATATATAAAAAAAAAAAAAAAAAACCTACCTACTTTGAAAGTCCTATTATTTAAACGTAATTCAGATGAAATCAAATTTATATTGAAATTAAATATTGATAACTACTTTTTTGTAACTCTGTTTTAAATTACTAGAAATTTCAATTCACTAATATATTTACTTAAATTTTGTTATTTCACTTAATTCTCATATCTAAAGTTGAAATTTCTAATTGCAGAGTAATATTAGGCACTCTTTTACACTGAAAAATAAAGTGTGCCTACGTATTATTAAGTTTGGTAGTATTCTTCTTCTTACTGTGCCATGTCAGGTCCCCCCGACGTTGGCGAAAACCTCCCTGTCCTGTGCTGCTCTGAACAGGTCATCCACTGTCCGGATTCCGGTCCACTCCCTAATGTTGCGCAGCCAGGACATCTGTTTTCTGCCAACTCCCCGTCTTCCCTCTATCTTGCCCTCCAATATAAGACGGAGGAGACGATACTTCTCCCCACGCAGCACGTGACCCAAATATGAGACCTTCCTCACTTTGACAATCGACAACAGCTCTCTCCTGGCTCCGTCTCTCCTAAGTAGGTACTTCGATGTTACCTCTATTTGGTAGTATAAGTAAAAAAAAAATGTTCGTTATATTATTATGTACTTATAAGTATCATCTTTGAAATACATAGAAGGTTTGTAGTTTTTATCTATTACTGAAAATATATTCAATACAATGAAATAATTTCAAGAGGCTTTTATAAAAACTTTAAAAATTATCTAATAATATCAAGTTTTATGGTTTCACGCTATAATATAGACTGATTGGAAAACTTAATTGAAAGCTTAAATTGAAAAAAGGACGGGTAACAAAAAAATTATATACCTAGTGAATTTTTCAGTTCGTTGATTGGCGTTGTGTTAGCGTCTCTACTTACTTAAGATGTGGGGGTGGGGGTATGTATGTAACGTCTTTTGATATAATAATATTAGAAGGAAGCCGTAAATATATCACCGCCAGATAGTTAAATTAACCAGTTAACAGAATGGCTAGGTGGTTCTTTTAACACCGGCAGTTAATTGAATATATTGTTTACACAAAACATATTGTTTAATCCTCCAACGCTAGCGCCACCGTGCCAAATCAATGAACTTAATTTCAAAAATTTGCCTAGATTCGGTTGAATAGAATGTTGATCATTTGGCGCGTCATTATGGCTCAACGAAGTAGCAAAATCGATAGCTGGCATTAATTGACAAACCGCCTAGCCAATCAGTTAATTGGCTAATCTACTTATTAGGAGGTGGCATATTTACATGACAAAGTTATATTTTATTATTATATTAGAATAAATATAATATAAATTATGAAGCAAAACATTTACTTAACATTTCTTCTTCTCAATATCTTAGTTATTTCGGGTTCCATCACGAGATTCTTTTTTGTAGTTCGTTATCCATCATAACTTTTAGAATCTCTGTAAATCCAAACCAAAACACTATGTATTGAAAACCCGTTATTTTTTGGCAACTTGATTATTTTCTCCCGCCTTAATAATATCTCAGAGGTGACCTGTAGATACACATTTTACATTTTATATTAATTACTGAATTGGTTTCATACATTGATAGTATAAAAGAGAAATAAGACAATGTTTTTATAAAATTATTAATTTTTACACGGCTGAATCCTTGACATGTTAAACAATGATAAAAAAAAACTTGGAATACGAAAATAGTAAAATATAGTTACACCGATATCTGTCCTTCATTCATACTATCACGGCATTTGCAACAAGTAGGGTAGCCTGATGATAAAAGAAAATACATTCAAGACTGGTGGCATATCTCATCGCTGATTGGAGGATATTAAATATCTTAACGTGATGTTTTACGATTATCAGCTTTTTAAAGTAGAATACCTGAAAACTTACAGAAAATAATGGGATATTTATTTTTTCCAGAACTCCACAAAATAATCGAAACCTTCAGTGTGAATATTATTGTAGTAAAGTAACTGTTGTAATTATTATTATTCTTGGTAGTTACATAGACAACATGACATAAAGAAAAGGATGTTTTTGGTCTGTTAGATTATAAAGTGTAATGGGTGACCTTTTGCCATAGATAAAACCTTCTTATAAAATATGGATAAGGTTTACGATGTAGGTAGATAAAAATAGACTCCAATACGGGAAGTAACGTATAGAAATGTGGTACTTTATCTTTTATTTATCTAAAAATTTAGCCTTGTATTAATTTTGTTATTCCACCCTAATAACATCCATAGTGGAAACATGTACATAATAATATGTTTGTTTAACACTTTTCATCTCTTTCTCTTCTGTCGTTTCCTCAATTCTGGGGGTCGTGATCTATGAAAAGCGCCTAGATAACAACCCTGCACCATCCATTTATGTGACAGTCTGCTTGATCTGATCAGTCCAATGAATTGTTATTCTGCTTCATGGTCTTTAACCTGGCGTGGTTCTCGCCATAATCAGCTTTCAATACTCTCATCTAATCTATATGTGATGTATTTTAATATAATAAAGAGGATGTAAATAAATAAAGAGTAATGTAAATAAAGAGGAGCCTATTCGTAAGCATTGAGACACCTAATACTTTCTCTCTCTCTCTACCCTGCAAAGTGATGCATACTTAGGGTTAATCCATACCTATCGTTATACATATTATATATAGATATTATATTCTCGAAACGATAAATAAATACACTTAAGATGTTAATAAACGTTTTATCGACTTTAAAAGTAGCGCCCACACATTTCGTTTATTTTTGTGCTTTGGGAGTGCAAGTATTCCCTTTATGACAATCATTTGAAATCAATTTAAGAATCTTAATTTTATGGTAATTCCTCCCTAAGGTGACATTCCACGTTCATAACAGTTAGAATTCAGAGTTATGCTGTACAAAACATTTATATAAGTATTCCTAAAGCAGATAGGTAAAAATATAAGTTGATACTATGTAGAAGTTGGGTATTGGAACGACAAATGATGGAGAAGAATGAAATTATTATTAGCTGAACCGCAATCGTAGTATGAAACAAGACTCGTAATGGGAGCAGATATTACTTAGATATCTCAATAATCTTTCATTCTAACTTGACTGTACATAATATAATGTATCATACAGATACATACTCTGACGTATAATGAGAAATATAAGACTGTTTAATTTACTAGTATCTTGAAGTAAAATCTTTATGATAGTGTTTACAAAATATTTTATTTTACACACTAACAATTATTATTTTGTACAAGCGCTTTTATCAAGCTCGCTTGACATTATCAAGAGAACTCTATTTAAATTTATGTAACATTTCACATACTTTTAAACTTCTTAGGAATATTTTCAACATATGACAGTCAGAGCACATCACAAATGAGACTACATGCTAGTACATTCGCCAATAATCCACGATACAATGATGAGTGATATTTAACGAAAACAGCACTGTTCTTTAATCCAAAAGTTTACTGACTGCCTGGATGTCTTGTTTCCACAATATACCTTCTCATAAAAAGTATATCAGATCGTTAGGCATGTCGTGGAAATTGGCGCAAAGATATTCTGAATATAGAATGCTGACTTCTGCTCCGTGAGATATACAAAATCTGTTATCTACTTACATTCAATATTTTTTTAATCGTCCTTATTACATAAAATATAGGCACATTCTAATCATTAACAATTCACAATTCACAATCACTGGCACTGTGGCACATCTCACTGGGCTTTCGCCTGTGTTGAGACTGTCAGCGACAGTATATATTTATGGGTAATAATAAATCAAATGGTGTTTGCAAATTCAGGTTTTTGGTGTGAGCATGAAATTACTTTAATGATTTATAAAGGAATTTGTACATATATGCCAAGTTTTTAATTAATTAAGTGAGAATTTGGTCTTACTTTACGATGTAGAAGCGTGAACTCGGACGGTCGAAGCTAATATTATAATAAACCACTTTGAAGTGCTTAAAATGTGCATCTACGGTAGAATGCTAAGAATATCTAGAACCGATGTGATAACAAACAAACGCTGATGTATAACGTTCTATCCCATGCGAATAGACAACTGTTCACCATTGTTAAACTCCGTAAAAAATCAGTCAAGTAATTAGAGGCAACAAATACACTGTAATACAGCTCGTCATGAAGAAGATAATCGAGGGCCACAGAGGGATCAGCAGAAGACAGCTCTTTTAGCTTCGAAACATCCAAGAATGGATTGGCGTCTGAACTATTTCACGCCACACAGGACAGAAAAATTTCTTCACATCTGATTGAGTCTCTCTGATAATATTAGTCCTTCCATTAAATTCATTAAATAAAACCTTAAAATAATATTGTTTATTATCATAATTATTGTTAATATTATAAATAGAATTTACATGAAATGTGATGAAAACAAAGTAATATCTTTTTAAGGATAGTTTTCTGATTGCATAAAAATTATCAGTAAAATCGTAGATTTACGAAATACGTCATTGTTTTAAACCTACTTAGTAAAATGTTAATAATGTTCACCATAGGCCTGGAAGTACTTCGTGTTTGCACGAACAAAATTATACAGGAACATACGAGAAAACGGGATTACGGTAAAGACCAAAGTGTAAGCCATAAAACTCTGCGAACTATTGAAAATCTAAATTATAAATACCCATTATGTACTTTGTTAGAACATTTACAAGCTTTTGGATACATATTTATTTACCTTTCCCCGTAGTACAAACTACTTAAAACTTATTGGAACAAACAATGTTGATAGAAATTCATATTTTGTATTATCTATCAAAAAGTGGAATATTTTGTATAGTTATTTAATAGATGTACAATACTTAAACTGTTTCATAGTTTTGTATATTGTTAGGTCGTTAATATAATCGACCAACAATTAAGAAGTCTAATTTAATTATCCATAATCATGCTCAAATTGTATTATCCTAATAATGTAGATTAATTAAACATACTGCATTATATAAGATTTTCTAATCTGAATAGTTTGCATAAGAAAATGGATGAGCGAACCCAAACTTATAATTATTCCAGTTATTCCCGCTAGGGTGTTGAAAATAGTAGGAAAGTAGACAATATGAGTATAGGTGGAAAATCGGTATAGAAATCAGAAACTGCTCCCTAAAATTGTTTTATAAAAATTATGAGATCGGGAATATTCTTAAATTTCTACACCAAATGAAAAATTTGACGATCGACGGTAGAAATTTGAGAAGTTTTTTCAAACTTCAAGAAAGAAATTGCGAAGTATTAAGAAAGCCTTTAAAATAAGACCAAATTCATTAGAGACATGAGTTAACATGACTAGATTATCAAATAAAATAAAATAAATATTTATTATTTTTGTTTCGTGTTACTGTTGAGTAAGACTAACGCACGACCGGTTTCGCGGACTCCGAGTTCGCATCATCAGGTGCTGATCTATAGTATAGATCAGCACCTGATGATGCGAACTCGGAGTCCGCGAAACCGGTCGTGCGTTAGTCTTACTCAACAGTAACATAAAACAAAATAATAAATATTTATTTTATTTTATTTGATAATTTAAAATGAAGTGTTACAAAGTAAATGCCGATACAATTAATAACATGACTAGCTTTAAAATATCCGTGGAACCTATTTATATAATTTAAAACGATCGACAAGTAGCATGAAAGTATTGAGGAAAACAAACTCGAGCTTAAAGAGTATAAATCTGCATTCCTAAAGGAAGCTCACATAATGCATGTGTACCTACCTTGTACAACAAACCAACCTAGTTGGTCCTGGTTGACTAGGTCGAGCGAGGGATAATGGGCTCAATTCTCGGAGTGAACAGAATGTTTCTGCTCGTTTCCCTAACTCCAGCACCTAACTTTGTAAAAATAAACGCTTAATTATAAAAAAGGTCCTAAAACTATTGACAAGGGTTTTAATGTAATCTCAATTAGGATCTGAAGTAAATAACTGCTAGAGTAGATGAATGGAAATCAACTAGCCAAGACGGTAAATATTGTTGATATATCGTTTTTGACCTTATAAGCATCAAATCTACGTATGAAAAATTACCATAATCGAAATAACTGAACAATTCTTTTATAATATGTACTGCGCCTTGATATTTTTCCAAAGAATAAAGTATTTGAGAGTAAAAAGATAAAAAAAGATCAAACGCCAACACCAATAGCTACTATACACACGTGAAAGTTTTGATATTACATGCTTATAATTTATTGCATAAATTTTCTTGTATAAATATAGTCACCTCATAATATTTTGAACATTCCTAGAGTTTTCACCACGTTTGAAGGTATATTATTTATTTTTGGGGTGCTATATTATTTATAATATTTATTTTGCTTTAGGGTTTCTCCCTTAGATTTATGTACATTTTTTTCAATGCTGCTCTGTTAACGTCTCGTGTGAATGATATATTATTTCTTATGAAAAATATTGTATCCGAAAATATAAACATACACACCTAGATACCATAATACATATATCATCATAAGATATAACGTATTGTGGTATTTGTCCCTTGATTATGCATACCTATACATATATGGGGTAATAAGAATCATTATTTTAAATTTTTCCGATTTTACCTTAAATATATCTTCTTATTTCCCGTCGGTCTCGAATTTCTGAAAACTATGACCATCACGCCTCATAAGTAATCTATTGTATTTCGTCGTTTCATCTTGTTGGTGTGCTGGTGCATGATTTTTCTTGGTCTCACTTCCATTGTACAAACCATCACCTACATAAAAAGAATAGATAAATAGTAAATTACATTTTAAATTAAGTTAAAGATTGTTTATTGGTTTTATTTAACGATTTTATAAATACGTTAAGGCACTATTCGCTTCATGATTTTTATCTCTCTGTCTTAGAAATACACATAATTCTTCTTGAACTACATATTAATGTTCTGCAGATGCTCCTTATTCATCAAATAATTAACAACTCCCAGTACATTGTCCCTTGTCAGTTTCAGATCCCTGTATTGAGCGAACGTAGGTAAGTGTGTAGTTGAACACAATACAATTCACGAGACAGTGTTACCTATATGATTCGATTTGAATTACCACGTAATGAAATATCTAACATAATATTACATGTAGATATAGACAATTCACACAGATCGAGCTAGTCCCAAGTCTAGAACTAACGAGACGATACACAAATACGATGCACTAAACACATATAGGTACAACACCCAGACCCAGGACGATTTGAAAAAGGTCATTCTTTACTTTATCCTAGCCGGAAATCGAGTCCAGAACCTCGTGACTCAAAGGCAAGAGCATTACTTCCGCACCACACTGGCCGGCTAGTTTATTTTGATTGTAAACTATCTATTCTTACTGTGCGGGACGGAGTCCGACTCAGACTGCCCAGGCCACAAGTGAACTGTATCTCCGGTTGGTGTGGAGTCGGGGGTGAGTGAGGGGGCCGCGGGTACCCACACACGGGCCTCGATGTATCTCTGCCTATATCCGGTGCGTCGTTGTTGAGGTGACTCAGCTGCCGTTACCCTCAACAACACGTCGGAGACTCCCTTCGTTCGTCGACCTGGGGATGTTTACTTCCACCGGGCACGACTCCGTCGTAACACCTAGGCGCAGCTAACCCGTGTACTCGCAAGCACTCGCTACCGGGCAATGATCCCGATAGCGCTGACTGTATTGAGGACACAAGAAGCTACACGGCGGCGTATTGACGAAGAAGTACTCGGCTCACGGTAACCACCTCAGTGCCAATTCACTTGGAAGCTCGTCTGTGCAGGGAAGGTGTAGGACAGCTGAAGCCAAAGTTCCAATCCAGTGTAGTGGTCAGCAGTGGTAGTCCAATCCAGTCCAGTCCAAGAGAGCAGTTGAGGTAGTCAGTAGTAAAAGCCAGGTTGATTGTTCCGAAGAGAGTGGTTTTATTTAGTGAAATGTATTACTTATAAAGCGGCCGATACACGCCGACCTTGACCCAGCCGACAGTGGCTGAGTGTGAGGTGCGCGCGGTTACCGGCCGACGTAAATAACTCCCACCCCTGCGCGAGCGTGTCATTCATATACCGACCGCCGCACAGGGAGGAGCTCTCACTATGAAACATGATTTATGCAATTATTACATACATGTACGGGACAGGGCGCTCCGCACGGGTGGGTATACAGGCATGAGAGCTTTATTTGTACCCACGCCGTGTGTGCGGTGTCTTACAATTATATGTTATTATTTGCAATTGATTATACTGCTAGGGCTGAGGCGTACCAGGTTCGGTACACCCCCCCCGTGAGGGTTCTCCCTCACTAAAATTCTCCGAGCCGGGTTTCATGGGGACGTCTCGACTCGGCATAGTCTCGCCACTGGTGTCAGTGCTGGTCACGGTGTGAGTGGTCTGCGACTTCCTGTTCCGAGCTGACCTCAGCCCACACTTAGTGTCACTGTTTGGGTTGTCAGGCATTGTGACAAACTGCAACGGTTCTGCAATTTTCACGCCGTCAACCTCGTGGCGCGTTGAGGATCCTTCTGCGATCCTTGTGATTGTTGCCGCCGTCGCCATCTCACTTCGCGTTTCATGGCGTCGAGGAACCATAACCCTACGAGAGCCAGGGTGTACATCTTCCTCGTCTTCCTGGGACTCGTGTCTTCTGGGTTGTATCCCGTGGCTTGTGTCGTCCACGGATCTGGTGGGTGAAGTCCTCCTAATCGGGGATGCGTCTACTTCGGCGTTGGTTCGCAACAGTCGTCGCTCGCAACCAACTTGTTCGAAGACTTCCATAACACTTGTTTGTTGCCGATTGATCCCTCGACGTCTGTAGTTTGGCAGCATTCCCGCCCTACCCGTCTTACACTCTGATTTCCAAAGACGGGGGCTTAGATTGTCATCTGTAGCGTAGCCTTCATCCGTGAGGTGATTGCAGCTCTGCCCATCGGCTGAGGCTCCGATGGCGGCTGCACGGCCGGGACATTCTTCCTTCCGCCCGTAGCTGCAGGCTGTTGAAAGGGCTGCAGTAGGGGCTGCGATGGCGTCTGCCATCCAGCATGGAGCACAGATCTGGCCATCGGCTGGATCTGCGATGGCGTCTGCGCGCCCGGGCCATTCTTCCTTCCGGCCGTAGCTGAGGACTGCAGCGGGTTGTTGTGCAGCCGGAGGGACTCCCCATCCGGCGGTGGTGGCAGCGGCAGGCAGCTGTGTCTTCTGCGGCTGCTGGTGTGGCGCCTGAGGGACTCCCCATCCGGCAGTGGTGGCAGCGGCAGGCGGCTGTGTCTTCTGCGGCTGCTGGTGTGGCGCCGGAGGGACTCCCTATCCGGCGGTGGTGGCAGCGGCAGGCGGCTGTGTCTGCTGCAGCTGCTGGTGTACTGCCGGAGGGACGATTGCTTTTGTCTCATCTGCTGGAATCCGTCGAGCAGCTGTGACGCCCAGAGAGTGAAAGTGGCACTTTACAAGATCCTCCTGGACTAGGAACACAGGGCCTACGTCTTCGCTTGCTCTGCCACCGTGGGTCGTCCATCCCAGTGCCGTCTTGGACATCATGATGGGGTCCCCCTCTATCTCATCGAACTCTCGGCCGACAATGATCTGGACGTTGTCTTGTCCGATCAACATACGAGGTATTACCGAGGGGGGACCGCCTGATCGTCGAAGGTCATCTCTGTGACGGGCCATCAACTGTTGCGGCAGCTTAATCTTGGCCGTAGTCTGGGCCGCGACCGTATGTTGGTCGCTGTTGTCACCGGTCACGATCACGTTCACTCTTCGCGACGTTTCATCATTGACGGTCGTACCTCCTACGCCGCGGATGCGAAGGCCCGTTATTCTGCCGGGGGCTCCAATGGCGTCGGCGACAGACACATCGATGAGTGTGATTGTCGCACCTTCGTCCAGCAGGGCATGTATCCTAACTCTTCCGGCTGGACCCGCCACAGTGACTGGTAGTATCTTCAGTAGGACGCCCGCACTGTTATCTTGCGTCACGTTCGCCACTACTTCTCCCGTGTTTTGATCGCTAGGCGAGTTGACTGGTGGTGCGGTGTGAAGGGTAGCGTGGTGGGGTCTGCGGCAGTCACCGACTCCGCAGCGCTGGGCACGACACCTGATGAATCTGCCGTGCTCCGGAGCAAGGCACACGCGGCACAACTTTCTATCACACGCTATCCGCCATCTGGCATCCGTGTCAAGGCACACATAGGACACACACGTATCAGTTGAGTGGGGCCCTAAGCACATTGCACAACCACTTAGTTCAGCACTTTGGTTAACTCGTTGACTGTTATTGTTCACACGGTTGTTCGGCGCACTGTCACTGTTTGACACATTGTTCTTGTTCGGAGCACCTTTTCGACCGTTGTCACTTTGACTCCCCACATTTGGTTCGTCTACACACATGAACACCTTATTCTTCGGTGGCTTATGTGACGTCGTCTTGAGGCGACGCTTGGTGTCCTGTAACCAATCCTCGCCGCCTCCGTCACGCATGCCGCACACGTATCTTGAAAGCCATGCGAGGAAGTCGTGCAGCGTCACGCTGTCCCCGGGTCTCCTTCCACTGTTGCCGAGGGTCACTCCCCAAAGTGATCTGATGCTGAAGGGGAATTTACCCACCGCCTCTCTCAACAGGTCCTTCCTGGCGGTAACATAGCTCGGGTCGAAGCTGACGAGAGTTTCGACTGCGGCAGCAATCTCATCGTGGGCTTCAAAATCTCTGCAGTGGACGGCTCTTCACTCAGCCGCGCTACTCGGCTAAGGTTGCTACACATGATAGCCTCCACTTCACTAGGTCTGGCGAATCTTGCTTCTAACTCCGCCATAACGCGGGCCACCAGGCCGGGCGTATCATAGTTCAGCTTGGCTCCCACTGCTTTCTTCGCATCACCTGTCAGTCTAGACTGAAGCCGCGCCACGTTCTCGGACTCGCCTAACTGGTTGCGTTTGGTGGTGAAGTCAAAAACGTTCTTGAAAGCAGGCCACTTCATGGGGTCCCCGTCAAAATAAGGCAGGTCTACATCGCGACTCGTTAGCACGGGACCGGCGTCTCGATGTCGACGCACCCAGTCGTCCGTGTACATATCTGAGTAGATGAGGGGCTGCGCTGAATTGGTTGACCATGATTGCGGTGGTTGTGGCGGCTGATGCACCCAATAGCCCGCAGGGATCGCGTGCGGCGTCGGCTGCAGGGCTGGCCATCCAGCTGGGGCTGCGGGCTGCGTCAGCGGCTGCTGCGGGGTTGGCCATCCAGCTGGGGCAGCGGGCTGCGTCAGCGGCTGCTGCGGGGCTGGCCATCCAGCTGGGGCTGCGGGCTGCGTCAGCGGCTGCTGCGGGGTTGGCCATCCAGCTGGGGCTGCGGGCTGCGTCAGCGGCTGCTGCGGGGCTGGCCATCCAGCTGGGGCTGCGGGCTGCGTCAGCGGCTGCTGCGGGGCTGGCCATCCAGCTGGGGCTGCGGGCTGCGTCGGCGGCTGCTGCGGGGTTGGCCATCCGGCTGGGGCTGCGGGCTGCGTCAGCGGCTGCTGCGGGGCTGGCCATCCAGCTGGGGCTGCGGGCTGCGTCGGCGGCTGCTTCGGGGTTGGCCATCCAGCTGGGGCTGCGGGCTGCGTCAGCGGCTGCTGCGGGGCTGGCCATCCAGCTGGGGCTGCGGGCTGCGTCAGCGGCTGCTGCGGGGCTGGCCATCCAGCTGGGGCTGCGGGCTGCGTCAGCGGCTGCTGCGGGGTTGGCCATCCAGCTGGGGCTGCGGGCTGCGTCAGCGGCTGCTGCGGGGCTGGCCATCCAGCTGGGGCTGCGGGCTGCGTCGGCGGCTGCTGCGGGGTTGGCCATCCAGCTGGGGCTGCGGGCTGCGTCAGCGGCTGCTGCGGGGCTGGCCATCCAGCTGGGGCTGCGGGCTGCGTCGGCGGCTGCTTCGGGGTTGGCCATCCAGCTGGGGCTGCGGGCTGCGTCAGCGGCTGCTGCGGGGCTGGCCATCCAGCTGGGGCTGCGGGCTGCGTCAGCGGCTGCTGCGGGGCTGGCCATCCAGCTGGGGCTGCGGGCTGCGTCGGCGACAGCTGCGGGGCTGACCGTCCAGCTGTTGCTGCGGGCTGCGATGCTCTGGCTTCCGCAAGTTGCTGCTGGAGCTCTGCGATGATGTCAGCATCCTCAGCAGTGGCGCGATTCTGCTCCTTGATCTGTCTGCGCAGCTGCTTGAGGGTCTCGTCAGTGGCTGTGTCTGACGAGGAGTCTGATGATTCTTCAACATCAGGGACGGGAGCATCCGATGTGGAGGCGTCCACGTCGAAGGCTTTCTTCTTGTGGCGTAATTCCATCTTGGTGGCGGTGTGGGATCCTTGGGTCGAAGGACCAACTTGTGCGGGACGGAGTCCGACTCAGACTGCCCAGGCCACAAGTGAACTGTATCTCCGGTTGGTGTGGAGTCGGGGGTGAGTGAGGGGGCCGCGGGTACCCACACACGGGCCTCGATGTATCTCTGCCTATATCCGGTGCGTCGTTGTTGAGGTGACTCAGCTGCCGTTACCCTCAACAACACGTCGGAGACTCCCTTCGTTCGTCGACCTGGGGATGTTTACTTCCACCGGGCACGACTCCGTCGTAACACCTAGGCGCAGCTAACCCGTGTACTCGCAAGCACTCGCTACCGGGCAATGATCCCGATAGCGCTGACTGTATTGAGGACACAAGAAGCTACACGGCGGCGTATTGACGAAGAAGTACTCGGCTCACGGTAACCACCTCAGTGCCAATTCACTTGGAAGCTCGTCTGTGCAGGGAAGGTGTAGGACAGCTGAAGCCAAAGTTCCAATCCAGTGTAGTGGTCAGCAGTGGTAGTCCAATCCAGTCCAGTCCAAGAGAGCAGTTGAGGTAGTCAGTAGTAAAAGCCAGGTTGATTGTTCCGAAGAGAGTGGTTTTATTTAGTGAAATGTATTACTTATAAAGCGGCCGATACACGCCGACCTTGACCCAGCCGACAGTGGCTGAGTGTGAGGTGCGCGCGGTTACCGGCCGACGTAAATAACTCCCACCCCTGCGCGAGCGTGTCATTCATATACCGACCGCCGCACAGGGAGGAGCTCTCACTATGAAACATGATTTATGCAATTATTACATACATGTACGGGACAGGGCGCTCCGCACGGGTGGGTATACAGGCATGAGAGCTTTATTTGTACCCACGCCGTGTGTGCGGTGTCTTACAATTATATGTTATTATTTGCAATTGATTATACTGCTAGGGCTGAGGCGTACCAGGTTCGGTACACTTACTAAAATTGACAAACTAGAATGAAATCTTTGGAGTAATATCCAGTAAGGTCATGAATTATTAACAGAAACAAATTGTCTTGGAAATTTGCCAGTTAAATACTTGTACTCTTACAAAGGAGATAAATATTTTTCTAAAGGTGTCCCTTAGGCACTGAGAATTCATGCTGCATGGTCGAGTGACTTGTTTCTCGACGTTTATTCATTTATAAGACACCGCTTTACGTAAATGCTGGAATATCGAATCTTTTAAAGTAAAAAACCATTAAAGGAAGTACGAAAGAAAAATGCTAAAAAGAACAACCTCAAATGAAAACAAATATTCATCAATACTTTGTATCACAGAATATTTGTGATTCACCAACTCCAATGTTTGAACATCCATGTTTATTTAACGATTTTGTACCGAAATATATATTACATTTTCATTTTAATTTCGTCCTTCACCAAAAATAAAATAATAAAAGAACTAAACAATAATAAAAAATAAATTTGCATTTCCACGTGTCATAAATTTGCAAATATTTTGCGTCTTTTTTATTTTAATGACTTTAAAGTAACATAAATTAGATTAAATAATAAAGAACTCACAATGCAGTGTCGTTTTTAGACATAATAAGTAACAATAATAGAGCACACGGTATGTGTGTAATATACTAATATTGTGTAAACAGAAAGGGTTGCTACAAAGCAATCAGTATTCTTTTGAAAACGTAGCACGTGTACATATTATTTTTATCACTCTGCAATAGGGGAAGATACTTATGAATTTTACGAACGAGTCTATTATATTGAATTGATAGAGATGTGAGAAAATATCGAACTGTTACATAACATCATTCGATAATATTCAATCGCACATTTGTGATTTCTGTTAAAAAAATAATATTATTAAAATCGATCATTGCTTTGTAATATTTTTAAACAAAACAAACCTGAATCGATGACTAGAATAAAATATCATTTTTGCATGTTTCCAGAGCGAATGGTATTATTTAATAATTGAAAAAATCAAAAAAAATCTTATGTACCCTTGATGATTTTCTGGTGAAAACATTAAAAATGGTAGACGGGGAAATTTTTCTGTTGTTAAAAGTAAATCACTACCAAATGCAATTATAATATAAATTGTAAGAGTATTTAAGGGGCCCCTTTAGCAAAAACGATAAAACATTCAATTTTCATCAAGTTTGGTATACAAACTCTCAAAATTTGTTGACCCTACGAACATTTTGATTTGATAAAATATGAAAACAAATATTAATTACCAATATCAAACTTTAACTTTAAAAAAAAAACTCGATTTTAGCTTCATAGTATTCGTTTATAAAAAAGTTTATAAAAATTTATAAAAATCGAATTCGGGGGTGTGTTTGGTACATAAACGCACGAGAATCCTACAAATTTTCATATAATTGTTTTAATATTGAGAATATTTAGATACTTATTACAATTATAGAACAAACAAATTCTACTTTTCTTTGTTTTTTTCATGGATATTGACCGACTTAAAAAATATTTTTTTTATAAAATTTCTCATATTTTGAAACCAAAAATCACCACATGAACTCAATTTTTTGTATACTAAAAATAGTTTGCTAAAATCTGTAGTATTTATATGTTTGATAGGATGAATAAAAAATGTATATATTTTACAAATAATTTGTATTTTGATATAACAAGGAGTACCTTAATAAATCTCGTCAGTCTACGATTTATTTATTTTTTAGTAAAAAACTAATATTGGTAATAAATATTTGATTTTTTATTTATCAAATCAATATGTTCGCAAGGGTCAACAAGTTTTGGCAGTTTTTCTATCAAATTTGTTGAAAATAGAATATTTTACCGTTTTTGCTAAACGGGGCCTTTAATAAATATTGCTCACTGTTCCTATATAAATTGTGTCTGATTTAAAATATCTGCATCATATTATATTATATTAATGAAATAAACAATGAATAATACTTGCAACTATCCAATTTCATGTAATTAATTTCACAATAATTATGTATTCGAATTATAATGATGTAATCTTTTTCGACTATCCATACCTACATAATAAAATGGATTAAACTGCACAATATTACATTTTGAGTTTTAATTATTTGTAAGTACTATTTAATAAAAGAAAAGGAGTGAAATGTGATGGAGTTCCCAAAAATAGATCTCCGACTTATTTAAAGTATTGGTACATACGCAAGTTGTATAACTTTATAATGGGATGAATTGCAACAACAGTTTCGTTCTACTATGGATTAAACAACGCGTAATTGACTTCTAACTGTCCTCGCCGTAATAACAAAATTAAGACATTCAGGACGAGTGGCCAATCTTATCGCTGAAAATATGATGTTAAATTCGAACACCTGCCTTTTATAGGTCATTCGAAAACTTACGGAATGGAATGGGAGACCAATTCCTTGCCGATTTTACCACGGTTAAATGCCTAATTTTAGATGAAATAATAATGAAAAAGGTGTTTAACCAAGTTTATTACAATATTATTTACCCATCTTATTTACTTCCAAAGTTTCTGGTTAATTTTTATTAAAAACTCATTTCGAAGAAACGTTTTATTTCAAAGGAGTACGTAACTAGTTAACTACATACGTAGGCAGTGACGTCTTTACATATGTCGGGGCCCCTGAGCAAAATGACTGTACGGGGGCTCAGACGGCGCAGTTGATTCTCAACCCTGAGATATAATAATTTAACTTGGGGTCAAAATTTCCAAAAAAAATGTTAAATAATATTTTAGAATATTTAAAACTACAAACCGAAAATAAATAGCAAATATGTCGGCATTTCAGAGCCACGTTATTTCGGAGTCCCTGGGCACGGGACGCATGAACTATTTTGTAAAGACGATACAGCTTTACGTACGAACCTACATATGTAAAGCTAAGAAAAAAAATATTTACCTAATACTCACATAGCCGACGTCTATAGAGGCAACAAAATTAATATAAATCGACCTTGTTTACTGAGAGAGAGAACGTATTTTTCAATCTGCCATAGGGGAAAACAACACGGTATATCTGTAAGGCGAAAGTTCAACTGATCGAATTTACACATAATAATGTACCCAATCAAGAGAAGTAAAGTAAATAGGTACAACATGTGTATGTAACAAGAACAAATTTTCTCCCTATTCAAACAAATTAAGGTCAATGTGTTAATTCTCTTCAACTATTTTCAATTTGTTCAAACTTCTAACAACCACTCACTACTTTGTATTTAGTATTATAATTATATACTATACTACATATACTATACCATCACGGCATATCCCACAAGTGGGGTAGCCAGCAGATCAGCTGCATGTAAGAAACATGCAAACTGTCCTCTTCGTGCCAATATAAAATCAAGACATTCAGGATGGGTGGCAAACCTCATCGCTGAATTTAAGATGTAAAATGTCTTATTTTTTCGAACACCTGCCTTTTACAGGGCATTCGAAAACTTACGCAGAAGAGTGGGAGACCAATTCTTTACCGGGTGCTTGCTACGCATTAAATAATCGCGGTGTAAGAAGTTCATACTAGCTAATGTTCCAATATCCATTTGTTGTCTATGAGTCTTCCATAATAATAATAATAATTGTACGTTACAAAGAACACGTGACTAGCTGGTGCACTCGGCCCAACATCGTATGATTCTCATTCCCTTGAAGAATAACCGTTAAACGTTTCTTGTCCCGATCGCGTCCTCTTGCAGTCAGTTGAATTCGGACCATGGTGACGTAATTACCTCCCGCCTGGCTTCTTAGCCATGCCATAATGTTGGCGCGAAATCGTTCGTTTCAATTCAAAATTGTATATTGTATTTAATTATTTATATTGTATAAATATCTATCTGTCCGGTCCAGTTAATTAATAACTCATCTTACGAGTAAAGGTAGTGATAATTCAGTGAAAAGGACGTAACGATAATGTCGTCACGCAACGTGTATTTTTGTAAATTTCTCCGTAAAGTAAATTGGAAACAATGTTTATCAAAGAATAGTACAATATGTGGTCAAAGTGATAATACCGTATAAAATAAAGGAATGATTAATATTGCATTGCCATCAGCAGAAAAACTTCAATGTCTTATAATAATGATCACCATAATTAAGTTATTCGTGGAAATGCTATCCGATAATACTCTAAATCGTTGCATAAAACATATATGATTGTTTCGAGGATAACGCAACAAGTGCAATAAATCAACAGTTGGAATAATTATAGTTTGCACAGAATATACTACTTCGAGTAACAGGAACCTTCCCTGATAGAGGCTTCGTCCGTGGCAAAATAGAGAAAGGAATGTGGAACTATCAAAGTGATATATGACCACCTGTTCGCGATCCGTGGGAGTACCTTAATATCAACACCTGTAGTGGAAAGAGAAGGCTTTGCACAGTCATCTGGCTGTGATATTCTTATCTCATGCGGAATCCTTCGTTTCAAGGAGAGCAATTGACATCATGTGCTAGGAATCAGGAGTCCCTTGCGTTTGTCATCTTGCGTATAGAATATTTCAACCCAAGTGTAGCGACCCGTAGTTTCATTATAGGATAACCACTGTCTCGTTTGTACATGCGACCAATTGTAGTTGAAAATCTTGTAAGTACCAAAATAATATATTATGTATGTATTCCAAAGGCCTGATAACATATCTGAACAGACCAAAACCTTATGATTGTATATGTATAACTATCTAATCTATTTGTCTTTTTACATTGTCACTGTTACCTGTAACTGTTATCTCAATATAATTGAAGCATTGTTTATGTTGAATAGTAATGTCTGTTGGTTAACGTATTTTATAATGGAGTCGATAACAGAATTTCAAGTCAGAAATGTTCGGGATCTTCCATATGTAACAGTTTGCTAAAGTCATAAATTCTTTTGCGATAATTTGGATTGAATAATCCTTCATTATTCTTAAAGTAGTATTCGTATCTGAGTATGTAACCTCTAGTTTAATTCTCATTTCTAGTAATGGTGTTCCGTGGTTTTTTTATTATATAAACTAAAGCGAATGCTTGTGATAATTTATACTTACATATATCCACGGCTCCAATAAATAAATAATGTAACTTGCCAAGTAAATAAACTCACCATTGTAAAAGGTTGACAATGCTTATATTTAGATCTGTTCTCTGTACCATGTATATTAATATGTTTATGTAATTATGTATATTTCACAATGCCACTTTTATTTCAATATAATATGTCTGTTATAACCTCAAAATATGTTTTCGTATCTCATAATTATAGTAATTCCCCAATGATATACACAGCGTGTATTGATGACCAACAATAAAAGTACCATTAAATAGTTATTCCCGGTTCAATTCCGGAACAAGATTTACATATAAATGTTTGATTATCAATGACAAGCTCAGGTTTGAATCCTGATTGTAACTATATGGGATAAATGTCTAACAAGGAGTATCTATTATTGAAATGTGTACTATAATATAACCTGGAAATAAGTATCAATCTGAAATAATGTCTACTTGGAGAGTTAACCTATGTTGCTTAAGCCTGGATTAGTTAATCCACTGAGATAAATACTTAACTGAAGAATCACTATGGATTTCAATTGCTTAAATTACCTATATATATTCTGTAGTAATGATATGATGACCATAAGAAAATGATGAAACCGAAGGATAAGGAATTCTCTGAACTTTACGTAAGTATAATATGTATAATTGAAGTATGTAACTGACACCCACACACAATGCATTCCTCTTGTACAGACCAAGTAGAATCATCCCTAGACATGAACTTGAGCCAATATATTAATCTGTTTTACTTGCAAATATAATTGTAACTTTCTCTATATAATATAATTAATTTTCTATGTGTTTCGCTTACGTACATTGCAAAATGTATGTAGCGAAGCTGGGGGTTACGAGCCAATTTATATACTTTATAATGTACCATTCATGTAAATTCATTTCTTATATAACATTTGAAAATTTCTCTTTCGATAATATAGATAATAAGTATGTAATGAAGAGATGCGATCGTCCTAGTGGACGAAATCGTATCAATTTGTGTGCTCGTCCATGGATGTAGCAATGTGGGCGAACGATGACGTATCGTATCAAATTTGTGGGCTTTGTCCGAGATAATTACAGTTCGTATAACTGTAGACCCGAAAATTTTAAATGTGTTGTGTGGTGAATATACCTAATCGTGAAGTTCAGGATTCTTGTCTTTATTGTGTAATAATGTGTATTGATATTAATTGAAAATGTAATAATTTTAATGTGTGTATGTATATGAAAACAATTTTAAAAAATGAAACAGGAATCGTAAGATAGATAATTTAAATGTCCGTATTTAAAAAATAAATGTATTGGTGTATAGCGCAAACGTTTGTCGCGAGTATTGTTATTATGTGGAGTAAAAAACCGATGCCGTATAGAAAGAATTGTATGGTGAAAATATTCTGTTGTAAATGTTTCGTATTAAGCGGTGAACAGAACATCGTGATTCGACCTACATAATATAATGAAGATGTAGTGTGTATCTATAATACGTCGCGCGCTAAGAAAAGATCGTATCAGTAGAGAACGATAATATTATTATACCGCAGTATACATACCTACCTATACAACGTGTAGTATGTACCTATACGTCGCAAGCGAAAGAAAGAGACATCATACAACCTACCTCAACATTGTAATAGAAATATTCACGCGCGAAACGGGAACTCCGCTTTACTGGTAAAATGTATAGTTGAAATAATATTTGAATGAAACGAAATAATATGTACCCATGCTGTTTGTGTATAGTAAACCAAAGTGTACAAAGAACTTTGCCGGTAAACAGAATTTTGTTGTAATGTTATTTTAATAGTAAATTCATTTTCAAACGATGAGAGTAAAAATCGATGTTAAATATTAAATTGAATTAAATTTTTTGAAACAGTAAAATGTTGCATTTGGAATAAATATTTTTATTGAACTCTTGGAGAAATAATATTAAATGAGCGTTGTTGTGATGAATATATGCGTAGTAGAATTTTGATAAGAATTTAAATGTGCGTACGTAGTGATGTGACGAAATAATAATGATGAATAATATTAAACAAATATTTTTGTTTTGAGAAAATTAAAGTTAAAAATAAATCGAAATGAATAATGTAAACCCTTCACGACCGTTCACGGAATTTGAAATATAAATACAGTTAACCCTTAGTGAAGCATGACCGAATTTGTTAACCCTTGGTGAATAATAATTGAATTTTTTTTAATGTCAAGTTGTGAACTGTAACTGAATTTTTGAATTTAGTTAAGAAACAGTTAACCCTTTGATGACCATCGTTGAAAATTTTGACATTAACGTAAATAGTAGAATGATGTTTTGTAAATTTTTTTTGGAAATTAAAGAAGTAACCATGTAACGATGTAGAATTTTTGCTGTTGAATATTAACCCTTTGTGTTCGGAATTTGTTATCTTTTGTGAAGTAATTAATTTTCTTGAAACGTTATAATGTGACTTTTGCGGCTTATTATCATCATGATATATTGAAGTAACCTATGCCTTGTTTATTTGAGAACTGAGTCCGTTTAGTGAATTGTTCCGTTAAGGTAAACTAACGAACGCTTTTTGATAAAAATGAGTTAAGTTTATGTAATATGTAAAGCCGTGGTAGGAGAGATGTGTTTAAATACTTTTTTTTGTGACTTTTGTGTAATCGATATAGAGACGATGTTATCTGGATGTGTGAAAGATAAATCGTAATGCTCTTTTTGATGAATGTAGACAATGTGATTGCTAATCGTTCATGCCTATTATTTTGAAGTTTGAGTTTATATGACGTTTAATTCCGCGTAGGACACGTAGTAATCTCTTATGAATTGTAATTGGAAATGTTTGGATGTAGTATATCCTTGTTGAATTAAATAATTTTGTGACTTTGTGTAAAAGTTGTTTATGTTGCTTGAATACATTGGAAAATGTGATAGAACATTTTGACATTGAACGGAATGGCTTATGAAAGACACAGAATAAAACCTGTAGTGGAATGTTGGCTACAGATATTCAATGGGATAATTTTAGTTAATTGTATGTTAGTGAATAAAGATGATGTATGAATCTGTTTATGAAAGGTGAGCCCTGTATGAAGAAGTAAATGTTGAATTTGAATAATGATGTATGTAAAGAATTTATTGAACTTGTAACTTGTATATTGTGTAGCAAAGATCGAAAGTTGTTCAATGTATTTGTCATGTATTAAGCCTGTGTGAGGGTAGCTCCCTCTGAGATTATCTCTATGTGAGAAATCTGTCTCTGTGTGAGAATTGTGACTATGTAATATGCGTAGAAGGATTTGACGCCAATAATGAATATCGGTTACTGTAAATGTGATTGCAGTTTTCGTGATTGACCATTATGTCATGTCTGCGTGTAAATTGTTTTTCTAATATGTATATGTCCTTATTATGTATGATTTCTTTCTGTGCTTTGCCAATATCTTTGTATGGTATATGGTGCATGAAATCACTTGTATATGAGTGCTATTAAGCTTAATGGGTTAAATGAAGCGAAAATGTGGTATCTCTAATTCCATCTATACAAAATTGTTTATATTTATTTAAATTCCTTTATGTTACTTTTCCCTTGCCGGATACATGTAACTGGAATCGAGAATGATGTAAACCAACTTCTTAAGTATGTAACTTTTGTTTTATATGTTTGTCATGTTTAAAATGTTAACTTGTCGTCGATCGTAGTAAATGAATCCATCAATGAAACGTACGTATATTGATAGATTGAAAAGGAAAATTTTATCACTTGCGTAAAACGAACCGTATATTGTAACGTAATAACGATCCTGAGTTTCTATAGAATTGTATTGTAAAATGTTTAAAGTTGTTGTTTTCATAACCTGTGTTTTTCATATACATGCACATATGCACCTGTCTATATATATATACACACCTCTATGTACTATTATATTGTTATGATTGTAGCTCTCAAACTTTTGATAGGAGCCCCGTACTAAAACAACCAAAGTGAATTTTGTGTTATTATTAAAAAGTGTAAGTCAAAATATGAAAACAGTTCGCATCATTTTGACTATGGGCAATTTACCGCGAGTGTTTAATAATAATAATTGAATGGGCTATAGTGTGGAAGAAACAATTGTAATAGTATATAAGCTACCAATTTTTGAATTGTTTGTCTGTAATTGGGTACCTATATAACTGCTTATGTAACCAGTGGTACTCAACTTTTTATGTAACCAGTGGTACTCAACTTTTTTTATGTAACCAGTGGTATTCAGTCTTTTCATGTAACCAGTGGTTCTCAACTGTTTTTTTTGTAGTGGTTCTCGACTTTTTTTTTGTATAATTGGGGAACTTGAAAATTTGTCGCTTCTCTTCAAATTTTCAAGAGGGGCCGAAAGGGAGAATGCTACGCATTAAATAATCGCGGTGTAAGAAGTTCATACTAGCTAATGTTCCAATATCCATTTGTTGTCTATGAGTCTTCCATAATAATAATAATAATTGTACGTTACAAAGAACACGTGACTAGCTGGTGCACTCGGCCCAACATCGTATGATTCTCATTCCCTTGAAGAATAACCGTTAAACGTTTCTTGTCCCGATCGCGTCCTCTTGCAGTCAGTTGAATTCGGACCATGGTGACGTAATTACCTCCCGCCTGGCTTCTTAGCCATGCCATAATGTTGGCGCGAAATCGTTCGTTTCAATTCAAAATTGTATATTGTATTTAATTATTTATATTGTATAAATATCTATCTGTCCGGTCCAGTTAATTAATAACTCATCTTACGAGTAAAGGTAGTGATAATTCAGTGAAAAGGACGTAACGATAATGTCGTCACGCAACGTGTATTTTTGTAAATTTCTCCGTAAAGTAAATTGGAAACAATGTTTATCAAAGAATAGTACAATATGTGGTCAAAGTGATAATACCGTATAAAATAAAGGAATGATTAATATTGCATTGCCATCAGCAGAAAAACTTCAATGTCTTATAATAATGATCACCATAATTAAGTTATTCGTGGAAATGCTATCCGATAATACTCTAAATCGTTGCATAAAACATATATGATTGTTTCGAGGATAACGCAACAAGTGCAATAAATCAACAGTTGGAATAATTATAGTTTGCACAGAATATACTACTTCGAGTAACAGGAACCTTCCCTGATAGAGGCTTCGTCCGTGGCAAAATAGAGAAAGGAATGTGGAACTATCAAAGTGATATATGACCACCTGTTCGCGATCCGTGGGAGTACCTTAATATCAACACCTGTAGTGGAAAGAGAAGGCTTTGCACAGTCATCTGGCTGTGATATTCTTATCTCATGCGGAATCCTTCGTTTCAAGGAGAGCAATTGACATCATGTGCTAGGAATCAGGAGTCCCTTGCGTTTGTCATCTTGCGTATAGAATATTTCAACCCAAGTGTAGCGACCCGTAGTTTCTTTATAGGATAACCACTGTCTCGTTTGTACATGCGACCAATTGTAGTTGAAAATCTTGTAAGTACCAAAATAATATATTATGTATGTATTCCAAAGGCCTGATAACATATCTGAACAGACCAAAACCTTATGATTGTATATGTATAACTATCTAATCTATTTGTCTTTTTACATTGTCACTGTTACCTGTAACTGTTATCTCAATATAATTGAAGCATTGTTTATGTTGAATAGTAATGTCTGTTGGTTAACGTATTTTATAATGGAGTCGATAACAGAATTTCAAGTCAGAAATGTTCGGGATCTTCCATATGTAACAGTTTGCTAAAGTCATAAATTCTTTTGCGATAATTTGGATTGAATAATCCTTCATTATTCTTAAAGTAGTATTCGTATCTGAGTATGTAACCTCTAGTTTAATTCTCATTTCTAGTAATGGTGTTCCGTGGTTTTTTTATTATATAAACTAAAGCGAATGCTTGTGATAATTTATACTTACATATATCCACGGCTCCAATAAATAAATAATGTAACTTGCCAAGTAAATAAACTCACCATTGTAAAAGGTTGACAATGCTTATATTTAGATCTGTTCTCTGTACCATGTATATTAATATGTTTATGTAATTATGTATATTTCACAATGCCACTTTTATTTCAATATAATATGTCTGTTATAACCTCAAAATATGTTTTCGTATCTCATAATTATAGTAATTCCCCAATGATATACACAGCGTGTATTGATGACCAACAATAAAAGTACCATTAAATAGTTATTCCCGGTTCAATTCCGGAACAAGATTTACATATAAATGTTTGATTATCAATGACAAGCTCAGGTTTGAATCCTGATTGTAACTATATGGGATAAATGTCTAACAAGGAGTATCTATTATTGAAATGTGTACTATAATATAACCTGGAAATAAGTATCAATCTGAAATAATGTCTACTTGGAGAGTTAACCTATGTTGCTTAAGCCTGGATTAGTTAATCCACTGAGATAAATACTTAACTGAAGAATCACTATGGATTTCAATTGCTTAAATTACCTATATATATTCTGTAGTAATGATATGATGACCATAAGAAAATGATGAAACCGAAGGATAAGGAATTCTCTGAACTTTACGTAAGTATAATATGTATAATTGAAGTATGTAACTGACACCCACACACAATGCATTCCTCTTGTACAGACCAAGTAGAATCATCCCTAGACATGAACTTGAGCCAATATATTAATCTGTTTTACTTGCAAATATAATTGTAACTTTCTCTATATAATATAATTAATTTTCTATGTGTTTCGCTTACGTACATTGCAAAATGTATGTAGCGAAGCTGGGGGTTACGAGCCAATTTATATACTTTATAATGTACCATTCATGTAAATTCATTTCTTATATAACATTTGAAAATTTCTCTTTCGATAATATAGATAATAAGTATGTAATGAAGAGATGCGATCGTCCTAGTGGACGAAATCGTATCAATTTGTGTGCTCGTCCATGGATGTAGCAATGTGGGCGAACGATGACGTATCGTATCATGCTCCACGGGATTATAATTATATACCTACTATTAATTTGAAATAAACTCGTCTAAAAGATCTTCATCATTTTAAGTTTGGTGCGTTTTTCACCATGCGTCGCTAATTTCCTTAATATTAAGATAAAAAAAATCCACAATAAAGAGCATACATAATTACAAAGTTTTAAAATAATGTGATACAGATAAATGATATTGTGCAATGGGCGAGTTCATCGCAGAAGCGATATATTCCAACTAACCCATAAAAACAGAAGTAGAGTGAAATGTGATGAAGTTCTCCAGAATCCACGGTAAAAATAGGTCTCCGATACTGGCCCAATAGAAGGTAAATTATATGATGTTGCAAATGATTCATTGTGCTTGTTGTTTCAAATCTCTAAAATTGCGCAGATTGCCACTAAGTACTATGTACTAAAATAAGGATGCTGTGGGAAAAGGCAGAAGGTTAGTAGACCACTGTAGAAGAAGTAAGAAAGAACAAGTGTAAAATAAATTCAGCAGTAAAACTTGTATCATAGTGGCTAGGTTCTAGAAAGTAGCAAACAACAGATAAAATTTTCTGTGAGAATTACCTACCTATCTAGGCGCAATAAATCCCTGACCCAATTATTCACAAAGATATTCTGATTAATATTTAATAGTTAGTCTTGATGAAAAATGCTTCTAGTTTTAAAGGTATTATACCTACATGTTGATGATTTTATTTACTCTCTAACACAAGGAAAACACATTACTGTGGATCGGGGTATTATTTCATACATTATATTTTTACTATTCATTTACAGTTGTACGTTTTATACAAAACAAAACCGGGTTAGTTGGAAGACATCGCATTTTAGCGATAAACTCGCCCTCTGTACATTGAATTGTATAACTGATATTTATATGGCACTGTTTTATTTTGTAATATTGTAACCAATGTACAGTAAATAATAAAATAAATAAATAAATAAAAATACATAAAAAATATGTATTTTTGTTTATTTATTTATTTTATTTTTTATACCTACAAAAAATATAATATTAAAAACACAACATTGAATTTTAACAATTATAATACTCGTACATGATATAATATTGACGTTAGACAATATTTTCTTCTTCAAAAATAAAATAAGCTGATTCTTCATAGCTTAGTGAGAGTCATACTAAGATGCTTTTAAAAATTTATTGACATTATTCAAATTTGAAGATCAATTTTATTTATTTCAGCGTGAATAAAACTTTGTGCCTATAAAATATGAGAACGTAAAAAATGTAAGCAAAACGAGACTTTGTAAAAATGTAACCCATAAAACTATCAAAAGAGATGCCTCTCTTTATTTGGTAGTACTCTGCACGTAGCCCGCAGTCCGGAATTATTTTCACGAGGTGCGTTCTATACGATAAGTTAGGTACCAGGAATCATCGGCCTCAAATTTTTCTCTTATAAACTGAAATCCTATTTTTTCTAGTTGAAACCACCACGGTATTTCCCCCAAGTGGGGTAGCCAGCTAACTAACTGCATGTAAAAAACATACTAGTCGTCATTTTAGTGCCAATAAAAGTTAAAACTTTCAGGATGGGTGACATATCTTATCCCTTAACTGAAGATGTCAAATAACTTTTTTGCAATATTTTACGAATACCTCCTGAATATTACGTAATTATCAAGATTTTTTTACACATTACAAGAAAAGTTACCATTTGCTACACAATACCAGAAAAGACTAAAAGACAATTTAATTCAAGATAAATTAAATTGTCCACGTTAGGTATTACAAGTACAGTATCCACAATGAAATTGTAGTATTTAATTTTTGTGGACCATAAAGGAAAAATAGAACCTTAGTCGCTATTCGCAAATACTCGTATATTATATATAATACCGTATCTTGTATGTTTGCATTATTAAATATTTGATCATAACATTTTAAAAGTTCTATTCTGCGGTATTCATTTTTGTTATGAAAAAAATATATGAATGTTTAAGAATCATCATTTTTCTTTCAGTTTAATATCCAATTATTATAATCCTTAATCTCCAATTCAAATCTGCTTAACTATCGTCGATTGAATTTCAATAAACATTATGATCCTTTTCGGATTTAAATTGTAATTTACATCCTAAATTTCATTATTTTAAACTCATTTACATGAAAGTTTACTATAAATACTTATGTAAATCTATAAATCTGAATAATTCACGCCAGATTTGTTATTTAACAAAGACACCCTGTGCAATTCTTATAAAGTATTTGATACTACAAGTAGTTATCAAAATGTATTTGTGGAGGTGGTTATTATTTGGTGTTAAACATATTTAAACAGAAGCCTTAAATGGGACTAGTTATTGAAGTATTTATCGAAAAGCATCTTATAATTAATTACTCCATAAGCCTCAAATTAACAACAACGACCAAAGTATTCCAAGTTTCATCAAAGCTATATAATATTGTCTTGTTTATTTTACAGGATTTCGATGTCTATATACAATACTTTATTTGACTTTGAAGTCGAGTAGGTGATGTTTATTTATTAGGTAGTTGTTTTAGAGGCGTGACAGTACAGAACTTTCAGGTAGCGATAGTTAGTTAGTTACCTGATTCGGAATAAGGTTCATGTGTTAAAGTAAATTCTTGTTACTTAGTTGGTTTCTTTACTAAACACTTCGTGTTGTCGGCACAATTCAAATTGATCAATTACAATGTAAATACAGATTCTCATCGACATGTTGTTATTATTATTACAAGAAGATGGAAGAAATAAATTTAAGACGGGTATTGTATTTATACAGGGAATCTATTGTTATGAGATAGTGAATAAAGGAAATCTGATACTGACTTTGTAAGATACATAAAATATTATCATACTTAGACAACGTCGTTCAAGTCTGTCATAATTTCATAGAATTAAGGAATATGTGAGATTTTGACAATGTTCATAACGTTTATTCGTCTATGTTATGTGTAATTAATATACCTATTTCTCGCGCGATATTGAAATAGGTGTAATAAGTCGAATCCTATTTTGTAACAAATTACTCGTAAGTATTAAATGCATACATTTGTGGGCGTTAGTACTTCTCTCTATTATATAAATATCTACATATTTTTATGGTAATATCATTGTGAATATTTCATTCTCAGTAAGATTAGAGCTGGTTGTTTGAACTATATTTCGCTGATTTTCATCATGTAGTATTATTGAACACCGAAAACTTTCTCAGTCTCTTGCAAAAAAGAAAACAGTTGGAATTATTCAGGAAAATAAAATGTTGGAACGGACAACGTTGAATGTCTTATTTGAAAGCCATCTGCGATATTTCCAGAGTGAACTGAACACGTCTCGTACCGACGCGATGCGACTAGTATGACTTAAGGAACTAGAGCTTGTTTATGTTTACTTTTCCAAGATAACTACTATTTCTCATGGTTGGCGTCGTCAGAAACTTTAAAGAAATTCTCAACTTTCTTGTACTGTAAGATAAATCTTTCGTTTTTCCCACTGTCTTGTTTCATTTATTTAGAACATAAATCAAGCCCAATTGTTTTTCGATTTTTAAGCAAATGTGTTGGATATCAGCCATGTATTTTCAGCTGCAGGAGTATTATTCACTTCACATACAACTACACAGTTGCAATGTTTTCGACATACTTTGGCTCGCTGAAAGGGTGCACCAAAGTAATATGACAAAAAGGAAATCAAATTTAAAGTATGAATCATACTTATAATTTTTTGCCTCTAGGTATGTACCTAAAATAATTAATTTACATATATCTTACATATTGCTACTGTGATATGGGATCATGTATGGATTTATTAATCAATGATACACTCAGCACAGTTTAAATTTTAATATATTTTTATCTTTACTATTACACCGATCTCCACAAACTGTGAAGCCCCAGTAAGCTAGCTGCGTGTAATGAACTATATGTAGTCATGACATGGAAACCAATTCTTCTTATAACCACTATTATAGGTTTTTTCGTTTTCTTCTGTTTTTATAGTACCTACTCCATAAATAAAAAAATATGAGATCGGATGAATAAATTATTGAATAAATTTATTGCGACCTGAAATTAAGTCTGGCTTCAAATATTGATCTTAAGTTACGCAAATTATGAAGAAAAAAATGTAGATGAGAACTTGAGTTATTTGAGAATACTTCATCAAATTTACAATAAACCTAATATTATTTTTCTTCAAATATTTAAAATCAATGGAGTAGATATTAAAAGTTATTTTTTTTATAAAATATATATTTGATGTAATCATAAACTAAATAGATTTTAAGCCTTAAAAGTTTTTCAAGAATACCTTTAAGTAATGCCTCCATTTTTCTAAGTAAACTTTTTAGGATCCGTTCACTCTCATGTTTCCGGTATAAACCTATAGTAGGAGAAATAAGTTTTATGCACCCACCTCCATTCTCAAGTAGATAATTAAAACACATAAAAAATTTGCTGTCGGCATTTTTGTACCATTTTACATTGGGTAGGTTTTGGACTTCCAATGCAAAAAAAAAATTGAATTACAATGTTTCAATCTTCCCATAATAAATTTGACCTACTGCTTTCATACTTTGTCCACCTTCAGATTGTATTAGGAAGTAGGTAATTATCCTATTCCGATTGTTTCATCAATAGCAAAGAAAATATTAACAAATATTTCAAAAGTTAGATTTTTTATTGCCAGCCACATTTTTCAGTATTATACAGCCAGGTAGAATATAGGTGTTGCCTCAGAACAGGCTTAGGTCTAGTAAGGCAATATATGCAAACACAAATTATTTTTATTTTAGTGTTTAAGTTGAATTATTAAGTAAATTTGACTGTAATTGTAACTGACTTGTAATTGTCCCAGGCTAACAAATACAAACAAATACAAATATCTGGGAATTACAATAGACAATAATTTGAGATGGACGGAACACATAGCGAATGTAACTAAAAGGACAAGACAAGTTACTTACGTTTTTAGAAACATTAGAGACATATTTGACTTGAAAATCTTGAAAACGATGTATTATGCGCTAGGCCAATGTGTTCTCACTTACGGTATTATAGGCTGGGGGGGTATGGCTAAAACGAATCTCTACCCTGCTGTAATTGCACAGAAGTCTCTCATTAGGGTAATCTGCCGGAAACCGTATAGATACTCATCCGATAGACTTTTCAAAGAATTTTCTGTACTGGACATACGACAACTATACATAAAGACGATAACTAAACACATACACCTAAATCCAACTCCATACATGCCACAACACATGCTTTCAGCAAATACACGAAATGGAAGACTATTGCAACCAATTATTACACATACGACTTTTGCTCAGAGATTCCTCACCTTCCTTGGGCCAAGAATGTATAATCGAATAATCCCAAATATTGCTAAATTTATTTCCCCAAGTGGGAAAAACTTAAACAAATTGGTGACGAATTGGCTCATGGACAGGGGAAGAAGTGAGTCTGAGAGAGACCTGACGAACATAATACAATAACTGACTTACTCTTACATTAATCTTATTTGCACATTCTAAATGACTTGACGTATGACATGCTATTTCATTATGTATTTTGAATTATTTTAACTCTTATTCAAGTTTACATAAAAGAATTGTATTTTAAGTCATATTTGAAAAATTGTATTTTGATATATGTATTTTTTTCTAGTATTGCCCCAGAACAGATTTTAATCTAGTGGGGCAATATATTCCATTATATTGTTTTTTATGTTAATTTTGTATGCTCTATTGGAATAATAAATAAATAAAAAAAATAAAAAAAAATAAAAATAAAATAATATTCTGTATAATACATTGTTATTTTGTTGGAAATAAAAATAAATAAGAAAAATAATAAGTGTACCTCAGTCGTGGCTGATACTTCTTAAATATATTAGGTCCTTACATATGAAATTGGCGTTTCATATGGCAGAAATGAAAACGATTTTTTTTTATGAAACTATTTTTTTATTTAGTCAAAGTATGTACCATGGCTATCTATGCACTTTTGCCATCTCGAAGGTAGTTCATTGATTCCTTTACTAAAAAAAGTGTGTGAGCGAGAATCAATAAAATCTTTGAAGGCCGTTTGGACAGCCTCGTGAGAATTGAATTTTTTTCCTTGCATGAAGTTGTCCAAATTCCGAAAAAAATGGTAATCAGTTGGAGCAAGGTCCGGGGAGTATGGTGGGTGTCGAAGACATTCCAGTCGCAGCTCCCGTAATTTTGCGGTCGTCAAACGTGCCGTATGTGGTCGAGCGTTGTCCTGAAGCAGCAGTACCAATTCATGCGGTACCCATTTTTCAAGTTTTTCCACTTTTCCAATTTGTTTCAAGTGAATCAAAATGGTTTTATCACTCACACCGAAGCCTGCCGCTAACTCTGACGTGGTTTGCGATGGATCTGCTTCCACAATTGCTTTTAATTCTTCGTTATCAACTTGTGTCTCCGGCCGTCCACGAGGCTTGTTCTGTAGGTCAAAATTTCCAGAACGGAAACGTTGGAACCAATAACGTACCGTATTTTCTTTTGCAGTAGCTTCCCCATACGCATTGTTAATCCTACGAGCCGTTTCTGCAGCACTAGTGCCGAGGTGAAACTCATATTCGTAAATATAGCGATATTTTAAGTTCTCCATATTGTGAACAGAACGATGTGAAAGAAAAACAAATGACGCGATAACAAATAAATTTCGTAATTCGAACACAGAAATACATGGTCTTAAATTTGAAATAAATTTGAATTTGGAATTCCTAGCCGAACGCCACATATTTTGAATCAAAGTTGCCAGTTCGCCAAACGCCAATTTCATATGTAAGGACCTAATATTTGAAAAGGTAAAGTTTTTCACAGAATCACAAAATCATTTGAGAAAATTTCGTATCACATAGGATAAAACATTAAATAGATTTATTTATATTATGAAAATATTTTCTAATATCCATCTTTGATGTTTTTTATAAAATATTATTTGCTACATATAATATATTATAAATACACCATAGAACACTTACTCCTTATTGCACATCAAACAAAATAAATACGAAAAAAATTCAAATGTTTTAATAATAATAAAACATTATATGAAATAGGAAGGATATTAAAAAAATAGTATGTATATTATTATTATTATTACGGTAATTTTGTTCGTAGAGAATTCGTTCCATATCAATATCCGGATCATTTTATAATAATCATCACATCAATAGAACCATTCTTAATGTAATTTTGAAGAAGGAAATTGGACTCGGAGTCCTTTGTAATATTTTGCTACAAAAATATTTATGACAACACGATATTGACTCATAAATAAAATAATAATATTCTTACTTCGATACGGTGCGATTATAATATGTAATGTGAAAAAAATGTTAGAAAGATATTTATCTTTTTCATTAATTTTATCAAATTAGGTGCAATATAATTTTGTCTTATAATTATCATTATAAATACCAGTTGGATAGAGTGATCGAATTAAGGAGGTCACAATTCACTGGCAGATGGATAAAGAATGATGTATGATGGTCACTGTCCTCAGAATTTATAGATCGGCAGAGATGATTACAATACACATTAGTGATGTACCTAACGAATATTCGTATTCGCATTCGCGAATATTCGCAGATTTCACAGAATATTATTTTAGTAATAAAGTATCGGTTATTCGGTAAAAGTACCGGATACTTACCCGGTATTTTGTATAAAGAGGTACTGCAAGAAAATATTCTTTAAGAAAACCGAGGAGTTTTGAAATATTTTAAATTCCTATACTATTTTGAAAATTCGGCGACGGGGTGCTAAAAATTTTAATGTTTGAGCAATTGTAGATATTTATGCAAGTCAATATTCGCTATTCGCATTCGGATTCGCGGATATCCAAAATCACACATTCGTCACGTCACTAATATACACACAGAGAGAACTACTTTTATATTTATTACATGTGATTAGTCCGCTAGCTACCCATTTGTGAGATATGCCGTGATGATACGATAATAAAAAATAGATTAAAACAGTGTTTCCCAATCTTCTATATGCCATGCCCCAACGTAGTCTTTTCAAAAGTCATATGCCCCACCGGCCTCTTTTTTAATTAAACAGTTGGTACATTTTCAATAATATGTGAAAGCGTGGTGCCCCACCTCTGAGGCGTGATGCCTCACCAGTGGGGCGTACGCCCCACCTTGGGAAACACTGGATTAAAACATAAGTTATATAGGTAAATCGAACCCGGATGAGTATTTTTTATTATTTACAAACCTTTATTCACCTCAACAACTATAAGTACCGTAGGAGTTGGTTAAAAGTGGGATTCGAACCACTAAATATAAAACAATCTAAAAATTAATTATTAAATCACCGGTGATCGTTCGAAAAGCTTTTTTTGTAAAATATTTTTACAAATTATTTTATGTGTCTTTTTTTATTTCTTTTCAATTGTCTCCCTTGCCCTTTGAAAGGATGTAACATAAAGAATTTGCGCAAAAAAAATACTTTACAAAATAACTTTTTAATGATTGGTCGCTGGAAGGCAACGCGTGAAAGAGACACGTAGAAAATAAATTTTGTAACGAAATTTTGTATTAAGCTTTCTAAAACAGACATCACCCAATTTAAATTTATTATATACAAAAAAATTGGGACATAAATTTCTTATGTGCACATACATCTTTTTCACCTCGTTCTTGTTACCTCTCTTGTTAGTCGGGGATCCATGATATGCATCATACTCCCTCCAGAGATTCCTGGCATTTGCTGTTTCAGGACCTTTGGCTACTCTAAACAAGTCTTTCAACGCACAGATTTGTTACCTGACCTTACTAGCTTCTACCGATGTGGTCCTACGGCTTTGTTACTTCTAAACTCTCCCACAGTCTCTGATGATCTTGGGGGTATTCTATTTATTGGCATGCGGAACACATGATCCAGCTTTTATAACCACGACACTAAGAAATAAATAATTTTTCAAAAGAACATATTTGTGAGGACTTATACTAAGGTATTTGACATATTTAATTTTAATTGATCCGCGCAATATCTTCACTTTACGTGGGAAGCTCCGCTTGCGTGAGGGTAAATAACACTCTCTCGGAGTGGTTTGTCCTCACCAAAGGAGTGAAGCAAGGTTGTGTCATGTCTCCGTGGCTGTTCAACCTATTCTTCGACTACTGTATGCGACCTGTGAAAGAGATGGATGTTGGTGTCGAGCTGAATGGGTTTCGGGTGAATGCATTGATGTACGCAGATGATTTGGTGTTAATGGCTGAGAGTGAAAGGGACTTACAAGAGATTGTTACGTGTGTGTATGATAGTTGCAATTTGAATGGTTTGAAAATGAACGTTATGAAGACGAAAGTTCTTGTTTTTGAAAGAGAGAATGAAAAAACGATTTGCGAGATTAAAGTTGGTGACGAATGTTTGGAGCAAGTAAGTGAGTATGTATATTTGGGAAGTATGTTTACGAGGGATGGAAGATGCGATAGGGACATTGAAAGAAGGAAAGTGGCCGGTGCTAGAGTAAACGGTGCACTTCGACCCATTGTCAGCAATGACAATGTGTCGAACATGGCTAAAATGCTGGTGCACAATACCATTCTGGTACCGTCACTTACGTATGCAAGCGAGACATGGACGTGGTTGAAGAAGGACGAAAGTGGAATAAATGCAGTAGAGATGCGATCGTTGAGAAGAATGGTTGGTAAAACGCTGCGTGATAGAGTGAAGAATGAGGATATTAGAAGAATGAGCGGATGCAAGAAGACTGTTGTGGACAGAATGCGTGTAAATAAATTGAGATGGTTTGGTCACGTGGAACGAATGAAAGAGGAAAGAATGACAAAGAGGATATACTTATCTGAAAGAAAGGGTGTGAGGAAACGCGGGCGTCCGAGAACCACGTGGCTTGATCACGTGGATCAAATTCTCAAGGACGGCCGCGTGTTGAGTAAGAGGAACCGACGTGCGTGTATGAGGAACTGTATGAATGTGGAGGAAGCGAAGGAAGTGTGTAAAGATAGATCTGTTTGGCGTTCCGTTCTCTCTGCCTACCCCACTTGGGACACGGCGTGAGGGTATAGTATAGTAGTATAGTAATTTTAATTTGTGAGGAAGATGGCTAACGATGACTCAGCGTCGTCATCTCCATATTCTCTCTCTTCTTTTCAATGTTCTGAATAATCCTGCTTCACCTGATTACCTCAAGTCCAACTTCACACCCTTGGCATCTCATGGCTTATCTCTACGTTCAAGTGGACGCCGTTTGTTAACCATACCTTCACATCACACATCTTTCTTCACTTCTTCTTTCACTACACACGCGGCTAGATTATGGAATAACCTCCCACTTCCTATCAGACTAGCTCCAACTATTCTCTCTTTCAAAAGTAAACTGAGGCATCATTACCTTTCCTTAAATAATCCATCTAACTGACAATCCCGTGTTTCCTTCCTTGTCCTTCATCCCATCCACCTATTCATTTATATATGTATTTTTATGTAGGTATAAGTATTGTATATATATATATATTTATTATTATTATTTATATTTTTCTTCTTTTTCATACACTTGTATGTATTGTATATATCAAATTGATGTCAAAAGTGGTTGGTTGGCAGAAATTGCCCACGGCAATAAACCCGCCATTTGAAATTTTTTTTTTTCAATAAAGTTTTTATTTATTTATTTATTTATTTATTTAAGATCGAAACACTATTTTGAATAGATTGTTTTCTCTGGGATCGCATTAGCTAGAGCCTGTGATGGTCTTAGTAGAGTATTATGACTTTTCGGTTTTAATATAAATATTTCAGGCAACCTAAGAGGTCAATCACAAATTACTTTTGTCACTAGTACTGGGTCATTTGCCAAGTAATCGTTTACAGTAATTACTTAACAATACGTTGAGCGAATTACGTAGAATACAGTTGGACACTAACATGAAATGAGATTTAATGTGGTCTAAAAGTATTATTTATCTATCTAAGCTATTTGTTGTACATCTTTTATACATAGAAACAAATAACTGTAACAATTTATGATTTTCCTTAACTTGCTAAAACGTCATGCATTTACTTCGCTTTCGAATAAAGTAATAGGTACTCAGAATCAAATTATTGTACTGTTTGAAAACCACAACAATTTTAAGTGTACGTACAAAGTGCGTTTAAAATCTTCACAAAGGTTAATTTTAATATTATCTTTTGGAATCTCCGCATACCTGAATATAAAATTATTTTGTAATTTATGTAAAAGCCTTAACCAAATTGAATACTTATACGAAAAGGTAAAAAGGTCAATTTAAACTATGAATTACTTAACGTAGAGGAATTAATGGAAGATATTCATGTTTTGAATTTTGTTTCAATCAAATAAAGTTTTTTCTATTTGACTGTAATTACAGACACAATAAAGAATTTTGAAATGGAGAACATGGTATGAAGCATATAATATAGTACAGCTCTAGAAAACATACGTTAATGATATCATGAATGTATTTTATAAAATACATATTTTAATCAAATATATAATGAAAGTAAATCTATTTTTGATCCAATGATCTAAATACAAAATAAACGGTTACTATGTGGGAGGAGCTTAGTTAGAAACTAATATAAGCAATATTATTTTCTTGAGTTATCGAATATTTAATGAACGTATAAGAAAACAAATCAAATCAATAAACACTACACGCAAATAAGTCAATACCGATTTTCTTTCGAGGGAGTGAGAGGAAATTGCCCCAATGTTATTTGAATAGAGAATTCACCAATAATATGATTTCAAATATTTACTATGTCTGAAAAGTTGAATCCAATATTTGGAATATGACGACCGGTGTGGCGCAGAGGCTAACGCACTTGCCTTGGAGTTAGAGGGTATCTTTTCCCGGATTATTATTGTTCCCGGGAAACGGGAAATTTTAAAATGAATTTCCCGGGATTCCCGGGTATCCCGGGAAATTCATTATTATATTTATAAATATTCTTATATAAATAAACTTTTAATTTTTGATCATCCTATCAAGCAAAAAAATGTTATGGATTTTGGCAAAGCTTTTTGACTTTAAAAAATGAGAAATTTCGACAAAAAAAGATTTTTTATATCGGTTAATATCCATGAATAAAACAAAAAAATGACAGTTGGCTGCACTAATATTTTTAAGAACTATCTAACTTTTCGAAATATGTAAAAAAAAAACATGAAAAATTGTAGGATTCTTATACATTGTCGGCCAAACACACCTCCGATTTCGAATTATATTTAGAATAATTATGCTCCTTTCAAACGAATACATTGAAGCTATAATTAAGTTTTTTTTTTAAGTATAACACGTTAATTGGTAATTAATATTTTTTTCATATTTTCATATCTAAATATTCGTCAGCTTCTACAAGTTTATCACGACTATTACAGTTAACTAAACAAAGATTTCGGTATCGGTATGGCAATCTGCATTACTAATAATTTGTATTTTTTCCCGGGAAAGGATTCGTTTTTTTCCCGGGAAACGGGAAATAGAAATTAGAGGAGTAACCCTCTACTTGGAGTCATGAGGTTCCGGGTTCGATTCCCGGCCAGGGCAAAATGAAGAATGACCTTCTTCAAATTGTCCTGGGTCTGGGTGTTATATGTATATGTGTTCAGTGCATTGTATATATGTGTATCGTCGTGTTAGTACCCATAATACAAGTCATATCTTATTTGGGACTAGCTCGGTCTGTGTGAATTGTCTATACATGTTATGATATGTTGTTATTTATTTTATAAATGTTATTTTTCAGAATAAAGCATTGAAATATATTTTGTTTGAATAAAACAATATTAATTACAAGATTTGTGTATTTTATACCTAATATTAAAATAAGATAGCACAATACATCGCACTTCACAAAAAATGTCTATAGTCTAATTATGATAGATGTACATATATTAACGTCGATGTTGGACTAAAATTGAAGCGGGGATAACCGCCACGATAAATATGCAGGTAGGTATTCACCCAATAACCGATTATCCATTTGATGCGTGTTTGCAAGTGGAATGAATTACACTGTTATTTACATACATCTGTTATTTATAAAATTAATTGGTATTTCCTCGAAAAATCATCAATATGCGAATGATACACAACTTATACACAGAAGGGTCGGTCGGTAGATGGCGCTGGTAGTAGCTGCCTGAAACCTCTGATGTCTCATTTTTCAAAATTAAATATTATTACCTAATAATGATTCAAATTAACAAAATTTTAATAAATTATTTTTAGTTTCAATAGTTTTATAATGTTAATATTTTTGGGTGTTATTACTTTTCTACTAGTTAAAAATTTTAAAAATCTAAAATGTATGAATTATTGAATAAAATTTGTTGCAATTAATAATACCTTTATTGGAACTCACATAAAAGTCTCGCATTTTAATCAAATTTGTGACAATTAAAAGTGCTTTCAAAATTTTATGATAGTTAAATAAAAATATTAAGCGCCCTTGAGATGGTCCAGGGACTGTTAAACGGCGTCAAAATAAAATCATCCAGAATCATCATCATCATCATAATGATGGGTAAAGTTATACTCCTATGATGTCCATACTATCGCTATGACTTCGTCGCCAATCCTCGACACTATAGTCTTTTTAGAAACGACTGCTTTGACTTGTTCATGCTTCAGGAATAACTAAAAAGGGAATATTTTACATTTTCTTCCTACATGACAGCTGGCTTGACTGACGTGGAATTATTAATTTCTTTAAAAAGAACGTATTCTGTCCCCATCACTGTACATATGTACATAGTAAAACGTTGGTCCGTTGCATACTCTTTAGGTGTGATTCAAAGAATTAAGCAGCAATAAAATTGAAAGGTAGTATCATTAATTGTTGTTACTTTTATTCCCTTACAGTGAAGGTTTATCTCTACAATATGCCTCTCTTATTTAGATTATCCTTGTCTGCATTATTTAAGTAGAATCCTTTCTACTATCTGCTTGTACGTACTATATTACGTTGTATCAACTATTGTTTCACATATATTTTATGCTGATAGAATCTTAACATAATACATTGTTAAGGTGTTACACATAACTTCGTTGTAAACGTATGGTAGTAATAATAATAATAATAATACATTAATACTATCATGTCGTATATAAAGCCATAATGTGTTAAAGATACGCAACGTATGCAACAAAATGAATAAATAAACGAGCACCTACATAATATGCTGTTTTCCTATTATAGCAACTTAGAGTACAACCAAGCCAAAGTGATGAGAATGCTAATATAAATTCATTTATGTATTGCATACGAAAGCAAACACATTTACAAAGAGTATTAAAATAATAAAAAATGAAACACTGAATAACTCACTAACTATTATATTGCTTAGAAGCTACGTCCGTAGGTCCTTTTTTGCTTATATTGCTTAGGACCTACGTCCGAAAAGCATCTAAGCAATATAATTATTAGTGAAAGTTAAATAGTGTTTCATTTTTTTTATTCATCATCATCATCATCGCCCTCAACGCTCCTCTCGGGAGCACAGGGCAGAAACCAGCCTCCTCCATTCAGAGCGTCTCTGTGCCAATAACGTCACCTCTTTCCACGACATTCCTTGCGCTCTGATATCGTTGTCATAGGAACGGTGTATTGTGAAAGAGGGACGCCCGGGCCGACGGAAAAACAGTGCTCTTTTTGGCCAACTATCATTAGGCATTCTCAAAACATGTCCCAGCCAGGACCATCGTCTCTCCTGTATTACGGAGATTACAGGTCTCTGCTGGGTGCGCCGGCGCACAGCATCATTTGTAACATGTTCATACCATTTGACATCCAAAATCCTTCTAAAACACCTGTTTTCAAAGCTTAGTATCTTCCGCTCCTGAGCCTTGGTTAAGTGCCAAGACTCACAGCCATATAGAAGGATTGGGATGATGCACGCATTGAACAAGCGAAATTTTGTCCAAACATTGTTCTTCCAAACTTTGTTCATGTTATTGAAAGCCCCACTAGCTGCCCCTATGCGGATTGGCAATTCCGACCGGAGATCACCCTCTGGCGTTATGGTTGCTCCCAGGTACCTGAATTTGCTAACCTGAGATATATTTAAAATACCCTATTTAAAAGACCTATATTTAAAAATGAACTTTCATAGTGTTTCCTCCTCGGAAATAGAAAAGTTATTAAAATAATGTTTAAAACAGGAAATATGACTACCTTTAAATGAATAAAAAGATCACTTAGATTCAATACATATTAAAGAAATGGCACTCCTTCAGCAGAGTGTAAATAAAAAGCATACATGAGAAACTACATAAATTTGGGAGAGGTCTGAAAGTATGAACCTACAGAAGAAAGATTAATCATGTTTTTCATTGACAATATACAAATTTAAAGCGGGAACGCTGTTAATAATAGTGATTCATCTTCAGATGGATTTAGATTATTTTCGCGTCAATGTTTTTTTTTATATTATCAGTATGTATTGATTAAGTATCTATAATAGGTATATAAAACATCACATTACATGATTTGTGCTCGGTTGCTCATATTCATATATCGGAGTATGTGTTATAATATGACTTGTTTCTACACAGAAGGGTTCAGATTGTGCTGTACAAGGAGCATTTCTATGTAGTTATATGGACAGCGAATTTCTCTTTTGCTGTATGAAAAAATATCCTTTTGTGAGAATATAGCATCTATTTGCTTTTTTCATTGACTAGGTAATTACGTTTATATGAATATATTTTTAGTAAGTTTCGGGAAGCATTCGTATGTGTTTAATATTTTTTTTAAGAGGAATCAATAGTACATGAGTTTACCAGTAGAAATTACAGCAATGAATATTACTTATCCAAAAGACCCGTACAAAAGTATATGTGTAATATGATTTGCTCATAGGTTTAAAGTACTTGGTGTATTGAAAAAAACTCAGTTGAGTCTTCAAGGAATATTCATAACTATCATTATTTTTACATATTTATTGAAAAGTATTAAAAAACAATCAGTGCCCTCTGGTGAAAGAATATCGCACTATACGAAATGTTTTATTTTTTTAAATGCAAAGATATTGTAATAATAGTAATATGTAGGTATGATATTACAAACCATTTGGTATTAGTAAATCAGAGATTCGTTAATGGTACTACTGATAGCATTTAGAAAAGGGGAGGTTATAATGTATGTATGTATGTATGAATGGTAGGTACCTAAACATTTACCACCCCACGCACTCGTTGTATGAAGCATCCCCCCCTTCCCTCCCCGTGAGATTGTTCTCGCCGTTCTTCACCCTCAGTTCGACCCTGAATTTATTCAATAGGGTTGAACACATATTAGTATTTTAATCATTGAAATTAAATAAATGGTAAATAATTTAGATTTCTGCTTGATTTCACTTCTACCTTTTTATATTTCAATATTTGAATTAAGGTTCAGTTGGCTCCGTAAATGTTATACACATAATCCATAGACATATTATATATTCACGATTGATAAGAAAATATAGTGAAATTTATCAATTTTTTTTTTGTTAAATCTTAAATCAATATGATTGTCAGTCAAATAGAATTCACAAAAAAATCTTAGTTCAAATATAGTTCACTTAAAAATGAAAGTACCTATCCATACTTTTTTATTGTTTATTTCCCGTCGTACTATTTCCTTATTTTTTTTTGAATATTTATATCTAGTGAATAAAATTTGGCGACTTTCTACTGTACTAAGCAACAAGATTATTATAATATATTTTAACAGATGGTTATTTTTTTATATTTTTTTTATATTTCGCTTTGGGTTTAATGTGTGAAAATTGATTTGTTTCAAAATAATATCAGTTCTCCTGTTCAAATCATCTGTGAAACTGTTTTTTTAAACAAGTTCAAATAAATTTCGTAGTATTAATAAGAACTCCTTAAATTTATTTGTACTAGTGTTATTGTTAGCCCTATATTTCTCCCTCCTACTTAGCTCCCCCCCTTACGGTAGTTCACTTTGATTCTCCCTACCGCTTGCATATGCAACGGCACATAGCTACTACGAGTACTAATACTACTGAAGCCCAACTACTATTTCAATACTATCCCATGCTATCATTCACAACATCCAGCGTTGTCGCGTGCCGATCTTCATGCTATACGCCCGCGGTATATGTAGAATCATTCTAATCCCAGATAAAACGCATAGATCGATGTACTAAAAACACGAAGTGAAGACTTCGAAATATTATCTTGTTAAAAAATAAATTATAAAAAGTCAATTATTTTTGAAATCGTTGACAAATTTCATTATTACAAATGTTAATTAAACGAGTGTGCTATTTTAATATATATAAAAAGTGACAAATATTTTCGTGTGAGTAATAAAAAAACATTTAAATATTTTCCTGTTAACGATAAACATTTAGTAAAACAGTGAAATTAAGTGAAATATATTTAAAGGTGCTCATTTTTTATTATTTTATTTTACCAAAGTATCAATGTAAATATTATAATGACCTACTTTGCTTTCACAAGTTGAGAAGTCAACAGGTTAACGATGAATGTATAAATAAGTTTTTTGTACATTTTTTTTTTCACAAAAAGCTTACATTTTTATACAGTGACAATGTAAGCAGACAACTATATTACACTACATCAAAGGATAAAGTTTTTTTCGGTAAGCTTTTTACGGATTCATGAGAAAAAGCTGCGAGTTGTTTTTTTTTCTGAAAAGTGTTTTTGAATATTTTTATTACTCTCATTAATAGATTTTTTTTAATCATGTTTTAGCAAGTCGCTTTTAAATAATTCCATGAAATTTTCGCAAGCGATTTTTGAATAAAACTAATTTATTAAAGAAGAACATAAAAAAAACTATTTAATTATTAATCATGGTATGAAAAACTATAAAACTATCTAGTAGATATGGGTTATGTAGAAAAAATCGAGCTTTTGCGATAAACTCACCTTCTGTATGTTGATTTGTTTAATATGAATACCCTTTATCAAACTGTTTGTAGTCAATGTACAGTAAAGAACGAACAAATACATAAATAGGTAAATATGAGCGAGCATTAAAATTTATATGTAATACTAAAACAACGCAATGAAAAATTTACTAATTATATTCCGTAAGTGGTAAACATCATATTAACTAAATGTAAACATTCACGTCATCTAGTACATGCCATATAAATCTAATAATAATTATTTGATAGATGTGTTTATATGGAGACAATTTCTTTAGTATGCATAACTTTTTAGGTAATTTTATTTATTTATTTATTTATTTATTCTTTTTGCACATCATCATTACATAACAGTGTTAACAAAATAATATAAAATTTTAGATTTTGTATTTATAATAATTTATATTTTGTATAACAATATTTTCATGCAATGCATAACAATGAACTTCATAATGAATTGGTTAATATTTAAAAACGTATTAAAAACATGTATGCATTTTTTAATATGTGTATGTACGTGTATGTATATATTAAAAAGATACTTTGTTTTATTATGTTATATACCTCTATACATTTATTTAGAATATTTACTAATTTTTTTTATTGTTTAACCGGATTTGGGTGCAGATGACAAAACCAATCACAAACCTCGATTGGAGAACCATGTCTACACAATGCAACATTGTCAACATCAATCTTGCATTGTGTAGACATGGTTCTCCAATCGAGGTTTCTGATTGGTTTTGTCATCTGCATCCAAATCCGGTTAAACAATAAAAAAATTAGTAAATATTCTAAACATTTGTTGCTGACTGGTCGAACTAGCAACCGATAAAGTATTGAACTTAATTATTCCGGCGCCATTAAGACGGGAGATCGCGATCTATTTGAGATCTGAAAAATGAGATCCCAAAAAGATGGTCGCTTCTAAGGTTTGCGTCTCTCGATTGGTGGACCTTACATCGTGACAGTGAGAATGGTGGAATTGGTGAACGTTGTCCATGGACACCGAAAGTGATCACTTAAGCCAGCCTTGAGCCAATTCGTAAGCGTTGGGACACGTTTCTCACTTCTTCCGATTAGATTCTGCACAATGTTGCATTGTGTAGACATGGTTCTCCAATCGAGGTTTCTGATTGGTTCTATACATTTAGTTTTTTTCATATTTTTGTATCATTATGAGATTCTTTATATTAACCCTCTGCAACTGACGTGAGGTCTGTCAGACACCTCGAAATCTTTTTTTTGCAACAACTTTGCCATTTTGAGTCCTATCTTTCCGTTTCGCTCAGTAGCTTCCTAAATTCTGTTCTTTTAATCATCAGTACAGTAACGACGGCCGTCGTGAGTACATGTGTGGATCTATAGCTGATGGGTGTCTGACATACCTCACGTCAGTAATAAATGATGGGTCTGTTAGACCTAACGTCAGTAACATAGTAATTTTTTCATAGTGTCTCACATACATAAGCTCAGTAAATTCATAGAGTCTACCTAACATCACTTCAATAAAAAAATTTTTTTCAATAAATGGAGGGCAAATTTCATTTGAGGCCTTGCTAGGGAACTTGTTTTTCCTATTATGACACAGCGGGTGTATAATGAAAAATTGCCGAGAGAATTGCGCAATCATGACTTAGGACGAGATTTCCCAACTGCCCCTGAACAAAACGAATCTGGGACATCGCGTGAAAGAATATTGTGCAGAATTTTTACGAGTGAATTGAAAAGAAAGATTAAAGAGTGCGATTTAATTGAAAGGAAGACAAAATTTACTCGTTATGCATGCAAAAAACATGTCTGCCCACAATGCTCGGCACAAATTTACCAGGACTGAGAGGACGTACTTTGAAGCCGATTTTTAGAGAAACCGCTCTAACGATTTTTTTTATTATTTTTTTACATTTTAACAAAAGTTAACAGAAAACAAATTTCTACTTACTTTTTTTATTTCATGTGTTTTTTTCATTTAATTAATTTTTATAAATTGTTCTCAAAAAAATTGAGATTTTTTATTAGCATTAATAAATATCTTGTAATTTCTAATATCTGTTTTTTTTAAACCATATTTTTTCAAATGGTGTCTGCATACATGTCAAATACTCACAAAAAACTAAAAAAATAATCAAAACTTTTTAAATAATGGCAATAATGGAACTTAAAATGAGTGTCTGTCAGACCACTCCTCAGCAGAATAATAACTAAAAAGCCACCTCAGTTGCAGAGGGTTAACACTATTGTACCTTCAACTATTGTAAACAAAGTTATAAAAAAGATGAATAAATAATTTAGTGTAGTGTAGATATATATTCTATAATGTTGTTCTTATGTTTGTTTGTATGTACTATTTTGGAGGAAGAAAAATGCGATTCTTAGAGTTAATTTGACAAAGATCTCATTAGTCGAAAATGTACTTCCTCATCACGTTAAACCTAACCAATTATTATATTTTATTCACTGCATAAATATGAATCTTTACAAAAATAATGTCAGTGAAATGATATAATTTTGATTTGAAAATTAATTGATTCAGTTTGGTATCTTGTCAAAACAAAATTTCTAAGAAATCAAGTGGCTAGCAAACATTCTGAATACACAAAACGTCCTTCTACTAAATTGAAACGAGGGAGACAATCAGGATGGGTGACGTGTTTCGTTTTGGAATAGAAATATTTTATTACCAGAAAGGTCTCAAAGCAAAACGTTTGTATGCAAATTTGAACGTTGGTACTCATTTATGGAAATGCGGTGTAATATGAATTCACAAAGAAGAAGTGTACCTACTTAATAATATTATAGGTGTTATTATCTTGTATATGTATCTAAATGCGCACTTGAGATCAACTATACCTTTATAATTCAATACTAACATCAATTCAAACATAACAGCAATAGGTACAGTCAATATCTTAAAATCTCTTTGAGAAATGAAGTGGGTTGGTTTTTATATTTCTACGCTCTAGTACGTCGTTTGTTGCTTTCTGTATACGTATATAATCATAATATTATGTATGATAAGCATCAAATCTCACTTTAAAATGTGCCAAGTACTTATGCAAATGTCCCTCAGTTCGCAGTTCTGGTACCTCTGCTAGGACTCTGTGTATGGATATTCGATTCCTTTGTCTAGAATCCCACAAAATCTTTGACTACACACAGATGTTTATTACGCATTTAGTTTCTCCCCTACGCATATAGAGTACCTTTAATAAAAAGGACGAGTACCGAATCACCAAGCATACCTAAATACTTTATTATATTTTGATGTTCAGCTATAATATTATTGTCCAACGTGTACATTTGTATGAACATTACGTAATATTCTTTCATTTAACAATTCCTACTACGTGATCATGTTTTTATGTATCTACTTATACGACATTCACCTACACTTCTCACACTCATCTTTTATTTGGCAATCTACTGATAACACGAAATTTTTTCACTCCAGTAAAATGATTTGAATTTTAACCATGTCCTTAACACTCAAAACGTGTGGAATACAATATTAAACATTCCATCATGATTTTTTTATCAGAATTTTCTATTGGAGTTTTGGTACTCAAATCGATAAATTCCTGTAATATCGGTTTATCGTGAAATATGTAAAATATCACCATTGCGCAGAATTCTACGATAGAGACAATATTAGTATAAAATATTTTAACATTGATTATCTATATCTCCCATTTACTTATTTCGTTAAAAAAATATAAGTTAAATATAACAATAAAACAATGCAATAAGTTGATTCCTTCCAAGGGTCATATTTATTTGAATTGAGTCTGTTTTGAGTAAAATTTTCTATAGGTACTTGAAAGGATTATTCATCACGAAATAAATAAAACAAATGTTTTATTCTACTATTTGCTCATTTGACGAGAGACAATGTCCTAATAAGACGAAAGAAGTCTCTAGGACATTGTCAATCAAATCAAGATTGACAATGTCCTAATAAGACGAAAGAAGTCTCTAGGACATTGTCAATCAAATCAAGATAGACAATGTCCTAATAAGACGAAAGAAGTCTCTAGGACATTGTCAATAAATCAAGATAGACAATGTCCTAATAAGACGAAAGAAGTCTCTAGGACATTGTCAATCAAATCAAGATAGACAATGTCCTAATAAGACGAAAGAAGTCTCTAGGACATTGTCAATCAAAACAAGATAGACAATGTCCTAATAAGACGAAAGACGTCTCTAGGACATTGTCAATCAAATCAAGATAGACAATGTCCTAATAAGACGAAAGAAGTCTCTAGGACATTGTCAATCAAATCAAGATAGACAATGTCCTAATAAGACGAAAGAAGTCTCTAGGACATTGTCAATCAAATCAAGATAGACAATGTCCTAATAAGACGAAAGAAGTCTCTAGGACATTGTCAATCAAATCAAGATAGACAATGTCCTAATAAGACGAAAGAAGTCTCTAGGACATTGTCAATCAAATCAAGATAGACAATGTCCTAATAAGACGAAAGAAGTCTCTAGGACATTGTCAATCAAAACAAGATAGACAATGTCCTAATAAGACGAAAGAAGTCTCTAGGACATTGTCAATCAAATCAAGATAGACAATGTCCTAATAAGACGAAAGAAGTCTCTAGGACATTGTCAATCAAATCAAGATAGACAATGTCCTAATAAGACGAAAGACGTCTCTCTCGTCAAATAAACAAAAAGTAGAATAAAACATTTATTTTATTTATTTCGCTATGGAATTCTACTACCTTAACACCGACACAGTGAATAGATTATTCATCACTTTTGTCTTCGGCATCAGCACAGCTTAGCTAAAAATAGGATAATATATTTATACATATAATAATGAGGTTTCACAAACGTGATAGAAATTGTCAATAATATGGGTCCAATTTAGAAATATACGCACATAAAGTAGGTACCTAACATACGTAAGTAAATACGAGTTGTGTATTATTCAAAATCATGGTTGTTTTATCCTATAATTGGGTGGAACCCGAAACCCTAATTAATAATCGTACAATAATAATAATAATACTAATAATCATAATGTAACCCCAACTAAGTAATTATTTATTAATCGTCCTTTAATTATGTATCATTACCACTAGGTAGGTACTTATCCTTTGAGAATATATAATTAGAAACGCGATCAAAAATTATCGTGTTAATAATATGTAGTTAATTTTATAGTCAGATTTATTGACTTTGCCGCCTACCAATTTATGAAATAAAATTGCTCCCTTTAAATTTGCAACGTCAACTTTCAATGAAAATTTTATTCAATTATGAAACAAAACAACATATATCATAAAAAAATATGGACAATATGACCACATTTTTAATAATCATACAAGTATCGGTTATTCGCTCAGCGGATGTTTACCAGACGAATAAAATAATACATTAGGTACGTGTTGTTTTAAAAATACTCGTTAAATACAATATCAGAATAAGTCCACACAAAATTAATTACAGCTGTCTTCTCATATCGATCACTTTTTTTTAATTATATTTTTTGTAGACATCTGCTCTCAAATTACATCTAGAGAGAAGCTGTTAATGAATAATATTAATCTCCACTTTTATATAACGCCTTACTAAGTAGTCGATTGTTATATTATTTGTGTATATGGAGATGTAAAACAAATAACTTTTAGTTTTGTTTATTTAACATATTTTGAACTACTCCAGATTAATCATTCCAATTGATCACACTCATCCATATTCAATCTATTTGAATAGGTATTAACTAGGTAGGTATGTTGTATATGATATACATTATGTGAACTTCCTTAAGGAGTGCACAACACAGAGTTTCGACACTTATGAATCGACTTAGGCTTGGTTAAGAGTATTGTTTATTTATTTTATATGATGACGTGAAGCAATGTCTTAGAATCGACAAATCGTACAAAGCCTTTGGTATTGAATGATACTAAAATAATTATTATCCTCAAACTTCTATATAAAAAATATTTGATTTACTGTGAAATCAAACCGTAAGCACTCGCACAATATAAGTATTTTTTCACATTCCACTCTTTTCCGTAAGTTTTTAAGTGTTTTACAAATGGCAGGCGCTCAAAAAAATAAAGACATTTTATATTTTAAATTCGGTGATGACATTTGCCACCTGTCCTGAAGTCTTATTTATTTTATTGGCACGGAAAAGATGGTTTGTTTGTTAATAACATGCAGCTAGCCTGTCGGCTTTTTCATTTTTGGGATATGTCGTGATGGTATAGTAGTAGTAATAGAAACCGTAGTGTCCATAGGTACCTGAATAAATCCACAGATTATCTATGAAATTATGTATTTGGGTAAATAGCGCTTGCTGTTCCCGTGTACCATTTCACAGACTATTCAAACGTGACTATTCTTTTGCGAACGATAACCTTCCGAAGTAGTATGTTTCATATTATAATTTGCAATGAATGCATATTTTAACTGGCAAAAAACTATCTGGTGCATGTATACATTATTTTTATACGAGCATTTTCAATTAATCTCCAATATAATATTAATTTATTACTGGTAACACAGTAAATGGTGCGAAATTTTATAATAATATTTTAAACTATCTCTTAAGCCCGGCATCCTTCGAGGCTATATAAACAATGAAAAAGACAGTGTACTAAAACATCAAGTCAAATAGCCATATTCTTCTTGCCACAGAAAAAAGATCAAAACCTCCACGCTCATATTTAATGTGAAAAGTATTTTCGTAAAGATCATCAACTCGCGTGGGAAAATTACTAAAAAAGCTTTTCCCTACGTAAAAACCTGAATTTCTACACTCCACACGCCCATATTTAAGCTAAAAAGGATAATTATTTACATGTTATTTAGTGAACTATTCATACATAAGTTTAGAACTTTTCTGACATGGTCTTATCAAAACTGTAATATATATAATAATAATAATAAAGATAATTTGTATTTGGCGCCGTTTAATGATCCGTGACCATCTCAAGGGCGTCATGGCTTTTCTTGAAAAGCAGTGTTTTCAGCTTACTCCTGAACGTTGTCTATACAAGATTTCAAGCCTCAAACCTACGCAACATGAATCATACTATTTCTGTCATTTCCAATGGGAAATACTCAAACGGAAGACCGAAAAACAAATGGTCGACTAACAATGTTCTTAGTCTGTTTTTATCCGTGCCATAAAAAAAATCAAGTTAGCGACTAATATACCGAGTGACAACAAATTAATTTACGTCCAAGCTGCAAAAAACGGGCAATACTTGTACTAGGTGAGCGATTAAAAATAATAAACATGTAACAAAAAATACTGACCGATCAACTACATAACTATGTCGACTGAATGACATAAAATACTAAAAAAATAAACGTTAAGTAATAATAATACTAAAAATCTTTATTGCACAAAAAATTAACATAAGAAAATAAACATAATTGAATAGTTAATAAATTAAATTGAGGGATTAATTAATTAATAAAGAAAAATTAATTAATTACATTTTTATTCTTAAACATACATTTTCCTTTGTATTTGTTGTGAGAATTTACATGCTCGTTAGATAGATTATTTATATTTACACTTGTTCCACGAAAATTGAATGAGTCAGCAGCAGGACTCGAACCCGTTATCTCCTGATCGATAATACTATCCGGCTGCCGACCAATTTTCTTTTCGGGATTGTTTTTTTTTTTATTTCATAAAACATGTCATTTTTAAAATAAAATTCAGTTTATTAAAATAATTATATTGTCTGAAAATGTTCAATTTATTTGATCGCTATATTGTTGCTTAATAGTTATATGGTTACGCAAACTGTTTGAATAGGCGCACACATTAGTATTACGTCGTCGCTCAAATTTAGTCGCCCAGTCAATAATATTGCATGCTCATTTCCGTATTTATTGCAACGTACTATTCGAATTTTCTGTCACTTGTTTATACACTATCCTTTTCTAGCTTCAGTGTTTATAAACTAGTTATAAAACTATATGCGAACAGACACAATCATTTATTTGATTTACATTTTGCGATTATTTAATAATTTTTAATACATACATATATAATAATTAAAAATGTATAATTAATAAATTATAACTCGGTTCACTATTAAGTGCGAATTATTAATACAAATATAACGGGTGTAAAATTTTTGCAATTAATCAATTTTACAAATTTAATAATTTTGTGTAAAATACATTTAAATATTTTGTATAAACAATATGACATAGGTACTTACGGTTCATACAGGGATAATTCATTATTTGTGTGTTAATATGAAGTAATGAAGATTTAAACAAACCGAAGTTCTCTTGAAGTATGCAATATGCTTATTCGTGGATCTCTTCAGTAAAAACCCAAGACTCTTCCAACAGACTTTTCAATCACCTTGCGTCATCTACGCACATAGAAAAAAATTCTATGTTAATAAATAGCATAATCCTATTATTCGTAGTCTTCGGCAAATAATGCAATTTCCCTACCTTTTCTATAAGTCTTCGAGTCCTCTGTAAAATACAAGTATTAGTAAATTTTTTTGAAGAGCTTTAGTGTCTGACAGTTGAGACAAAGTTTATTTGACTAGTGTAACAAAAATTTAAGCATATTAAATGCCCGTACATTGAGTACGTGATTATATGAAAGATTTTACAAAACTATAGAATAATAAGGTTTTATTGTTACTAAATCTACACAATATTTTTTTTGTGTTGCGGCATTTTAAAGAAATATCTACCCTTGGAATATTGCGGATTAAATTGTAGGTTTTGTAAAGAACATTAAATGAATAATAATATTAGAAAAATATCTAATATGTTCTGGTCACGTATTTACCTTTTATTTTATTGTGTCAAAAATACCATTGGGTAACGCCGCTGTCTTTTCTTCTAAATAGGGAATTAGTGACTTAGACGGTCTACATAGAGTTTTTGATATTTTCATTGTTTTTTTTTCAAACAGTAGACAGGATGAATGACAGAAATAATATTTCTCAGAAACTATAAAAATCTTTCAAATTTATATTAATGCGTATATCTACTTTATGGCTCAAATAACATGTACCTTCATATTTCTGTAGCTTTTTTTGCTATTTTATATAAAGTATTAATCAAACATACCGCGAACGAAATCACACTATAAATTATATAAATTTGTTGTGATTATGAAGTAAATTGGAAGCTGGAGGTGGAGTGGATGTTACATCAAGTATGTTAGATGTAGAACATCCGGAATAAGATACACAGGATTTGAGGAATCTGAAGATGGAATGGTACTTACCCCGTCCTGTGTTCGCCAATGTGTGAACTGTATTCCGTATTTGCTGTGATTGGTTTTGGAGAGTCACTTTCACTTATTTTTGCTTTTGTTGAATTAACTCATGAAATGAAATGGATGAAAAACCGAATATGAATGAATAATATTCTATTTGTTTGTTCCGCCGAAAATAGATGAAGTTGATGTGAACCGTGTTGCGACCGTATGTATACTGATGTTATATGTAGGTACCATGGGATAGGTAATGAAAAATGTGACAATAATCGGAATATATCATGGGACCTAGGGTGTAGGTAGGATTAGATTTTGGCCCTCTATTTCTTCAGTTACCTAACCATGTACATAATGAAAATTAAATATTGATAATATTTAACAGGAGGATTCATATCCTAAATATCTCGTCCGAATATCCGAGAGACCATCAGACTCACTAGATATTAGATCATCTCAAAACCTCAAAGTGAGTTAGGTGTGTCTCTATCGATAAGATATGAATATCTTCTTCTTTTGCCTTCAAGGATCTGTTTAGTGTGCAAATTCCTGGGACACCGAACTTCAACTGTCACGTATGGTACGAAAACCTTAGAAGCTTCACTAATTATTCCTGTGATATTATTATTGTAGCTATTTATCCCGTGTATAGAGACTTTTAAGATAATTAAACCATTAATTAAATACATACATTATTAAATTTCATTATCAAATTTGACTGGACACGTTAATTATCCTAATAATTCACACATAGAATACTTAATCATAAAATTTCTCGATCTTCTCAATCAGAGTAATAGTATTATTAAACAAAACTTTATAAAATGTCAGCGAATTATGAAATTAATACAAACTTACCTATTTTGTAAAAATATATATTTTGCTCGCTATTACAAATAAAAATATTTTCAGAAATACGCGAAAATAATGAGTTATGATATTGTATGTTAAAAAATATGTATGAACGAATAAAAGGGGAACAGATAAATAAAGTCCATTAATCATCCATACTAGCTATGAGTAGATTTTTACGTATAATAATGTCGCATTCGGCGTGTTTATGATCGTATGTTGTTATGCATATGTACTTATCAATATGTGAGACAAAGATAAACAGCGCTTTGTCAGTCTCAATTTTCTTTATTTTATCGCGAAATTGACATCATAAAGGTAGTAGTAGGGTGTTATAATTTATGAATAGAAAATGATGTTCTGATAGAATATGAATGTATGTTGATAAATTCGATAGCCAATTTGATTTCATGAAATATGCTGAAGTTTTCTTTTAATAACGCATTCTTTTACAGACACCATCAATCATTATTACTATGTATGCGAATAAGCTTTAAGCAAACATTATATTTACATTATATGCATGAACATTATATCGAAAAATATCTTTATGAAATAATATATTGTTTAAGAATAGCCGTTGTAATGAAATATTATGTAACTTACAAGGCTCATTTTTATATAAAAATTGTCATCATGCATTAGACTGTCATCATTATTATCATCACGCTGCTTCTCTTGCGGGGTGGGCTGAAAGGATCGAGCACCTCTTACACCCATCCTTAGATAAGCTTTTTCCTTGGTTTACTGTCATACAATTTTTCAATGTGCTCAACAAATGTCTATCCTATAGGATTTCGTATGATCTCACCATTTAATCCTCAAACGACCGCGTCTCCGAGCGCCATTCTTGTCAGCAACATGTATTTTATGGATCTGTTTTCGTCCATTCTTTTGACTTTCACTAACCACCGTAGCTTTTTCACTTTCACCCTTCTTTTTGCCTACTATCAATTTGAAAGAAATATTGTTATTATATCTGCAAATTGTGGCTGATTTAACAAATAAAAAATATAGAATATTCCAGTTATCATCAAATTTCGATAGCACATGAACAATATTTTTTATATAATTTATTTACTAAACGTAGATGGTATAGCTGAATTTTAGTCAAAATTTGACAATTAAGTTAAGGTTCTATGCTGGTTTATAACAATCGTAATTGTAAATTACGCAAATTTTCTATTGACATTCTATTCTATGTTTAAACAATATGTTTAATTATATTATATAAATAGATTTCTAAGGATGTTTGAAGAATCATTGGGAATTAGGCCAATGATTTCTCGCATCATTGATCCGACTCATTGACTAATTTCAATATCAACTTAATTATGCCAACGAGATGTTAAACATTTCAATTAACATTCTATATAATCCGTTTTTTATAGAATTTAGAAACCTTGAAATGAATTATACCCAAAACCGGGTGGGATAAACTAGGTACCTACATACTCTTTGAATTTTAAGGGGAGGTATTATGTGAGTATTTAATTAAATTGTGAGAATTTTAATAAAAAATCTTTATTTTGTCTTTTAAATAATGTTTAATTACATCACTTTTTTTTCAGTTTCAACATCTGTATAAAGATAAATATTGTAGCTGCGTGTATATTATACAATATGTAAAACTTCTTCAAAATATGTAAGTATATGACAAACAAAGTGCTCAGAAGAAAGTTTTACCGAAAATAATATTATAGAAATGTAGCATTACATTCATAGTACTAGTGCGTTATTAACTTTTTGTTGTATGTACTTACATAGTATTTTAATTAAATAAGTACTAACATACAATACATACCTACTCGTACACCGCCTCGCAGTATGACATTTGACAGCCGCTTTAGAGCTTCTGTTTGCATATATGTGCTTTTGAATAGGGATGTGGCGTATGTACTTTTATGTTATATTCCCCAGAGCACGATTTGTTTTCACATTTTTTAACATTTCGATGTTCTTTTATCTCAACCGTAACCAATTTATTTTAACAAATGTATTTTATAATTGATGGATGTCGCACATTGATTCATTTTTGAATAATAAATGTAAATGAAAAATAATCTTCACATTATTATTAATAATAACAAGTTGCACGCTTATACGCTTATTTATATAAAAAAGGGAATTTCTGATTTTATAGATTTAAAAACCTAAACTTTAAGCCACACATAACATCTTAAACTTATTCTTAATATTTTATTTGACCCGAAGGTCTGTTCATCCAGAGAGATCCTCTTGCGATTTGAAGGCCCAGATGTCCTTCCATCGTTTTGGGGGGTCTTCCTGATGGGTTTTATACCCACAGGAAGTCGTCCACATTGGTCATTATTTGTATCTAAAACTAATGAATAATTATAGTACAACTTAAATAAATTTCGATGTCTTTCAAATTAATTTGCACTTGCGTAACTATTGACATCTTGAAAGGAACTAAATTAAAGATTATTATATAAATATTGAAAAACATAATTTTTAATGACTCATAAATGCAAATTATTTTATTTTAGATACTGCAATTTAAAAAAAACTTACAAAAACTACATGCACATTATTATGAAGCCAGTATCTATAGTATATACCTACCAGTTTACAAAGAAAAGTCATCGACTAACTAAAAGTCGATGTATCTCAGTCGGCCGTTAACAAAATCCTCAGCTGTTCATAAACCATCACAAATGGTTTCATGTCTTAAAATTTAAAAGATTTTTTTCTCACATCGAGCGGATGTTAATTAGAATTAAGTATATTGTCAATATCGGAGTATTTTATTTGATGTGAACTTTCTATTAACTTAGAAGAAGTATTTCCTCTTTAATGTATTACTCTGTTCCAGAAAAATGTAAACAAGGATGTTGAAACAGACATATGAAGTATACTTTTATTGTACTGTATGTATGCAGGATGTTTCCTTAGTTTGATTAACAATGCATATTGGTATCCATGTCGAATTTATGTATAATCATTCAGTATTTTATATTATTTAGTATGTAAGTAACTAGGTATATGTGTATTATGCTACAATTGAATATTCAGAGTATTGACAATCAACTGCACTTGTTAGAAATAAATATATTGTGAAGTGGTGTACTATGTATTTTTACATGTAACAATGGTTAGACAACAAATTGTTCTCAGAATTATTTATCATGTCTTTGTATACAATGTAGGTATGTTAATGTGTTTTCAATATCAAGGTCCTATGAGTAAGTTTAAATTCTTACGAAAACGTAGAATTTTCATTCAATGTTCGCATTTTTTATGGCATAATATGTAACCATCGACAATTTAAACAGATCGAGTAAGTCTCAAATTAAGATACAAATAATATTGTGTTATGAGTACTTACACGACCACCTGGTCTATCTTGATACCTCTTTTGTTAAATTATCATTTACAGGTGTATTATATCAATTGTTTTTAATAATTAAAAATTTACTTAATCTGGGTGTATTTTTAATACTACATATCATTTACAAGGGTTCCGATGGCTTTTTCATTTTTCACAATACACCGCTCCAAACAAAATCAGTGTGCTAGGAATATTGTGAATATACATAAGAGGCACTCTGAATGGCGGAGGTTGGTTTTTTGCGTATGCTTCTGAGAAGAGAGTTGAAGGGTGAAGTTGAAAAGTTAGTGTTTGGTATAAATTTTTGTATAAAAGGTGCACCACTGGTTACAAGAAACACATTTTCATGAGAAAATATTTGTTGGTAAAATATATAAGAGATAGTTTATTAAATAGACTGAGACAATATTGAAATAATATCATTTTCACATCATCATCATGATTCGAATTCAATTGAGCGTGTTGCTGAACAGTTACAAGAGTATGCATTTGTAAAGAAAAATCATGCAGAATTCATTTGTGTCATATTTCTTCACTTAAATAACAGCCAGTTTAACAAGGCTACAATATTTGTTTAATTAAATTTGAAAGCTTTCTAAATGAATGTTGATAGCTACTCTCAAATAAACGCTACCGAGTTTAGCACAGGAAAGCTAATTATACGTATTCTTGTTCTAAATTAACGATTACCTACTCAGTTAGTCATCTAGCGTCGTACAACAATACCTCACTATATAGGGTATATTAACGTTTATATGAGGTATCAAAAACTCAGAAGAATGAATCATTTAATATTAACTCAAATACAAATTTAATTAGTTTCGACATTCCATTAAATTCACCATGTCGGCAAATAGACATAAAAAAGTGATGGCAAATAGACATAAAAAAGTGATGGCGTTGCAGCTAAATATTTTATTGTGCGTTGGCCGTTGCGAATTTTATAACAACTCTTCCGATTTTCATTTCATTGTCTGATAAATTGTTAATGATTGTGAATTGTATTGTTGACTTCGTGTTGCATAAAAAGCAGAAAAATGTCAGAACTATTATTTATTATTGATTTACCCCAAAAAAAAAGAAAAAGCATTTATTGACGTCGACAAAAATGTTTTTATTTTGCACCGCGATTGGTTATGGATGAGTTTATAAATCCACTCAATCCACATTCTCCCCCCAATGTATTGATTTATTTATAACTTATAGCAGATAATATTTAATACAAAAGCAAATATAGAGAACTGAATTTTGACAGTCGATTCGATGGATATTGTTCTCAAAGAACAAATAATATCGAGCATAATGTGTCATTGCTCCAAAGCAAATACAAAAGCTAGTTCAGTATTGATACGCGATGAATGATGATGTTATACTTATGTGTATGTGTGTAGATATTATGATTTATAAATATTGTAGGTAAATATTAAAGTTGAGAGCTTTATACTGAAGTGTTACTTGTTTACGCGTAATTTTGTATGAATCTAAATGAAATATATTTCACCATTAGATGAGATTTGGTGTTTGTGGATTACTCGGAATAGAATAGATCTCTTCTATATTTTCTATTCCTGAATCGATAAGTGTGCATAACATATTACCTACGTAAGATATATTTATCACCTTGAAAATTATATTGTTACCGAAATATTTTATTTTTTTATTTTTATTTTTTTACTACACCAATAAATTACAAATCTTATACATATTTTCATTGATGCTGCCCAACTAGGTATAACCTGTTCTAGGGCAAACATCTCACAAGCATATCAAACACACTGAAACATATACACAATCACAAAAAGCATTCATCTCCTATATTAACACAATCACATTCATAACAAGAAAAACACTGCTGCAAACTGTCCATACATGAAACAACACACAAACAAACCATTTCTCCATATAAAACCAGAAAAAAACAACACATCCCTCAACCACACACATCACAAATCCCACAACACATACCAACACAAATATATCACCCCACATAAAACACAAAAACACAAAACAAATCATGGAACAAATCCTAAGATTCCTAATATGCAGTCTATATTTATTTATTATTATTACTGATAATTATGTAGACGATTCTTAGAAGGATCATTACAGCTAAAGACCAATGCGATCCCAGAAGATAACTTTAAACAATATCCAGACGACAACATAACTACAATATACATTAAATTTTCCTTATAATTTTCGCATACGTCACGTTAAAGCTATCAATATCGCTAGCCAGACCATTAAACATTTGAACAGCCCTTCCTACTGCGGACTTCGGCAATAATATGCGGGTTCTGCTTTGAGGCTGGTAAAAAAAAAGTGATGCCGAGAGCGTCCAATGCATTGGGAACATATATATTGAAACACTCCAGTTTTATTGGATATAAACTTAAAACAAAGTGCTTATACATATTATAGTTGCTTAAAGAATCTATATTTACAACAAAACTTCAAAAATTTTCTTGTAAATAAAATAATAATTAAGTAGGTAAGTCATTAGAGGATTACAAATTGTACACAAATATATGTTTATCGTTATTTGTATAGGATATCTGGTGACGTCATGATATATCTGCTTAACAAGTACATATTATTATTGCCTACTATGAATGTAAGGAACATGACACCACATGTTAGGTCAAATTGTATCGTTAGAGTTGAAGTTACATCAAGACAGACAGAGACAATTCAATTTAGTTTTTGACACAAGATTTGGGTAAACATTTGAAAGGTCTTGTTATTTCTTAATTTACAAAATGTCCTGATATTATAACAAGATGAATATGTCTACGAGTGTTACGAGTACAATACAATCTATTAGAAAAAGGTGTAATGTAAATAGCGTACGTGTCACCAAAAACATTGAAATTTATATAAATACACATTTTTAAAATCCCTTAAATTAATAATTATTTCCAATGATGGTAATGTATTCTCCTAAACAATGTAACTCTAAACGCTTTGTTCTTAAAGGTAGGTACATTTAATTACTTTCATCTCTTGTACTTAGTTTCACAAAACCTCTTTTTTATTATTAAGCTCAGCTGCTCAAATATTTAAAATAAATAATCTTAAAATATGTATTTTTAGACAAATCTAAGTTTACTAACATATTTCTTATAAGGTTATTTTATTTATCATTGTTTTAGTGATTATATTTGTCTTGATTATTGTTTATATCTTTTTTTCAGTTTGAGCATTTTATTTTGTGTATTTATAAGACTCACGCCGTACCTAGATTTTTATTTTAAAACTCAATAATACATTATTTAATAGATCGCTATCTCAACCTAATAATTTATTAGGTAAAAAAATTATTGATAATCTTAACACGTTACCAAGTATTGAATTTAAAGACGCTTGATCCAGTCCTCGTAGTCATTTAAGATGACTTATATCCGGGACAAGGCTCTTCCACACATCAATAGGCCAACTTTAATTGCGCACAACCCTCCTTCAACTCTTGCAGTCCTCGAAAACAAAAGATCTACACATAAACTATTGAGTAAACAACTGATTAATTCCAAAGTTTATAGTCATGTTTTAATTTTGAATGCATAGGTACGATGTCAAATATAAAAATTAGGGAAAAAAATTAGCTAAGGAGCTACTATTTATTATAAAGTTTTGATTTACATTTCTTCAGTCAAATCGAAATAGGTCGTTTCAATATTTCTAAATGTTCGGTTACTCTATAAAACTAAAATTAAGGTTTGTGTATAAATATTGGATATAGAGAGTAAACTAAAGCGATGATTACAAGGGTCACACAGAGTAGGGGGTCTATTCTAATTTAAGAACTTTACGAGTATATATAGGTTGGTGCCCTTAAATTTAATGAGATTGGGATAATTCAATTTAAGATGTGACATCCGTGACCCAGCTGAGAATCATCTTTTATAATTAGTGTCTTCTCAATAAGAGATAGCTAAAGCTTAAACATTTTATAACTAATTTAAACAAAACACTTTATAGTATTTAGGTATTTGCAGATGAGGAGGCGGAATTGATAAGATTTTCATTTATATTATCATACCTGCGTATATATTATATTTTTAAATAGTATTTGTTGTTTGATCATTTGCGGTGGCCTGTAGTCTGATGGCATCACAGATTTTCAAATATAGTCCACTTTCATAACACAAACATATTGCTTACATTGAGAGTGAGTGGAGAATCAATCAATTTTTAATTTACTCAAGTATTCCCTGAACATTATCACACGTAGTAAGAAATAGTTTATATTGTGTTTTGCAGGTGAAAAATAAGTAAAATGAAAATAAGACATTGAATTTAATACCTCTTTTTTTTGACATCTGTTCAATTGAATGTTTTAATATATTTTATTAAAATTCTAAAGCTATTCCTGCAATTGTATTGTAAAACGCGTTTACTAAAGTGAAGTACCTACGTATCTCTTTGAACAAGGGTAGTATGATAAGTAATATACTATAGACTGTACGTACTTTGTGGTCTGCTCTGAATCTAAATAGATTGTTACCTACACACAAATTAAATTGTATATTGATTTTGGTAAGGCTTTCCATTGCTAATTGGTTATATTGAAATTTATTGAGTAACATACCTCAGTTATTTTCTCTCTCCCCAACATAAAATGATGAAACGTTGTTCTGATTGTTACCACAATTCTTGCTAAATAATTATTTTGAAAGCATCTAGGTTAATAGCATGTTTTTAGACATTCATTGCAGAGGTATTACAAATGTTATTTATTTGCTGATTGGATTGATTGAGCCAATTATAATTATCAACCATTTTACAGTTAAAAAATCGACTATTGAAGAGAATCATACAAATTTATTATACCTAAAAGATAACAGCCTACACTAAATGTTTAAATACAAATCTTTGGTGGGTGCTGATTTTTAAACATATCTTTCATCTAACTATCTAATGACTCATTATTCTCCTTATATTATGTACAAACTTTACTACTCTGCTTGTGCTTTCTGAGAATCTGAATTACTCACACACACAAAATGTTATGATAATCGATCCACTAATCTTTGAATTTCTCCCTCAGATATTTACAACCATTTTCATTGTCATAAATTGTTAACAAATATTTCCACAAAGAGTCCAAAGTTAAAATGTATCACTGTAACATTTTTTTTAATATTTCAATAATAACACATATTACACAAATAATGAACAAATAGAGAATAAATGAAATCAAGTAACATTCCTTCTAAACCTTTTCAACTTTAGTTTGGTACACGTTTATTCAATATGAGTACTTAAAATCACCAAATTTCTCGTCATTTTTTAATTCTTGAAAGATAATGATAGTGATTTTTAGAAGTCTATGTATTTTTGTATTTCTCCTTTCAGTCATATAGGTATAGTACTCTCTTCGCATGATATAATTTACTCACATAGCAATAAGATAGTAGGTGACGTAATTATCTAGCTCTCAGGAACAATTCTCTGTTATATATTTTATATTACAGATACCCACTTACAAGCGTGAAGTGTTTATGTATAATATTTGGATGACCGGAATTATATAACAGGTACTTTACATACCTTCATTAATTTAATGTGTTGCTAGATAATAATATACAAAATGTTTATCACATACAAATAATATTCATAATAATAATTATGGTGTATATGTACTCTCAGTAGAAGAACACATCTAACCATTTTAAAACAATAGACCGGATTTTCTCTTCTTACACAAACATTAAGCTGAGTTTTAATTAATGTTAATTAATCTCATAATATTAATTGTTTACTTGGTATAAATTATTCTTTCTTTTTTTTTGTTTTAAGTTTGGTGTTGTTGTATAAATTATTATTTTCTTTTTTTATCATTAAGTTTGGTGGTGTTGTTTTTTTATTACCTTATTAAAATATTTGCTAAATAATGAAAGGGTACGCAGTTATACACGCTTTTGTATCTTTAAAAATAATTTCATTACCGCGGATAATGAATAGGACTCTGTTTCTTTTAATTATTTTGGCTTCTAGTTAGTATTAAATGTAGGTATTAATCGTCTTCTTGACTAGGGGCCTTTGAAATATTTCACTCTTTGAGTAGGTATTATAGTATAGAAATAGTCTTCTTGGTGTTGAACATTGTTAGAGACTCGAGTAAAAACAATTTTGAAAGTTTCAAGAATTATAATAAAGCTTTATTTATTAATAATCTAAAGAATTATTATTTTCTCTAATCAATTAGAGCATTTGACTGTAAAATACTTACCCATTACATAAAAATAGTTAATTACTATGTATAAAAAAATAAAACGAGAATCTGCAACCAAAATATAGGTAAACCTAAAATTAAAAATTTAATCTTATTCTATTGCCCTTTTATATGTTTATTAATGCTCCAAAAATGAGGTTCTTTCACCCAGGACCATAGATTATTATCGATGGAATAAACTTACTTCGATACATTTTTAATGATCTAATTCGTGTGTGTTTAAATTATTTTGAATAGTTTGAAAATGATGAAATCAGTTAAAATAAAAGTACCTACTTAGTGTCTAGTCAATCTAAAATAGCTAAGTGTGCATCAAAGACGTGAACTTCACATTTTATCAGTACTTCACAAAACACTCTTTTCCACTTGCTTCAGTTTTCAAAAAGTTGAGTATCCATCGAGTCATGTTCCACCACTGCGATACAATAACGAACGTCTTTTGACAATTCTTATACACAGCACGCACCTATTATTTATCTCAATCCTTCTCAGTGTACGGTGCTCGCTGCCTGAATTACTTCACAAATAGTTTCAAAATCGTTCATCGTTTTCTAATCTTTAGTTCAGGAAAAAAATATCTTTAAACTCAGTATCCGTTTCCTAACACCCCAACCCATATACATTTCTACCTGTCGAGTGCGTATGTTAAATAAAATCTTTTTTTTGTTGTATGTATTAGATATTAATTATTTTTCATGCAAGTATATTTATTTTTATAAGGTATGTATCAATATGCCGTAGTTTGATTGTCGAAATCACCACATAGAAAATCTCTTCACTGCAAATCATCTCAAAATATTATACTACACCATCTCGGCATACATTAATCTGCGTGTAATAAAATGCACGCCATCCTCTCCGAGCTAACAAAAAATTATGACATTTAGGATGGGTGGAAAATCTCAACACTGAATTTAAGATATAACATGCCTTTATTTTTTCGAACACTTCTCCTTGCCCAAAACACTCGAAATCTTGCGAAAAAGAGTGAGAGACCAATTCTTTCCCACGGAACTATATTATGTTCTATATTGTTTTGTTTTTTCTACTCTATATAAATAAAATTGAGTTCGTCGGTAGCCTGGAGGTGGAGTCTCGGCCTTCGGAACAAGGGGTCCGTGGTTCGATCCCAGGTGCCGACAAACTCCCCTTTCACGGCACAAGCTTTTAGCTTAGTGTGAAAGGTGTATAAGGTTGTATTTGGGTTTATAACAAAACCCAGATATATCTTTTAAAAAAAATGCCCACAGAGTTCATGAGTACCTACTCAGTATAGGTATTTAAACACGGTCATACATTTTTGACATTGAACACATGATTAATATAAAAATATTGCTGGCGAAATAAACCTTTTTTTAAAAAACCATGCACGCAATCAAGATTATTATGTTTCAATGATAATTTTAGTACGTGACATCTCAATTATATATTTTTGACTTTTTTTACAGATCTTACACCCACATCGAAGATGACGAAGCTCATCTAACATCGACCTACTCATCAGGATTGTATTTTCTGAAGGAAGAAACATCATCCGTGAAGTTAGTGTCTTTTATTTTTTGTATAATTCTTATATATATTTTTATTCATAATTTATTCATAAAGACAGATATACTATTGTATGTATATAATATTATTATATATCTTTATTACTATTGTATGTATATAATAATATTATTATATACATACAATAGTATATCCGTCTTTTATGGATAACATTTTGAAGATTCCCGCGATATAAATGTCCGAATCAACGACCAGATAAAAATATGAAAAAATATCTTTCGTCTTCAATGACGTTTCAAATATGATCTATTTGCAAAAATATGTAAACATATAAGTATGAATATGGAACTTTCATTTCAGATTTGTTCAACTTTCGTTATATTTTTTTGATGAAAACGTCTTTACACATTATACACACTGTTTATAAAAATATTACTTCTTACATTCGTACAAATCATATCACCCAATAACATGCGACAGATTTCCTTTTAAATTATCCAGTCATTATAAAGTATCTCCGATTGCCGTGTTCGAAATAAATATATATTTTTTTTTTTAAAAAAGATATATCTGGGTTTTTGTTATAAACCCAAATACAACCTTATACACCTTTCACAGTAAGCTACTAAAAGCTTGTGTCGTGAAAGGGGAGTTTGCGTAAAACAAAAATACAAAAGTACATTTAAATATTATACACTTTAAGTTCATCAAAAATTTGTTACACTATTTCCATGCTTATATGCGAATAAGTTAAAATTTTATCCATTTGTCGACGACCGGTGTGGCACGGAGGCTAACGCACTTACCTTTGAGTCACGAGGTCCCGGGTTAGATTCTCGGCCAGGGCAAAATGAAGAATGACCTTTTTCAAATTGTCCTTGGTCTAGGTGTTACATGTGTACGTGTTCAGTGCATTGTACCTATATAAATGTGTATCGTCGTGTAAGTACCCATAATACAAGACTCATATCTGAGTTTGGGACTAGCTCGGTCTGTGTAAATTCTCTATACATGTTATGTTATGTTATTTCAGCTACTCACATAATATATTATTAAACATTTATGGTATAGGGCGAAAGTTAGATGTATAATAATTATTATGGTGTCTTTCCACAACTGAAGAAGCTGCTAAAAAAGCTGTATATAATTTATAAACACTCCATTCTCTCTGCAAAAATAAGATATAGAAGATAATATGTAAGTAATATACTTCACTGGGGAAAGTAATTTGTGAAATGTTATTGAGTTGTATTTTATGTAACAAATCTTTTCATTTTTTGAACGGAATTTTCATATATAAATATTCATAATACGAGTAGGTATGTATTGTTATTCTTCATACTCACGCTTCCGAAAGCTTTTCAAGCTGATCACAATACTGAATGTTAATTTATTCCATCGGCACCTCGTCTCCTAATCCACGTGGACAGTGTTAATACTCGCCAGGAATAACTAAATGCCAAAACGTGACTCAAACGTTTGTTTAAACTGTCGCGGCGACTGCCTTATTAAATTATAATCGGTGGATTTATATATGGAATGACGGAGGAAAAAATCATTAACAAATCAATATTGTACAGTTTCTCAAACCGTTCGGTGTCCTCGTTGATTTTTAAATATTTTTATGATATATTCTTTTATTGTTCTCTTAAATATTTAAAATTTCTGTAGTATGACTATTTTCCTGACTGAATATGTTTTTGTAGTGTAAGACAGTTGGTTTAAACAAAGCTTGATTTTTTTCCACTACGTTTCTGAAAAAAAAAACTTTTATAAGTAGATATAGTAATAGGATATAAAAAGGACTCCACATAAGTTGTTGTGCGTATAAGACATTCAACATCTTTAACTCAGCAATGAAGTGTTCCAACCATCTTGAATGTCTTTATTGGCCCGTAGAGGAAGTTTTACATGTTATTTGTATGCGATCAAACCACAGGTTACCCCGCTTGTGGGAAATGCCGTAATGGTATGATTGAATAGAATAGAATATAATATATTGTTTTTATATATATATTATATATTTCAATAATAACAAAATATTGAATGAAACTATTGAAATTGACTGTATATTATTGATTTGTATTCTACATTTAAAATAAATTTCCTTTGAAATGCTTTATTCGTTGACCAGAAATGTATTGAATTCCAGATCAATTACATTGAAGATTCATTCTTTTACTAGGAAAACATTCATAAGTAAGTTCTGCCTAGTTTTACACAGATATATACCTGCTTCAAGAAAAACCATTTCAAATTATATTGAAGTAAGCTAAACAACCATAAAATTATGTATTTGTATTAGTTTGTACATCAATAGTTAACATAAAAGTTGAAACTCTATTCAACAAGAATTGAATGCGACTGTCTACAGGTTCGCAAAGATTATCCGGCGGAGCAAGCAATTTCTTTAAACATTGACTGCATACGTAACTATATACCTACATACCTTTACTTGCTGAGTAAATTATTAAGTAATCATATGCTTTCAAAGGTTTTATTATTCTTCTTCTATCAGTGTCTTATCAGGTCCCCCCGACGTTGGCGATCACTCTGGAGAATGCCTCCCTGTCTCGCGCTGTGCAGACCAGCTCTTCCATCCGTGTTATTCCGATCCATTGCCGTATATTCCGCAGCCACGACATCTGCCTCCTTCCCACTCCACGACGTCCCTCAATCTTGCCTTCTATTATCAACTGCAGAAGCCGATACTTATCGCCTCGCAGGATGTGGCAGATATGACAGTGATGATGATGATGTGACAGTTTTATTATTAAAAAGCATTTTTTTTATATTTTATACTCCGATATATTATATTATTAAAATGTATGCAGCAGTGTTAAAATATCATAACGAAATTCATTTGATCTGATATTGACACTATTACGATGTTGATATTGCGCGCATTTAATTATGCGTTCAAGAAACAATAGATCTATGTACACAGATAAACCGGTGTGGCTTGGAGGCTAACGCACTTGCCTTTGAGTCACGAGGTCCCGGGTACATTTCCCGGCCAGGACAAAATGAAGAATTACCTTTTTCAAATTGTCCTGGGTTTTGGTGTTACATGTATATGTGTGTAGTGTATTGTATATATGTGTATCGTCTTGTTAGTACCCATAATACAAGATTCATATCTGAGTTTGGGACTAGCTCGGTTTGTGTGAATTGTCTGTACATGTTATGTTATGTTAAAACATCAAACCGTAACTGAAGTATTCACCAGTAAGTCCTCATCGATTTTTCACAAATATCAACAATGAATACGGAAATGTTTATATTTTTGCTGGCTACAATGTAGTTTACCTAGTCACAACGATGAAAATCTATCTCTGCCCTCGTAAATATCGGTTTAATAAAACTTCAACCTCTTTGAGCCAATGACAAGTCTTTCAAATTTTTTGCAATAAGATTTTGGACAATGTTACATTGTGTAAACAAGGATCTCTAATTGAGATGTCCAATTGGTTTTGTCATCTGCACATTGTGCCCAAATCCGGTTGAACATTAAAAAAATAGTAGGTAAATATTAATTATAACATAATATGGATTAACTTATAATATGTTTCAAATCTTTGTAATAAAATATGAATATTTAGGTACCTATATTTATTGTATAATTAGTTTTAAACACTACAATGTATTAGTATTAAGTATAAGTTGATAAATAAGCATGTTTTATAGTACCTACCTAGTAAAGTCTCAGACATGTTAGCATATTAGTATTGTAGTATTCTAGTTATAATAATGAGTATAGTATTATAGTCAGGAAGAGTATGTATATATTTTTAAGTAAGGAATTAAGATAATATATTAGAATAATAATTTATATGTAAAAATGATTTTGTAACCTTTGTAAAATATCAAAACATTGAATTATATTTGTATATGGATATATAAAAAAGAACCTGTTGACAAGTCTTATAAAAGACTTAACAGGACTTGTAATATTTACTTGTAATATTTTTTAATAAAATAAAAAAAAAAAAAAAAAAAAAAGTATCACAAAATTTATTACGTCATTAATTAATGTAGGTTTTTTATATTACATCAATTTTGCTCATATTATTTGAGTACTTAGACATTATCCTTAATATCCAAACGTTTTACGAGGTCGATTAAAATGATCGCTACACAAAAACAATTTATATTTTCACGATGTGAACGTGAGACTATTAAACAAAATCGAATCAATGATATTGAAGATTGATATTCTACATGGTTGACACCTTAAGATAATGCTCCGTAGATCGACATATTGAAGTAAAAGAAAAACTTGTAGAATCAATTGACAAACAAGTATTTATTATTATTATTCAGTTGATAATACATATGGTTCATAATCCCAAATACACTTCAAACATCCACACAGTAAGCAATAATAATATTATAAGTACGCTTGTTTGTGAAGGAATAGAGTTGGCAATTGTAATACAAGATACTTGATTTATTTTGAAAAAGGTTGGCTCATCTCAAATCTATTACCGTATCAATAATACAGGCTGAATAGCAGGAAAAAATTTGAATGTATAATAATACATACCTTCTTGAAACCTCATAATAATCGAACCGTTTCAAACTGCAATAGGTTAATCGGGAACAAATCGAATGACGAAAAAATATTAACATTTTTGTAGGAGAAAATTGTATGCTAATAGTTTCATAGTAAGACATTGTCTCTGATGGAAAATAATAGAACTTAAATGTTTTTGCAATAAAACTTTTTTTTATAGCTCCCGTATTCTTTTAAATATAAAAAAATGTATAAATATTAGTAAGCACAGCATTACAATATTTTTAAGTGCAAATAAAACCATTTTATATTATGAGCATTGTTATAGATGATTGTTGTGGAATCGCCCGGACGCCTTGCTTTATTTCCTTGTCTCTGGTTTTCTTATTGCTCTTTAATTCCTGTAGCACATTTTATGTCTCACAACCATTATTCTGGTACTTGTTTTCGAGGAACGATTCAATTCGCATAGGAACATCAATGTTTCTTATCAATAAAATACTTAATATTACATTCTTGTAATGCGAATTACTTTTTAAATACATATCTTAAACGTTCTATCATCCAATATAATATACACCTTCAGATCGTTTTTGAAATACGATCGTGCTGCATTACAATAAACATTTTTTTAATAGCACATTTATTTCAAGGCGCATTACAGATGTTCAATATAAATAATTAATAAAAATCAGCAAAATTCACACCAATAATCGAACATCCAGACCATGCACACAATATCTATACATTTATTCTATTAAAGAAATTATTCTATTTAGATTATATGTAGGTGTTTTGCGTAAAACTCCTCAGCTATATGGATATACCTAAAATAGCGAAAGGAATAAAACATATGTTATATGATCAAAGATAGTATAGAAAATAATATGTACACGTGTATTTAATTTATATTCAGTAATTTAATATGCATAAAGGGTTTTGGGTTTATAACTTCAGTAGATTGAATTGTAGTGTGAAAGCAGACTATGTATTCAAAGTCAATAGTAGATAATATAATATTATATTCAATGATGTTTGAAATAGCTGTATAGTAATAATTGACAACCCTCTCTACACGTATTTGCAACGCGATTTCTCTTCTGGAACATGCACTCAGTAAACAGATTTCAAAATGTCGTTCTACTAGTTTTATAGTATATTTTACATCGTGACTATAAGATACTACTTCTAGTCATAGACAGGTCTTAAAGGAGTTGTGTGTAATGAAACACTGCTACGGGTACAATCTTGTATGTAGATTAATGTGGAATTAAGTTATTCCTTAGAACTGAACTGAACGCTTTGTCTTTTGTAAAACATAGAAATATATAGGTATTTACTTTATTTTACAAAGAACCTCACTTACGTTGATATTACGTACGTATATATTTATCTTCGGACGGTTTTCCACATAAGCTTTCGATAAAGTTTATGATATTTTTTTAATGTGTAAGCACTTAATAAAACAAATTATTAGACGCACTTATGTTTTCGTATAAAAAGCTATGCCACTCTATTTTATTATTTGGAAATTATGTTTAGATGCCATCCTTAGTAATTATCAAAGTAGTATCCGCATTGAAGAAGTTATGTGTATGCTTCTTAAATTACCAAAGTAACGAACTTATTTAACTAAATTATTGAAATTATAGGTACCTACTCTTTTTTCCTTCAGTTTCAGAGATAGTATATTTTTATATCACTTTAGTATATTGCCTCCCCATAATAAATCCATATTTATATGACATCGTTTCATAAAAATATTTTTATTGACTTTTGTCGTATAAGTCTACACAGGTACTAAATAAAAGAAATATATTTCTTTACGTTTGCCTTTTATGTCATTTTTTTATTAAATGATATTTATTTTATTGACACCTCTTCCTAGATAAATAAATTTATTTATATTTTTCGATGCACAGTGGCGAATGATTCCATAAAAAATAAAATATTTAAAGAAATATATTCCGAAAAATCCAAAACATTAAAAAAATATTTGAATCCAGAGACTATATATATATCGTAAAACGACATAAAGATTATGTTAAAAATATATCGTTGTGTTTGACTTTATATGTAAGGCAAATCGTTACATGCAATTTTATTTTTACCAAATACTTCTTTGTTAAACCTTTAAACTCCGTTATGAACAAAAACTTGTAAAGAAAACTAAAAGTAATCACTTTTTTCTTGATTGTATTACAGTTAAATGACCAAAACTCTGATCATTTTGTTATATTGGAATAAAGTTGCTTCAAGATTAAAGTTGGAATGGTTTCATAGTAACAGATTAACTTTTTTGCCTTGTATAAATATTTACGAAAAACTTACAATTTCCTCACTCCCGTATATCTATCCTTTCGACAACAGCGTCTTATAAAATATAAATACCTATGTATATTATGTGCGCGGCGGCACAAGACAAAAAATGAATAATATTAAATTTTCATTTACATGAAAAATCTTTGCTTTTTTTTATTATTCGTCGTTATCCCTACGTAAATCCTTAAAGCCTTAGTTTTAAAAATAGAATGGAAAAAGAAATTACAACTGATGTACAGATTTTTCTTTCCACATTAATTCAAATTTACAGATAAGCTTTCTTGAACGTTTGATTTTATATTGTTCGTAAGACGAAAATAAATTAATATTAAGATATACATTGATATAAAAAATTGTAGGTAGTAAGCGTATAGAGCTTTCCATGTCATGAAAATTTAGAAAATTAGGGTGGACAGCATAATATTTTATCACTGGATCGAAAATGTTCACTAAATTATATTTTAAGAAAAAAATTTAGCTAACCTTCTGGAATAGCCATGTATCTAAAAAAAAAGTGTGATACCTGTTTATGAAACTCCATAGACTAAGAAATAAAAACTTTATTACATATCAAAAGCTTAGTAGGTATACTATTCAACTTTCGGTACTGATCATGGAATTTCCTTTTATTATGTCGTACAATATTAACTCATTGTAGCCCTTGAAAGGGACCATGAAACTTTTCATATAATAAGCCACATAGTTGAAATTGGACTGAAGTTTTGATACAATCAATCAATTGATAACCTAATGTTTGATGTTTTCAAATAAAGATAATGTAAGCCTTTAGAACTTGTGAAATATATTAACTTCAATGTTTATTTCAGGTACAAACAACATTTAATGCATGATTTCTAACAGTATCATGTATTTTTGTGTGAATTTGCTTGTTATCAATGTACAGTAAAGAATAAATAAATAAATAAAGGTTATATTTTAACAACTGTTCCGTGCATAGGTAAAATATACAAATGTGGGATTGAAAATTCGGTGACATTTATATTACACATGATTTGACAATTGGAGTAATAATAATCAGTATGTTAAATCGGTTGGAACATTTTGTAGGAGTCAACATTGACTTATTTATTATATTATAAGTTATTAGAGAATTTTCTTTTGTAATAGTTTAAAAGAAGAATTTTCTCTGAATAGGGGTGCTCTCTATTATTACTAATGGAAATATTGAAAAAAGATCCACCACACACCCGGATACCTCAGGAGTCGTTAACTCCTACTTATCCGCACATTCAAACCAAAAATGTCCTCACGGGCAGGCCATTGGGGAGGCCTGAAGGGCCGGCCGGCCAAAAACCACCGTCGTGGGAATCTTTTATACTACTTCTCTCTTCAATTTCCCCTCTGGGCGGTAATAATGTTTATTGGGTTATTATACAATATAATGGAAATACTATACATATTTACATTAGTGATAAATATAAAACAAATTATAATATATAATTAGCTAGAGGATATTGCCTTCAGCCAGTGATCTCGCCAATAGTTCAGGATATTTCTATATCATTTTTTTTTTTAAATACATCTGGGTTTTGTTTGTTATAAACCCAAATACAACCTTATACACCTTTCACAGTAAGCTACTAAAAGCTTGTGTCGTGAAAGGGGAGTTTGCCGGCACCTGGTATCGAACCACGGACCCCTTATTCACGAGGCCGAGACTCTACCTCCAGGCTACCGACGAACTCATTTGAGTGTTATATTCATTATTATTTTCCTCAGGTGTCACATATTTTGTAGAGTAAGTGGTAAAGATGTAAAGACGGATCACCAATCATGAAATAAAATCAGGTGTTTCATTGCTGAAAATGCAGTTTTTATTTCCTACTATAATATCAAACATAATATTCATTTTATTTTGTAGATAAGTTTTGTTACTTTCCAAAACGATATTTGATATCTATCAACAATATTATGTCATTGCATGGACTTCAGAAACATAAAATAAGTATGTCATACAAAATAATACATTATTACGTACACTTTTCTCTCAAAGATGCTATCAATTTCCTTTTTCGTCATCTCAAACAAACTATGTAGGTACCTTTATTGTCCGCACTTTTACCAAGATTCTTACACAAGGGTCAGGTTTCGCATCTATGTAGGTAGGAACACTTTCATCATGTTAATAATATTGTGTTCTCCTTTATTGTATAGCACTACTATAATAGAGGGTTTTTGAAACATTATATTTATACACATATGACAATTGAATGAATTTTTTGGTCAAAAATAGAAATAATTTTTATATTCTTTACAACTATCAAAATAAATATCTGTAATTGTGACTTGAGAAAAAATATATTTCTTTTTACTATAATAAGCATCTGAATTAAGTACATTTAAACTTATTTATTTTTATCCATTAACTTATACCCACACATCACATTGCACACACTTGACTAGCATAAAATATGTATGCATATTATATGTAAGATGAAATGAGAAAACAAAACAAAAAACACAACACCATCAAACAGTCCATGCTAATGCGCATGCATGCCCGAACAAGCAAAAAGACAAAGATTATGCAGTCGGCACTCGCAATTAATTGATTGTTCAATCTGATTTTTTCCTATAGTCTTCTTCTTCGCCGTCACCTTTATACCATTTATTTTGGATACAACTTTCCTCGTCCTCATCCTTCAAGTTCGCCGGTCCCCTGCATCCTCCGAACGCAGCTCTGCCTCCCTCAGGTCCCTGGCAGTTTTGGATATCCAGGTGGTCACTGGTCTGCCCGGTTCTTCCTCTATGTGCATTGTCTTTTTATCATATTATCCATTTGTCTATATTCTAAAATATATTATATGTTCAAAAATAAAATAAAAAATCAAGAACAAAACATTATATGGGTATACATAAATTAGATATAGGTACTGTTTAAGTATTAATTATATATATTTTTAAGACAGAAATAAAATCAATTTTTATTTTAATAAGTCATAATATTTATAAAAGTTGTGTAAGGAAATAAATAAAATCACGGATTAAGACCTAAAATCATAATGATATAAAATAATAAAAATCCGATACGAAACTAATGAGAATTCAAACAAATCTTAATTATGTACATAATTATTAGACAATTAATAATACAGGCAGCATACTGTTCTGAAAAGTTTTCTTTGAAACATGTTCCCTAAATAATCAGATTATTCACGAATAATTTATATTCGCTATCAAGTGTTCAGGTAGTTTGGAAAAATTACAATGGATACAATATTTACCTACTACTTGTTATTTTAGAATTATTTCAATCAGAAAACAGCAACAACATTCATTATCATTTATTATTCTTTTTTCAAGTTTGCGAATTTTACACAGTGCGTGTATTTTAATGGTTTTTAAATATTGTCTGTTTTTTTAAGGATATTCAATATTCACAGTGCTTCATATAGAAATATATTTCTTATATTGAAAGATAATACTGATAAATGGCACTATTTCAATTTATTGAAAATTAATACACGTATATAGATAATATTAAGCTAGTACTTATTAAATATTATTTTAAACTAATATTATTACATTCGATATTTCCGACCGATGGCTCTTGGTGAAAGTTCATGTTTTATTTTAAATAATCTGATAATGTAAAAAAATGCATTGTCCATGGTGACCCCGAAATAAAATTGATCTCCTGTCTTGTAGAAAACGGGTGTTTTTAAATATCACGTATACGGCATTTAAAATCATCAATGCAGTGATAAGATTTATTTGATATTCTTTTTACATATTTTAAATGCTAGGGTTTTTTATATGCAGTTAATTAATTGACTATCTCTAAAACAGCCATGCAAAAACCGCGGCCCGCGGGCCGCATGCGGCCCTCGGTCGGTATATCTGCGGCCCGCCAGCGAATTATACAATATAAAAAAATTTTCAATACCAGTAATAATTGGATATTCGGTAAAAGTACCGGATACTTAATAATTCGAGTAAATATTCTTTAACAAAATTGAGGAGTTTTTGAATTATTTCAAATTCCTATACCATTTTGAAAATTCAAACACCGGTACTGCGAGAAAATATTCTTTAAGAAAACCGAGGTGTTTTTTTTAATATTTCAAATTCCTAAACAGTAAATACTATACCATTTTGAAAATTCGGTGACGGGGGGGGGGTAGAAATTTTAATGTGTGTGCATTTCTGGAAATTTGAATTTTCAGTGTTAATTTTCTTTTAGCGGCCCGTCCTTAGCTCATAATCTTTCCGAGTGGCCCCTGTTCCCTATAAGTCTGTGCATCCCTGCTCTAAAATGAAAGACGTTGAAGTCAACGTAGGTAGAAGATAAAGATAATAATAATAATAATAATAAAAAACTTTATTGCACAAAAAAAACAACATATTATGTTGTTTTTTCATATTATGAAAATATTCAATTTAACTATACAAAAAAAATTGTGCAATGGGCGAGTTTATCGCAGAAGCGCGATATCTTCCAACTAACCCATTAAACAAAAACTAAAATAAAAACAATAAATAAATAAAATAAATAATTGAAGATATATACATACAAATAAATACTAAACAAATAAATATAAATAATATATATACATATACAGTGGCGTAGCTAGGGTCATCTGCGCCCGGGGACATGGCACAAAGTCTGCGCCCCTTCTCGGAGCCCCCAAGAAAATTTTGAAAATTTACGATTCTATGGTTAATTTCCGAAGCATCAATCTGGTATTTTAATGAAATAGAATACAGTGATGTGGGTAGAGAAAATTCTCAAAAGAAATTTCTCGTTCCCGAGAAATTTCTCAGAGAATTTCTCCTCTGATAGAAGAGAAATTTCTCTCCATAATTTTCAAATTGCATTATTATGGAATTCTACTACGTGTGCACCGACACAATTAATAAATTTTCAAGTTATTGCGTGTCAAATCAACACACTGATTCAGACTTGATGTCTCAGATTTTCATGATTTTTAATGCAGCAATATATCATAGACTTATGAAAAAATACCAAATTTCAGTTTTGTAGCACAATTATTTTTTAAGTTATTAATTTTTAAAAATCTCAATTTTTATGAAAAAATCTCATGTCTTGGCACCTTTGGATGCCTATAGACTGGCAACCAGTGATGATGTAAACCTGGGAAAGGTCTCGTTTTAAAGCTGTTGAATGTTTGGGGCTTTAATTTGATGTGTCACAGGATAGGGGTAGCGGTTTAAAAAAAATATTTAAAATTAAATTTTCAAAAAGTGGCAATTTTAAAAAATCCAAATATTTTTCAAAAATAGTTTATAATGTCTTTATACATATACCAAAATTCTATTATGGGATCTCAATGATATCAGGAGATACAGGGCTTCAGAAATGCATGCATCGTGAAATTTCATGTATTTCAGGATGCATGCATTTCGGACGTCCTGTATCTCCTGATCCCATTGAGATCCCATGATAAAATTTTGCTATATGTATTAAGACATCATAAACATTTTTTTAGAATTTTTTGGAATTTTAAAATGCCCACTTATTGAAATTTTTTTTTAAATTTTAACCCCTATCTTGTGGCATATCATAGCTTTATTCATATCATAGCTAACCCATTCAACAGCTTTAAAATAAGACCACTCCCAGGTTTATATCATCATTATATTTTGCCAGAGTATACGCATCCAAAGGTGTCAAAACACGCAATATCACGATTCATGCATTTTTTAAACCCTGTATCTCCTGATCCCGTTGAGATCCCATAATAGAATTTTGATATTATATCTATATATAAAAACATTACAAACTATTTTTGAAAGTTTTTTTGGAATTTATAAAATTGCCACTTTTTGGTTTTTTTTTTTAAACATTTACCCCTATCCTGTGGCACATGACATTAAAGCCCCATTCAACAGCTTTAGAACGAGATCTCTCCCAGGTTTTTATCATCACTGGTTGTCAATCTATAGGTATCCAAAGGTGCCAAGACATGAAATTTTTTCATAAAAATTGAAATTTTAAAAATAAACAACTTTAAAAATAATTGTGATACATAGCCGAAATTTGGTATTTTTCATAAGTCTATGATATATTGCTGCATAAAAAAAATCATGAAAATCTGAGACATCAAATCTAAAAATCACCCAAAATTGTGTTGAATTGACACGGAATGACCCTTCCCAAAAATATTATAACCTTTCTCCCAATACCTGACAACCTCATCGGTCCAAAACTTCATGGTGCTGATTTGGGCCCAAATCAGAGGTTTTAATACTTTTTCCATGTAGGTACCTACCATTTTTTTAAATGGGCATGTGGGGTGTCAAATTTCAAGTTTTTCATTGGGAAGAGGTTTTACTACTTTTTTTCACGTAAAAGTTGCTGTATTTTTTCAATAACTCATGTATGTGTCGGTTATCTGTTTATTTCAACCCGAGCGATGCCGGGTTACAAAAACTAGTAACTAATAAGTGAACAATGAACTTTACTTAAAATCAAAACATCAATTTTCTTTTGTTCCTTTTAAAAACTAGTCTTTTAAGTATATTATTGTAACCCATTACCATATCCGTATTGTAAAAATGAACAATAAAAATTGTATTACCAATTTATTGTATTTGTCTCAAAATACACCATAATTCTCCAAAATTCTCCACTTCGAGAAATTTACCGAGTTTTCCATTGGTGTTTTTTTGCAAGTAAAATAAAATATAATTACCGAAAAATTTGCTAGATTTCAAATATTATTTAATTATTATTTTTATTATTTGGACGTTTTGTGAAAAAAATCCACCTCAAGGGCGCTCTTTGCTAACTAAGGTTGTGTCTGGATTATTCCGTGAGATATCTTGAATAGATAAGTCTTCAGTTGGTTCTTGAAACGAGATATGTCCTGCGTTTCTCTGATCATCTGTGGAAGCCTGTTTCAGACTACAGGTGCAGATATTGCAAAAGCACGTTCCACGTACACTGGTTTCGATGCAGTACTGGTCACCTCCAATTTAGTTGTAGTATCTTGACAAGACCTCAGTGTTGTCTGTCTATGACTTAACGCCTGTCTACCGCAGAGTTCCATGATATATTCTGGGGCCATAGCATGAAGTGCCTTAAATACTGTCAAACACACTTTAAATTCGACTCTCTCCGGACATCTGAGCCAGTGAAGAGATTGAAGGGTGGCAGATATGTGTGAAGAGCGATTCAGTTGATAAATGAAACGTGCAGCCGCATTAAAAACGGACTGAATCCTCTGGAGTTGATATTGTGGCAAATTTGCGAGGATGCCATTGCAGTAATCCAATCGTGATACGACGAATGAGTTAATTATGGTTTTAGCTCCGTCGGTTGATATATTTTTCCTTATGTTCTTGAGCTGCCTTAAAGTATAGAAACCACTACTAACAGTAGATGATAATATGTGTTTCTCCATCGTAAGGGCGTTATCAAGATGCGCTCCGAGGAACTTAACGTAGTTAGATGGGACTATGTCCACGTTTTGTACACGAATAGGGTCAGCGTTTATGAGATGTTGTCTTCGTGGAGACGCTATCCAGAGAAATTCAGTTTTGGTGGGGTTGATTTTAAGCATATTGTTAGACATCCAGGATGAAATGTCCTTGACCGTGAAAATTAAAACAACAACTTACTTGCTACATTTATATCTAATGACAAATTTATCTCTTTTCAACTAATGTGAAGTATGTAGGTATTATACTATTTTCTTTGCACTCACGTAAAATCCTATATTCGACTCGAAATTATCCAACCTGTTTAATATTTAAAACCAGATGCCACTTTCAGTTATGAAGAATAATATTTGAACCCGAACTGATCTTTGTTATAAAAAAAACGCCATCAGCAATCCTGTATTGTGGATGTGTAATTTTGTTAATGAGTAGAATGGCGCCCCTTAATGGTCAATGGGGGCGCCATAATTGTGTTTGCCAACTGGTTTGTAATGAAGATATTTGTGGGGCTCCAAAAATCAATCTTGCAAACGTATTTGGGATACATTTGTTTACACCAAAATAAAATTAAAAAAATAGTTTTAATACTCATTTTGGCGCCCCCTAATGCGGCGCCCGGGGACACATGTCCCCCCCTGCCCCCCCCTAGCTACGCCACTGTACATATATAAAACTACCCAAATATAAAACAATTTCGGATACGTGACACGACATAGATGATGGGATACGGGAATAGGATAAATGGTAGGAATGGGTCAGGATTGCTCATTGTGTATAAATATACAAAAAAAGATTTAAAACCATGGGAAACCTCTATACAAGTAGATGAGACGGAAGACTAGCAACCATTAACTTCTTTCTTGAAGTTATAAAAAGAAGTACAAGTTCGGGTTTTTAGTGGAAGCTGGTTCCACAACCTAGCACCATGAACTGAAAAAGAATCGGTGTAACAGCTCGAACGATGTGACGGGATCACTAGAAGATTGTTGGAGGTTGATCGTAGTGAAAGTCCGTGGGAGTGTAAAAACTCAAATCTTTCCTTCAAATATAAAAATAAAGATATTATACTTTTTACAATACTTCCCATGAAAACCACAAAAAACAAGACTGAGGTGAATATATTTGAAACGTTTACATTTTCGTATACACATCTTCTAACAGAACCATTGTACTTTGCTTGTTACAAGACCTTCATTATAATTATTTACATAATGAACTTAAAAATCATTGCACGTCGTGATCTGATTTATTCTTATCTAATAAATTCGACTATATGTAGAAACAAAAATATTTTAAACCTTCAGGAAATTTTAATCAAAGTATCGGTTCAATACACCGATGTTTTATGCTAATACCTTGTAAATTGTTAAGGTACCTGCTTATTATTATTATTATTATTTTATTTCAAATTTTTTGAATGATTTATTGATTTAGGATTTAACGTTCAGAATGATGACTCTTGGAACCTGAATTAAAAAACGTACTTATGTATATTTGATTTTGTTCATAAATATGTATGTATTTGTTTTCTACAGGCTACTTTATCAACAAAAATATCATATCATATAGATCATGGGTGGCCAACCTTTTCAGCAGCCGGGCCAAATTTCAGAATGAGATTTCCTACCGGGCCGCACAACACTATACTCCATATATGGAATATTTCATAATTTTACTTCACCTTACAATTTCTACCTCCCCGTTGCCAAATTATTAAAATGGTAGAGGAATTTGAAATGTTTCAAAACTCCTCGGTGTTATTTAAGAATATTATACTAATTCTTATATGTGTATTAATATTTCTAGCAAATTCTTATATGTGTATTAATATTATAGTTGAAATCCGACCCTCCGCACAAGCATTTGGTTGCTTATGGAGGGAGCATTTTACTATGTGTAATATTATTTTATTATTGTAATATCAATTTATACTGTGTATTTATGAATGAAATAATAATAATAAAACTCAAAATACCTCTTTCAAAAAAAGGAACGGACTCTTGTACCGACTATTATTAAAAAAGTGTTCACTGTGCATATGCTTCGCGGGCCGCACGTAGTTACCCAACGGGCCGCATGTGGCCCGCGGGCCGCGGGTTGGCCACCCTTGATATAGATATTATTATCGTCCCTCTTCCGACTAACTGTCGTATCTGACATTTTTGGCGAAATCGAGCTATGACCACCAATGTGTATTTATATGTGCCTTCCATGCTCTTACTGAAGATCACACCTGTAACTGTTACCGTTATCCTGGAATAGCTTTCTGATTTTTTTTCTAATTGTCATACGTACAAATTTCTCAAGATTTCATCACAAAAATGATTCTAAGATATATAAGAATAGGTACAAATAAAATAATATAATATATTTACACTCTATCATATAGGTAACTAGGAGAGGCGAAAATATGCACGGCAAAATACTAAAAACGCTCTCCAGAACAATTTACATTTTAGCAGATACCTACGACTGTTTGTCAGAAAAGGGGCGTTATGTCTCGTGTAAAGGAGAGGGGATTTATTGAATAAAGTATTCATTATGTAGTGAATGCTGTTTGTATACTTTATTTTACGTACACCCATTATTCAATTAACTTAAATATCAACATAATATCATACAAATATGAATGTATAAAATTCAATTCATCTACCGACCGTTTTTGGTGAAAGCTCATCATAATAAGACATCTAAATCAACCAAAATGTGTAGTAATTCTTCGGCTCTCCGAAAACTTCCGCTCTCATCACGATGTTTCAATTACTGTACCTTCAAAGTTTCATCCTTTGGACATGTTTTTTCCACAGCAATATTACCACCAAGTGTGAGTAGTATTTGAAGCAATACTTGTTCATGCTACGTTCTATTACCTATATAATTATATTATTCTCAAGAATGTATGTATGAGTGATATTTCGACTGAGATATGCCATCATTGATATGACATATTCACAAGCTTAAGGAAGCTTATTTACATACATGACTGAATATTGTTTTCATAAATCCTTCAGATAGTCAATGAGCAATATACTTTCATCTCGTCGAAGTTTGATCCACTGTAAGGAATTATTATAAAATAAATTTTCAAATAAATAATGTTGGCAATTTTTGTTTTGATTAATTACAATGGAGTGTTTTTGATAGTCTGTCGTGAATCTCATACGATTCAAACATAAACATGTCTCCCATTTCATAGATACATTGTTCGAAGAATGTAGTATGGGTTGTAAATAGTAGGTATGAGATTTTGTATTGTATGATATGAATAGGTACAGTGTGAAGTTAGTACATGATGTTTTGGTATAAATATATTATTGTGTAGGTATGTAGGAACGTAGATTAACACACTAGAATATTATATTATTTTCTGTGTATCTATCATTATGATTTATGTTCCCATTTCTGTACAGTAAGTAATGGAGATGTCAAACTATACCTTTCATAAACATCGATGATCCTTTTCATAAAATTCTGACAAAGATATTATTTCAATGTGATTACGAAGTGTGTGAGTATTTCAGGGTGTGTGCTAAAGAGAGAATTGACTTAGCACTCGTAGAAAAAGAATAGAAATTTCTACACACGTATTATGCTTTAGGTATACTGAAGAACAATGCACAAGCGTGTTTTTAACACATTATTAATAATAAATCATATGAAAAATACTTGTAAATAAAACTTCAAAAGTATAAATAGTTTATGTATCAATATTTCTCTTAATTATTTATTTATAAAAAACGTAACATGTGTACATAAAATATTTAAGTCGTAATGACAAAAATAATCCCGTGGAGCACCCGGTAAAGAATTGGTCTCCCACTCTTCTCCATAAGTTTTCGAGTGTCCTGTAAAAGGCAGGTGTTCGAAAAAATAAGACATTTTACATCTCAAATTGGGCGATGAGGTTTGCCACCCATCCTGAATGTCTTAATTTTATATTGGCACGGAGAAGACAGCTTGCATGTTTTATATGCAGCTGGTCTGCTGGCTACCCCACTTGTGGGATATGCCGTGATGGTATAGTAGTATAGTAGTAGTAGACAAAAATAATGCCAAATACAGTGCTCTACATAAACATAATTTATAAGGTTCTCAATACATACAATAGAAAAATTAATTAGGTATGGAAAACGAATTTAAAAAATTAAGATAACAGATCAGTTAGGATAAGAATACAAAGTTTAATTCCTCTGAGACTCTCCTTCAATTGTCTCATTCGTAAACGCACAAACCGCCAACTTAGATTGCTGATTCGTTCATGTATCGCATATACTCAATGATGCATGATTCCATAGCAGAGTTCGAGAAACGATTGAAGGGATAGAGGGTTAGAAAGTCTCAACACAGACATGTGTGTATTGAGCAAGTAACCTCCATAAAGATAATATTTGAATTATAAAGAGTACATATATAAATATGACGTATTCGCCACCACAAACAGTTTAACACATCGATGCTTTTTAAAGCGGCTTCATGTCTCTACGGTGTAATACGTACAATTCAGTATACGAAATTTAGAGGCTAAATTGTGGTAGGAGCGCTGACAGAAAATGGGTGTGATGGGTACAAACGGAAAGAGCATTTTAGCAAATACTTTCCTTGTGACACAATAGGCGATTTATTACTGCTTAATAATAACATTTGTAAGCTCTTGAATAACCTTATACGAGACTAAAAAGAGTACTACTCTTCATTTAGTTCATTTAAATTAATTCCTTTTTCACTTATTTAATTTTGTACAAGTGAATTTTACATTAGGGTTTTTTGCCAATTATAAACCACGATTGCCTGGCGGTCTGTGTTGGTGGAGTCACGTTTCCTGAATGACAAATGTTTGAAAGAAAATGAGGTATTTTAACCAGAGACTCAAAATTAAACATGACATAGAAACAAAACTCGCTTTGAGAATACTTTTTATAAAGTAGTATACACGCTTTAGAGGTTGTCTATTTTGTTTTATTTTTGTTCAATTATTTGTCAAAAAAATATTTCTTTGTTAATAACGATATTTATTTACATACATAATTACCAATGTAGAGCAGTTTACAATAATTCAGTTTTTTGTCTATAAATTCTATCATTCAGTATCTTTAATTTCCTTCATAATTCCTATTCAACATAAATACAAATAAAGTAATGTAAATTGTGTATTTTAATGATTATTGTATTGTTGTATTTTATTTTGAAGGAGTGTTAAATTACTTTAAAGTAGATACTTCAACATCACTTACTTTGCCCTATTGTCTTAGAAACAATAATTTTTAACTTGTATTACGCAACTTAAGTGTACGCAAGTTAATTCTGGATATGGTATCAAGTAAATACAGTAGAAATTATGACATTCGTTGTTAGGTTTTGTCATTTGAAAAATAGAATGGGATACATATTGAAGGATAAGTCGTTCGGATAAATGGTCTGCCAAGGATTCTGTGCTAGATCCTTTACCTAAATAAGATCTTAAAGAATGAACAGGCATAGACTGAATAGGAGGGTAAACATCAATGTGGTAAAGGTATGAAATATGTGCAAAAACATTAGTTATTAGTTTTAAATTCTTTCTGCTAAACCTTCAATTATATATCACATCGTGATTACTAAACTGATAGTTTCTTATATCAATCTGAAGTTCACGTGTAAGTTTCACTAACTCATAATATAAAAAAATAATAATACGCACATAAAAAATAACAAAGAAGTTTGCATTGCTGTGTATGTCTATTTGTTAATAACAGTACACGCTTTACTTTTACATTTACCGTTAAAAGTTTCCATGAGTTGTAGGTATATTAAATGAAGCTTTTTTGTAAATAGCCGAGTTGGGATATGTAAAAGAGTCAAAGTTTTATTTTTGGGATCTGTTTTTTTGTTGTTGTTGTTATATATTATTATCAAAGGGGGAAAGAAAGTAATAATATAAAAATATACAACATTATTGCTCCCTGAACGAAGAGTTTGAAAGGAAAAACGATTATATCATGTAATAATTATAGAATGAAAAATACTTTTGCTGTGATGTACATACGTATCTAGACGAGTGAATCGTGAAAGAAAAATGTAGTAACAAAACTTTTCAATAATTATAAGTCGTAACTGAAAAGAAGCTAACAAACGAAATCAATGGATAAATTTTTCTACAAATTTATCATAATAGTCATAATATATTATATCAAAATTATTTTGTTAAAGCATTCTATGAGTTATGTAATATTTAATATTAAATTCTTTTGTTAGTTCAAATTTAATTAATACTTGTCTTTCAGTTTTACATCTGATAAAATAAAATTCATTTAACGTTTGTTTATGGCATATTGTTATTTAAAATGATAAATACAAAGTATTTTTATAAGAAATTATTTTAAGAACATTGATGTCGGTGTATTTCCTGAATAAATTAAATTTATGTGTTGAGAAATGTAAAAAGGTATTTATATTCAGACAGGCCTGTCTGGTGCCTATCCTTTCCACCCATCCCACTAGGAAATGGGCAAATAGTAGATTAAATAATGAGTTAGTAATATTTATTAGTTGGATCATTTTTCAAGAATATCCCAATTCATGAAAAATTTAACATTTTCCTTCATTTTAATATTTTACTATTATTTATTTATCGCGTCGAAACTCAGAAAAACCAACCAAACTGATTTCCAATACTGTGCAAAACGCACAGCACTTGAAGATGCGTTAAAAATATCCTCCATAGTATATACAATGCGACAGGGCACAATGGACACTCCAACAAGTGTGGCATGGTCTGTGCTGGACCGCAGTTACACGGTGATTTTCACATTTCTTACTATAATATGCCTTTGATTCTTGGTAAATGGTGGGCACCTACGAGTATGTTTTCTATGGATGAAATATTTAATTTTTTTTACTAGATAATAAGAAAGTGATCCAAGCTGGTTTGCTCATAGCTTTATCCCATATTGTTATGTTTCCTGTTGCATCTGTATGCTACATAGAGATTGTAAATAAATAGTACCTAAGTCATATTGAGGGCTCACAAGACTCTTGACGTCTCGCATGATTCTCCGATACATAATATCTATTCTATGATAATGACATTAAAATTTTGAAAAAGTGGAGGTATGAAGCAACTTAAAAATAAATGGAGTGCGTTTCCCATATTGTTATGTTAAACGAAAGGTTTATTTATTAGTATAAATTTAGTCTGTTAAAATTATATGTAACACGATGCTTTAAAATAGAAGATGTTGGAGTCTAACTACATATGTACTTAACTCAGAATTGTAAAAGGAATAGATAAAATTAATTAAATGTGTTTTCTTCTACTACGTTGTATAACTAGATTAAAGGCAATAAATTTTACGCTGACTCCACAAATAATAAATTGAATATTGATTATTTAACAAGTGTTAGGGGAATTTTCACATTGTTGCTAACAATAATATAATATTATTTAATGAGTTATTTGTTAATCACACATTAGTAGTTCATTAGTGATTTTTGAAATCCCATTTCAAATTACTGAAAGTTATACAATACTTTTTCCGTACTTAATGTCAAAATTAATAAAATATAACTATTATTGTAGAAAATATCTTCATAAAATCCCTACTTCAGAGAGGATAAAGGTTTCCCCTAATTATTAGGTACTCATTTCTCATTGATGGAAAGTCTGTTAACCCACACCATGCACCCACGAGAATGTTAAATAATAAAATGAAAATAATAAAAGTTATATTCAATTTATTCAATCATAAACAATACCTCAAAACAGCAACTAAGGTTGCTGGTGTCAGAGGCGTGCAGTATTACAAATCTGGTAAAACAATTCATAAATTTAAATTATTTGATATTATAGTAAAATATAAGACACCAGAGAAAAATATATTTATTTATTTGAATTATTATTTATTTATTTATTTATTTATTTATTTATATACATACATACAGTTTACACAACATAAGAAGTCAATTAATACATACATTATTACTAAAAATACATATAAATAAGTATTATACCTCATGAGGACAAGTCCTGTGTAGAGGTATTACTCAAAAACAGATATTAAACTTTCTACAGTATAACAAAGACTCTAGAAAAAGAGACAGTTTTAAGTGTTGAACAGTAAAAAAAAAAAAAAACACAATATTAGCTTACTTTAAAATGTGGAAAAGCGTTTTCCGTGCCCAATCTCTTCCCTTATAAATCAACCATTGTTTGACCCTTTTTTTAAATCTCCAAACATTATAAATTTCTTTCACCCTGTCGTCTAACAAATTATACATTCTAGGGCCAAGGAATGCTACACTTCTCTGCCCCAGTGCAGTCTGCATCGCCGGTACCACTCTGAGACCACGCACTCGAGATCTAGTTATCCTTGGGCTGTTTATTTCAGGACTTTCACACAGTGAAGAATGACATCTCAAAACTATAAAAGAAATATAAAGCTGTCTCACATCCAGTATACTATAAAAACGGAAGATAGGCTCAGATGGTTCCATGAAGCCAGCTCCATGCATCACTCTTAATACAGCTTTCTGAGCAATGCTGACGCTTAGCAAATGAGCCTCTGCTGCACTTCCCCATGCCTCGATTCCGTATTCCAGCAGAGAATGACACATAGCATAGTACACTGACTTAATATTATTTCCACGAATAATACCTTTCAGATTATAAAAAAAGTAGACAAGCTTCCTAATTCTTTTCGTTAACTTTTCTAAATATTGGTCCCATCTAAGATGTTGGTCAATGTCCAAACCCAGATATTTAATACAACTAGTCTTTCTCACATTATGGCATCTACAATCATCCCGGTCACAATCACCTGCATGAAGCTTAAGACAAAGATCACTTCCCGGTTGTCCTGCCATTGTGAGAGAGAAAGCAATATATTTTGTTTTGTCAGGGTTAAGGGTTAACAGGTTATTGTTGAGCCAACCATAGATGAAACCCAGTCCATTCTCAGCCAGCCTATAAGTATTGTTCCAGTTGCTACCACTGAAAAGCAATACGGTATCGTCTGCAAAAGAGGCAATTTCCCCTCCCATTCGCAATTCACATAACTGATTAATGTATATAAGAAATAGGAGAGGTCCAAGTGTGCTTCCCTGTGGCACGCCAAATTCGATCTCCCGTGGTTCACTTAAATATGTAGAATTGAGTCTGGTTTGCTGTACTCTGTCCGACAAATAGCTCCTGAAGAAATCCAATGCAACACCTCTCACTCCAATATTAGCCAGTTTTTTTAACAATATGGCATGTGAAACGGTATCAAAGGCCTTAGCCAAGTCCAAAAACACAGCTAAACATTTTTCACCTTTGTCTAATTTATCCGTAATATAGTTTGTTACAAAGTTTATAGCGTCTTGAGTACACAAGTTATTTCTGAAACCAAACTGTCTATCAGATAGGAAACCTCTGTAATCTAAGTACTTTAGAAGTCTGTTCTTTATGGCCTTCTCAAATATTTTAGAGACAGTGCTTAACAATGAAATAGGCCTATAATTTGACAAAGAACACTGTTTACCTGATTTATATATAGGGACCACAATAGCTTTTTTAAAAGCCTTTGGAAATTGACCCGATAGGATACATAAATTAAAAATATGCACCAATGGTGAAGCTATGTCATGCCTAGTTTCCTTTAATATTTTGGAAGATATCATATCACAGCCCGTAGACGTAGTTGTTTTAAGTGAGACAATCAAGTCGTGAACTTCTTTTTCGGTAATTGGGGTCAAAAACATAGAATCCACAGGTGAATTTTCCGAGTTGAACCTCGAACACAAAGACTCCTCATCCGTATCATTCTGTTCGAATATTTTTTCAGCCAAATTCTGCCCAACGCTTCTAAAATAATCATTAATGCAATTTGCAGCTCTTTTTGGTTCATGAGAAATTTCTATTACTTCATCCCCAACACAAATTTTTTGTATATTTCTTGATTCAGTTTTCGGTAAGTCAGTACATTCTGCAATGATTTTCCACATTTTACTACTATTTGATCCAGCTTCATCAATTTGTCTCCCATAATACATATCTTTAGCTAGTCTAATAATTTTATTGCACATATTTCTGTAAATTTTATACTTATTATTAAGATCGTAATTTTGTACATCGGATTTCAATAGCTTAAATATACGGTTTTTGTTCCTAATCGAATTCAATAAACCAGGAGTCATCCATCGCTTAATCATTCTATTTTTGTTACTTAACTTGATCTTTTTTTCAAAAGTATTTTTTAAAATTAATTCGGTAATTTTTTCAATGAAACAATTAGTAGCCAGGTTAGGATCGTTTAGGTTTTTAATCATTTCCCAATTTTCTTTTTTAATCAGATTGTAAATGGAGCTATAGTCAATTTTCTTTTGCAATCGAACATTTTCTGGCTTATTTTTAGGGAGATTAAGTGGGAAGCACATCATGATTATATAATGATCTGTAATATCACATTCATATATAAGAGAAGAAACCCCAGAAGGTGACTTAACAAATACATGATCTAGACAACTTTGAGATACAGGGCGGGTTACACCATTTATAACCGACACATATCCATATATACTCAATAAGGTCAAATATTTATTACCGCCAGTATCAGTTTTAATAATTATCAACATTTAAATCGCCCACTATCACCACCTGACGGAAGGGAGAAACATCTTTTAATATTTTTTCAAATGACATTAAGAAAGTATCTCCTTATATTTAATATAACTTTGATATGTATACTTTTTATTCCTTAAATTTTAATATTTATTGTTGTCTTTGTATTCAATTCCCTTTTTTTGTGAATAACATAACAGGTATAATATTTTTATTTTAACCAGTAAATTGTGCATCCTAAAATATTCCAACTAGAAAGATTTCCCAACTAGAAATTAAATGAATGTGTATTTTTGTATTGAATACTTATTTTTTTATTATATCTACTCACAAAGAATTTTCATTATGCGGAGACCTTCGTGAACTGATTTTACGATGTGAAATAATGTCTCTGCCTATAAAAGAATTCTTACTACATACATATATATTACAATGCAATAAGTTTGAAGTGTTTCTACCTACAAGTAGCATTATACAGCTCAACGTTTAATGGATATGGGTTTTAAAAAATATATTATGTAGAAAAATAATAAAAACAAAACCTGTGGCGAAGTGATGACGTCATTAAAAGAAACTTTGTCACTCAAATGTATTCTCTAGGTGGCACAGTAATCAAGTAGTTTTATCGGTAGGTACTAAAAAAATAATGACTTGTTGGACATAATTGAAATAAGAATGAGTTTGTGTCTCTAGTAAATTATTATATATAAAAGTATGGTTGTATATTATGTACTTCTTCTTCTTCTAAAAGTGCCATGTTAGGTCCCCCCAACGTCGGCTATCACCCTGGCGTAGGCTTCTCTGTCCTGTGCTAGCCGCTCTTCCACCCTCCGGACTCCGGTCCACTCTCGGATATTTCTCAGCTAGGACATCTGCCGTCTTCCCACACCGCGAATACTTATATTCTTCCACTTATTCTATTTAGGTTGGGAACTTATTGCGTCTAAGCAGATACTTCGTTCAGAGGCCGCAGTCAATCGCTGTTTTCAGGATTTCTGATCAATCTTAATTACCTAAAGCTTTTACTACACATACTAAATACTGGCTTTAACAAGCGTATAAATATATTATACATACTTTTATAAATGTTATTCTGCACTAAACGTGCTGCAGAAGCCACCGGTATTTTTCAAGACTATTGTACGCAAAGTACCCAAAAAACGATTTTAATGTAGGTACACGAGAAAGCTTAGGACAGATAGAGTGAGAGAGAAAGAGTATTAGATGTATCCGATGCTTACGAATCGCCTTAGGCTAGCTTAAGCGCTTTAAACCATGATAATGTTCGCTAACTCTACCTAATTCTCCAGTTTTTTTTCTGCATCAGAGTGCGTGATTGCACTCATTACTGTATAACATCTTCGCCCAGTCAACTGCACACCATCTCAAGTAATGATCACATTACATGATTATTTGTGTGTGTGTCTTTAGATCCATCATCATCATCATCTCCGTCGGTCCCTCAATCCTGAGGACCATCATGCCTCGTTCTGTAGACCATCTGTCTCCACCTTGAGCGATCCTCCGCCATGTGGAAGGCCCCGTGTAGTGAACTCTGTGTGGCCTCCTTAATTTGGTTGCTCCATCTTGTTGGTACTCTACCTCTTCCACGACTCCCTTCTACAGCCCCAGTTATAATTACTTTTTTCAGGTTCTCAGGCTCTCTTCTTGCAATGTGGTCGAAAAATCGCAAAACGCGCTGTTTGCAAATCGTTGAGAGTCGTGTAGAAATGTTTAGCTTCCTGAGGATTATCCATAAATAAAATAAAAATAATTATAAGTTTCATATGATGTTGTATCGATAAACGCACTAGAGCTTTGTGATCGTGAGGATAAATTATTAGAAGTAACACAGTGAGAAGTAACACACAGTATTTTGTCACTTGTAACTTTTTTCTCATTTTTGTCACGACCACAGTTCATAACGTCCAAATTGTCATTTCATCAAAGTATTTTTGTTATTTTCTTCAAGTTTCAACTCCCAAGATAATTACAAAGAAAAACTTATGGTATTACGATTTGTATACAATAAATACAACTTGCCATGAAGGAATAATGAACTAGAAAATAATATTATTATTTCATAGTCTTATTGACTCATTCGTAGAATGACCTTATTATTATATAATTAACCATTTAGCTTTGTTTCATACAACATTTCGTCATTTAGGTTTATTGCACTTTATCAATTAATCAATGTATTCTATAATAAAATATTTGAATATGAAATTATTATGGATTATATTTTCGTTTTATTTACATCTTGTTTCACCCAAGTCTTCCCTACAAGTCGCGGCGGGTCTGTAGAAACACATCAATCTTACCATTTAGTATAATCACCTACCGTTGAGTGAATTTCATTACAACCATCCTTTTTCCAGATTAGTACGGTGTATTTATTTCTAAATTGTCATTAAAACTTTTTTTATAAACGTATTAAAAGAACAATTTACCATCCACTGTATGCCATTTTGTTTTATGTAAAATTCTCAAATATTTTTTTTTTACTTCGTTCATATAACTTAAAGTTTATGCAAATTTCAGGATATAATTATCATAAAAGAATAAAAAAGGGGTCTTTAATTCACATCATTATATCAATATAAAAATAGCTTCAAAGAATTCAGATTTACATATAAACCGCATGTTTTTGTAAGAGTATTTTAAGTATTATATTATGAAATTTTTTCTTTTGTGTCTTAATACTTTTACAATACACGTGTATAATTTACTCGTTTCAGCAGTATTAATTTTACAATGTTTTTGATATACCTAAACGGTGATGCAATGATTTCATCAGACATTAAATGTGAAAGGGGCTTAAACGTCAATAGTTTTTTGAGGTTAGTTTTTTGGTTTTGACATTTTTAGTCGTTATCGTTAACAAACTGAATCATGGAAAGGTTGGATTTCGAACAGTGTGTAAAAACCATTAATAAAGCCTTTTACGAAAATGGATGTTAAAACAAAAGTGGGTTTCGCACTTCGAATGATTTTTAGGCTTCTATTATCAGTAACCGAGAAAGGTTAAAAGTGTGAAAATATTCAAAGAAACTGGGCCTGCGGGGTATGTGCTCGTGTAGAACGCTCATCCTTAAACAAAGATGAGCAATTATGCCGAGATGTTATGAAAAAATAGATATGCAGATCAACATAAGCCGCAGTAGCCGCGGCACACATGTGGCTAACATAACCTTTCACATTTAATAGTAATGGATCAAATAACATATTATGTTTCATTATATATATAACTGATTTTCAATTAACTTTTAATATCGATCCATATCATTGTAATGTCTTTAATTATATAATGGAAATACAATTACACGATGACATAAAATAAAATGAGAATTGGGTCGTTTTCGCTCATTTTTATCAAAGTTTAGTTTATGGTGTCTCATGGTAAAAGAAATAAACGAGTATAACATGAGATACGAGTATGTCCACTCTGTCATGTCCACTCTACAGTTCTATAAACCAACAATTCGAAAGTATAAAACTTCGGCATATATCACGTTAAGGCTTCGAAGCATTATGGTGGTCTACCGAAAAAATAAATACAAATAATATGTGCTTCTAATAGAAATTATTGAAATCTTAGGATTTTTGTTTACGTGATACGTGTAATTAGATATTCCAGTTAGAATCCAACTAAAAATTGGTTTATGTAAGTGAGTAGTCGATATTATTATTATTATTATTACTCACAATAAGACGATTCTTACAAGGATCATTACAGCTGATGGCCAATGCGATCCTAGAAGAAAACATTAAACAATATCCAAACGATAACACAACTACAATATATCCTCGATTTTCCTTATAAATTCTGCATACGTCACATTGAAGATATCATTAAACATTTGAATAGCTTTTCCCACTGGGGAGTTTGCCAATATGTTTGTTCGGCTTTGAGGCTGGTAAAAAAATCGTGATGCCGAGAACGTCCATATGCATCGGGAACATATATATTGAATTTTTCTAGTATAATTGGATTAAATATGATACCGTTGAGTAGCTTAAAAAAGTGACGAGCACAGAATACATCTCGGCGATGTTCTAAAGTATTATAGCCAAGGCAACCCATTACGAATGAAGATGGAAACAGGTAGGGATAATATCCATATATTTTCCAATATAGCGACCTTAAAAATACGACTAATATGCTAATGAACGCTTAGATTCTAATATGTTTTCAATAATATTACTATCTACATAGCACTTACATGTTTTGCTGAAGAGAGATAAGAATTTTCAGTTAACAGCATTGTGAGTATATAAATAAAACCGTCTCACTATGTACGGTTGGTACGGGTTCATCTTTCTATAGAATTTTGCAAGATTAACGACTAGACGTCTGAGATATATTTTCGGTGCATTTTTCAATTCGACAATTTGTTTCCGTCAAAAGAGACGCAAAACGAAGCGTATGTAACTTTGAGCACATAAAACATTTCATATTATAATGTTGGTATTGTATTCTATCATTCAACAGAAATAAGATCCATGAGAATATTTAATGCATATTCAACGCGGTAAAGCATCGTATCTAACGTTGAATTTTGATGTAACGCCTTTACATTTTTCACCGAAAGGGATTATGTTGAAATATTAACACAATAACTATTAATCCTTTCTAAAAATAGAAAAAAAATAACATTTTATTATTAAAGGATTCATGAATAGATAAAACATGTTGGCGAGGTATGCTTTAGTTGTTAATCTACCGGGTGACATGGTAGTGTTGAATATGTAGGTAAAATACAATTCATTCAACTAATGTATAAATTATATAATATCTAAATTGTATAATCAATATATCTATATATACGTGAAGTAACATTAAGTTTCAAGAAAGTACCTACATTCAAAGCAAAACCATATTATTAAGTTGTGTTTAACTAGCCGATCGCGAAAGCGATACACTGACTGGCAAAGTTGTAACTTATTTAACATTACTCTGGGCACATCGTGTTAAAGCGAGCTTGAATTTCACCCCGATCAAGTAGAGCATACATATACCTATACATCAAATATCCCTTGAATTCAGTAGGTAAACATCGAACATTGCATGTATCAAAACATTTCCAACATTTTAGCAACGCCGTTTGAATGGCCTATAAACTTCACTACTGAATACATGAAGTACAGCAAAATGTGTAGTAGGTTTTGTTTGTATTGGTTTGCAGAATCATTTTTTTTATGACGCTGAGAACAAATGCATATTATGACAAAGAACTGGACACTATATTGCTCACTTGAAATTCTTATTCACTATAATATAAAGTCAATGACCCCAGTACTTTTAGCAGCTGATTGAATTGCTATCATATTTCTTAGAGTCGATATGTTTTTTTTAATCAAAAACACACTTTTCCAACTATCTATTTTCGTTCGATTTATTACGTTGAAAAAAGTATTTGAATATTATCAATTATTGTTAATTAAAAGTTTAATCAAAATTAAATACCTACAAAAAAAGAGCTAGACAGAGAAGATTATAAAACAAGAATATCAGCTCAAGTGGATTATTCACAAATAATATTGAGAATCTGCTTTGAATATTGAGGTCAAGTACCGCAATATTATTATTACTATGAATCAAACTTTGATCACCGAATCGTCCACTTGAATTATTCAAATCAGTTGAGTATTTTAGGTACTTGTTAGTAGGTATACAGAAGTGTTTTGAAGAGGCAATTAGGAATATTGAATATCAATATTAATAAATATGTTATTATTACATAAGTATTTTTAATTACTTTCATGAGTTTACAGCAATCTACATCTAAAGTTTAATTAATATAAAAAAGAAATTGTTGAAGTAATTACACCATATTTATTCCTAAACCAATAATCAAGGAAGACAAAAATCACCTCCCGATGTTTTTAAAAATATGGAATGTCGCTAAAATGTATTTTTTTCTTTACTCACTGATTGACTTGTGTAATTGTATAAGTATCTCATTGTTTCGTTTTATTCAAAATTTAACCCAAAAAAGGTTCGCCATATTACTAACATGATTATTTTATGTACCTTCCTACACTGTAGAAAATTAAAATAAATATCATATACCTATTACTGTATGTAAAATACAACTGTGTAAAATGCAGACATATTCATGTATTTTAACTTATTTGAACAATGTAAAGTAATACTTGTTCTACATTTAATGAAATAATACTATATTATTATTACAAGAATCATTAAACGATTATCTTTTGTCGTAAATATTATCACCAGTAATTAATAAGAACTTTCTTTACTTTAGTATGGGTAAGTACATACATATGCAAACATTATTCACGATATTACAGGCTCCCTTTCCCCTATATCCGATACGTTATCTTCAATGAATTATCATCCTCTTAATTAACTTGCCTCCAAGGGTAAAACACCTTGTGTACTTAGTAAGTTTAGAAATCCATTTGTTACGGTTTCAAAGAACCTTTTAATAGAATCCCTGATTATAATAATTATATTATCTCTTATACCATGTCGGTGCTTCTTATGCGACGCAGAAATGAATTATAATGAATAGTGTATGCATTTTATGAAATTCATCATTAGCCTAATTAATTCAATGTTACTGTTACTAGCCGGCATTCAAGTGAACTTAATTATTTAATGTGCCCAATATTTAGACTTCATTTAGAGTAAGTATTGTATACTTTGTAACGCCATTAATTTGTACTTACACACAATGGGTGTTTTTTTGCCATCCCAAATTCCTTTCTGTCTCCCGGTTCAATAAATACTTTCCCCAAAGGAACATATTCTCTTAATAGCTTCATGATTCCGTAAATAGCTTTCATGATTTCGAAGGCGGTTAATCTTGAGGATAATTGAACAACAACGGGGAAAAATGGTGGAAGAAATCACGCGAATAATTTTTTATGGTCTTATAATGTATGGTGTTGTTTAATATATTATATTCCAATATATATATATATATATATATATATTATTTTATTTTATTTTATTTTCACAATATTTAGAATCAAACAGTCGTTACACAATATGTTGACAATTAATACATTTAACATGTAGACCAGCGAAGATTCCACTCTTACCAGAAATGTCTCAGTCTTGAGGAAAAAAAAGTAAAAATTAAAATTCTCTAAAAAGTCAAGTTAATTTAAAAACAACGATAATACAATACTTAAAACAATACAAAAACATAAATATAAAAGCAAAAAATCCTAAAATACTAGAAATCAGTCCTTCAGTCACATTAGTCTTGAGATAGAAGGTAAAGTTAAAATTTTCTGAAAAAAGTCAAAGTAAATCTAAAAATATAAAATCCCAAAATACCAGAAATCAAAACAAAACAAATAAACAAAATCACCCATCCAGTATGAGTCACAAAGCCCAACCAAATACACAGCCAATATCCAATGTCCCAAGGATGCTATGATCGAGAGAGCCATGCATGCAAGCAAGCACACCCATCCACCCCCCGCCCAAATGTATATATATATTACATCCGAGTAAAACATTTATTATGAGTGGTAATATTTTTATACAAATTTTGTTATAGTATTCTAGTTTTACGCTGCCAATCTTACTCCAAACTTTCTGAATAAGATGTCAAATTCAAAGCATAATCAAGTTCAATATTCTGTTCACATCAGTGCATCATTTGTAAAACTGTGTGGTAAAATAATAATAATAGAATCTTCTTGTTTGAGAAATTCCAAAGTTGCGGAGTTTTTATCAAACTTACTTACATCGTATTGAAAATTATTGGAAATAAAACAAATTTGTTATTTTGTGTTTGAGAAATAAAACAATTTGTTATTTTGTGTTTGAGGAATAAAACATATTTGAATAGTTATTCGATGGTGACTTTATTGGTTGCAAATCGAGTTTCGACAGCTTTCGCTCTCATCGTCAAGCTAACGTTAGTGAATTTACCGTTGAAAACCAGAAGCTCTTGTAAGTCAGCTCGCGACCAATACAGTCACTATGGAAGGACTGTTCCAAAGTGTTTTAGTTTTATCCATGACATTGACTATATCATTATTACGTAGTTAAAAAAAGATATAATATAGCATACTTATCAGTTATACGTATTATTTTGCAGACATTATTACTATGGTTATTTTTACTACTTTTAAACTTACAATCAACAATGCAATTCTGCAAACATTGCTGAGGAAAGAGAACATATTAATATGTACCTACCTGTATACAAATATTTGCAAGAGAAGGTGTAGGTATTAGGTAGGTGTAGGTAGGAAGGAACAGTTATAAGATAAGAACACGGATGGGAGAGCTGGTCCGCACAGCACGAGACAGGGAAGCATTCTCCAGAATGATCGCCAACGTCGGGGGGACCTGATATGGCACTCATAGAGGAAGAAGATAAGATAATAAGTTTAGTATTCTTAATAATAAATAATATAAACTGTCTTAACTGGGTCAGGTTTAATATAGACTTGTGTTTCTAGCATTGCATGTCACGTTAATATTATTGCTAGTGCTCGAATAAAAGCATTGTAATTAAGACGTTATTTTACTCTTAACGCTTAAAGATAAATTAACGAGCTTCTATTTCGGTTCTTACAAGCTTTCAAAGATTAACTGTAAATGTTGAATAATATTATTCCAAAACATACTTGGTGCTATCGAAAAAGTTATCCGCAAATTTTGTCAAAGTATTTTGTGTTTCATCGAAGATAATGGACCAAATAGAAGATTAGTATTAAGTTAAGTATAAATTATTACAAAAAGTCCAAGGTCAGTTAACAACCTTAACTGTATTAAACAAGACTGATAATCTATACAAAAAAGTCTTTAAATATGAAAATCCAGAACTATCGCCTTAATTATATTATAAAATAAAATATTTCTCATTTATCAATTTTTTGTATAAAAATATCGTTTAGATATGAAAATAATTTCTTGCTTGTAAAATATATTGATTTTTCATGAAAATCTAGCGTAAAATTATAAGAATATCAATTATCTATTACAGTGAACTAAAATGATCTAGACGTGAATGATATTTGTAAAAATTAGGTAGTTTGTTGTTGCGTGTTTGGTTTTATAACCTAAAGATAATTTATTTGAGACTCTGAAGGGTATTATGAATATTCATATTCATTGTCAAACATTATGGAGTTGTTGAGAAAACACAGAAGTCATATTAATAATATGATTATTCAATTGAACGCGTTGAAACATTGTTGGTTTAGTTGACTAAGGCAACTTCGTAACTTTGTTAGTCTAATGACAAGACTATTTCTATGCCCAGTTCCAATGTAAACTATCAATAACAATACTTAGGTGTACCTACCTACTTGTGATTTGGTACTTGCGCCTAAATGGAGAATTTCCTAGAACGCCAATTAAATGTATAACTATTTGGCAATACTTGTCTTAAATGTTCGACAGTTATTATGAACATGTCAATATCTTATTCAACAATGTTTATCAGTAATTGAAAGTTATGATGTTAATTAAATATAATAATTATAGCTAGTATTATTTCTTATTCAAATAAATACCTATGTTCTCTTTGTCTATAAAATATCTCTATACTTCTATATAGATATGTTATTAACAGAGCAGTTCTGTAATGAAATATTTACTGAAAATGTTTTCCAACCCTCTCGATTATTTGATCATTACATCATGTTTCCAAGTCACAGCATTTGGCACAAACGATTAGTATAGAACAATTATTGGAGATAAAATAAGTCCCACAAATCAATAATTGGTAAGCAAATAGTTTTAACTAAAACGAATATAATCGCGAAATAGAATTCAATACCTATTTTATTGAATTGTTTTATTAAGTGGGGAGATAGAAAATCGCTTCTCTTGCAGGTAGACAAAAAATATCGAGTGGTCTTAACTTCTATTCTTTCATATAGGTACCTATACTGATGCTTGCATAATCGTCCGGTTTCTCTAAGTAGATACATGTGAATACGAAAGTGTAACTTGCGGTTAAACAGAAAATATCAAGCGACCTTAGCTTATTTCCTTCCACAAATGGTTATTTCTTCCATTACAGTGCAGTTTCTCCACCAAGCTCTCCTATTCGATACAAACTCATAGCTCTCAACTCAGCTCTCAGGCTGGTCTACATAACTAAGCTTTGATCCTAAATTGCCCACATATCTTCTTTACTACCATGTCAATGCCAACTCTCTCGTATAGGTACTTATATTTAGAAAATCTGGTAATTAAGTTGGTGTAAGAACTCGTATTGAAATGCTGCCATAGAATAGGATTTATGGTTTATTGAATGAAGATAAATTATTACGTTATATTACGAGTATATTCGCAAAGTTCTCTGTTGTTTCTCTATACAATACAGTCTACTAGTATGACGTGAATATTGTCATTACTCCGGGCACTACTCAGTACCTATTTTGTATACTGTATCCAGCTACCATGTAAAATGAACAGCTACATGTAAGCATCATTTACTAATTCGATTGTTATCCAATTTTGGTACAATGTGTTACTTAATATGTAGGTAACCGACTTGTTGTACTCGTATTTAAGCGGTAACAGCAGATGTAAAATTTACAGGAAAATATTTTTTTAAATAACTGTTTATGTCCACTGTATGAAAAGTAATTTGTATATATGTATTATGTAACATTTCAAAATAACATTGTACTGTATATTGTAGTTCATTCATATTAGTAGGTACCTACTCACACAGCAGTAGTGTAATCCATCACGATTTCCATAAAGAACAACAGTTGTGAGAATGTCAAATGTATTTATGCTACAAAATTTAAAATCTCCTACAACTTTTCAATTCTTTAGTTCATAGTGGATTATTTTCACAATCTTTTGTTTGATCCTTGTTTTTAATCTCCCAACAAAAATAAATAAAAAATTACTTTTTAAATAGTTTAAGGATTTTTTTATAGTTGTATTTATGAACTATTCGAGTATTATATGGATGATCAAATGTGAAAGAAGAAATCAAATAAATTACATTATTTAAAGACTTGAAACAAACTGGCTCACGACTATTAAAATAAAGACATTATACAAACACGAGATAAGATTAAATCTGTAAATCTATTTACATTAGGTACCCTCATCTTTTAAATTCATTGTATCAAAATTTTTATTTTATAATAGAGGTCATTACTATTTGATCTTTACTTACAGCAAATTTAATTCAAAAGGTTCCTTCAGCAAATGATATCAGGTAAAGAGTAATGCATTGAACTTTTTGTCATGATTATATATGCAGATATTAAATATATGGTATAAAATAGTTTACAAAGGATTCTATGTAATATTATACGAGTACCTATAATGTCATAATATTATTAGAGATGTTTGTGCATTTATAAACTAAGTTTTCAGAGAGCTCGTTTTAATACCAGGAGTTTTACACCTCTGAGAACATTGTCAAATTAATATAAAGTAAAATGTACCTATGTAGATTATTGTATGTGAAATTGAGGCTTAATGTTCCTTTGGGTATTGTTCGGGACATAATATTATTGAGTATTACTTAGTTAAAAGGAGTAATGATTTACCGCGTGCCTTGCAAGCGGTTCATTAGATTCTTTTAATGATTTCGCTGTGATTTAGTGGATAATTTTCCCCTCTCAAACCTATTCACGAAAGGAGATTATTAATCAAGAAATTTATCAACATCTGCGTTTTCGTTGTAACATTATGAAGAAATGAGTCAATTATCTTCTTCATTTAACTTTTTGGTAATAACAATTTAAGAAATCAATATGCCTTATTTATAAGAAGTAACGATTTGAATGTATTTTAATCTAATCTTACGTTTTTCACTTTTGTCAATGTAAGAAAAGAACTCTACGATTATTCACAACATAACGTTAAAGAGCTTTTTCAAAGCTGCCTGACAGCTATTAGATCTATGATTTAAATTATTTTATGTTTTATATTTTTTGATTTGTCATTTCTGTTTAGTGTCGCGACAATAATATTCCATTAAAATCTGGGAATTTAATCTTTTATTCAGAATCATAATTTAGATTTACCAAAAATTAACAAATAAATTTACTAATATGTTAAATAATATTACTTAATTCTGATTATAACATTCTAATTTAAAATAGTCACGTTTTTCACAATAATTGTAAAGCACCCTTGAAGTAATATTATTACAGAACGGCGCTATATAAAATCTCATATTATTATTAAAGATTCCTTGTTTTCAAGCAAATGGATCACATGTCAATTTCCCAGAGCCAGAAATAAAAGTTCAACGAAGGATGTCTTGAAAATGTTGAACATTTTTGAAAAATGTACAAAATTTATATCAAGGATTTTTTAGTCCTTCTCTAGCCACATTTTTCTTTTTCTTGTTAATTATATTTTCTTTATTAAAGTTTTCTCGAAATTACTGTCAAAACCTGCAGTTGTTTGTTCTGTAAAATTAAATTAAACAATTAGTAAATAATAAACTTTGAAATTTAAACAAAATAACCGTCAACGTTGTTTAAGCTTAAGAATACACAAAAACAAATGAAACAAGATTTTTTTTAAAACAGACGCGTTTGGCATAAGCCTGAGAGTAAATTATTTATCATGCGTAGCAGCATGATGTTTCTACTAATAATCGTCATATAATTATCGCAGTTTTTACTTGTGCATCTCGACAGTAAAAATATAATATATCTGTTTTCTAATTTACATACTAAATACTTGTCCAATATTTTGATCGAATTTGTGACTCTATCTTACGGTTTTATATATAATTATAATAATATAAAAAAATTTCATTATCATTTTAAGAAGTTTATCTAGTTAGAGCAGAAATTGACCTCCAAGAAAAACAAATAAAAAAATATTTTCTAGTTTTTGAAAAATGGTTCATTTATTTATTTAAGATTTATTATTATTTTAAGATATCATAATATTTTGCATCATCGAATCAAAAAAGTGTTATTTTTTAACATTCATGATTGTCCACTCCATATCATAATTATCTCTTGTATAATTTATATACTCAATCCATCGGTGATATTACTCGATAACTCGATTCGAATACTAACATCTTTTTTTCATTATCTTAGAATAGATAAAGATGAACCTAATATTTGATCGAAACGGAAGATACGAATACGTCAACATGATTTTATAACACAAAGTTTATTTAATCACTCACTCACTCACTCATCGACCTCAACGCTCCTCTAGGGAGCACAGAGCAGAAACCAGCCTCCTCCAATCAGCCTCTTTCCACGACATTCCCTGCGCTCTGATGTCGTTATCATAGGAACGGTGAAATATTGTGAAAGAGGGAAGCCCGGGCCGACGGAACCCTTGCGGACGGAAGAACAGTGCTCTTTTTGGCCATTTAACTTCTATTTAATAGTAAGTCACAATTAATTCAGGGAGAATTTAGTTAACTTTTTTGTATATAATAGAAAAAAAATGAGTCAACATTTTTTCATTTTGTACTTTGAGCAAAAATTCGTAATTAGAATTGTTTGAATCCAATGCTTTAATTATATATGTAGCCGAGGACTTAAGCAATTTAAGTTTTTTAGATTAACGTTTTCATAAATCTTTTTATCCAATCGTGAACTCGGTTCTACAGTCGTAAAAACTAAAACTTTACAAAAGTTCGTTGTGACGGGTGTAGCCGAGCCACAAAGCAGTTATACCTACAACACGCCAAGAAATTGTTTTTATATTCCTCATATTCTTGAGTTAAATTGATATATACTTTTATCTATACTATATATGGCATAGTGTACAATATAATATGTTTGTAATTTTAAATAATAATGTAATATAAAATATTTTACTGCTTCTCATATATCAGGTTTTCAAGAGACTGACTTGCATTACATTATTCTTGACAACAGTCAATTTTACATAAATTTACAGCATCGAAATATTATGAGAAGAGAACAATTAATTGACCCAAATAACTTTTAAAACAAAAAGAATTCATTCACAATCATTATATGATCACCTTAAGTGTTTATGGACAACATTCACTAATTCCATCTCTCCCACTGTTATCACGAATTAAGTTTCGCCAATGAAATTAAAAATTGTTTTGAACAAACCAATTTTATCTGTACGATTTTTAATTTCGATATTCCTCAGTGACCAATTGTTCATTCGTCAAAATATTTTAAATCTTTCCAAATAAAACCATGAAAAGAATACAAAAATATCTTCAATTTAGGGTGGTTTTGTGTTTTTATTTCCATAATTTAAATTCTTGTATACATTATGTGCATAGTGTAAGCGTTATCCACATAATTGAATTCTAAATTTTGTTTGACAAATATTAAAAAACTTAGCCAAAAACATCACCTTCATTTATAAACATAAAACAAAGCTTTGCAAAATAGAATATCAAAATTACAAACTTATACTTACTTCATTATATTGTCAATGATAAACTTTTAAAGAAAAAACACAAAATTGAATAATCAACTCCGTAGCGACTATTAATTACAAAATGAAATATCCCAAAAGTTAGTGTAACAAATTTCAATAATAATATTGTTATTATTACTAGTTTTTATTTAACCAGATGTAGCTGGGGAAATAAATATCAACAAAATGTCCTAAAGTTGATTCCTTGTGGTGGTGTTTTGACACGTATTTGAGACTCTTATGTTGTCAAAAACAACAATATTATAAATCCAAAATTTAATTTATCGACCAACGGTTCTTGATGCAAATTCATATTCGTAAGCTAAGCAAGAATAAAAGTTGTTCCATTGTTGACTTTATTAATTTGCGACTCAACTTTCAAGAGCTTCCGCTCTCATCGTCGATGAGTAGTACGTATGGGGTGTTCACATTTGGCGAATATCGCCAGGCGAATTTCAAAATATAACGCCAGGCGAAAAAACAAAATTCGCCGTACGCCCATTGATCGTCACACCTGTTCACACAGTCCACCGATTTAGAAACGATCTGTCAGATGCACTTTGATTTTGACACTGTTTTCAAAATGGCGTCGAGATGGAGATCGCGAAGTGTTCATTTTTAGTCGAAAATGTTATAGTAGATGTTTTAAGGCGCCTTTTAATTAAGGAAACAAACGCCACAAACCAACAACAAAGATAACAGCTGTCACGAAGCGGGAAACATTATAAAATTTAAGTTTTTACCATAGATACAAACGCCGCGCACATCTGCGCATGCGCGAATCGTTCAATCGGCCGAAAATGTTGGAAGGTGCTCAACTCGAGACGATATCGTTTCTACTGGTTTTTATCGTTTCAGACTAGCTGTCATTTTGTTCACACGGTTCAAATGGCTGGCGATATTTTGGTGCCTGGCGATATTCGCCAAAGTGAGAACACCACATTACTTATTATTCGCTATCTCTCTTCTCTCCACCGCTAGATATGGATCTCTTCATTGGATTCTGTATGGCTGGTCTAGTAAAAGCAGCTATAAAAGGTATGAAGCAAAATACATACATATTAAGAAAATAATTTGAATATTTACGCGGGAAAAAATGCCCGTAGTAGCGTAGAGTATTTAACTTAATAATTATTATTTGGGTCCCAATAGTTATAAATCACAATAGGTATTGATTCCTCTTTGTTTACTGAAGATTAAGATATAGAATTTCCGGGATCAGAATAGCCCTCCCCGTTTATATGATTTATTCAGTGAAATGTTTTACTGTAAATAATGATGTTGAATCATTTTAAATAATCATAATAATAATAAGTAGGTATATAAGTAGGTATTAGATATGAAATAAGTAGGTATGTATCCACATTTACATACACTAAATTAAATTCAATTTGTTTTGAATACAATCAAAGGAAGCAAGCAAATTGATGGGTTCCTAATGTTTTGATATTGAAAATATCCGTTGATTGAAAAAAATACTGAGTTAGCTCGTTTTTGGATAGTAAAGTTTTCACCCATATATTGATCAATGTATGTATATCGCAATGAAATATGTAGTACTCGATTATATCTAGTCGACGCAGTTGATCACAATACTTGTTGAAAAATATTAAGAAATAACAAATATTTACTTATGCTTGTTATTACAATATTATCACTACCAAACCATTATACTCCCAAATTCGTCATTATTATCACGCCATTTAACGCTCCTCTCGAGATAGCAGGACAGAAACCAGCCTCTTCCATTCACTTTAGAGCGTCACTACGCCAATAGACCATTAAAGGTCACGTGGTATTGTCTATGGATTTGCTTTTGCTTGGGGGGCAAACAGTCAGATTGCGCAAATCATCCTTGTAGGATGTTATGCCATAAGAGAATAAAAAAGAAAGCCAGACGACAAAATAATAAAAAAATCGACACTGACAGTTTTTTTTTATTATTAGGTATTCTTTAGGCGTTCCACCTAATATTACACCGTAATCGTCTGTTGTGTTGGGATGCCTGATGCCCCTCAATGATCTTTCTGTGACGTCATCCTTTAATGGTCTATTAAGTCACCTTTTCCCACGACATTCTAGCACCCTGATGTCGTCGTCGTAGGATTGATATAATTAAAGCTACTTGATATTTTTTCACTTTTACGTTATCTTGTAAAAGCTTTCTAAAACTGATTCATCATAAATAATGTCTAGTAAAACCATTTTACATAATATTCTTGTATTTTTTATTCATTATTTGAAAAACTATAACGGGCTTTAAGTTTATTATTTAATTTGTGTACTAAATAAAAAAATACTTGTGTATTTATTTTTACAGTTCAGCCAAAAGAGGCGAAACAAAATATCTAAAAATATACTAAAATCCCAAATTAACGAAGGTATCTCTTAAAACGTACTTGTAAACAACCATAACAGTCAAATAGATAGTAAGCTCATGCAACATATTATTATTCTAGAGTATTCTATAAAACGGTAGAAACGTAAAATCATACGGAACTAAACCTTTGATTTGTAAAAAAAATTATAACATGTCTTTTTTTAGTTCGATGAAACAAACGAAAAGCACCACCACGGTTTATTTTTTTCTTTTGTTCCAATCCCAGTGCTACAATCCAATTGTTATCGTTTGTAACGTGAATTGAAATTTTATTTTATAAAAAAAAAATGCTATACAAGTCCTCATATAGTAGGTAGATCGGTATGTAAATATTTGTTTTGTGTAGCTTTGTTGTTATTTCGAATAGACGCTTCTTTCATGGCTTTTGGTTTCGCTCTGTCACAAGTTTGTAAAAACCAATATGTTAGGAGCCTATCGCGTTTATTCATTATCCACAACTCCGTGTGTGGGGAATATACTGTTTCCATACCTCAATGCTCCTAAAACTCTACAAAAAGATATACATCATATGAATAAATCCTTATTCATTATCTGATCTAAAATACATCGTTAATTGTAGGTAATTCTGTCTTTGTCCAGTAAGAAATATAAGACGCACTGTGGAATCGAATCTAGTAACACTTACTAAATAATTATATTGAAGATATTGAAAAAAAATTGAAGCAATAAAAAAATTAGCAATATATAGGTATGCTTCAATACTCTTATATAAAATGGTTATATTATCAGATAACATCACATTTCTATCAATTTTATACAATTACAACAATTAACACATAGATTGCGTCCATATTTATTTATTATTATAATATACGGCGGGAACCTTTTATATGTTAGAAATATAAGTAAGACAAAAAAGTCAAATGAATAGAACAGGGAATAATCACGAAAAAAAGAACAGATTTAGGCGTAAAATATAGGAACATTAGTGAAATTGATAAATCTCGGTAAATATTGTTTATGTGATAATGCAATTTGAAACAAGTGTTCCTTTCTACTATTGTTTGTTAATTCGCAGAGAGACGTCTTTCGACTTATAAGGTCATTATCAATCTCGATTGATTTAGGCGTAAAATATACGAACATTAGTGAAATTGATAAATCTCGGTAAATATTGTTTATGTGATAATGCAATTTGAAACAAGTGTTCCTTTCTACTATTGTTTGTTAATTCGCAGAGAGACGTCTTTCGACTTATAAGTCGAAAGACGTCTCTCTGCGAATTAACAAACAATAGTAGAAAGGAACACTTGTTTCAAATTGCATTATTATGGAATTCTACTACGTGTGCACCGACACAATTAATAATTTATGTGATAAAATAATTTTAATTTTAAAACAAAATATTAATGATAATAATAAAAAACAACGGAAATTATAACAAAGAATAGGAAATAACATAGGAAATTCATCATAAAATTAATATTTACTTTTTTTTTATATTGAAAAAGGTTTTCTAATTATAGCTACTTAAAATAATATTTTCATTAATTTTATAACCTTTTTCAGTTATTTTAGAAGGATTAACTTTGTAACAGTTACGAGACATTTTGAATGTTTTTTGAGTATTCTACAATGCACATCCGTTACTTGATTATTTAAATCGCGATAATCGATCGCGATTTAAATAATCAAGTAACGGATGTGCATTGTAGAATACTTAAAAAACATTCAAAATTTATAACCTTTCCCAGAAATACATTTTTCATAAAAAATCTTGAAATTTTTCTTTTATGTGTTACCTGTATTACTTTTTTTTGTATGATATTACAAGTTTAATTTAAATGAAAGCATAAAACTTTATGATATAAAACAATAATCCCAACATTTATTAATTTAAAAGCACTCGCCTCACTCGGCAAGCTTTTAAGTGTCCACATTGTCTATAAATAGAACAGATCAAGTGCAGCTTTTGTTTGTTGAGTCAAGGATATTAATACTGAGAAAACTGAATGCCATCTTGAAAAAGCTTTTAGTGTGCCTTGTCTTTTCTTTTACACTAGAATACAAAAATTATTGAGTACCTACTATGTAAAAACTTAAATATGGTACTCTAGGATTACATTAAATTATTTTTGACTGACGCAAAAGATTTAAATAGTATGAATTTTATTTTGTAACATCTAATCATAACTTACTTAATTTCTGAGAAATTGAAGCATGGAGAAAGTTTGAATAAAAAGTTCCCGACTGCCTTTTTCACCAGATTTATGTTAAGTTTTCAAGATTCGTTTTTCTGGATTCAAAAATAATAGGCAATTGTAGAACATTTTTATGAAATAGGTACTCAAAACTTATTAAAATACTTACAAGAAAAAACTATTGGTGTACCCAATAGTTTCTTCTTGTAATTGTTTTTAAGAATTAATTTGAAAGTATATTTAATCCACGGGTGCCTTGTTTGGAGTATACTGTGAAAAATATAAAGGTTTTACATACGCATTAGGTTGATTATAAAAGACTTTAAAACTTCATATCAAAAAGAGTGAAATTCTTATGAATCATTCTTCATATACCATCACGGTACCTCCTACGATTAGGGTAGGTAGTGCACTATTTGCAGAAATTAATATAGGGGTCGTCACAAACACGTCACGAAAATAAGGCATTTAACGGACGATGGACGGCAGGCTTTATCGCGAAACTGAAGATCATTACGTAGCCTATTTTCCACAAGACACTCGAATTCTTAAAGAAAAGATTTGGAGACAATTGTCAGGGACTCTACGAAATAGTGTTCAAATGTATGATTTGTAATATTTTGAGAAACTGCGTGGTGTTCTGTATAGCAATAGATTCAATTTTACTCAAAATGTTTAATACATTCATGACCCGACCAATTTGTTTCACAACCGTAACGATCTAGTTACTTTTTTTTTCATAGAACGCTTCTACAAATTACGATCATTCTTTGCTTTTGACCTTTGGAATGACAAAGCAAAAAAACCTTTTTTCTGTATATTGATTTCCGTAGTGTAATAATGTGTTCGTCATTTCCTCTAGTATTACAGCCTAGAAACAACGACGATACAACAAAACTCGCAAACTCCGAATTTATCTTCTTCGCTCCCGCATGCTATTATTATTTTATGTGTATATATATATATTATACCCAATTATTCCAAAATACCTACCTTTTATACAAAGAATATCTTACTACTATAAAAGAACAAACGGAATAATTTTCATAAAATAAAATTCGCTTTTTTTATTTTCATTTATCTTTGTTATTTGGTATATTTGTGTAAACACTAACCTACCTTACTACCTTGTACCTAATCTACATAAAAAATAGTCAAGAGACTTCGAACAAAAATGATAGTACCACTCAAAAATTACGGAAAAGTATTTCATTTATACTAGTTTGTTTGTATTTTTTTCTAAATAATCTTTTTTCGATATTCAAATGTGCATTATCGTAATTGTCAGTTATACTGTAGTGACGTTTACAATATAACTACTTACTTTTTTATATTTCTATTTATCATTCGGGGGAAAAAAAAGAAACCAATGTATGTCTAAATAAAATCTATTAATATTTTTAACAGCACGTAAAAGAGAAATAGAAAACTTCGTTTTGAAAGTAGTGGCCTTTGCTAGCTTTCGTGAAACTTTTTAAATTAACTTGAGCAAATCTCCCATCCAATTCATGATAGTTTCAGTTTCTTTGGGGGACAACAAATCACAACTGTTTGAGTTATACTTTCGTATTAGCAATAATATATTTATTAATAAATAAGACACATAATAAGATGTTACTATAATTGACCAGTGAAATTTATGTCGTACAAAGATTCAAGCAGCAAATATTGAATGATTTTATATTTTTCTAGAATCCATATTTATTGACTACGAAAATTAAATCTGTATCATGTTTCTCTGTGATATGCTACGCAAAATGATATACTGCAAAAACATTGTATGATATCAATTTGAAAAGTCGATAATCCTGGTAAAAAAGCAAATAAAAAGAAGATGTAGATGAATAGACATTATTTGTATGGTCTTAGGCTTTAACTTTTATTTTGTATGATCTCAGGGACAATTTATTTAAAAAGGTGGATAGATATCACCTTTCACAAAGAAATCATTGGGCTACAATAAAATTTGTCAACAAATTCTAAAGCACTGAAGATTTTTATTATGAATGTGTTTATTCGCTTGGAATACTTAACTGGATGAAGAAATTTATTTTCATTATATATTTTATACGAACTATTACATACTGCAGGCTGTTCAGTATTGAAGTATGAGGCGAGAAACTATCAAGGGTTTAAAGTATAGTTGTAATGAAAATGTAGTTATTTGATAATTTCCAATAAACATATTTTATATGGGTTATTCACATAGATACGCTTTTCAGAAGAGTAATAGGAAATCTATGTAAAAATGTATCCATAGAGCATGCCACTAGAGTATAAAATTGTATATATCTTATTTATCAAAATATGTTTTATTTACAGATAACATCAAGAAAAATAAAATTTACATCACTATGGTTAGCAATTTGTGTCAATAAGTGATATTGAAAAAAATATATGAAAAATGGCATTTATAACATAACGTATTGTTATAATTGAGTAGTATAAAATGTTCTAGATTACTTTTTCACTGTAAAATAATTGCGACACAAAGCCACGCTACGTGGCGCATAGATCGCATATATTAAGATTCATAATTTTGGAGAAAATTTAGTATGTATTTATTATTTTATTGTTTTAATTTTTAATTTGTATTTTTAATACTGAATATTTTATAGGAATAAAATAGAACTGTTATTTTTCACTGGTATATATTTTCATTGATACTGGTTTATGAACCTGAAGAAGGAATGTAGATATCTACATGGTTTCGTACCCAATCCTAGTTTAGAATATTGGCGATCGTTTTTTTATGACTCGCTCTCTCTCTCTCTCTCTAGTAGTAACCGTAGTACATAAAACGGAAACCGTCATCAAAACTTTACAGCTAACAACGAACGCTTGTCTGTCTGAGTTCCCAAGTTCTTTATATTATTATATGGGCACTACCTAGATGTACATAATATATCGATTCTCTCTTTGGAATTGCTTTGCACTAGATCCAAAAAGTGGATAAAGAATATTGGACACTATCACACTTACTACTCAGTAGAGTTCAGTTGATGGCAAAAAAACATTCTTGTTTAACAAGTTTATTTTTTCTGTGTTTGTATAAACCAATATTGTGGATACGTGATAATAAATTAAATTCGAAAGGATAGTGTTGATCTTATTGCTTTGTGTACCTACGCCATGTAATTCAACATACGGTCTTTGAAATCGTATGTATCTTTTTATTGCCACTATTCTTTCAAAGTTGTATGTGTCATTTTTCTCTAGAAGACCGGAGGATATAACATTTAAAATATTGGTATCAGTTGTAGAACAGTGGATCGCAGAACTAGTTTCCAAATTATATATTTTATTTTATGATTATCTTTTCATTAGTATCATTAATTTATCTAATTTATTGATAGCTATAATAATTTTAATAATCGATATTTTCTTTTCGACATAATATTATTTCAATATCTTATACGAGTACTGTGGATTGTATCAACAATAATTACTACATACCTACCTATTTACATTTAACACATGAAACTATCATATTATAAGGCTTAGAAAAGACAACGCCATCACATTTGTTTTCCTCTGGATGGGTTTTGAACCCTCAACCCAGCCTTATCGCGAGGTGTGCTTTGTCCACTTAAGCTACCAGGAGATATACTGCATAGGTATTTCTTACCCTGCATATACCATTTATTGGCGTTTAACCACTTCGACTTCCAGGCAAAGAATAAATATTTCACTCATTTTTAGAAGCAGGTATTCGTAACATCTTTATGTCAGTGATAAGGTATGTCTCCTATTCTGAATGTCTTATTTTGTATTGACACAGAAGGACTACCTGCACATTTATTACACACAGTTTGTTTTCTGACTTTGACGTTTATGGAATTATACTATGATAGTATAAATAGACGTCGTTACCAGTAGGTACCTACTTAAATGATAATTTTAAATGACGTTATAGTCCATTGAGTTAAAATATTGCTGCCTTATAGGTGTTGCTAATTTCCTGTATGAAAATTATTACTTATTTATACTTCTTCCGAATTCCAAGAATTAAATGAAACAGCAATATTTTTATGAATATGGGTAGGTTTTTTTTACCTAGAAATGTATTATATTAGCATTGATAGCCACCATAAATTATATTCAATAAAGACGTCTAAAATGTATTGATTTCAAAAGACTATACAGACTTCCTTTCCTGTAGGTACTAATAATTATTAAAGAATAATTTGTATATTATTTAAATTACTGTCTCAATACTACGGATGTTCATAATATTTTGCAAGAAACACGTTCCTAGTTGCAAACATGATAGGTACTACATATGAACATGTTACCACCGTTTTATTAGATATATATCTATTATTCACTGTTTATTATCTTTGATTGCAGTTCATAATAAGTAGACACTGATGATTCTAATTCGGTAACAATACGTCATTTCACTGTCTTTATTGCACATTGCAATCAAAATTAATTTCATCCGTTGTATTTATTGCAGTTAAAGTATAGAAAACTATAAGAAGTACGAACTTAAGACAGTTGAAATACAAAAGGAATTAGGTACATTTTGTGAGCTGTTTTTTTTCCTAGATTCTGTGGTAAATAACTTCTATGAAAATAAAAATGAGTTCGTCAGTAAATAGCCTGGAGGTAGAGTCTCGGTCTCAAGCACATGAGTTTCGCTGTTCGATCCCAGATGCCGGCAAACTACCCTTTTACGACAAAAGCTTTAAGATTACCGTGAAAGGTGTATAAGGTTGTATTTGGGTTTATAACAAAAACCCAGATATTTGCATCATTTTTATATAATTAAAAAAAAAACAATATTCTTCATGATTTTACCATGTGTGTGAATATTTAAAATGACTTTTACAGAAGTACCTAGTTAAAAACCAATAGTAACGTGTTAGGATTAATTATTTATTAGCAAATTAAGATTAAAATTAAAGATGGTTATATGATGGACAAAAATGTTGCATCTAAATAATAAAATATTGACCATAAAAAAACAGTCATCTTCAAATTTCTTAAATACATTTCCATAGTATCTAAGGGTATTAATCAGTATTACAACGTAAATCCAAACGTAGGTATTCAAGTGTATAACAGTTATAGATTGAGAGCAATATCATTCTACTAAGTAACTATCCTTAAGTCTTTAGGGAGTAGGTAATCCTTTCAAGTAGTGATAGTAATTTCAAGTATCTACTATGTAATATTATTGTCTAACTTACATACTTCACACTAAGTGACGTCCGAGTAGGTACTACTGGGATGAGAGGGATACGACGATTAATATATTACCTACACGACATTATTGCATAGTACCTACTGAGACTTAAGACTTGAAGATATGGCTAGCTAGCTTTCAATAAACTATTAATCGTGTAGGTGTACCTTATATGAAGATATTTACTAAATTCAATTTCTTTTATTAAATTTCTTACATATTATTTAAGAAGTGATTTTATTATTATTATCTTTCAAATGTGACACTGCACTAAGACTATAACAGCTATTGGGCAAGGTGATCTCAGGATATGAAGATGGAGCCAGCAAGTGCACCGAAACGTCGACTAAACAAATTTAGACATGGCAAACCCGAAAATCAACAACCAGATAGTGAAGATCGCCATGAAAGCCTTCAAACCACATTGAGGTCTCATATTTATAAGTCAGTAGACTAAATGCATGTGATAAACATGCAGACCATATTCTCCGTGCCGACAAAAATGAGACACTCAAGGATGAATGGAATACCTCATCACTGAGTTAAAGATGTCTTTTTGTCCTTAACGTAAATTCTTTTGAAGCATAATAATTGCAGAGAAATAAATTTATGAAAAATATTTGAGAGAAATAAAACACAATAAAAACGCCATGTTTATGAAATATTTTAAGCAGCGCCAAATCAAATTGATGTTGGTACATATAATTCGCATATATACAAAGCGACATAAGTACTCGTTAGTGTGTAGGTATACATGAAGCGTTGAAATGTACCATTTAAAATTAATCAAGTTTCTTATGTACTGACATATTTACATACTAGGTTTGTATAACTACACAATGCTTAATACCTGTAAAGTATCAACGGATATATCGCTTGTCATAAAGTATCATTCTCTGGATTAAATCTTGTTCAATAATACTTTTATTGACGTACATTTAATAATACTTCGGCAATTCAGTTAGATTATTATTGACACCGAGTCCCGTATAGGTATAAAAGAACATTAAATTTGAAATCAATATAATATTAATGATTGGTTTCCCGTCCGTTTATATTGTGAACTGTTTTATTTCATATTCACAACATCCATTATGGCATACAGCTGCACAAACATCGAGTTCGGTGAATAAGGATGGCGTGAATAGTGACACAATGTTTTGATTGCACGAAAATTAATAATAATTTCATAATATGTCAGTGTTATAAGTCCATCGCTCAATTCTAATATTATAAAAATGAGTGTTAAACCAACATTTATTCAAATAATTCGTATAGTGTGCCTGGATTAAGTTTCATATAATTATTATTCATACCTCATCGCTAAATTTGCGATGTAAAATATCTTTATTTTTTCGAACACCTGCCTTTTACAGGACATTCTAAAATTTACGGAAAAGAGTGGGAGACCAATTCTTTAACGGGTTCTCCACGGTTATAATTTTTTAATTATATTTTCTCGATTAAAATAAATGACAAAGAAGAACAAAGAAGATAGGTATAGCTATTATGATACGTACCAAATAATTTTTGCTGCTGAAAAATTATAAACAAAGATTAAAAAATCAATAAAATTTATAAACATAAGGCTGTTCGATTCTAATAAATTGAAGCTTATTTAAAATGCAAAGAAATGAGAAAGAGCTATAAAAGCATTTGTCAAGAAAGTGTTTTTAACAACACTAAAAATCCTGTCTGTCACAGTGGGATTTATTATTATGGAAAGTTGTTTAAATTTGTCTTGGATATTGAATTCATAGGAATATTTGTATGTAGTAATTCTGATTTAAAAAGATTTTATAAATATCTATAAGTCTTTGGTACTATAATAATAATATACTTGTAACACTTGATCCTTTGCGTCAATCAAATAATCCGTCGAGACTTGAAGTGACGGGTGACATTTTGATAAAAAAAAAATGTATTGAATGTCATAACTTGGATTCTTTCACAATGTACCTATATTCAGTGGTAGTTGAGGTAGCTGCTATGTAATAATATGACGTATCAAGTCGAAGGTGTCGGATTTCATATTATTGATATTAGGTTGAATGTACAATGTATGTATTATAATACTGTCTCGTACAATATTTCAATTTGACATAATATCTATATAATATGTAGTATCAGGAATGTATGGACGTCCAAAGGAATAATATGATTGTTATTTTATTCACTGATTATTGAATTGAATGATTGTTAAGGAGGTTATTTTGTAGTCATTTTAATACAAAATACTAACCGCAAAATGTAGATTCAGCTGTCTGCATCAAAAGCATTGGGAATGTATTATATAGGTAGATATGACCACTAAATAATTTAATACTTATGTAAAATAATATCTTTCCACTTATTACATATCAAACTATGCATCTGTAATGTGTGTTGGTACCTACACTTGTAGTGTTTCAACGTCTCAGTTCTAGACGATCATTTTCAAACTCCTCATCCTCACTGACGGGCACTGCTCCCTTTGAACGCCTACGTAGGTAGGCGGAGGATCCGCAAATAAGCGAACCTTTCCTAGCCCAAGAACACCTTGCTGCAAGAAGCGATCTAGACTATAGGACATGGAAAACCCTAAATCGACTGAGATCTGGTGTAGGAAGCTGCCGTGACAATAGAGAACGATGGGGCTTCGTACAGGACGAATCCGGAGCATGTGACTGTGGTGCAGCATAGACCATGCCACACTTGTTGGAGTGTCCATTGTGCCCTGTCACATGCACTATGGAGGATATTTTTGACGCATCTCCACCTGCTGTGCGTTTTGCACAGTACTGGAGATCAATTTGATTGGGTTTTTTTATGGGTTTCGACACGATAAATAATAACAATACCTAAAAACACGGAGATTATTATGGTTCATAAAATATTTATATAAAATCAAATCATTGTTGTTTGTATGAATTTGGATTGTGTATCAAGAGCAAATGGGTTGGTATGATAAAGTCTTAAATTATAGTGTAAATATATTCAGTAAAGACCTAAAAAGAGCTCAATGATACATCATGAGAGATGATGGTCTTGATTGCATCATATTTTGAGAATATACAAAATTGTTGTCAAAAAAGTATCATTCTTCAATGCACAAGATTTCAGATGGATTGGATAACCCTTCTTCTCTGTGACAATGAAAGAAATTTTAGGAATGGTGAACGTAGAGGGGGTCAGGCTAACTACATATGTTGACCGTGCCTTCTGTGTGGCTGGTCCGTTGCTGTGGAACAAAATCCCCTATAATTTGCGGAATCTGGAGAGTGTGGATGTGTTCAAGGCGAGGCTAAAAACCCTATTGTTCAGGAGGTGTTATGATTCTTGAATGGGCCCTAGCGGTGGTTTTTCCACGTGCTTGCGAAACGAGAGTTAAAAAGCGAAAAGAAAATGTAGAGTTATTAAGAATTAAATAACAAAAAGAAAATGAAGGATTATAAAATATTTATACCTTTAGTAAAATATGTAATACATACTATAGACGTTATAATACGAGTATCGTGTACTATCGACTAAGTGTGATGTAGGTAGTCCTAATAATACTACGCGAAAACATTGCGATCGATCAAAATGGCTATAGAGCATGAAAGTCTATTCGACCGTATGCTGGAATCAGATTTATTATCGTATGTTTGATTATCTACTGAAATAAAACCATGCGAATATTTTGATATAACAGGTATTATTGAGAACCAACATTTTATGAGTACATTTACACGAAATCAAAATAGATAAAAAAAAGGAATTGATTTTTTTTTATTGCATTTACGTTGATGTAATTTTGTAATATTGAGTAAACAGGAGAGCGTGTATGAGGAATTGCATGCATGTGATGGATGTAAAAAGCGTGTGCAAGAACGTGACGCTTTATCCTTTCTGCCTTCTTAAACGGCGTGATTATGTGTATGTATGTATGTAATTTTGACAACTATTTTCTTTTTAGTTATATTTCTTGTAATAATTTTATTGTGTTCACAAAGTATGCGAAGAATGCGTATTTAATAAAAAATGATTTCTTAATTTTAATGTTGTAGTATTTTATGATATTTGTCACTGTTTAATTTGTTAGTGATTGTATATATATTTCAACATGTAATAGGCTTATGCCGTGAGTTTTTATAAAATAAAATAAAATATTGACATTAAAACAGCATTAATTATAAAATAATAAAATCATGGGCTATTGGTTAGCTTAATGCCTGGAGAAAATATCTTCCAATAACTAAAATAAAAATAAAAGTCTATTTAAGATCAGATAATATAGGTATATTATCAATATTTTATTTTGCAGACGAGACATTTATACTATAAAAATGTGCATAAAAATATCATCTCGATGACATAACAATGAGAAAAAAGTTTAATTATTTTACTCTATAACTAATGTATTCATTTATTTAACAAATAAAAATATAAAGTTAATATTTTTCAACTGACGGCACTTGTTGGAAATTCATGTTGAATTAATAAAACACTTATTTATAATTAATTCAAATAAAATTATATTATAATCAATCAATAGCTAATATTTATCCCTCAAAGCACGAGCTCTGCTCATATTTGAGGGAATGAATTGTTTTGCTTACTGTATAATTGTAAGTAAATGATTATTGTTGTAAATTGTATATTTATCAATAATAAATATATTTGAATTTGAATTTGAATACAAGTAAAAAATAGGATGATCTAAATAGGTAGATCTGTTCTAAGAAAATCCATTCATTAAAAAAAGATATACATATCCAAACCATACTTCTAAAGAAAAATATAGGTAGGTACATATCAAACTAAAAAATTGAACAAAATAATGTAAAATTAAATAAAATGAAACAAAAAATGTTAATGAATATTATAGTGTCTTTCTGTATAATACAATTAATTGGACGACATGAAAAATGTATGGTTTCGTTCTATCTACTAACAAAATTGATCCCTGTAATCGAAATTCCATACTCTTTTTATCTAGTAACAATATTAAAACTACATAATATTTTTCATACCTTTTTATACAATTCTGTGAAATATGCACTAAAACCATCCATCAGATAAAATCCATTAAAAGGCAATACGTGTTTTTGTTAAATCAATTTCCCAATCGCTATCCGTAAACTGGTCACACAGTGTTATAAAATTGTTGATACTCGTACGCACGCCTTTTATAATATTAGAATGGAATTCGTGTTTTTATTTGTTATCTACGTATGCAGTTTCATATCAAAATATTGTAATTTAGGCACAGTACATATTGTGTAACATTGCAATATCAAGATACCTACCCGTTATATAATATGTGCCATTAATTTACTAGCAAAAATATCGAAATAAAAATGAACATTGTGTTTTTTTTAATCGTATCAATGTATCAATCCTCGTTCATTCCACTTTATTTGGTCTCACGGTTGTCTGGTCTCTGGCAGTCTGCATCTAATTTGCAATATTTTTATAAGTTATTTATTTATGTATTAATTGTACCTACGCTACAACATCATACAGTTCGTAATCAATAAACACATTAAATTAACATCTAACCAACAATTAATTAAATTTATAACAAATTCAACAACAGGGGGAAATTTCATATCTGAGATGCGACTTTTTTCATGTAGATATTATTATACATCTACAAGAAAATAGGAGAGGAGGAAGATGAGAGAAGAATGGTTAAGAAAAAAGACTAGGAAATATGTACCAAATTTTGAGTGATAAAATAATCCTGAAGGCGTAAAGATTGGGGAGCAATCTAATTCTGGAAGGCAAAGCACCACGAATCGCATAAAAGTTCGCAGAAGAGTTATAAGTTGGTATCGTCATGAGACGCTCGCTAATGGATTGTATGGATAAGCCGTAGCTTGGCAGATACTCATTTCCATTAGAAAATATGGGAAAACGTAGAGTATTAACAATTAGATATTGACAAGTTATAATATCTCGTCTCTAACGCACGACGATTTATAGTTATGCAGTCAGATGTTTTCAGGTCAAAGATGAAACGAATGCCAAAATCTCGTAAACTTTCCAGTTTAGTATTTAGTTCTTTGTTCAATTAACGTAAATATAACCAGCATAATCAAGAGTTAGGAGTAGAAAGGATTGGACTAGAAGAGTTTTAATCTTCGTAGATAGGAACATCTGTAATCATTTCGCCAAGAATGCTCTCTATCCAGTAAAACACCAATATCTATCCATCGCAAGTTTCAGGTTTTCGACGTTGCATTTGAACTTAAATTTTGTTCCGAAAAAATATATGATTGATAAATCAGGATGATCATAATAAAATTAGTTCAATTATATATATCTACGAGTATTTCATCATGCCATATTCATCTGGTGGTGGTAGCCAGCACCTTAGTTGAGGGTAATAAACACACCTGTCGCATTTTTGGAACCAATAAAAAGTTGAGATATTCAGGTTGAAGTAGTTTTATTCTCGTATATAAACTAATAGAAATGTACAGAAAAACATAAAACATGCATTGCATTTATTTTGTTTAATATCATTATATGAGCAACATACCATGTTCTTTTTTTAAATATCTATATGAACATCGTTTCCACTCGCATATATTTTTAAGTTGATGTGAAGATTAAACGTAGGCGGGTGAATATTGTACATATATTATTATGTTACTATGTACTAGGACTAACATACACAAGAAATTAGTAATATATCACGCACCGTATTAAATTCCCATATATTTCATTCTGATTTAGGTAAATCAACACTACCTACATAAATCATAATATTATATAATAATATGTACCAACCGCTTGCTTGCGGTACGATATAAAAAAATCAGAAGCGAAACGAGATGTTGAAAAAATCGTTGAACATTTTGTATTTTTATGGATTTATTTTTAGCTGATTGATGTTTGTACTTAATACTTGTCCGAACAAATATCAAGCGAATAAAAATGTGACATTTAAAATGATAATTAAGTTTCTAAAAATACTGTAATGTAGACATCAAAACTTTATTTAGGTAATATAATTTGTTTATTTCTCCATATACATCATTCTCATCAGTCATTTGAATCGATTATTCGACACAGGCCTCCTCCTTTTTTCTCCATAGGCCTCTATCCTGCTCCCACTACATCCAACCAAATCTCACCGTTCATCTTAAGTCGTTTGAACATCTATTTTACGATCTTCTCATTCTTCTTCTGGCCGTGTGTCGTCCACCGAGAGTTGAAAGTCCTGGCGACGTGTTCCGTCCAGCATATACACATACTTAATACACTTTTATATCCCTATATGTTTATGCACATAAATAATTTTTGGTGTTTGAAAGAGGAAGTGCGAGAACAGTATGCCAGGTAATGATTGACAACGAAGTGTTAGAGCAAGTTGACGAATGTGTGTACTTAGGTAGTTTGTTCACGAGAGATGGGAAGTGTGAAAGCGATATTGAAAGGAGAAAAGTTGCTGGCAATAAGGTAAATGGTGCAATCCGACCAATAATTGCAAATAGAAACATATCCACCACAGCTAAAAGGTTGGTGCACTCTGCTATCTTAGTGCCAACACTTATGTATGCAAGTGAGACGTGGACATGGTTAAAGAAGGATGAAAGTGGCATAAATGCAGTGGAAATGAGATCGTTGAGAAGGATGTGTGGTAAAAGTCTGAGAGATCGTGTGCGTAACAGTGATATACGAAAGGAATGTGGTATGAAAGTTGGTATAATAACAAGGATGAATGTCAATAAGTTAAATGGCAAGATCATTTAAATCAAATCCTACAGGACGGTCACGTGTTGAGCATATTGAACAGGAGAGCATGCATGAGGAATTGTATGACAGTGAGGGAAGCGAAAGATGTATGCAAGGATAGAAGGAAGTGGCGCTCGATCCTTTCTGCCTACCCCGCGAGGGAAGCGGCGTGATGGCATGTATGTATGTATGTATACATAAATAATTTTTCTGTTTCCCTCTTCACAGCTCCATCCTGGAGTACAAGGAGGAAATGACCTTTCCACACCTATTGTGTCACCTCTACCCATGACATTCCTTAAACATTGCTGTCAACATTATAAAAATTGTGCACATTATTTTTTGAACTAACAAGTAGTGTAATTTTTAGTTATGTGTCATTGCCTTTTTTTCGAAACTCACCAATCCAAGACCATTATTTCGTAATGAATACCAGTTATTTATAAAGCAATCATTATTTAAAAAGCCCACATTAAATAGAAGTGGCTAGAAATGATTGAATCATAAAATATTCAATTTTTGCAAGAGCGACTTTGTGGAAATTCATTATTTAAAATTATCAGTAAGAACAAACACTTTTTTTACCTCCTTGAATAAGTTTTATTTAAACCTTTTCCAAAAATTTTATATCAAAAACAAATTATACATATATTCAACTATTATAAAAGGAGTGTTTATGGTGGAGATGGTGGGGGCGATGTAATGGGTGATTTCAGGATGATAGCAATGATGATGATATTTGGGATTGTTGGATATTCACTTAATTTTTACGTTTACTAAGAAACGAGTAAATTACCACTCTATTTGTAGGTATTGTATAATTTGATGTTTCTAGTTTCTGATATTATATGTAAGTTTCAATATGTATGTTTTTTTATTGAAAATGGTGTAACAATAGTCAAGGTTGAACTAGGTGCAAAAAAAGTATCAAACGTAGGTGAAACTAAAAATTGTTACATACAAAAATACATGTAAGTATAGGTATACCTAATGTAGCCAGATTGACAATTATGTGCCAAATATTGGCAAAATATTTTTATGTGTTTTAACATAGTCTTCCGACGCGTTCAATCCTTTGATATTATAAGCGGAATGAATACAATGTTAATAATGAATTATCCGTTAAATACTCTGGAAACTTATGCCATTAAAAAGTTGACAATCCTATGTTAATTATTATTATTTGCACAGTGCTGGGGATCAGTTTGATTAATTTTTTCTGGGTCTCAACACGATAAATAAATAATAATTATTAAATCCTGATTTATAAATCTATTTTACAATCATATGCTTGTTAGGTATTTAAACACATGGCTATATTGTTACACAAAATATTTAAATAACACGAACTTAAAGTGAATATAAACAGCGTTTGTTCTTAATAATAATATTGAATGAGTTTTATCAAAATCCAAAAAACAAATAAACAAATAATATCGTCATTACTTCAAAAACGTTTTTTTCAAATTGATCTACAATATATTTCATCAATAAATTCCTTTCTGATGCATTGACGTAGCTTCAAAATTTCTAAATTTAATACGTTTACGTTCCATCATTAGATGCTATTAGCGAAATCATTAGTATTAAATATCCAGAAGTTAGTTTTCGGATAATTACAATTGTGAAACTTTCATTAGAATCATTACAGTATACGTATCCGCTCGTATTAAATTAAACATTACATTAATGTTATGTAAACTAAAAACAATATTGTTATTAATGCAGATGTACATAAAATATCTCGTAATAGCTCATTGCAAATGCAATATAATTGAATTACATGATGGACTTTTAATTTGTAAATGTATGTCTCCTACCCCTACTTGTACACATCGAGTTTATGTTTTAAATAAACCTATCCTTTGGTACTCCAATCACCCCGATTCTAATTGCGCTGCATCTATTTAATTATTGTGTTTTTTTCTCGCTCTGTTTAATCTCGCCACTGCACATCATCACATTTTTTCCTGTGTATATTGCCCTATTTTATTTGTTATATGAATGATGATGTGCAAGAAGAATAAAATAAAATAAAATAAAATAAAAGAGAGAAAATACAGTTGCTCGTAAAACGTCGCATGTAAGACATTTGAAATTTTCAATTCAGTGATCAGGTATGCCACTCATCCAGAATTTCTTTACTTTAACTTAAACAGATTGGACAATTTGCATTTTTGTAACGTGTAGTTCCTCCACTGGCTACCCAACCAGCGATATGTCATGATTGTATTTACATACCTAATAAAATCGTCTTTTTACCACTTTTTCATTAACCTCGAATCTCACTTTGGCTTCAAACGAAATAAAAAAGTCTTGATTAGAAAAATAGTAATAAAAAGTTTGTGTATTGTTTGTTTGTTACTGATTTTGATTCAATTCAATTCTTAATCTAATTGTTACAAAATAAAATTAGCGATGTAATCGAGAGTTCAAATTGCGTACTTTTTATGTGTTTCTACTAGTGATTAATATTATTTTACTGAGCAAAATCGTGATACTACATTTTGTTTCCGGAAAACCTCCGAGGAAATATAAACCAAATAAAACGTCCACGTTGTAAGAAAAAAGTAATTATTTTAATAATACTTACAGACCCTGGAGCTTGATTTAAGAAAAGGAAAAAAGACTAAAGGTACATAAAATAAAGAATAAAAGTATAGGTTTACTATTTCAAATGTAAAAAGGAATTAAATTCTATTAAAAGACGTGGACAAAGAAAATATTTTAAATAATATAATTGATCTCAAATATCAATTCTCCGAATACGCTTCCAATATGACAGATAACTACGTCAATTAAATGTTATACCATTTTATTTTAACAGTCTTTCAATTAATTATTATTAATTATTATTTCTTGACCAAATTTCTTTTTAATTCTTTTTTAATTGAGTCAGCGTTGTTCTATTATTTAATTGTACTCTTGTTTTGTGTCTTTTTTAAAAGAAAAATACTTTTTGTATGCATGTATTGTATGTATACTATTTTTTTTACATGTAAAAGGTTTCGGCCGTGAATATCTGAATAAATAAAAATAAATAAATTATGAAACAGTAATTTAAATAATTATGTTCCGCCAAAGCACCCGTCAAAGAATTGTTCTCTAATTCTTTTCAGTAAGTTTTCGGTGTCCTTGTTTTTTGTCGGTGCCGAGAGGACAGCTTCCAAGTTTATTACATGCGGCTGTTCTGCTGGCTGTGGGATATGTAGTGATGGTAATAATTTAAATAATTGTGTGTGTAAAGACAAGTCTCGTGTAAAGGAGGGTTGAGTTAGTATCCGTTATCAATAACAAACTTTGGTGACAATCATTTTAAAGAATACACATTAGATATCAAGTATTCTTTAAAAAAACATGAGAAGATTAGTAAGACAATTTAATCATTAATTGATTCAAAAATTCTTTATTTAACTTTAAAAAAATCTAACTGAATAAATTAAATTAATATTACCTATAGGTATCTATTTATTTTTTCTTTCAATGGTGTCCTTATACTTTTTAATTAATGCATTAATGTCAAAGGGTTTTTTGTTTAACTTAAATAATAATTCCTTATTGTTTGATTATAATTTGAATTATAATATCAGTCATTCTTGACTTTTTTCCATTTACTGTATACACACATATACATAGATAACCAAGACTTTTATTTATCTTCATTGGTTGATCGAAATTCTTTTTGACATGGGTCAGCTATACTTAGGCAACTCGAAGAACTTGAACAATGAAATGGTAATTTATTTTTAAAGTTATTCATCACTCTTGGAAAATGAATAAATAATACGTCAAAAACAATTTTTGTGAAATATCTATTTTTCTAATAGTTTCCACTCAAACTAAGGAGCTGTGTCAAATATTAAAATTAAATATACTTACCTATTCTTTTCACATCGGTGAGGTAAATATTTTTAGTACTTTGTGTCGTTTCTTTTATACACCAACTTATAGTAGGTACCATTAAAAGTAAATGAAATTGAATAAAATTAATTTTTGACATAAAATTTTATATATTGCCGAGAAAAGGTAAAGTATTTAATCAAAAGAAATTTATATTGTCATAATTAAACTTCAAGTGTAATTTATATCAAGTGAAAATTAGACTTTGTTCAAAAATATTTCAGTAATTTGTAAAATATTATGCTAGACTGGGCGCCCTAAAGTTTGGATGATAATGTTAATAATTGCCATGAATACTACAATCCTGTGATAATATCATTTAATGAGATAAGATGTTCTTCCTTTAGTATACCAATCTTTACATCAAAATCCACCTTTGTCCTTTCAATTCCTCTTACTTATATCAAAATTAATCTAAATATATTTAGGATTCTTATGCGAACATATTCAGCTGTTCATTTTTTAAAGAACATCCATAAACATTCCTTGAATAGTCCTATTGGTGGAAATTTATAGCAATTAACTTTTGTAAAATATAAATATTTAAGTATGTAAATAATATAAAACACATAAAAATATTGATAAATTTGATGAACACCAGCGGTATCACCGACCGGTCGCGTGTAAAAAGTTAACTAGAAAAATATTATTCCGCAAAAATTATATCTGATCAAATTCATCACTTTTGGGTGACGTGAAATTGTCACAAAATGTTAGGAATTCTCTCGCAGCAGTGGTTGGTTCATCGCTTGGAAATATTGAGATAAGTTATTCATTCAAAATATATATTTTATGCTTTTTTTACAAAGTAACCGTATTTGGTGATAAAATGGAAAATCTGCCACGTCCGAAGCAAAAAAGGTCCTTTATGACACGAAATAGAAAAAAAATTGACACATCTTTTTCACTCAATTTAATAATAATCTAAATGTTTGCGAGATAAATCAAAAACATTTTCCAACATAAATTATTCTGATTTATAAAAAACGTTTGTGAAAAAGTAATATATTTTAATGCTGGTCTCTCATTTCAAGATTAAATCTTACATCGGAAATTTTGCGAACAACTTGAAAAAGACCATAATTTTACAATTAAAATTAAAATGTTTACAGTCACATTTCTATTATATCGCTTTTGAATTGCATAAATAAAAAAAAAAACAATTTAATGTTTTTCGAAGGACGACGAAGGATAAAAGTCTAATGTTTGGATTAAAATATGATATTTTAGTTCACGAGACAGATAACGTTATATCTATGTTCATTATTGAGAATGCACCAACAAGAGTAGTCCACTGCAGTAATTTAATGATACCAATTGAGCCTAATTCAATTACACAAAATGTATTCTCTCGTGGAATGATATTATAATATACCTAGGTAATGTACAATCCAGCTTCGCTGTAAGACATTTATTCTATTGCCTTCCAACTACGCTCTAGAGAGCACACTGTAGAAACCAACTCTCTTCTTCCAATCTCAGCCATTAAGTACAAGTCAAGTTCATCAAGTTCACCTCTGTCCATGATATTCCTAACTCTTGAAAATAATTGTCATGCTTAGGTAGATAGAACATATGGTGAATTAAAAAATAGTCAAGAATATATTTTTATTCATTTCACCCTCAATAGTTTCATTGGACGAGTACTATTTGGTAAAACAACCTTACACTTTAATGCGATGGTCATAGGAACGATGTATCGTGAAGAAAGATCGTCTAGCTAGACCTATTAAAACCTTATAAACCAAAAACATCGTGCTCTTTTTGACACACTGTCGTTGGAAAGAATCAGAAGGGTATGACATAAAAGTTCAATAAGTAAAATGAATAATAAATTAAATTTGATAATTTGAGATCGAATCACATTCAATATTTTATTAAATTGTTGAATGTAAACGAGAAACGTGCGATTCTTAGTACCAGCTGACACGTGAATTATTTGAAAGGGAGATGAATTTGTGAGAAAATTGTTATTTTTTTTAAACTGCTATTCACTGAATAAGATACCCTTAAAAGGCACCATCAAATATAAAAATAGTAAGCATAGCCATAAAGTAATAATGAGTAATAAATAATATTTTATTTTAGTGATTTTACCAAAGCAAAAGTAAATTGGTGAATCTGTTTTAAATAGATGCGCCATCGTCTACCCACAATATTCTAAGCGTTCTGATGTCGTTATTATTGGGATTGTGAAAGAGCGTCTTGTGCTCAAAACCTTGCAGACAATTCCATGAACCTACTCTATTTTTACGTTTATAAATAGGACCTTTATTAAAATAATCAAATCTGTTTAAGGTACCTTTGTTTAATATTTTAGATTAATTTCAATATTTATTACAGTAGAGTAATAGGTAGTATAGGTAGAGTACTAAAGGTAGAGTCTCGGCCTCGTGAACAAGGGGTCCGTGGTTCGATACCAGGTACCGGCAAATTCCCCTTTCACGACACAAGCTTTTAGTAGCTTACTGTGAAAGGTGTATAAGGTTGTACTTGGGTTTATAACAAACAAAACCCAGATATATGTTAAAAAAAAATCAATTTTCAAAGCAATGAGCTATTCCGGGGGTGAACTGTAATTGAACCGTTTCAAGTACGCGCGGTGACAATATATAGTAATGATAACAATAAACGCATAAGTTCATGTGAGAGAAAAGGTACCTTATCAATACCAATCAATCTATTTATAGTGTTCCCACGATTCTCAGTAATATGATATTGGTCAGTGTTGTTATTGAAACTAAAAGTGAATGACTAACAATAATGTATTACATTGTGTTCGCTTATCTGAAATCTGATGAAATGAAGTGTGAGAATTTTTGTCACTCTTTGAACGTAATGCAAATCGCGTCGCTTTATAAAAAAATTCATTTAATCCAAAACGTATTCTTGAAACTAAAATATTTGTAAAATTAGTTGTAGGTATTTAATTTTGATAACCATAAGTTTTTTTTTTATTTTCACTTAGGTACCTATATACCTATTTTCTTATTTATATTCTTTGAAGTAGGTATGTACGAAAATTTTCTTTACCTACTACTACTATAGCATCACGGCATATCCCACAAGTGGGGTAGCCAGCAGACAACAACTTACATATTATTAAATTTAGCGATGAGCGATTCTTTAACAAATTATTAATTATTCAACTAAGTTTACTTTAACATAGTTACGTATTCAATAACAAAATTATTGAATACGTAACTACCTTATTGAAAACAAGATTTTTTATTAGTTAAAATAACAATCAAATATCCGTTCTGTTCCTATCCGTTTAGACTTTCGCCTATAGTAAAACTACATATAAGACATAAATTTCTAAAAAAACTGACGAGTATGTCAAAGTGTGTCAGTCGTGATGTTTCTTTTTTATTGTTTTGAATATCTATTGTTTTACAATTTTATTTCTGTCTTGTACGTAGTTTCATTATAGGCGTAAGCCTAGCGAGGCTATAAAACGGTTATTTGATTGTTATTTTTATTTATTATGCTAATGAAATTTAGATCAATGAATATTTTATCATGATTTTAATAAGAGTTAAAATTTGTCAGCATCAGTAATGTTAATAGATTTTCTCTTATAATCGCATTAATTTGAATTGCAATGTACCTCTACTTATATTTCATACAAAATATTTCTTCTGATTTCTGAATGAAATTTTACAAAACATCACAAAAACTGCTCCAACAACAGTAGCGTCTACAATAACAACGGGATAAGGGTGCGTTTCTAGATGAGAAGTAAGTGGTGAGTAAGTGTGAGAAGGGGGGGGGAGCATAATAAATTATGCTAATTATCACAAACCTTAGTGAGAACAAAATAATTGTGATGATAAATTCGATACACGCAATCTCTTTAGCTTTTGTCTACGTTTTGTGTACAATAATTATTTTCTTCGGATTATTTCATTCTCTTTTCAGCTTGCTTTACTTATTACCATTGTTATTATTATTATTATTCTTTTTCAACATTAAACATTCCATTTCTTACGACAAAATACTTCTTGTGTGAGAAATACGTATGGAGAAATGCAAGACTTGAAACCGATTAAATATTTAATATCCTAGTGATCATCACATTGTGATTATACCTTTACTTTATTTCGGGTAATATGTTTTGAAATAAGGGCAAAATCTTCTATGTTTAAATTAAGATACTTGCTATATCTTCTATGTTAACCTATTTGGGTACTAATCGAACATAGAATACGATCCTATTACGATCGAAAACTTATTACATTTTTTCTAATCCCAATTTTTTGATATTACCCTGAAAATATGTTTTGACTTCAATATTAAGTTGTTTTTTTATTTGTTTCAATTACAAGAGCGCAATGTGTCAAGGTTTTTTGATAATTTGATAAGTGCAGACTTTTTATTCATATTTTTCTTATAACGAAATTATAAAGTTATTTTATTTTTTACGAATAAGCTTTTTGTAATATGTCAATCATTATTAAATTTATTAGCACTTTTACTCAAGAAATCTTTTCTATTTTAAGACTCATTCACATAAACGTCGATCTCATTAAGTGGAATCCTTAGAGACAAAATAATAATAATGTCTAGTCTTTAAAAAAAATAATAATTGTTTGGCATTTTGATGATACCTACGTATATTTTTACTAGGTTAGTTACCATAGTCTAAGAAAGATATATTTTATATAAGTGATATGTGAAATTATCTTATTTCATATATCCTAATACAGTTTTTGAGACACGAATTGCAAAAAACTATATAGTTTTTACTGATTGAGTTTTTACTGACTGAGTTGTAGAAATTTATATTTTTTTACTGATTCCGTTTTTACTGATTTTACTATTAGACCAAATTTCTCCTAAAGCTGTTTAAAGCTACATACATACATAGATACATACCATCACGTCGCTACCCTCGTGAGGTAGGCAAAAAGGATCGAGCGCCACTTCCTCTATCCTCTACAGACATCTTTCGCTTCCGTCACTGTCATACAAATCTTCATGCATGTTCTCCTTTTAACGTACTCAACACGCGGTCGTCCTGAAGGATTTGCTTTAGATAATCTTGCCATTTGATCTTCGGCCGTCCACGTCTCCGAGCACCATTCCTCTCAGTCAAATATATCTTGTTGGTCATTTTGTCCTCATTCATTCTTTCCTGTTCATACCCAAGTAGGTTTATATTTTAAACAAATAAAACTCTCAAGTTTTAGTAACGCGAACTTATTTTCCATAACCTGGACAACATCAGTCATTTTTTATGCATGTTTTACTATGATCCAGTTTTCCTTCAGTAGATACCAAGTTTGATTTATCTCATGTATAGTTTACGGTGATTACACTCGTGTATTTCTTACTATAAAGCAGTATTATTGTTTAATATTAGTATATGTTTACCGCTTGAGGTAAATTATCACAAAACATTTCTGTATAAATCATTCTGTTGTTAGTCATGTGATCAATTTATATATCGCGGTAACTCGTTTAACAGCTGTTTGGTAAACCTCGGAAACTACCTGAATTTATGAACAAATATTGTACAGTGTTTAGTGGGAATGTGGCTACAAATTTGTATCATAAATAAAACTTAGAACAATAAAGATGACAAGTGTTACATATTATATTAAAATACATTTTATGAATACCCATAGAAAAAAATACTCAAAAAAAAATATTTGAACCAACACATAATAATTGATAGATACGAGACTATGGATTTTGAAATAATATAAAAATATATTTATATATATCTACCACAATAAAATAGGTAAAATTAGAAACGTTGTCTGTGGAAAAAATGTTAAACAATAACATTAAAATATTTTTCCTAGAAAATACCTATAATATCAGAATTTTTGTTCATAGAAGATTTATCGAGGGATATTATAATTTTACAAAGCAACGATGTAATTTTATCACGATGCTTAGTAGTCTTTATGCAATTAAGTTTTTTACATCATTGCTACAATAATTCGAAGTTTTGAAGATTTTAATGGCTTTTTATAAATTAATGTATACAAAATTGTTTTTTAAAATGATAAATTATACAAATTGTTCTGTAAAACAAGACATTCAGTGTGGAGTGGGTTATAAAATTATATTGTTTGAAAAAAGTATTGAAGCAAAAATATTATTTCTCAGAGATACGGCAAATACTTCAAAAAAAGTCGATAATGTGACACGGAAAAACTTTTGCTACTTTCATGACTTTGTATGTTTGGAGACAGATAGGTTATTGTAAATGTCCAAACGATAGGTCTTTGTTCTGTACTGAACATAAAAAGAGGCTTTAATAAATATTTAAGTACATGGAATTCCTATTTAACATTTTATTCATCAAGAATTTGCAGTGTTTTTATTATTATTTTTGAAATAAAAGTACACAAAGAAGTTTAGATAAATTAAGTTAGCAAACAGGATTATCTCTGAAAGTTTCAGGAATAATAAAAGGCAACAAGTTTCTCCCATAAAGAATAGTTTTTGTGTAAATAGATTCATTTCTTCATCATCTTAACCAACACGCAATTTATTTTTACAACATGAAAGTTATACTTATACAAAAGTGGATATCCCAAGATAATGAAAATTGAAATTAATTTAATGTCATTCATTTTTTTGGACTCATTAATCAGATTTAAGCTTTGTTTTATAAAATTACAACTCTGTGATTTAAAATATGCATGAAATTTTCAAATATATGCAACTTTTACATTTGGCTTATGTGACAAATTTTCAAAGGAGGATGATGATTTTAAGTAGGTATTTAAATTATTTTTTTTCGCTTAATCGACTTAATCGTATAGACTTTTTACTTTAATTTAATAAAATATGCATCTATTACTGCCGTATTTTTGTTATTTGTTATTTCTTGCATTATCCTACAAGTTTTAGTAGGATATGTGGTTAAGTTGTTAGGTAGTAATTCAAGATTTTTACACTAATAGAAAAAAATGACAATTCAGTAAAAGTATGAAGTCTGAACTAAGTTTTTATCTTTTTCATCATCATCATCATCATCGCCCTCAACGCTATCTTTTTACTCTATAATAATTATTCACTCTATCTTTAGATTCACAGACATAATCTTCTCCCTTGCACTTTGCTTAATAGTGTTTGAATTTTCAACACAAAATGTTCATTGAATTTTTTTACCTCAGTTTCCATTATGAATAAAGTTGCATGATTTCCTTCTGACCGACACGACGTAGTTATTATTATTATTATTACTTATCCATTTTACTTGGTTATATTCTTTCAAAGTAAAAATTTCCTTAGCTGTTTCAACTTATTTATGTTCCATTAAATAATAATGAAAAGCTGTTACTACAACTGCTGAGATTTTAATGAGAAAAATATAAAACTACAAGTTGATAAAATAACAGTGTTAATTTACTGTTTAAATATTAACCATAACGGTAAAACTTGTATTTATCTACATATTTCTTATAGGCAGTTTAATTCTAAGAACCCCTAGAAAAGGGCATTGTAAAATGAAAAAAAATAAATTATTTATTCTTTTTGCACATCATAGATACATAACATAAAAATATAAAATACACAATACTAAGACGATATGCAGTGCCGGTATGATTAATTTATTATCATAAGATTTGAGTGTATAATTTTTCCACATAGCCACGACTATAATTTGGAATATTATGTTTGTTATTAGAATGTAAATGAACATTCTAATTATTTGGGTCACAAACAAACAATTTCCACATAATATTAATTCACAAATATTAGAATTGCGTATTGGGTGAAAACTTAAACTCAGTTTTTTATTACTTAGACTTGAAAGAAACGTCTTTCGTTTTATTGAGGTAAAGACGATTGGCTATGACTGTTTGAAACATAATTGTATACAATGTTTATGCTGGTGATTTTATTTTAAGCTTGTTCTGACTTCCATCTATACTTATTCTAAAATTTAATCTTTGTTAATCAAATATTTTTTATATAACAGTTTTTTCCAATCTTCTATTTATCTATTAGCATTAATTAAAGATTTTAGTGTGGTGCAAGTAAAGGTTTCTGAGAAATATTATTAAAACAAACACTTACAAAGAAATTAAAAGAAGTGCTATTTAAATATTATGGCAAAGTCTTGCACCGATTTTTTACTATTCTATGAATAGTATTCAATTTTCCACAGCTATCTTACCTACAAAGTTCTTCTTTATAAATATATTTTAATCAAACCAGTTTTGGAGCAAAATAGTTACTTACTAAGCAGAAAACTCTTAATTAAAACATTCCAATGTATGCAAATTTTTAATATTATTTTTTTGCTGACCACACAGAACAGTTTTCCTAAAAAAAGTTTCTGAGAATTTGGGGTGATTAAACTATTTTAAAAATACATGATTATTGCACAATCTTTATTTAAACAGTATATTTTCAACTTTGATTCCGAATACATAGAGTAGAAACAAGTCTTCGTCACCCATCATAATCAATGAAAAATGTACTAAATTAGTAGCCTTTTTCCATAAAATCATTAAAGTTTTGATTCCGAATACATAGAATAGAAACAAGTCTTCGTCACCCATTATAATCAATGAAACATGTACTAAATTAGTAGCCTTTTTCCATAACATCATCATGATATAAAATAAATAATAATACAGAAAAATTGTTCATAAAATATAACGACAAAACTAAAAACAAAACATCAACAACATAAATACATTTATGTTGCAATATCCCCACTAGAATGACAATACATGACATAAAAAAAAAAACAAAATTTAATTATAAACATTGTTTTCTTTATATTGATTTTTATTGAGAGAGAGGCATATATCTTTCAAAGACATGAAATTGATATGTCCTTGAAAGACGAAAGACATCCGTCTTAATAAAAATCAATATGGTAGAAAAATCTTTTGTTTTTCGTTATGAAATTTTGCTACCTTGACACCGTCACAGCGAATAAAACAAAATTTATAAATGGATTATCAAATAACTAACATAAAGATCTAGGATAGGATTAGGAATGAATGTGAACAAATAGTTTTTTTACATAATAAATAAATGTATTTAAATAATATCAGAAACAACCGTCGCAGAAAAATATTTGGAATTCTAGGTCCGTTTATATAATACCTTTAGTCATGTCAGCTACAGGGATAACTCCGAAATCTTTAATAAATAATTTACAAAAATTAGATTTACCGGTTAATTTGTACATTAAAATTCAAAAATCTATTATAATAAACACTTGTAATATTGTAAAAAAGTTTTTGAACACAGATATTTCAGGCACAATGCTGGTATTTTGAACCCGCGTTCTGAGCCTAATCCTTTGATATCCTATATATCTGGATAGGTGAATTTTTCCCGGCATTAGACTGTTAAGTTTTTGTGTGACAATGACTGATCATATGGAGACTTATCTGGTTGTATAATGCTGAGAAGTGTGGATGGCAATTCTGCCGCCGCGTAAAAAAAATAATACAACATTTACTATTCACCAATTCATATCATATTATTGTAAACATGTTTTTATTATATGTTTTACATTATCAATATTTCCGAAGAAATGATATGTTTTATAGTTCATTTGATGAAAAAAAATTGACTAGGTATACACATTCGGATTTATTTTTCAACAAACACTTTTTTTCGTAAAACGGATTTACTTTACCAATTCTACCATCTTCCATGATTTTCTCCCGTACGAGTGTGGATTTATCGCTAAAACGTTTTTTTTTCGTCTGACAAAAGCGTGTCGAGGATTTTTGACGAAAAAAAAAATATGTTTTATTATTATTTATATTTTATTTAAGAACATGTCACACACAACAATACATTTACAACTCGTTTCACGTGAATTCACATATCATTTCCTATCTGAAGGTAGAGTGATAATCTATGTAAAATTAACTCATATTTCTCTTTGTCGGAGACGTCATTAATTTACGTGTTTTACAAATATTCCACATGTACTTTTATCATAAATCGTATGAGTATTATAAATTACGTGGAAATTTCTTAATCCAAATGTTCTCAAACAGCAGACATAAAAACTATATCGTTTTTTTTATATTTTATATCATGACTACCAGTTTATACTTCATAATCGAAATCGTTAGGTTCAATACATTAGTTGGTAAACTTTTGTAGTAGGAGGGCCAAATATTTTACGTGAGGATTTATTAAGGGCCGCACTTGAGTCATAATATATTATTAAAGTATGCCTACAATATTAAATTTGTGCGCAAAAATTTGATTTTTAAAAATTGGATATTTTTACGATATAGGTATATTGTCGTAAATAATATCATATTTTTTGGTTGCATCAGACTTGCAAGCTTAATTTTTTAAATTTATTTTGCTTTTTTGAAATAGAGACGAAAAATATTTTAATTCAAAATTGAAAAAGTTAACTCACAAATATGCGTACCATCTTCTCCGTACCAATATGAGTTAAAACATTCAGAATGTGTTTCATATCTGTTCACTGAATTTAAGATGGCGTTTGTCATATTCACCGTCCGAGGACCCGGTACACTGAGAAAAATACTAACGAAATTTCACTACGAATCATTGGTACGTCTATCAGATTATGATCAAAGATAGTACAAACGATTCATTAGTACAAATCTATAATATTAACTTTTCGCAAACAACTCGTTGGTAAATTTTCTAGCGATTTGTTTGTGAAAAGTTAATATTATAGATTTGTACTAATGAATCGTTTGTACAATCTCTGGGCCTAATCTGATAGTACGTACCAATGATTCGTTGTGAATATTTTCTCAGTGTAGGAGACAAATTTAATATCCTGGTTTCGAAACATAAGGGAATGGACCGGCATCCGAAGTATGGAAGAGCTGTTCCGAGCAGCGCAGGACAGGGACAAGTTTATCAAAATGATCGCCAATGTAAGAGGGACCTGACAATGCACTTGAAGAAGAAGAAAGTGTGTTTTACGTGATTTTAAACGAATTCCTATCTTTTACAAGACACGGTGATAATAAATACTACTTTAATAATAATTAAGTTAACTTATTAAATTAATAAAACACCAAAAACTATGTAATAAATTTGTATTTTTCTTCATATTTTAGCGGTCACCCATCCAATCACTGACCGTGCCTTATGTTGCCTTACTTTAGTAATCGGACTATGGACGTTGAACATTGATGCATTCAACTATAACCGTTGGAATAGTTCTCATAAACCCAGACTTTTTCCCGTAGGAAATTAATAAATAGCAAAATAATACTGCACGTGTGTATGTACCTAAATTAGAATACAACTTATGTATGGTGAATTCTAGTAAGCCAGAGGCGAACCAAGTGCAATAAAAGAGACAGAAATAAGCCCCGAATCGAGCACTTTCTTACCTTGCGTGGTAGAGTCGGAGATGTCAATACTGTCTTAGTGGTACTGATGGAATTGAGAGAATAAAAAAAATCGACACCCAAATGGATAAATAGAAGTCCTTGGACTCCTTAAATATCCGGAAAAAATGAGTTTATTTTACGACATAGGTACCTACCATGAATTATCATATAGGTACAAGTGCTATAAGACGCAAAGGGATACTACACCAAATATATTCTTTTTTCCGTCGAAAACTATCGAATGATAGTGACTTTATTTATAATAATATTTTCAAATTTAAACAAAATCATCGTGGAACACATTTTTCTGGATAGAACCTTTATGCATCAATATTACGGTTAGGAAACGATACCATTAACTTTTGTGTATGTTAAAATAAACAAGAACAACGCAAGGGTGTTCATACATTAGATATAAGATGTTGAAAGTGGGATGATGAAATCACGGACGTTTTTTACACGCGGATGTAAAGTTTCCTCTTAAATATTAACTTTTCTCTCGTGTTTTGCAGGCAGTTGTTCCTACATCAATCACAAAAAGTGGACAGTTTAACACCTATGGCACACTTTAGCTTTATTATGTAATAACAATAACAACCTCATTTTTTGCCGTTGTTTTCTACCTCTATTTCAAAAATCTACTTACACGCTATGTAAATACAATGTAGGAGAGAATGTCAAAGATACTTACTGGTATATAAATAACAAATTATCAAAGAGTAAAATGTATTTTTGCAATATCATTACCCAGCTGTGATTTATCAATATTCACAAATAAGGCGCATTATTTTATATAAACTTACACTGAAGAGAATAGTGACTGGCTCTCTGAATTGTCCAGAGTTGCATGGTTTAGTGAACTTGCCCGTTCCGAGTCGTAGCACCAGAAGTCAGGCATTGTTCTATGCACCGGGATCATCGTCCAACTATAGTTATTATTCATCAATGAATCGACTCCATGTAATAGGGAATAGTAACTGTGAATAATAATAATAATAAAGACAATTTATATTTGGCGCCGTTTAATGATCCGTGACCATCTCAAGGGCGCCATGACTTTTCTTGAAAAGCAGTGTTTTCAGCTTACTCCTGAACGTTGCAGTGGGCTGGTTCTTTCTTAAATCCGCTGGTAATCGGTTCCAGGCAGTTGGCCCCGCAACGCTAAAGCTCCTCTCTGCGAATTTGGAAGTGTTTGCCCTGTTGGGCTCCACAAGCTTGTTTACAGCGGTGGAAGCTGATCGCAGTGGTCGCCTCAGAGTTTCGTCGAGGGGACATAGCTCAGCGAGGCATAGAGGTGCTGTGCCGTTCAAGGCTTTGTGGACCGTGAGGCACAGCTTGAACTCTACTCTCTCTGGGACTCTAAGCCAGTGTAGCTCCTTAAGCAGTGGTGTGATGTGGCAGCGCTTGTTCTCTCTATAGATGGTCCTGGCAGCAGCATTAAAGGCCATTTGGAGACGATTCAGAAGGATCTGGGGCAGTCCTGTACATATGATGTTACAATAGTCTAGACGGGAGACGACGAAGGCGGCGACTAGACTCTTAACCGCGTCTACAGATAAGTGTCTTGATACTAGGTACAGTTGGCGAATATGAAAGAAAGCTGTGCTCACTGTCTTTGACACTTGGGCCTCCATAGAGAGTGCTCCATCCAGTAGGACGCCGAGAACAGATATGGTGCGCGATGGTGTTATATCAGTGCCGGAGACAGAGATCGGTTTGGTGTCTAAGAGATGTTGCCGTCCAGGAGAGGCGACCCACATAAATTCCGTCTTAGTTGGATTCAATTTAAGACGTCTCTGGGCCATTAAGTTCGAGAGTTTTGCCACACACTGGACAGTGGTAGCTACCAAGTTGTCTCTTTGATCCGGGCTACAGAAGCCTACGAGGACACGATCGTCAGCGTATGCATAGTTTCGCAGGCCACACTCTTCCAGCAGGCGATCGATGCATCCTATGTATAATATGAAAAGTACTGGACCCAGAACCGATCCTTGTGGAACTCCTTGAGTTACGATGTCTTCATCAGTTGAGCCAGATTCGACTCTTACAGACCACCTTCTATTGGTCAGGTAGGAGCGTAGCCATTCTAAGACGGTGCCGTTAAGATTGTATTCGATCTCCAGACATTGAAGGAGCATTTCATGTTCTACGGTGTCGAAAGCGGCGCTCATGTCAAGGACCGTTACCAGACCGATGTTTCCTGATGCAACGCCTGCAATCAAGTCAGATGTCAGTCTTGTGAGGGCGGATTCGGTGGAGTGGTGTTTTCTGTATGCGAATTGGTGCTTTTGATACAAATCGTTACTCTCAAGGTAGGCTGTAAGCTGGGACGCTATGACACGCTCAAGCACCTTGGATAGAAATGGAAGATTAGAGATTGGTCGGTAGTTGGTTGCGTCGTCGGCATCAAGTGTTCTTTTTTTGAGTAAAGGAATGACATGCGACACTTTCCAAAGTGACGGCACAGTTCCGCGCGTCAAAGAAAGATTGAATATACGTAAAATTAGTGGCAAGAGGAGGTCAAGATTTTCCTTTAACAATTGTGTGGGTACAGGATCAAGCTGACATTGCTTGTTGGGAGAATTTCCTATGGCTTTTCTGAGATCTGTTTCAGATGCAGGTGTGAAAGTACTAAGATTATTGGAGCACGTTGATGGAAGTGTGACCACGGTGTTGTGCTTTGGAAGGGATGCAGAAATCTCGTCGAGCTTCGTCTGGAATGCAGTCTTAAACTGATCAGCTCTCAAGTTTGTAGGCGTCGTAGATTTTTCCGTCTCCATGATTCCTTGTAGGTCTTGCCAAAGCTTCCTTGGATTATCTTTGTTGATGTTTATTCGCTCTCTCCAGAACCTAGACTTCACTTCCTCGATGAGTTTTCGGTATGTCCTTTGGGCGGAGGTCCAGGTGCTCCTAGACTCAGGTGTTCTTTGACGCCTATAGACTCTTTCAAGCTTGCGGACTTTGGCCTTTTCAGCTCTACACTCAGAGTTGAACCACAGCTGTCGAGGGTTATGAACTCTGACAGTTTTTGATGTAAATGGTGCAAGTTCATTCAAGATGTCATGAAGCGTAGAGTTATACTGTTCTACAAGGTTATCTATGTCGTCGTTGGCATGAATGACATTAGAACATAATACCGAGCTCTGCAAGCGAGTTCGGAATGCATCAGGACAAAGATCTTGCCATTGTCTTGAGGTGATAGTTGTATAGAGAGGCGGTGGAATAGTGACATGAAACCCTGAGACAAGAAGTCGATGGTCCGAGAGTCCCACATCAAGGACTGCGGTTGATGACGGAACAAAGTCCGTGCGTGTGATCAGTAAGTCGAGGATTCCTCCGGCATCGTGGGTAGAAGATGTAATATTCTGTGTGAGGCCGTGATCCTCCAGTAATTTAACAAATTTCTTTGCGTGGACGTCATTCTGTTTTTCAACGTGGATGTTAAAATCTCCCGTCAGTATGACTGGTATTGCAAAACGAGATGTGAGGTTCAGGATGGTAGTGACCTCGGTAAAAAAGTCAGATGTGGGTGAGCAAGTACCGGGTCTGTATATGGTGAGAATTATGAATGACGTACCGTCGAGAGTTAGCTTGCAGCCAACATACTCAAAAGTACTGTATGTTCCAAAGGAGGCTATATTGGATATGCGTAATTCTGGTTTACAGACGATGGCAACTCCGCCATGGTTGGTTTTCAGTGAGCGATCAGATTCTGGGTTGCGGGGTCTGGCCTTGTCCAATACTGTGTATCCATGATTGCGGAGAGTTTTGATTGCAATCGACTCCGAACTGTCGTGCCATGTTTCGTTTAGTGTTAGGAAGTGCAAGTCATGTCCAGTGAACAGATCATGAATGCTCTCGACCTTATTTGTGATGGACCTGGCATTCCAATGGCCAATTCTGAAAGTGACTGATGAAGCTGTATGTCTACTGGTAATTTTGTTTCGTTTCACATGTGAGCCGGCCCTGCATCCACGGTGGCGTTTAACATAAGTTGAAGGACGATAAGATCTTAACAGATGGACAGGTAGTGAGAGATGTATGTCGCAAGAAGACTTGTCAAAGACACTGAGTGAAAGGAGCTCATCTCTGGTGTAACGCAAGGTCATGATAGCGCGAGATGTGACATAAAAGTAATCGTATTATGCTAATGACGAATTGAATGATAGGTGATAAAATTAGATCCATAAGAGTCGAGACGGAAGTGTAAAAATCAATGTGTTATATGAATACTCATACACATACAAAACTAAGTAGTAAAAAGTCGACCAATATAGGCAACTAAAGACTAAATGTGTTATTGTTTGTAAGTAAATGTTGTAATAGGTATTAGTATAGTATTATCATGCAATATCATAGCAGTATACGACCAGAGGAACGAAGTGATGTTGTTGTTCCTTTCTCCACTGTGTCTGCAGGTGGGTGGTGTTGTGTTGCCGTCTTTGTTACACACTAAGGACGACACGTGTTATCACTGCTGGTCGCTAGCATTCGGACCGATACAAAGTTCTCAGAAAGAGATCGGAACTGGACACATGTTATGAAACTTTGATGTTATTTAGAACTATTGATGCACTTATTATGAAAGATTATTATGATGCGTAACACAGAATATTAAATGCGAGAATTTGATTAAAATTGAAGTATAACATACAATGATATTATACGAAAAATGTGCGGATTTATTATGTGATTACACACGCGAAAGCTGAACACTGTAGGGTCAAGATATACCGTGAAAACGGCTGTTTTTTCAAGAGTGATGTAAAACGTGTCTGGCAGCTAGGACAGCGCCAAAACATGAAGTTCATATCTTCAACAAGCACGGAGTACACCGTAAGGAAATATGCTGTGAGCGGGTTCTCCGAAGGTACAAGCTTTCCGTTGAGAATCTCCTGTAGCTTCTATTGTCATATTTTTGTATTCATTGCCTCTGATAATTATGTTGATTGTGTTTGTTTCAAGTATGTTTTTTCTTTGAAGTTATTGTACTGTAAAGGCCACTTAGCCATATACTTTGTTAATAGATGAATAAAAATAAATAATCCATTTTTTTTTTATTATTTCGCGACAAAGGTCACAAGGCAGACAATAACTATCCATTTTTGATAATAACATAATATAAAGTGAGTAAATATTTTGCCGAACACTTGTCAACATTCGTCAGTTATTTGAGCAGTAAGAACTTTAAGAGAATATAAAAAGGATTTAAAGGAATAATACCTCGATATATATTTTCTACGTGAGCATATTCGTTTGACGCCTTTCCTTCAATAAAACCTTATCTTTATAATATTATGAACACGACGAAATACTAGAGATATCTTATTATTATTATTATGAGAGAATACCATAAGTAGAATTCTTGTAGATGTTGTGAGGTAAGGAATAATAAAGGAAAACTATAAACATTCTGAAAATAAATATCTTAGATTTCTGCTTAGTAGATACTAAGATGTTTTGTGAGCGTACAGTACCTATACAAAATCGTAGTATGATGTACCTAATAATTCTCCTTAGAGAATTAGTAACACACCTTTATATTATTTTTATCCGGTACTAGGTAGATATATAATATCATTATTACATATAAGTGCCCGAGATAAAAGATAATATAAACTACTAACGAAGTCTCATTTCTGTCTCTTTGATAACATTATTTTTGTTTACTTGAAGGGGAACAACATTGAGAAAGTATAGATGGTCTTCAAAGTATTTCATTATGACTTGTGAGAATTTGATTTCTTTTTAATTTGGTTTCGGGTGAAATATAAAAAATAATGCTGGATAAGTAATTGGTACAAAACCACCAAACATATTTGTGTAAATATAATACAATACATCCATGTGGATGATTTTTTACCTCATTTCACTACTGCGTACAGTCGGCCAGAGACTTAGATCCATGCCTTAGCATATGTATATGCATACCACAAAATTACGTGAATTTATGTGTACATGTTTCAATTACATCTTTCTATTCTTTCAGATAACATCAATTACAGTATTTTAGTATTTGTTTTAGATCCATGAATAAAAATATGTGTGTGGGTGTTTTATTTTTAAAGCACACGTTGCTAAGCCTTTTTTACGAGTACAGCAAGAAACCAAAAATGACGTGGCTATAAAATATATCAATCTACATAATTATATTTTTACACTTCAATAAAATTTTACATATATCAACAGACGCACGTGTTATTGTGACGCATTATTTTAGAAAGTTTTATAATGCAAATCTTCTTTAATAATAATGGATTGAGATAAAAATATTTGTTAAATCCACATAATATAAAGAGGTCAAAATAAAGGTTAACAAAAGCTTAGATAATATAATATATTTTTAACAAGGGTTTTTCTATGAAGTAAGAACCACACAGGGGTAATAATTAGGTGAAGTTTCTTAAAGTGTGTAGTTTTAAAGTGCACTTCTTTGGTAATATTCTTCTCTAGATAAGTGTTCGTGAATTAATCTTTGTTGAAGACTTTAACCTCGAAGTTTTAAAATCACTATACTCATAGTTCTAATGGTATTTTGAACATATTCCGTTCATTCTTAAATGCGACAGTAGTAAGTCAGTATATGGAGAATTCGAATGTTTAGATTATGAGCAATGCGGGCCACGTCGTTGGTGAACTTTTAATATAAAATTTTCTTCACGATTTATCTCATATTATGAATAATATCAACATGTTCTATCATTGCATTCACGGCGTATATTTAAGAGTTATCCATTGAAATTTGTGATCGTAGGTATTTAAAAAAGTAACCTGACAGAACTATTAATTTCACTGTAATTTCTTTATTCAACCATAAAAACCAATATATTCAAGAAAACTTCATATTGTTAACATTCGTATTTATTAATTAATAATTATTATTAATGATATTTGCAGTTGCGTATCATATTATCAAAGTAATATACTTTTCAAATCATTGAATTGAGATGTGAATGAATAAAAGGAATGAATATGCATGATGGAAGTTATATCATATAAGATATACACAACATTATTATGTTCTATTGAAATCAAACCTTCTATACAAAAACACAATTTAATTACCTCCTATCAATAACATTCCCGACAATGTAGGTATAATATGTAGGTACAAATAATTCATTACATGTATTTGTGAAATACTCGTTACATTGTTAACAACCAATTCACTTTGTAGGGGTCAATATGGTCTATTTGTCTAAGCATCAGGTATTTTTCTTCCTGGAATGTTTCAGGTATTGGGTTTCCCTAACACTTATATTATTATTAGTTTCACTCCATTCCAGAACACTCAATGCCATGGAATAATAATTCCCAACCTTCTGTTGAATAATCGAGAAAATCATACAGCGGAACATTGAATGATGTTCGGAAACCAGATCTGCAGGCTACATTAGTTTGATTAAGAGAAAAATCAAGATCGAAAAGAAAGTATAAAAAGAATCTTAGGTTCTTTCCTTTATATTTTTCCTCTCAATAGCGGCATCCTTATGTCCAAAAGGAATTGAATATATATTTTACAACTTCCTCACTCTTCAATAGGTCAGACTTTTCTATTCAAACTTTGCCTATGCCACTAGAAAAAAGTTAATTTTTTTTTCCTTTTGTTATTTTGCATATATATTTTTCTACAATCATGAACAACTATCGAGTCAACTCAATGATAATCCTTGTTTTGTTTCATTGTTTTGTTTCATATCATTTCAACAATCTAAATCTATGTAAAAGCTCTGAGTTTCACTTGAAAGTATGTATATCGGGTAGTTGGAATACCCTTTAGATTCCATACAATTCACAATATCATAATTAGCTAACCGGGCTTCACTAGTTTTATTGTATAGTACTTATAATGTAGTAGTAATATAAGGTCTATTCTGCTATGTATGAAGCAAGCAGTATTTTAATTAACGGTTTCATTCACAGTTCACTTTGTTCACTAGAATTTCCCTGCACAACAGTCATGTCTTTTGACTTTGACATAAAATTCTTTGTTCAACACAAGTGCAGAACATAATATCTACTTTTACATTTCATGTAAAATACGACAAAGTACCTACTGCAATTTGTACCGACACATATTCAAGTATAGGTACTACATCAAATAAATTATTAAGTCTTGTAGTAAAGTTGGATTTCTTCTTACAAATTAAATCATTTTACTTTCAGAGCTTCATCTATACGATAGGAAATCAAAAGAAACCTGAAAATAATAACGTTAGTAAATTAAATAGGTACCCGCACAAGCATTTGGTTGCTTATAGAGAGAGCATTTTACTATGTGTAATATTGTTTTGTTCTTGTAATATCAATGTTTACTGTGTATTTATAAATGAAATAAAAATTTAAAAAAAAGTTTCATGACTCCTGGAATGAATGAAATACACAAGGAATAAAAATATTTTCACAAAATGTAGGTTCAATATTGGTAATGTATGCAGATATAGTATTATAATTCATACATTTATATAGTTAACAAATACGACTAGTACATAAAAATAATTGTTCTCAAACAACTACGCAAAAAAAATTATCATTGAGAATGCATATTGTGTTGATTTAATGTAACTTCAGATAGGTACTTAGTTTCATTCAAGAAAAACAGGACTTAATTCATAAAGTACAATTCAATTTTGTAACATTCTTAGAACAATGTACTATAATACAGAACAGAATTCCTTCCGTTTCCTCTGTAGCTGTCGTTGTACTTTATATTATTTTCCTGAAATTTTCTAACATAATGCATTAAACGGAAGTCTTTTTTGGCACTGATATAATCATACACATACCTACCTAGTTCATTGTGTGAAGTTAGTATCACAATTAAACTGTATTGTGAGCATTTTTCATTGTTTACACTGCAGAATATTAGGTAGTTATATTATAATATATAACGTAGGTAGTACTTACATGTAGGTATCTAATAAATTGTATTTACTTACTGTTTTATCTTAAAGTACCTATGACGTGCTGAAAATTCGTGTTTATAAAAATGTCTGGCGCCAGGAAAACATGATGGAATACCGTCAAACGACTACGTGAGGTACCTACTTATGAATAAGAAAGAATGATGCATGTTCATATATTACACTATGGAAACCTAAGTTCAAAAGCGTTTACTAGAACATGTACCTATATAATAATTTTATCGGAACACCGACAGAAAGCTAGTAAGGCTTCGAGACGTCGTTGATACCTTTTATATTATTAGGTACTATTATATAATAATACTTATCTTGCACTCGACAGAGGGTATGTTTAATAATACTAATGGAATTGGTCAAGAACTTTTGAGTTACTCGCATATCAAAAAGTCTTGCATGATAAACTATGTTACCGTACTTTGTTTACAATTAAACTTATTTTGCATCTTTTATAAGAGCCACATTAAATAATTATATACATTCGACAAAGCGGCTACACATTATTTGGTAATCAAACATTGTGAAAAATCATGTGATAATTATGCACTTAGTTAATTCGATTCTTTTTCTTATTTCCCAACATAACAGTGCGTTAGTCTTACAATAAGACAGCTAGAAAAAAAATGTTTTCATATGTGCTCCTGGGATCAACGTCAAAGAGTATGAAAGTTGTATGTAATGATTGAGTCGTATATTTTTAATACAACTTTTTCATATCATTGTGAAAAAAAAATATCCTTTTTATTTGATTCAATCAGAGAATTGTAAGATTTGTTTATTAAAAGTGACAATCTGTTGATTTACAACAGATGTGTATGACAGAGAATAAAGCATTTTTCATATCTAGTAAGAATACCATGAAAGTAAAACAAAGGAAAAAATCCCATAGAATATATATAGGTATTACCTATAAGGTTCATAACACAAATACGTTTTGCTTGAATATCTTGGAAAATAATATGTACAACAATGTTATGAAACTTTTGACGAGCGTTACCTACATTTCTGACACGTTTAAAGAAGATACGTTTTGGATGACAATTTTTTAAAAATAATATTATATTGCCAACATTTATTTTATTATATTCGTATCAAAATAAAACGAAAAAATATTTACCACCCTTCTGGAATACTGGTGAATTCCCACCTAAGTACATTCAATTCTTTGTGTCATCCCTTTCTATCTCTGTATTATGGTCTCGTTCCATAAATTTAATTTTTATTTTATTATTTTCTAACTGTCATTCTTTCAGTGCCATCAACAACTCGTCAAACATGTACGCACGTGGTTGTGAAATCATTGAATTATTTTATTTTTGTTTGAGTTTGAGGATCCCTTGAAAAATATTCCGACAGAAAGAAATAAGTACCTGCTTGTTTTGATAACAAATTTATGAAGAGTATTATGAAATTCTTCTTCCGTGATTGTCACCTACCTTCTTTAACAAGAATATCATTCATAATAAAACCAATTTTTGTACCTACAAATCTTTCACAAAATATATATTATTCTCTTGGAGCTTTTCATTGTTTATAATTTATGTAGATAGTAAAGTGTTTGAAACTGTACTCACTTTTGTGAATGTTTATCACAATGTGTAAAACAATACAAAGTTTCACATTCTCATCTCATAACACATTTGACAGAAGCATTACAAAGACTATTATGCCAATTTGTTTATATTCTTTGCATGAAAACCTTTGTAAAATTTAAAGTTTAATAACATGAATATCAGATACAACATACATACAATATGAACAAGATCTATATATTCATTTTTGATAACAATCTCAAATTAGTATGCTTTGAATATTTATGTAATGTACTAATTTATTTCCGAGTAAAATGAAGTTAGTTTTGCGTTATTAAAACGTCCCTAATTAATAAATTCGTCCTCCCGTTAAAGGCCTTTGTAATCATTCAAATTTGGCTGGAGATTCTGTACAACATCCACTCATCTCTTAGCACTTTGTCTTATAAGAGTCTTGAAAATAAAATATTTGCCTAAATTGAAACAAAGAAGTTGTACATAGATATCTTTTGTCTTTATTATGCAAGATCCTGTCTCTACCTCTTTGTGATTTTCTCAAACATTTACTTAAGTTGATTAGGATTTTATTCTTGTGTAAAGATCCTTAAAGTGTCCTTCATAAATTTGTAATATTTACTTGAATATAATTTGCCCCTTACTGTTACAAATTTTTAATCAATATATCATTTGATTCCAAGACTCTTTATATAATTTATTTAATTTGCATTCAATAGTCATGTTAAAAAAACGATTTAAATACATTTTTTTACAATTAAGTATATATTCTTTTGACGACCTACAAACTCATATATTTAGCACACATTCACAATTATAAAAAAGCATTATCGTCTTTAATTTAATTAGATGTAGAAATATTATTTTTAATAACAAACACCTGCCTACAAAAATTCTAGAAAGTAATTTCAAAAGAAAAAAAATCATACCATAAATAATGGTCATTAAATTTCAAGAAAAGCACTTAACAAAATCATATGTTGTTAAGTATTTTTTATATTTGTATAATTCACTGCTTTGCCTTTGAAAGAAAGAAAGGAGATATTTTACCCTAAACGATATTTATTGTTTGAATCCAAGGAGAATGAAAATGTGATTAAAGTGATTGATTTACATATAGGACAAGAAATTCTCAAAGAAAGGCATCTCTTATTTCTATATTGTATTATCTTCGTACAAATGTATCTGGCAACGCGGTAACCTCGATTATTTTTCCCTACGGAATATAAAACGCCATGTATGCGTACACATCGAATTTGTACCAATATACTTTTTTTCTTTTTATGCATACACAGAAGATTTTGGTGAGAAAATGTACAATAAACATTTTATGTGTGGGCAACATGATATCATGTACACACTGTGTATATTTGACTACAAAATGTAAGTGATTGGATTTTTTATTGTATTACAGCATAGTTTGGAAGAAAAAAGTATGCAAATAATATCGGGTTGCGTACCATTTGAATTTTTAAAATTTCTATGGATAGCTATTCTACACTACAATTTTATTTATAATGAGTTACATTACAATCCATTGGATTAGTCTGCAACGAGTTTGGATTTTCTTCTCCATTCCACTTTAATCTAAGCCAGTCTTTTCAGCTCTACGTATAAGCCACAATTCATGTCCCTCTTCAGTTGGTTCATATACGCATCTCTTGGTCGGCCTCTGCCATTTGTCCCCTCGGTCTTACCCTCCACGATGGTGATGAGTAGTCCTGGGTGCCTGATGTTGTGGCCAATCTAGTTAGCTCGTTGTTGGCTGATTCTCTTAAGGAGTGGCCTTTTTTCGCTTACCCTGGTTAATACTTCTTCGTTTTCGACGTGTTCCGAGCAATGAATCTTCAGCATGCGTCTGTAGCACCACATCTCAAAGGCCGCCAACCGTCCGCTTTCACTCTTGCTGATGGTCCACGTCTCACAAGCAGATACAGGCTACAATTTTAATGAAACCAAAATAAGGTGGCGGCCGACGTGGCACGGAGGTAACGTTCTTGCCTTTGAGTCACGAGGTCTCGGGTTCGATTCCCGGCCAGAGCAAAATAAAGAATGACATTTTTCAAATTGTACTGGGTCTGGGTGTCTGGGTGTTAACTGTATTATGTGTTGGGTGCATTGTATGTACATATGTGTATCGTCGTGTTAGTACCCATAATACAAGATTCATCTTAATTTGGGACTAGCTCGATCTGTGTGAATTGTCTATGTATGTTATGTTAAGGAAGATTTCAAATTACTAGTGCGGAAATATGTATCTGTCTTTTTTCATAAAAATATAAGTGTATATTCATTAAAATACTTACTCGTTTAAATTTAGATGCAAAATGGGGAACTAGATACTAATGAGTGTTATGTTATAAAAACAAACTATTTACTATTATAATTATAAACTATATTTTATTGAATAAAATTTCCTCAAGACTGAGACATTTCTGGTAAGAGTGGAATCTTCGCTGGTCTACATGTTAAATGTATTAATTGTCAACATATTGTAAAAACGACTGTTTGATTCTAAAAAAAAAAAAAAAAATTCTATTCCATTCTAAATATTCTTGCAAAAAAGAACTAGCGAACATTAATTAGTTCGAATACAAAATAAACTACTTGTTTCAGTATAAGCCCCCATTAACTGTAATGTAACTGTTAAATGGTTTGCGCCCAGCGCAAAGCTTTATCTTGTGATTTTTAGATGGTAATAATAGTCATAGTAATAATAATATCAAACACGTAGCAAGTCTCTAATGTGTTGTAATCTAAGAATAAACATATGTAACAGCCCCACCCGTATAAATCTAATCGATTTACTGTTTAAGTCTATATAATTCCTTTATTATTTTCCCTAGACCATTATTATCTAGTAGAAAAAATATAGCATTCCTTAATAAATCTGCAAGAATTACTTACACATCTACTTACTATCACATAGATGAACTCCATCCTCCCATTAAGAACGGCAACGCTTACAATAATTTATGTCAAATTTCACTCTGCAAATGGTTTCTCTTTTCACTATGAAAGCAATAGATAGCTATCGTCATCCGTAATATCGTATTTTCTAAAACTATTAACCATGAAAAAAGAAAATAATTTTTCGAAACATTATCTCATGTTTGATTTCTATCTACAGATTCTGTATTAATTCACAGATATTTTTCCGTTAACACAATACAGCGCCTACAGAGATTAATAATATTGATGTTAGAAATTATTATTTGATAGGATCACATTCCACAATAAGTGGGAGTGATATTTTACCAAAGGACTAAACTCCCTACTAGATTTATAGAGAGTAGTAATACAGAAGTATCCTCCGTAGAAGGTAATTGTATTGAATAGAATTAGATACTTAGTCCCATGAGGTAATTTAGGGACATTATTTTCTATTGACCACCGGTTCATTGTGAGCCGAACATTATGTAGACAATAAATAAGTTCGTTACAAACTAGCCAATTCGTATTATTGAACAATCTGGATGTTAAACTGATAATATACAGATTTCCCCTATGAAGTTCAGAGGCAAGAGAATATTATTACTACATCGTAAATGGATTCTAATAGTTACCTAATAGAATATATTGAGTTTTCATTGTTTCGGTTGATATAAGTCCAATCTTACATAATGTTAGTCCAAGTTAAAACATCTCTTATATAAATTAATATTTTATGTTATCTACTTATTATTAATAGCTTAAAGACGAAAAAAAAAATAGAATGGCTGCCGAAAATGGACAGAAGGAAAGTGGGGAGACCGCAGGTTAGATGGTCAGGCGACATAACACGAACGGTGGGATTTGTTTGGATGCAGTGTTCTCAGGATATACTCTTATGGAAGATCAAGGGGGAGACCTACATCCAACATGGATTCAAAACGGCTAATGATGATGATTATTATTATACATCTAAAAAACCAAAAGCTTAAAATTTAATCGAACAACTGTGTTGTTAATAAATATTCAAAGTAGTAGGTACCTACATAGTTACATACAACGCAAGCATGTTCGAGTATCTTCGATGCGCTACCAAAGAAATAATCTACTTATTAATACTGAACCATACTTATTATAATTTGTGGTGTCTTAATATATGCTCTTATTACAATAATAAAACCACGAAAACTTAGTGCAAGTAGATAAATAATACCGTATACATAATATGACAATGATGGTGATGGTAACATAGTACAGTATGTTCCCACAGATAATAATGAAGATATAATATCAACACTACATTGAATAGGTACATATTATTATCCACCAATACTTACATCTATGTTGGCATATTATAATAATATTAAGTGTATTATGATAATGTTCGTGTTATAATGTATGCACGTTTAAAGTAATTATAATATAATGTCTTATTCACTTGTAATAATAATAATTGTGTAAGTATGTGAGACTATGATGTGTTATTTCTGGTGAACATATGGTAAATTAAATTAATGTATTACATATTATAAATCAAAATTAAATAACCGAAAGACAACGTGGTGCATGTAATATTATAACACTTACCAAATATTATTTAAATTGAACAAATGCATTTTCAACTCAATGAACAGACTGGAAGCATTTGAAATGTGGCTCCATCGCAGAATGCTCAGAATTACCTGGACAGACATGGTAACCAATACCGAAGTCCTGAGGCGAGCTAGAGCTGATAGGGAGCTGTTATCAACTATCAAGGTTCGGAAGGTTTCACATCTGGGTCATGTGCTGCGTAGGGAGAAATACCACCTTCTCCATTGAAGGGGAAAATTGAGGGACGCCGAGGACCCGGTAGGAGACAGATGTCCTGGCTGCGAAACCTAAGAGAGTGGACCGGCATCCGAATTGTGGAGGAACTGTTCCGAGCGGCGCAGGACAGGGTCAGGATCACCGAAGTGAACGTCAACGTTGGAGGAACCCAAAAGGGCAATTAAAGAAGACGAAGAAATGCTTTTGTGTGCACCAACCGATTATGTTTGAAAATTTTATGCCACATTCTAAACTCATGAGTTTTTTATTTTTATTTTGTTGAAACAGTAAAAATATAATCTCAAAATGAATGCACCCTAAATCACTCGCAAACGAGTGATGGTCTTGAAAATAATGAAATGAAGGCACTTAAGTATCAGGATGGACGTAGAAAGATGTTTCTTGTTTCGCGTAGAAATAATTTTAACAGAGGAGGCTGACTCCTGCCTTATGTTTTCTAAAAGAGCAGTATGGGAAGAAGAATAAAATAACTTATCAATGATTACCGATCAGTAGATAATTATTTATAAGAATTCATTCATACTATCACGATGTACCTATATGAATACATAAAAAATGATAAAAAATAAACACTGAAATAGAGAAAGACGTTTTTTTGTATTCTTAGTACAACAATATCAAGCAAATCTTTTTTATAATTCTTTTACATTTTTATTCAACATTTCAGTATTGTTGTATGAAAAGTTGTGTTATTGTTTTCATTTGATATTTAATTCAACCACATCAATACAATAAAAAAGATATATAGTCGTTCGTTATATACTCCTAAATATTTCTTAAGATCAACGCCCTAACTTATTAAGTACTTGGACATATTCATACAAAGACTAAATCAAAAAAATGTTTTTATGATTAGAATGCTTATACAATAAATCATGATATGTATATGGTGTACTCGTACAAAACGATATTGGTCAGGTACAAGCAATATATCAAATTACAATAATACAAGACCATAATATAAACGGCGTTATAGTTAAAGAGTTTATTTGATAATTTTCTAAAGGTGTGTTTGTGAATATTGAACGTTTTTGATTATAGATTTCATATAACATAGATCTCAATATTCTGTGGCTTATTTCTACTACTTCCATCAAATCAAAACCAAACCTCACCGATTATTATTTTGAATTTTGTATGTGAAGTGCATTGTTAAACAGGAAATGCTCCTTGTACGTTTTAACTCCATATTGTACAACACAATACCATACAATGACTTTGTTCCATCTAGGATCGTGTACGTACGAATATAAAGAGTTTTCTATAGAGAAAGTTGTGAACTTTAAAAAGCATGCTTAAAATAGACCGTTTTATATTAGCACTTGCAGCTCAAGAATAGGAATTTCATTTTATTGTTAAAAATGATATAATTTGTAAAACACAATTTTAAGATCATTGACGACGTATCTCTACTATCGGAGTCGCCAGTTGGTAAGGTCATACAATATTTAATTTCGAGTGACATTCGTCTCATAAACACGGATTATAAGAAAAAAATCACATTGTCTCTTAGTAGGTTCTTACGAACTATATAATGAATAAACTTAACAGTTTATGTTGTTCTTTATATAATTTATTACAATAAATAAAAAAAACATATTTACAGAAGAAAAGAAAATGCACTAGGTAGATATTTCGATAACCACAAGAGTATTTACAAAGGTACTTCCTATATATTATTATGTATGAAAATATTAATATTAGAGGGAAAGAGTGAAAGATACTTTACACTATGTTGTTAACTAATGGAAGGAATAATGAACCTTAGATAATTTAATTTGTTGTTTATTTGTTTTGTATTATGTTTCAAACTTGTATATACTTTATTATGTTAATGTTCTCCTTGTAATTTCATCAGAATAATATTATTATTTACCTAGTGTAAGTTCTATCTCACTGAAGTGTCTATAAGACATCTTATACGATCTTCTTGTACTCGAATTTACATTGTACATATAATTATACAATATATCAAGAACACTCTCTAAAAAATAAACAGACTAATTTTTTGCCATAAAAAGTGCTGCCAGTAAAGTATTGAGCACTCATTAGAAATATTAATTTCTATACTTAACGTATTCTGGGGCTTAATGAATTTCTCGCAAAGCGTCGCACTTTGATGTGTAAATTTAACACATTAATATTAATATTTTACCCTGACGCCGTATCCCAAGAAAGGCAGAGATTACAGAACGCTACACAGATCTATTTTCTCTAATTTCTCATCCACGTTCGTCAATTTTTCTTAGTCAACACATGGTTTTCCTTGCGAATTTGATCCATGTGGGCAATCATATGGCTTAGAAATGACAAGGTCACCTTATTTGGTAGTGTCCTGGACGAGGCCTATACTTATGGCTATCTAACAAATATTCAATTCTCTTAATGGTTTTAACATATGTTTTATATTACTATAAAAAACCCATCACAAAAAAGTAGGATTATGTTCATCTTACTGTATAATCATTTGTTAGCTTAATAATTAATACTTAATTACGGGCTCAGCCTTTTACATAAAACGTATTTAAATACATATTCATTTTGGGGCATATTATTTTCACAACAGTATTTTACAGTACCCAGCAAGTTTAATAAAACGGGATAAAGAAAACAGTAGAGTAATTATGATAAAGATACCCGTATTATAGAAATGTGTGAAAGGAATAATAATGATTGAGACAACAACAAAAAATAGAGTATTGGAGTTTCGTATTATAAAATATTCTAAAACATTGTAAATGGCAAATATGTCTTACATGAATGAATAAATGCTATGTAGTAAATATCATGTAATAGGTATATTTGATTTATTTTTATTTTATTTATTTATTATTTATTTACGGCTAATTAGCCTTTTACACAATATTTTACATAGGAACAATATCATAAGAAAACCTAGGTACCAAACACAAAATTAACAAATCAATATTATAAACATACATCTATCATTACAATTTTAAAATAAAACAACAGAAGGCAACCTATATAAAATATCAATAGATAAAATTAACAGAAATTTAACAGAATCTGATAAAATTATACTTCAGCAAATGAAAATTAAAATGTTTTAGAAGTAGGTATACACACTTAAGACAAAAGAAAAATATTTAAAATTTAAAAAAAAAAAACATCGGTAGGTATATAAAAAGAGGAAGAGAAATATGTAAAAATATTTAACTTCGAAAGTTAAAAGACGACCAGAATAATATCAAATCGAGGTGATTTCTTTTTTTTATACTTCATTTTGCTTTCTAACATAATATTATCTTAAAGTGTACGTCAACAGGCAAAGTACCATTAAAAAAATCCATTTAAAAAAAAATGTGATATAATTTTCAAACAAGGTGACTTGAAAGATTATTATTTCCTAAGAATACATCTATTTATGATATTAAATACCGGTCAGAAAAAATAATTAATGAGGTCGAGATGGTGTTAAAAAAAGCATTTTTTATAGAAAAAATCCCGTGCCACTGAGACAGACTTAAGTATTCTCGTTTACCAAGTTGATCAGACAATTAATTATGTAGTTCATTTTAAATTTCTCTAATTTTTTCAGATACTCGTGGAAGAACTTATTTACTTAATTTGTCACTTGAAATCACCAGGTTTCTCCAGAGATTTATTCATGTTTTGTGAGAAACATCTTTGCAAACTGTATTTTTATGCCCTGATAAAACTGTTGTTGTAACTCTTAGTTATTGATTAGAGTAAAGAAAACAATATCCACTGGGAAAATATACAATAGAAAAAGAACATTAAATTTATGTTTTTTTTCTCTCTAAGAGTTCTCAGTAAGATGCAAGTTTACTATAATAGGTACATTTTTATTATAAATAAATTTTGTATAAATCACTTTCAATTCAGTATTCAGATGTATTCCACATTGAATGTCATAAAAAATATAGCAATAAGAAATTAAATAGCCCATTGGCTGTTTCATTTCTGGAATATTCTGTATTGATACAGATATAGTCAGATAATGATTATTTTTGTATACCTAAATGATCTGATTGTTTTTTTTTTCAATATTTCAGTTCTTTTTAATTAATGTGTAACTAGAACCACAAAAAAACAACAAAAAAATGTACAAGTAGATAGACTTATAACCTTCGTGTTACATAGATTTAAAAATTTATAGAACATTACTTAATCTCTGAAATTGATTCAATATAAAGTTTTGCAAACTTTTTACGGGGGTCGCAGCTTTCGGGCTACCTTAACAAATTAAAAGTAACTCTATGATATAGAAAGTGCTCATTGCTTATTCTTTGTTGCGTTTGTCCGGTCAAATACGCATCTACGAAAGTTTTATTAATACTCTATCTCGCATTATTAATACATGAGTGAAGTACTTGACTCTGAATGTTGGGTTAATATGGCCTTTGAATATTAAATAACGCTTACACCCAAAATGATTCCGACATAAAGGGACTATATAAGATAGCATTCAGTGCTCGGAAATTATGTTCATAATTGGAATGCTGAATATTTTATGACCAACTTGCGGTGATACAAATCGCCTTTATACTATAATAAACTAGAGCAGTTTTAGCCGACTTCACTCAAGAAAAAAGCATCAAATTGACGGATTACTTTCCGATGAAATGTATTATGTGCGTAACAGTGATATACGAAAGGAATGTGGAATGAAAGTTGGTGTAATAACAAGGATGAATGTAAATAAGTTAAGGTGGTTTGGGCACGTGGAAAGAATGAATGAGGACAGAATGACTAAGAAGATATATTTGGCTGAGAGGAATGGTGCTCGGAGACGTGGACGTCCGAGGATTAAATGGCAAGATCATTTAAATCAAATCCTACAGGACGGTCACGTGTTGAGCACGTTGAACAGGAGAGCATGCATGAGGAATTGTATGACAGTGACGGAAGCGAAAGATGTGTGCAAGGATAGAAGGAAGTGGCGCTCGATCCTTTCTGCCTACCCCGCGAGGGAAGCGGCGTGATGGTATGTATGTATGTATGTATGTAAATGTATTCTTTTTTAAATACTGACAACATCATGATTTGTTTAGAATATTTACTATTTTTTATAGCCGGATTTGGGTGCAGATGACAAAACCAATCAGAAACCTCGATGGAGAAGGTGGAATTGGTGAAAGTTGTCCATGGACACCGAAAGTGATCACTTAAGCCAGCCTAGAGCCATTTCGTAAGCGTTGGGACACCTTTCTCACTTCTTCCGATTAGATTTTACACAATGTTGCATTGTGTAGACATGGTTCTCCAATCGAGGTTTCTGATTGGTTTTAACATCATGATTCCCGATACTTTTAAGAGTTCTTTTAACATATTCAAATTACACACAGATCAATTAACACTTTTGTCAATATGTAAAATATTTATAATATTTTTAGCTTAAATCCTGCCCAAAGGATAAGACCTCGTACAATTGAATTATTTTTCTAATCAAAGTGTCTGTTGAGAACATAATATTATGTATGTGTATTTGTATACGAACGGGTACAAATATTTGTAATATTGGTAAACCTCTCCAAAATCCTTATTGTAATTAATGTGAAGTAGGTACTTATATTTTTGGATGGTAAATAACAAAGATAATTTAATATTTTTCCACTAAATTCATTACTAATGAAAAATCGCAAATTGTTTAATATTGCCAAACTTCATTATTTTAGTTATTATTTTGTCTGCCTCTTCAAAATATCATCATAGTTTTAAGTATCAAGCTATATGAATCTTATCAATGTTAAAATAATAAAAATAGCCCAGACAATTAGTTTTGAAAATGCACCAAGCATTCTGGTCACTCAATATGAACCTGTTATTAGTCATCAGACATCTAAGCCGCTACCCTCTAAATGCGCTTCACAGTATCCATCTGCAGTGTTTCTGTCATTTGTTGTTGTCTTCTTGATTTTAAAATAGTAGAGTAAGGCATGGTAAAACAAGCGTTTGTAAAACATTGTCATTTTTTTAAGGATCCATATGTATGCTTTTCCATGTCAACTCCAAGATCCTGGCTTTCCACCTACGATCCACATTTTATCACAAAAAGAATATTAACGACATCATTCATAAATATAAAATGTACCATCTCATTTTTGATACTAATAAATAAGTATAATATGAATCAAAGTACATTAAAGAATAATATAAATCAAAATATATTGCTAAGCGTGACTGAAAAAGTGAATTGCGATACAATAAATAATGTGAATCAGAATGCCAAGCATGATATACAAAATGAGATTGATGATAATATGTTTGACAAATATATATGGATTTTGAAGTAAAAATTATCATTTTGTGAATATTTTCATAGGGATTTCATACTGGAAAGTTTTAACGAATTCAAAAACTTATAAACCTTTCAAATTACTTTTATATTCTATTTGATACGTTTGTGTGAAGAATAGAATGGTTCGTAAAGTAGGTATATATTATGCACATCATCTTAAATAAACGAAAATCCCAAAGAATTCCGAATTCAGTTGAGTTTATCCTTTGATAGTAGAAGTTATGAGAATCTGTATTCAAGCATTGTTAAATATTTTCTTCTAAAGTGCAACAGAATTTTCTAATAAAAATTAAGGAATTTTATTCAGTGCATGTGTGTATTTCGTCTTGAAATTCATATTATGTTTCAAGTAAATTTATTTGATTTCAAATTTCTCATGAAGTGAAAATAAACTATTTGAATTTTAGAATGTAAGCTATCGTTTTAAAAGAATGAAAGTGAAAGTTTGGGCAAGTGGAAAGAATGAATGAGGACAGAATAACAAATTAAATTTATAATTACTTATATTGATTTAAAAATGACTAAAGCATTTAATAACAGATTTACATTTATTTAAGTAATCATCAGTAACTTATATTATCAATCATATAAACAACCCTCCAGAAAACTCACAAAATACATTTTATTTTGATATATGAGAAATATAAATAATGAATCTATCTATCTATCCAAACCCTCACGCCGTGTCCCAGGTAAAGTGGGCAGAGAGAACGGAACGCCATATAGATATATCCTTACATACTCTTTTCGCTTCCTTTACATTCATTCAGTTTCTCATACATAAACGCCGATTACTCAACACAATAAATAATGTTATGTACCCCACATGACAAGCTTCGTGATGATGTAAATATTTTTGTGGCAATTTAATGTCGTTTGAGGCAATGGAGAATATAAAGTGAGTAAATTGTCGTAACCTCGTGTGCTTATTAACTATATAATCAATATTTTCGTAGAAAATAATTCTTGTAATATTATTTTTTAAAGGTATTGTACTATTGAGTTGTTTCCACTTATAACTGACAATATTTTTTATTGCATTTAAAAACATGACACGTTGTGTCGTTGACCTTTTACATTTTTCGCTTGCCGAATATTTATTGAAGACACGCACATAGACATTATTATTCACAAAAAAAACTAATAATAGTTTACTTCCTATGTGTAAATATGTAACGTTTCTGAACTAATCATATTCTAAACATGTAGATTGTACTTAATCCTTTTTTATTCAAATCATATTTTTCTTGGTGCATACGCCTTTTGTGTATTTTTTTACATTCAATTTAGTTTTCTTATATTCTCATCATATCTATACAGTAACCTAAGTACCTCTTACAGGCAGAGTGGTCAGTGGACTAACCTATACAGTAACCTAAGTACCTCTTACAGGCAGAGTGGTCAGTGGACTAATAAAATTGATGCCAATAAAAATAATATATTCGTGATGGTTGACATTTATGTATTTCATTGATTGTTAAAGAAATATTATGAAGTCTTTTTTGCAATGGTTCGCTTATATCTACGTACTGGTTTATTTTAAAAAAAAACTTGTAGGAATTACATCTTTGTCTACGATTTTACAAAGAATTGAACTGGAGAAATGTGAGATTATTTTTATTACATGATAAAAGATTGTGATATTTAAAGATTAATTAAAGGTTTCATACCTAAGCCTGTCTTAGACAGCGTGTCTGTATTAAGAATATACCTATATTGTTTAAAGTGTTACGAGGAATAACAACGTGGCTATAATTTAATGAACAATTTAATCAACCAAACTGTATTATCATCGTGTAGGTAATAATGTGTTGTTGTTACCTAGTGCTAATATATTAATAAGGAACTCACTCAAACAGAATCATAATATCATTACCGAACTAACTGTATACCTAATATAATGTTCTCGACTGCTACGGTTCAAGAGTGCTTCCTTCCTATCATCATACAATGTAACTCAATTATTATATACAACGACATTATCAATTCAATCGATATCGCCGTTCCAGGAACGGTATATTTGCATCTAAAGTACTTAAATAATTATAACACAATTAATACGCGTCCATTCATAATATTATTTATAATCAATATAAAATATATAAAATTAGACGGAACTAAATAAAAATCTCATTTAACGCTTGGAATAATGCAATTATATTTTATGTAAATCAAACTATCACAGGCTAATATAAAAAATATATATAGAGTGCATTTTAAGTCACAAAAAAATGAACGATAGTGTACAGCTGTATCCCAGTCTTTTAAACTATAAGTTTATGAGTGTTCTGTAAAAGACACATATTGCATGCAGTTAGTTAGCTCGTTATCATATTTGTGGAAAATTCCTTGATAGTACATATAAATGTTTGCATAAACAACATCATTACTTAACTTTATTGTCCAATAACATACTTTTAATAATATGTACGTTGTAGTACATACTCTGTAGGAAATAAGCAAAATGTAGAGCAATATTGATTTAAAATTTTAGCCCTGAGATCTTGATCATTCTCTTAATATTGTCTTACTCATAGTATACACTAAGTACAATATCTTTTCATCCTTAAAAGTTCACACGGATAATCTTAAAGTACCTAATAAATTAACGTTGAGACAATCTTATTCTAAAACTGTATTTATCATCCGTTACAAAGTCAAGTCATTAAGTTACATATGTACATATTTATTAATAGTCCCTCATCAAATAATACTAAATAGTCAACCACTGTATGAACGACTTCGTTATATATTTTTTGTATGAAAAATCAGCTGTATTCATCATATTGACACGATATATCTAGAACCTACATAATATATACTTACTGCATGTTGTAATGTACAGTGTGGCATCTACTGTATATTACCACCTAATTAATATTCTACTAGTCTAGGCGCACTTCCTGCATGATGTATGTTTCAATAAGGACACAACACGAACCTAATATTATTCGATATCATATTATTATAGATAATTGTACACACCATTGTCTGTTATACAGATTTGTACCGTGATGATATTTATATAAGCATAAGTATCAATGTCCCCATGCATTTAATGAACTTCTTACACAAGCACATACGGTTATACAAGTATTATTGTGTTGTAAAGAACGTATGCATTAGAAAGGTCATTGAAATTGATTCAGTAGTGAAACAATGGTTTTTAATAAGTGTTATTATATTATAATCCTTCATTCTGCTTAGATTTATTTGATCACCTATGTTTAAATGACATGTATTGTATAACGTGTTAAGAAGTGTAATACACTTTCTGAGAAAAATAAAATAGGTACATAAATATTACCGTCTTTGTTCTATTCAGATATCAAGTGAGACTGTTTGTCGATACAGTTTTCTCACGCAACCATTTTCTAAGTACTAGGTATATAGTATGTTTTTCTTCGCGTTAATTGACGGCTAATGCATTTCAGTTTACCGGCTGACAGCGCTACTAAATAGGCCACCTAATAGCTGACTATGGGTTTTATCTACCTACATCTCATACTAATCTATAAATCTATTTATTTACTATTTCCTTGACAATATTTTTGTCTTGTGTTGTTTACGTGCCAAAGCACCTCAAAATCACTAAATATACAATTTATCAATCATAAAAAATTGCATCCACGTTATAATTTATACATGTTTTAAATCGGAACGTCTTCTACAAAAGTGGCGGCCAATTGACTCATGGATGTATACCTAATTTGAACACTCATATTATCCAGATAGAAATATTCAATGACAATAAACGCATTCGTTTGTGATCTCCAATTTGTTATCACGTAAACACTAAACAGGTTACTTTATATAGATATAATTGACTACCTAGTTCATTTTCCACATTTTTTACTGTTCTAATTCTAAGACCGGCGGAAAATTGCTTTATTATATCTTACTGCATTCCTGGAGTGTAAATACCACACATAATTCATGATCTTGGATATATATTACGACAAACCGAGTTGTTTATCAAGAAATTAGCAGCATCCGTATGTATTAATTGATACAATTAGGTAGGTACATATTATTTTCTTAACGTATGGCGTGCGGTGGTAATTACTCGAATTGCGAATAGTGAACCATACATAGACTTGCAGACATTGTCATTTTTTATTTATTTTTATAATTATTCTATTAGATTTTAACAAATATAAATTACAGTTAAATCAATAAAATTTATTCGAAACACTTTAAGTCAACTCTAAAAATACACATTTTTTACTTATTCACACTAAACTACAAATAACTTTTTTTAAGATTTTATACGAAAAATTTAATTTCTAAGATCGTGCCATGAATTTTAATTAATAATTGTCTTGTTTCCTAAAACAAACAGAAGGTTGTCGTTTCAAAACGTCATGAATATATTTGTGTTTGAGATAATACACTTTCTAAGATGGCTGTACAATTATTATCCTACTCAAATTTAATAGAAGCTGATTTTGATCAATAAATTGATTAATATGTAAATCTGAGAAGACAAACACCCCTATAGCGCTTGTTATTGAAGTCATGCTATTATCCAACTAAGTATATAATTTCAATTACATATTGTATGTATATGTTGTAATGTAGGATTGTAATAACATAATCATTGTCACGTATCTAGTTAACAACGGCGTGATCACACTGTTTACATTATTCCACACCACAATTGGCCCGCAAACTCAAACTGCAGAGCATTATTGCATAGGAATTGTTGAAATTTCTCAAAAATGTGTCCCACATCTTATATTTTTCTTTTCTGTCGTGTCCTCAGAGCTGAAAATCATACGACTATATAGGTAGAAATATAAATGTTTCCAAAGACCCCGATCCTCAGCTCTTTACAGCGCCTCATGCAAGGTTCCACCCGTTGCCTCATCCTTCACCTAGTCGCTCCATCTCATCGTCTAATATACAGGCGCATTAAATGAAATAAGTACCTTAATTTTATTACAAACTGAATGAGTTTTGAACTTTAAACGTAAAATTTGAAAGCACGTTAAACCATATGTTCATGTTCAACGTTATATAAATGAAGCAACAAAAATGGCCCGCACTGAAGATAATTGTTAATAATGTTCAGGTTAGTTGGAGGCGATCTAGACTACAGGACACCCTGAATCGTCTAAAATCTGGTGTAGGAAACTGCCGTGACAATAGAGAACGATATGGCTTTCTACAAGACGAATTCGGAGCGTGTGACTGTGGTGCAGCACAAACCATGCCACCCTTGTTGGAGTGTCTATTGTGACCTGCCACATGCACTATATAGGATATTTTTGACACATCTCCACCTGCTGTGCGTTTTACACAGTACTGAAGATCAGTTTATTCACTGTGTCGGTGTTTAGGTAGTAGAATTCCATATCGAAATAAATAAAACAAGTGTTTTATTCTACTAATGTTTTAATATGTGAGAGAGACGTCTTTCGTCTTATGAGGACATTGTCAATCGTCTTATGATTGACAATGTCCTCTAGGGTGTTTCATTTTTTCAAAGATGTGATTTTCATATTTATTCGCTCACGCCCCGAGTCTCAGTGATGTAAAAGATATATATGCCAAATTTCAAGAAGATTGGATAATATTTAGGGGTGGCACACTTTGACCACTTTTATCTCGAACTAGTGAAATTTCTATTACTGAAGTTGTTTGTAGGCGGGCGGCGCCAGACATACAAGGGGAGCGGAGCATCGATACACCGCACGTATTGAGAAAACTGTTTTACTCTTGAATTAAATTGTTCAATCTTGAATTAAAAGATGGTGTTAGTGTCATTTTAGTTGGCCATACAAGGTACAAAGTGAGCAAAGAATACAAAAATCTGATTGAAGAGAAATTGACGAAAACGTATAAGGTAAATATGAAACGGCACATTTGGAAGGGTTGTCTCGTGGAGTTATTTGATATTTCGCTGCAAAATGTGATGGACATGACTAGCGTACCACAAGAAGATAAATAATTTCTAAGGTCAAAAAGACAAGATCGTATGAGTTCGTCAATGAGAACGGTAGACAAGATTTTTGCCTCGAAAATAAGAAATAAGCGTAAAATACAAGACCAAAGTGTTTCATATAAAAATAAGCATTACAAATTTATGGCTGAAATCAATTAAACAGTTACACTGGAAGACTTATCTCCATCGTCATCATCACCTGAATGAGGCAGAAGAAGTAGGTAATATGGGGAAGAAAATCGAAAACTCGCTCTTTGAAAATCCCCCACATTTGGTGTTACGCTTGGACAATAAACTGTTGCTGTCAGTTGGCCGAGGGTGTGTCAAAACTCTGGAAGATAGGGTTGCAGTTCTAGTTACTGGCTGTTTTCTAAACAGTAGAATACTTCTCAAAAAGAATTGAAAGGAATAAAACGGGTTGCACATTTTGTCAGCCTCATATAGTTTGCTTTTGGCACGAGGCATTGTGAGTCGATGGGCTCCAAAAAATGATTTGGACATGCTTTAGCTTCTGAGCAGATATCAAAATAAGTGCTCTCGCAGATGCTAAGAGACACCTTTGGTATCTGTCAGAAACAAACGTGGGACTGGCATTTTTAGACGAACGCATTGACACAGGCTGATAAGGAAAATATTATTAAAAATTTATAAATCAAATCTGCAAATAAAAAGTCACTAAAACGATAAGAAAGTAAAAGCCTTGTTTTTGAAGGAAAAGAAAAAAAAAGCTATTTCGTTAGTAATAAAACAAAGGTGTTTTATGAATTATTTGGGATCCACGGCATGACAGAATACTGGATTCATTCTCTAAAAAGTCACGTAAATGCTCTAAATGTGGTCAATGATAGCGCAGAAAGAGGAATTGCTTTAATAAAAAAGTTGAACGAATCAGTCACGGACGAACAACAAAAACAATTCTTGCAGAGGGTAGTCGAGCATCACAGAAAAGTTGTCATCAAGCAAATAAAATAAGGGATTGCATCATTCAATGCTGATAAATATAATTTTTAATTTACGATCTCTAGTTTTCTCAATAAAAGTAATTTACATTGAAATTTTTTATTTTTTGCTTCCTTTTATAAAAGTGGTCAAAGTGTGCCACCTCTAAATATTATCCAATCTTCTTGAAATTTGGCAAATATATCTTTTGCATCACTGAGACTCGGGGCGAAAGCGAATATTGCAAAAAAATTGCATTTTATTTTTTGCCTTATAAAATGAAACACCCTAATGTCCTCATAAGACGAAAGACGTCTCTCTCACATATTAAAACATTAGTAGAATAAAACACTTGTTTTATTTATTTCGAAAATCAGTTTGACTGGTTTTTTCTGGATTTCGACACGATAAATAATAAGTTGGAAGACATCGCATTCTAGCGATAAACTCGCCTTCTGTAGATTGAATTATATCACTGATATTTTTATGACATTTTGTATTGGTTTGAAATATTGTTATTAGTTACATTGCTACAGTGAATAATAAAATAAATAAATAAAAAAAATGTTCACTGTGTCGGTGTTTAGGTAGTAGAATTCCATATCGAAAAAATAAAACAGGTGTTTTATTCTACTAAAGATTTTATTTTGTGAGAGAGACGTCTTTCGTCTTATGAGGACATTGTCAATCTTCAAGATTGACAATGTCCTCATAAGACGAAAGACGTCTCTCTCACAAAATAAAATCTTTAGTAGAATAAAACACCTGTTTAATTTTTTCGAAAAAAAATGTTATACATAAATAGGTACGTACTTGTGAAAAAATATTCAAAACGACCCGCACAGAAATATCAGATCCGAAATTAAAAAACAAATGTTTTCTTCTTCTATATGTTCTTTATTGAGAACATTGACATTATCAATGTTGTAGAATTCTAGTATCTAAATAACGACACAGTGAATAAATATCAGATAATTTGGTTAAATACTCATAATCATTGTCATTATACCTTAACGAATCTGCTATCAATATGTTAAACTTATATTGAAAAACAATAATTAATAATAATCTTCTTGTATGTTTTCTCCTCCTTTACAAAACAAATAGTTATTATGATGGAAAACATTTAAGGTACCTATTCAATTTCTATAAACAATGATTTATGTATTATTGTCAGAGATATATTATTCTACAATCTAATAATAATATACATAAAGTTTTGAGGTATGACTGTGATTCACATGATAAGAGAATCAAGGATTGATGGATGGAAATCTGTTAATCTATAATTTACCGTATTATTAGATTGAAGAGAGATGGCGTCTTCTTTGTTTTCTCCTGAGGCTTTTGGCTGTCGATTTCAGAAAATCATAATTTGTTGATCCTTCTTATTAAGCTTTTTGAGAACAAAGCCCTCGTTAAAAGATACCAATATTAAGTAAATTGATTTTTTTTCTACTACATTGGTTTTCATGAGAGGACATTGTCAATCTGATTGAAGAGACCAAAATTATGGACTATAAAACCACAGGTTTGATTAACAAGAGTGATTTACCAGTAGGAGAAGAGTACGGATCAAAAGCTGACCAAAATTCTTAACTATATAATAAAAGTTTCAATTTCAATCCATCAAATGATTACCTGATATTCATATACCATATACCTACACGAGATTTCATGATATTCATATACCTACACGAGTTTATATTAAAATTAGTTATATTTATAATGAAATTATATGGAATCTATTTTTTTTATCAATAATTAAATATAACAAAATACATACAAATATATACATATTTCCTAAAAAAAATCATAAATTTCAGTATTAACTTTCTCATTCAATGAACAAATATTATCTTCCGAAGTGAGTACATATGTATGTATTATGAAAATTTTATTTATGCATCACTTACATAGAAAACGTACAACGGAGTATTAATATTATTTTCTTTGAAATTGAGAAAATTTTATATCTGAGGCTGATTAGTATATAAAAAATGTTGGTCTAGAATTATCTGGATGATTTCAAAAGTATTGTATCATATTTCCAATATATTGTGTCCAACCTTTTGAACCAAATATTGTGATTTAGACTTCTATAGTAGCATAATGCAAGACGATACATTAAAAATATCTGATCAGTTGGAAGGAATCAGCCACAGCAATAAATCAAAAGGTGGAGATATTTCATTTAAGTTGATATAAATCATTCAATTGTCAATCATTGAAATGAAATGTGAGTAATTTATAGAGTACCTACTAAGCTGAATGATACAAATACGTATAATAAATAAACTTAACGTATTTCCATACTGAAGATAGTGAAAGAAGAGTATCAGAAAAAAGCTTCTTAAATATTAACCTGAAGAGGTTTTTAATTAGCTCATCAATCTGTTCAGACCATCGAGAGATATCGCATATATCAATGCTCTAGGTTTTTCTTCACGTCTTCGATATTTTTTTTTATACCACAGCTTTATAAGTTTCGTTCGATTGCTTCGCACTTAAAAAACTGAAAAAAAAAACTGTTAACATTTCTCGAAAGACACTTTGAGAATTTTCTTCGTATTTTTCTCTCATCAAAGTAAAGAAACTGCAGTGAAATAATTATTTGTTGTGTTAGGCAATTCAAACTTTTTGTAACAAAAGTATAACTCGTGAAAGAGTTTGTTTTTATTTTTATCGAAATATTGTACTACTATTTTTTTAACTCTTTGCATACTATGTAAGTTTAAAGATAGTATCTACGTATAGGTACTTATTATTTTTATCTGGATTGTGTTTTCAAAATTGAATGACGTTACATAAAACTAAAACATACTATACGCTTACGGCCGTTTTCCTTTTAAACATTTTCCAAAAAAGATTTCTTGGATGATTAAGTCAAAGACAAAGTTATACGATGGGAAAATTATCATAAAAGGTGATATTTTTATAATAAAAAGAATAAACTGTATATTTGATAGGCATTTTCTGAGATGACATTCCATTACCATACTTTGCGTTAAAAAAATCCATTTTAAATTGAAGTATGTTGACTTTTATGAAAAATGTTGAATATCATTTGGTGGCCAACGAAGCCTCCGCTACATCTAGACACAACGCAAATTTTTCTCAAATAAAAATTGTGCAATATTTCAAAATATTTATTAAGGTTAAATCATAGGATTATCCCATATATCTAAATCTGTTGAAGAAATTGATATAGTAGGTATAACGGTATAGTCTATTTGTAAATTGCTATAATTATAATTACTATTCTTTGCAATTCGCATGCCATATCCCAAGTGGGCTATAGGTAGAGATAACGGAACGCCTTATAAGTCTTTCCATACATACTTCATTTGCTTCTTCTACATTTATTCAATTTCTCATACATGCACGTCAATTTCTCTTACCTACTTGACACACAACCGTCCTTGAGAATTTGATTCACATGATTCAGCCATGTGGTTCTTGAATACCCGCGCTTTCTCACACTTTCTTTTTTAGATAGTATACCTTTTTGTCTTTCTTTTATCGTCCATTTATCTCTTAGTCATCGTAACTCATTTATACAATTTCTCACAACCCCTAATTCAGATAATCATATGGTCTTTGTCATCCTTTCGTAATCTACCTTTATATTTACTGGTAGAAATTGCCTCAAGGCAATGCGCTTTTTGTACAAATTTATTTTGACAATTAAGTGTTTATTATTATTCTTCCCGCAAGTTCAAATCATTGTGCGAAAAACTTATTTGCACGCATCCTATCCACAACACTCCTTTCGCATCCGCTCATTCTTCTGAGATCCTCATTCCTCACTCAATCAAGCAGCTTTTTACCAACCATATTATTTTACAGAAATATATATAATACTAGATGTTCCTACCCGGCGTCGCCAGGGTGATTAAAAAAAACGTTATGGCAACACTGTCATACAAACGTCACTTTCACACAAAAATACAATCCAAATTTCCGACTTTTCCGTTGGATTTCCCAAAAATTTTCTTCCATTCAAACCGTTTCCTGATAATTACGAACACAACAAAAAAAATAATCAATCAATTCGGTTTGGCCGTTCTCAAATTATGGGGGAACATACATGGTCAACTCATTTTTATTTATATAGATATGAATTAACTTCATTACTTTAATTTTTTATTCATAAACTAGCCGGTAAAGTACGAGGGTATTATTGTTTGTTAAAATAATATATTCAAATTACATTTAATGTTTTTGTAAAGCTCGCGAAAAATACATTCATAAATTGCATTAAATTAAACAATAACAAAAAATCAATTAAAAATTACGTGGATTGTTCGTAACGTGTAAAATCAGACGATTTTAAAGAGAATAAACAAATTTATAATTTATTAACAAATTTTTCAGGTTTTTGATTTTTTCTGACGGTGGTATTTTACCAAACAGTTTTTTTAAATAAATATTAAATAACTTCAATTGTGTTTTTTTTTACAAAAATATATGCACAGCGTCATACAAATATTTATTTTAACGTAAAAATCTAATTTGAATTACGGTAGTAGAGTATAAAAATGTATGTTATTTTTATATTTGGATTTTCAATACTCGAAGGCACATGACAATTCTAAAGACTCCAAGATCCTATTCTAAAGACTCCACGGAAAAAAGGATTCGCTTTTATTCTACGTTGAATTCAAATGTTATGTTGGTTTCATTTCAAGTTTTATGTATTTTTTTCCATTTACAATAATCAAAGCTTGGTATTAGAAGCTATGGTACGTAAGTAACTCCCTGTGGACGATGTTAAAATTAATTAAATACGCCACTAATGCTTTATGCAAGAAGCTCTATTAAGACCGATATTATCATCGTGAGAATGCAGATATTTTAATCGGATTAATGAGAGATTTTTCTGTGACATTAATTAAAATACCTATGTAAATAATAATAATAATCAATCTTTATTGATCACAAAAGCGTTACAGTACAATGCAAAAAAATAAAATAAATAATTTACTGTGTCGGTGTTAAGGTAGTGGAATTCCATAATGAAATCAAAAAACAAATATTTTTGCCACTACATATTATATTCAAATTGAGAAATCGTCTTTCATATTTCAATGATGTTGTCAAGAGATTGAAAATGTTCTTGAAAGTCGAAAGACAAATTCTCTCAATTAAAATCTTTATAGTGTAGAAAACATTTGTTTTTCAATTTTGACATAAATAATTGTTGGTCAAAAGTTATAAAACAGTGCATTAATAGTAAGCAATATCCGCCGGACTTGTTTTTAAGCAACATCTTTCAGAATATGTTCAGATGCAGTATGAATAGGCTATAATTAGAACGGTGCAAATTATAAACTCTATTGAAACATTAATTTTAGAGGATATACCTACCTGAAAGAGGGGTGGTTAGAAAGCCCGGACGTCCGAGAACCACGAAACATGATTACGTGAAAGAAATTTTCAAGGACGGCCATGTGATCATTTTACGATACGCTTTTTTATTACTACAAACCATCAAATTCTTAAACGATCATAAGTTTTGTACGAGTATTACACACTCTTTCATCGTATATATTTTACACGTGTTTTATTTTTCCATCAATACAAATATCATTAAAATTTTATGTCAATTTGTTGACAAAAATCATTGCAATTAAAAAGAATATTATTATTTTTATCGAAGTGGATGTAATAAATTACTCTCTTATGTGTCATCATCCCCTTACAAGCTATTAATTTTGTTTTAGTTTGACAAGATATAATTTGATATTATGGCTCTTCGTGAGATATGTGCATATTTAATTTTTAATTTTCTTATATAAACAAATATTTTTGTGTATTCACAACCGCCTGGAAAAAAAACGTATTAGATTTTCCGTTCACCATTCAACGCAAAAAGTAGCATAATTTTTTGCCAACTGAGTCATCTACATTCAGGTATAAAATCTTTAACAACATCAAATTAGCACTAAGATTTGTCTCGAAAAATTGCGTGCCATGTATTATTATAGTAGAGAATAAAAATAAGACATTTTACATCTTAAATTCGGCGATGAGGTTTGCCACCCATCCTGAATGTCTTGATTTTATATTGGCACGGAGAAGACAGCTTGCCTGTTTTATATGCAGCTGGTCTGCTGGCTACCCCACTTGTGGGATATGCCGTGATGGTATAGTATAGTATAGTATAGTATAGTATAGATAATAGTTCTTACATTCAATACATGGAGTTGGTGCAAAGACTCCCTCGATTGCGTGGTATACTATGATGGTGTGGATAGCTATATTGTTTTCATAAATAAATGTATTATGAATACAGATTCCACAGGACTTAGGATGACTTAGGATAAAAATTGAGTTTCCAATAAGTTTACTACCTTCATCAATATTCTAAAATAATGATCCATTTAGACTAGAAGATATATAACAACTATGGTTAATGAATAAAATCAAAACAACAATTACACAAACGTATCAACAACGTAATAAATAAAATCTCTGAAATCCATTGTTCATGAAATTCTTTAATGAAACTTTTCTATTTATGGCAGTAGACAGAAATCTATGTATATGGCAATACAAAATATTATAATATTTTTATATAATTATTGTCGGTCGGTCGGTCAGTCTACTCCTCCTCATTTGCTACTCTACGCCCTGCGACCACTTGTCAAACAGTATTAACGACAAAGTGACAATGACTGATGTCTGGCGATAGTAGTAGCAGTAAATTTAATTGAACGGTAATAATAATATTAAGAATAATAATTACCCTTGTCATGAACCCCGTTATTATTTGGCATTATTATTGTTAATACTCTGCTACTTTGTAGGTATTCTATCCAATACATTGAAGTTGAAGCTAATGATTAATTGTCTGTAAGAGTGATCACAATAATTCAATGGAAAGTGTCACGTAAGGCTTTCTCTCTGTTTAACATTCTAGTGATTCAAATTAAACTATTATACTATCGAAATTAAAGATATTCAGATTTACTGAAGAACCGATTATGAATTTGTCAAATTCTATGTCGGTACACTGTCAAGAGTCATGAGAGTTGTAATATTTAATTTGATTGTTGTCATTATTTTAGCTATACAAGTCTACTAATTATAAAAGTAAGCAAATATTTAAGCTAATTAGTGAAAAGGTTGAAAATACCAAGTTAAATCTTCTTCTCAAAGTGCCAGGTCTGATCCCCCCGACGTCGGCTATCACCCTGGCGTAGGCTTCTCTGTCCTATGCGAGCCTGAACAGCTCTTCCACCCTCCGAACTCCGGTCCACTCTCGGATATTTCTCAGCCAGGACATCTGCTGCCTTCCCACACCGCGACTACCCTCAATTTTTCCCTTCAAAATGAGTTGGAGTAAACTATATTTCTCATTTCGAAGTACGTGTCCCAAATATGTCCCAAGTAAAATAAATATCTCTTATTCCAATAATCGAGAAAAATTTCAACTCTTGAAATATTAAAGAAAGAGGTCATTTGGACTATGCAATGGATTTTGTTGACATGGATTACGACAGTCTAGAAGACACTATTTAACAATAATTATTCAGCTATTGTAGTATATTTAGAGTTTCTAGAAAATATATCACAAAATTGACACATTTTTTTATTACTAAGTCGAGTTCAGACACTCGAAATTCTATGTTTTGTTGAATGGTGTTCTATGAATATTTCGATAAGCTTGAGCTAAGCATATAAGTACATATTAAAACAAAAACTTTGGTAGTTTGAAATATTCCAAAAGAACTCTTATATACAACCCATAATACAAGAATCATATCTTAGTTTGGGACTAGCTCGGTCTGTGTGAATTGTCTACACGTGTTATGTTATGTTATACCTGCGCATAGTTCAACAAATAGTAAAAGTTTTTGTTTTTGTATCACTCACGTTAAAATCAACTTCTCGCCTCACGTTACCAACCATATCAACTTTTCTATTTAGATAAACGTAGTATCTATTACGATTTTCTTCTTTGAGTAAAGCATTGTCCAATATCTTGCTTAAGACTTTAGTAGATTGAATAAGACAATTCTATGCATATCTACGACGTGGCAAGCGCCGTGAAGAGGAGGTAGTGAGAACACTTTATATAACAATAAATTGAATGTCAAGTAAATGATTGATGAATAAAGTTATGAGGAATTTGTTAGAAAAAGAAAGGAATTTAAATGATATGATTTGAAAATATGATATAAGATTTTTTTCTGAAAAGGTTATCGATTTAAATTCATGATTATTATTATTATTATTCATGCTGGGCTTATTTTTATGAACCGATAAGAAAGAAATCAAAACTTGAAATTTTAACGAGTTTATTCTTAATCGTCAATCTTTTATAATAAAGTAAAGTTTTGGTTTAATGACAAAAGAAATAATTTTGTCATATACCTACCTTGAGTACCTACCTACCTAACTAAAGAAATGTAAAAATTATAAGTACCTAAATTAATCATGGGAAGGTTGTAGGTACATATATATTATTAACTTATAAATCTTACCCTGCACTGAGACCATAACAGCTTTTGACCAAGGCGATCTCAGCAGAAAAATAAATTATATCCGAAATAAAAGAAAGCAAGACAGATAAAAAAATCATCAAAAAAAGACAACAGAATCAAAGGAGAATTACCTAGCGATCTTTACCTAGCGATAAAGTCATTGTATGTTATGTTAAAAATATGAATATGAACATTCAAATCATTATATTATATATTTTAGCCTTGCGACAGGAGAATTTGGGATGGAGTTTGTTCTGCTATCCGGGGGGTAAAAAAACATAATATGCTGTTGTGAACGATTATACGATACTTGGACGTAGATTCCAAACACACTCAATATCATTGCGTTACTTATAAAGTTAAACTTTTGAGATAAGCACACTCGCCATTTTCTAACGTAATTATACTTATATAGCCAATTGATTAGGTATGTAGAAAAATAAAACGAAAAATACACTCGATAATACCTATTGTAAGTAAAAATATGATTGTCATATGATTGTATCAATGAGAAAGTTAGTTGTAGGTATTTTTGGCGTTATTGAAAACAGGGAAATATTAGATTATTTGGGTACTCATAAAGTATATCTATATGTAATATTTAAACATTATATTACATATCATTAATTCCTGGCCGTTGAACCATCAAAGTAAGCATTTTATTTTGTCTTCAGATATTATAACATCCTGATTCAGATCGCGTCCTTATTTCCGCTATTCCCTCAGGACCAAACACGGATTCGTCTGGCATTATAGATACCTTAGTATAAACCTACATAATACGTATTATGATGATATTCGAACATATGGCGAACAAAAACATGTGAGAGCTTACAAGAATACAAATAATAGTAATATGACGGTAGAGTGAAATTACATACAAACATGCTGCGATGTATTTCTCAAATATATCTTTCTCCTTGGCAAAGTACCTACATAATATGTAGGCATCTACTATAGATTTCGTAGAATGTCCCTTAGGGGAGGGAAGAAATTTATCCGTTTCATACTCAGCCGCAGCCTTCGGATGTATGACCAAGAAATGATCATACAAGTTTCCGAGACATTCAGTTTATTCCCCATCTGTTCAATTATATAATTGTAAATAGATATATGGTATACCCAGATACAAAGATACGATGTTTGGTCAAGACTCTCTTGATTACTATTAAAATGATATATTCTTTCTTAACCTATAAGCCATATTGATTGTCTTAGTTTATTATTAAAAATTATGGTTATTTTGGAAAGTAAAATTTCAACAATAGGTACAAAAACAAAATTTATGATTTTAGAAAAGATAAATATCTTAACACAAATGAATTTAAGTCGTGAAGTTTAAGTTTAATAGCCGTGAAGAACTCAAGACAGAATATATCTCCTACTCTTTTCGATAAGTTATCAAGAATATCACGTGCCCTGTAGAAGCCAGATGATCGAATAAAATTTAAATATTACTTTTTAAATTCAGTAATGAGATTCAGATTCAGCAAAGAACTATATAAAGTCACTCAGAGACCACAAACATATTATACATTTAACAAATAAAGGTGTACATCAATAAAATACATATATTCAGCACAAAACAATTCAGTGATAGATTGAATGTTAAATTATATATATATATATATATATATATATATATATATATATATATATATATGAGATGAATGTTTTACTCCATTTCACTGCGTACAGTCTGGCAGAGACTTGGCTCTTGCCTTTGCATACGGGACGAGGCACGGCTTGTCACCAAAACATGCAGATTGGATTCGTCGAAAAGGTGTTGTGTTTCAACATTGTGATCATTGTGTATCATCAGGACCATCTCGCAGAATGGCCGACACAACGTTTAATCCAGTATGCGAGGAGTATCGCATATTATGAAAGACTGTATGATCTAATTTTCATTCGAAATGCATGTGCAACATGCATTCCATTAATGAAAGATCATGTAATTTTACGCAGGAGATAATATGAGATGGAGTCTCGTTCGGATAGCGTACTGTGTGGTCGTGTGTTGTTACCCGCTTTCACCACTGGATCCAGATAAGACTTTTTATTTCATTTTGCAACAATTTTGTTATTTTTCATTTATTAATTAGTTAGACTGAAGGGTCATTTTTTTCAATATTGATCTAATCTTTATTATTTTATTTTTATTTTTTCACCAGTAGTTAGATATAATAACAACTGTATATATACACTAGTGTTAATAAGTCATATCCCTCTCTTTCTCTCATCATGGAACCACTTCCGGTTCCTCCGATTCCACCCGATCCGCCCGATAAAAAACGCAAGATAGCGAAGTCCAAAACGGACAAAAAATTTGATGTTGAATATACGGATACAAATCAGACATCAATCCCCTCTTCCAATCCTGGGACACAACCTCTCGTCACTCAGAATAATCTGAGTTGTGCTCCTACTCCCTCTACCTCTGCCTCGATGATCATAGAAAACTCTTCGTCTTCTCCAACCAATTCCACAATACATAACGTTCGGCAACACTTCTATTCGGAAAAAACACGTGGTCCATTCATCGTCTATGTACAAAATACTGATTCCACCCCCATACACCCGATGGAATTTGGACGCTTCATCTATACAAAAAATTTACCTAATATAATAAATGGTACGATCAAAGGGGAAGGAAGATATAAGATATCTATGGAATTCACAAATAGTTTGTCAGCAAATAATTTTATTAAAAACTGTTTCTTGTTTTCGAATTCAAAATATAAAGCTTTTATTCCATCGTTTAATGTTAGCCGTATGGGAATTATAAGAGGCATATCCCCTAATATTTCTGACGATGAGATTATCTCATCAATCCGAACGTCCAACCCAAATGTCGGTGAAGTTATGAAAATTCGTCGCCTCAATTATAAAGATAGAACAGCCGACACCCCTACCTGGAAACCGTCAAACTCAATAGTGATTACGTTTGAGGGACAGATGCTTCCTAAGCGTATATTTATCTTCTATAATTCATTCCCAGTGGAGGTATACTTTTACCCCACCATTCAGTGCTACCGCTGCTGTAAATTCGGACATACCAAAGCTGTATGCAGATCTACGCCTAAATGCATTAACTGTGGAGGAAATCATTCGGTTGAAGAATGTACTTCTGCTTACAACAAATGCTTAAATTGTAAGGGAGATCACAAGGCAGTTAGCCTAACATGCCCAGAACTGGCCAGACAGAAAGCTATCAAATATTCGATGGCATCAGATAACATCTCATTCTTTCAAGCTTCAAAACTTCACCCACTTAGTGGTAAAACTTCATATGCCCAGGTCACCGCAAAGTCTACAAGTAGTTTCGCAGAACCTGATACTTTCGCGACTCCCTCCCCTAATACCTCATCTGCTACGACAAGTGATAATCATTCACAAAGGAAGACTATTTTCAAATATAGGGTTCCCTCTTCTCCTAGAACTCTGGGTTATGATAAGTCGGAACACAACAAGCACGTTTTCCTTCCCAACGGCTCCTCGTGGTCCTCAGCTCCTGATGGTTGTGTCATATCATCCAATACCCGACCAACTTCCCAAATGGATCTCTCAAGCTATGAAGATAACATACAAAACAACCTTCACTCCGACAATAATAACTTTATCAGAGTGATGATAAACATGTTATTAGAAGTTTTATCATCACAGAATATATTACCGTCCAACGCAGCTCTTTTAATTTCATCTTTAAAAACTTTCCTCTCTGAAAATGGACCCTCATCAATTTCAAAACAATGATTTTGCAATTCTACAATGGAACAGCCGCAGTGCTGTTTCAAAGAGAATTGAAATTCTCCAAATGCTGAATCTATATAACATAAAAATTGCTGCCATTTCTGAAACGTGGTTTCCACCAATGTCTCACTATACAGTCCCTGGATACTCGATTGTTAGGGATGATAGATGTGATGGCAAAGGAGGAGCTGCCATTTTTATCCATTCAAGTTTACAATTCTCTCAAATACATTTACCACCCTCCCATTCAATGCAAATTGTTGCAGTGAATGTAGCAGATGTAACCTTCATTTCAACATATATTCCTCCAAAAGCTTCATTTCACCTATCATATTGGAATAGCATAACACCACTGTTTAACAAGTCATTCATTGTTATGGGTGATTGCAATGCGCATTCATCTTCTTGGGGATGCGCATTCACAGATTCATCAGGAAATAATATCTTGGATTACTTGGATCTTCATAATCTATGCATATTAAATAATGGACAACCGACTAGGCTATCCTCCCCACGCCAACGCCCAAGTGCGGTGGATATTTCAATATGTACCCCCGATCTGGCACAGTCTTTAACCTGGAGTGTAATCGAGGACACGTTTTCAAGCGATCATTTCCCAATTTTGCTACACCTGGGCAAAATTTCCAACAACCTCCCTTCTAAACAGATTCCCCGAGGTTTTAATATTAAGAATGCCAATTGGGATGAATTCCATTCCGCTTTAAACTCCTGTGTTTCCTACCTTAAAAATATTAAAACCGATTCAGATATTTCTCAGCAGGCTGACGAATTGAGACAAATGGTTGTTTCGGCAGCAGAAGCATCTATTCCTAAATTCCACAAATCTCCTGGAAAGCCATCAAATCCACCATGGTGGGATAGTGAGTGCTCCACGGTTGTTCAAAATCGCCGAAATGCAATACGAACTTATAAAAGAGATATGACATTTGATAACTTTATACTCGCAAAGCAGGCACAAGCGGTAGCTAAAAGAACTTTAAAAAGAAAAAAACGACAGGGTTGGCAAAATTTCTGTACAGCACTATCCCCAGATACCCCTTTGCCGGAAGTGTGGAAGTCTATTAAACGTTTTCGGGGAACATCAGCGACAAACGAAACGTTTCATGTCCTGGGTGATTGGATCTATGAATTCGCTAATAAACTAGCCCCTTCATATGTACCCCTAGCCTCGGAGTTGCCGAGTGGTTATAATATCAATACTGTGGATTCATCGGAAATTTCAGGACCATTTTCACTAAACGAATTAAAGACGGCACTAGCGATGACAAAAAACTCGGCACCAGGGGAAGATCTCATCCCTTATTCTTTTATCCGAAGGTTTCCTGATCCACTTTTGATGCACCTCCTGAATATTTATAACAGTATCTTATCCTCCGGTATGGTCCCACCGCAGTGGAAGAAACAAATTATAGTCCCGATTCGTAAACCTGGAAAGGAACCGAACATAAGTGGTTCTTATAGGCCTATCGCACTATCATCATGCTTTTTGAAAATAATGGAAAGAATGATTAAGTTACGTTTGGAATGGTATTGCGAGAACAAACTCTGTCTACCTCCGTGGCAGTTCGGATTTAGGAAGGGTAAGTCATGTTTGGATGGTTTATCTGTGTTAACTACTGATGTTCAATTTGCATTTGCCAACCAATCTAACATTGTGGCAGCTTTCCTTGATATTAATAGTGCTTATGATGGAGTGGTTTTGACGTTGTTAAAATCTAAACTCATTAACATGGGAATTCCCCCTAACATTTCGCTCCTGGTTTTCAATATTTTGACAGAACGACAAATACTGGTAGAGACGCCTAAGGGTAAAATGGAAAGAAATATTTATAAGGGTCTACCTCAAGGCTCGGTCCTAAGTCCCATTCTGTTTAATATATACACTACAGAACTCCAAAACTTTTTACCAAGTGACTGTTCCATACTCCAGTATGCGGACGACTTCGTCATATATTCCAAACCTGAAAAAAGTATCTCTATAGCATCGTCTAAACTACAAATCTCCCTGAACATGCTGAACTTGTGGCTCAAGGAAAACGGTATGAGCTTATCACCACCAAAATGTCAAATAATGATATTCTCAAGGAAGCATAAGATTCCTGATTTATCCATATACATTGACGAATCACGCATACCGCTAAATGACACGGTGAAGTTTTTGGGAGTTTTTTTCCATAGGAAGCTTAATTGGAACACTAACATAGATCACGTAATTGCGAAATGTGAGAAGGGGATAAACGTATTGCGAGCCATATCCAGAGTATGGTGGGGATCACACCCCATAACCATGAAACTTCTATATATTACATTAGTGCGTAGTCATTTGGACTACGCATGCCAAATTATCGATCCCTTGCCTGACTACCTCAATACAAAACTGCAAAGAGTCCAATCTAAATGCCTGCGATTGATTCTGGGTGCAATGAAGTCATCGCCAATTGAAGCACTACAAATAGAATGTGCAGAAATGCCTCTGCGACTACGTAGAGACATTTTAACGTACAAATTTGTGCTAAAGAGAATAAATTGCACCACTCACCCAATATTTATTAATCTCAGGAACCTTACAAAATTATTTTCTCGTCAAAACCCATCATGTCCTAAATTTATGCCTAACATTGCAGTTATTTTTCAACTTATCACCTTTCTTAACCTCTCAGAAAGTGAAGATATGATCCCCATGTTCTCAATTCCAATAGATGCTATTACCTATCACCCTGAGATCATTGACGAGATAAATATTAACAAGACTAATACAAATTGCAGTAATACCATGGTCCAACAAATGTTCTCTTTCGAAATAATGCAAAGATGGCCCAATTCTGTTTTTCTATACACAGATGGATCTAAATACCCTCAGGTTGGCTGCGGAGCAGCTTTCCATATCCCTAACAAAAAAATCGAAGCAAAATTTATCTTACCCAGGGACTCCTCCGTTTATACAGCGGAATGCGTTGCCCTGGAAAGGGCAATAGATGCTTTAATTAATCTCTCCATTCCAAAAACCACTATCTTTAGCGACTCTCTAAGTCTGATTAAGAAACTTAATAATTACGGAAATTCGGATCCAAATGATGCGCTATTTTGGAATATTAAGCGATTATTATATGACGCAAACGTCAAGAATCTGCAAATCACAATAGTGTGGATCCCTTCGCATGTGGGAATCGCGGGGAACGAAAGGGCCGATCAACTTGCGAAGGAGGCGTGCCTTGACGGGACGCTACCCTCAGATTTGGGAAATTCTCTGGGAAATCTTGTTACTAAGTTCAAGGAAAATATTAGACAAAAATGGTTTGATTCTTGGCAGTCGTCTAGTAAGGGTACCCACTACAAAATCATACAGAGTTCTATTCCAGCAAGCCCATGGTACGCCAAAGGGAAATTTTCGAAATTAGAAATTTCTTTACTCTGCAGATTGCGAATTGGTCACTGTTCAATTGCCTCCCACCTATATAAAATTAATGTCGTTGATTCCCCAGAGTGTAAGTGTGGTAATGAACAGGAGACGATTGACCACGTTTTGTTTGAATGCCCATTACTAAATCGAGAACAATTTATGGAAGAGATAAATAATACATGTAAGACTCTACCAGTAAACGCAACATTTATTTTGGGGTTAAACGATTATTACATTAACAAAAGCGTTGCGAAATTCCTCATTTCGAATGAAAAATTTATTTGAAAATCCGTTCCCCGATATACAGTGGTACGAACGTACCTATGTCACTGTACGCAGTGAAATGGAGTAAAACATTCATCTCATATTATCTCCTGCGTAAAATTACATGATCTTTCATTAATGGAATGCATGTTGCACATGCATTTCGAATGAAAATTAGATCATACAGTCTTTCATAATATGCGATACTCCTCGCATACTGGATTAAACGTTGTGTCGGCCATTCTGCGAGATGGTCCTGATGATACACAATGATCACAATGTTGAAACACAACACCTTTTCGACGAATCCAATCTGCATGTTTTGGTGACAAGCCGTGCCTCGTCCCGTATGCAAAGGCAAGAGCCAAGTCTCTGCCAGACTGTACGCAGTGAAATGGAGTAAAACATTCATCTCATATTATCTCCTGCGTAAAATTACATGATCTTTCATTAATGGAATGCATGTTGCACATGCATTTCGAATGAAAATTAGATCATACAGTCTTTCATATATATATATATATATATATATATATATATATAATGAGTTACAATCCATTGGATTGGTCTGCAACGAGTTTGGTTTTTCTTCTCCATTCGTCTCTATTCTCAGCCAGTCTTTTCAGCTCAACGTATGAGCCACAGTTCATATCACTCTTCAGTTGGTCCATATATGCGTCTCTTGGTCGGCCTCTGCCATTTGTCCCCTCGGTCTTACCCTCCGCGATGGCTATGAGTAGTCCTGGGTGCCTGATGTTGTGGCCAATCCAGTTAGCTCGTTGTTGGCTGATTCTCTTAAGGAGTTGCCTTTTTTCGCCTACCCTGGTTAATACTTCTTCGTTTTCGACGTGCTCCGACCAATGGATCTTAAGCATGCGTCTGAAGCACCACATTTCAAAGGCCACCAATTATTATCCACAAAGTATTTAAAAATTATATTATGTATGTATTTAAAAGTATTTAAATATTATATGTTTTAATACCAAAAATCAACAAAGAGTGAGTAAAAAATATTATAACTTTGAAGTTTGGAATCTTATTTTAAAGCAAACTTGAATAGCAAATGTAAACAAAAACAAAAAGCAAACAAAACTTATGATGAAAGTGGAACAAAAGTTGAAGATAGTAGAAAACTGTGTATTCTCTGTGTTGCTCTTTGCATGTGAAAAACACTACTGAATACGTAGACAAAATACCGTTAGTGATGGCAGTAATTGGGACAAAAAAAAATAATAATAATTTACAAAACAGAACAATTTTTTTATGGATCTCCGTTTAGCCAGTAATCAATTAAAAGTAGTATCAAAAACAATAATTAACCACTTTGACTGGGGACATAGATATTTTCTATAACTTGACAGGGACAGCAATAGCATGCTTTGTGGATTCATAACACATATAACAATGCGCCTAAGGGTACTGCAATTGGTTCTCAGTTACATAGAAACTGTACAACTTTCTCACGGTCAAATTATAATATATTTGTAACTATGAGTTCATTTGATAGATGTTAACTTCACGTAATATCCTTAGGCAACAGACTTGCAGTGTTTGACGATATTTGAATGTATACATGGAATCCAGAACTCACTCTACTGCATCCAGAACAAACCTGTTTGGATTTAACAATATTGCGGAATACTTTTGACTTACCACGTTTGTTGTAGAGAATATTAAAGTGCATGGATATTGGGTAGAATCTAAATTCATGATATGCTTCTGCCGTAAGTATACCTATATCATTTACTTGATCTATCATATCTATGTTTTATTACTTATGTTACTCTTGTCCTACTTTTGAGTCTTTCTTTTGAGTCAAAAGTGGCATTAAATAGAGAGTGTATAGTATACAAGATTCCTAGGATGGCGATTTTAGCCCGTCGGTCCCTCAAACCTTCCCAAAATCCCGCACGTGAGGACACGTGAGACAACCACTGGAGAAACGGGTAGACTTGTCTATGTACAAGTTCTTTCCAGATGTCCGTGAAAGACTGAGAATGAGCTTCTTGTCCCTTGATCATTTCTCTGTACAACTTATCACTGGACATGGCCAGTTAAGAGGTAAACTTTTTGAGTTAGCATCCATGGTGCACATGTGGGACAGGAGCTCAATATGCGGAACATATCCTTTGGGAATGTCCTTTGATGATGGATGCAAGAGAGGAAATGATTCTGGGTATGACTGTTGACACTCCTCGACCCATCTGGTTTGGGGAAGTGTTATAAATGCCACAAACGCTTCACGCTTTAAGGCATTCGTGGGTATGTGGGTCTCAAGATGGGATCTGCTACGTCAGCCGGGTCCCCTGACCACTGACATAGTAGGATCGGAGATGCCAACACTGGTATAGTGGTATTAGACTACAGAAAGTTCAAATATTAATAAATTGTCACCTAAACGGATAAATAGGAGTCCTTGGACTCCTGAAATATCCGAGAAATAAAGCTATTTCAACAAGAGTCTGTGACACTTGAAATATCCATTGTGAGGTGGATCTCTCTTCAATACTACAACTATACCGCATTTTTCAAAGCGACTTGAATTCTTCTAATATTAGTTATCCTATATTTTATCTATTTTTAAATATATAGTCAACATTTTTTTACTACGTTCTGGTTATTCGCAGAACGTCAATTAGATCAGTTTTAGGTAGAAATTTGTGTTGTTAATAACTTATCATAATATGAAAGTTAGAAGGAAAACAAAAACACATAAAAATGTAAGTTTTTGAAATCTGTGCGTGTGTAATAATTGAAGTGGTCGGTTGCCTGATGGTAGTCACAAACTTTCAAGACCCGAGTTTGATTCCATACGCTACTAACTCCACCTTCACGACATAAGCACATTGCTTACTGTGATAGTGTCATTTGGACTAATTCCAATCCAGATTTGTCTTTTCAAAAAATAATGCGCGTCTTACCAACCCTTAAGTTGGTTTAAATATGAACTAAAGTTGTTGTTTATTTGATTAAATTTTATTACATTATGTATTATTGTCAGTTTGTTTGTGAAGAGCCTGCAATAAATCTTATAATATTCTACTACTGTACCATCACGGCATATCCCACAAGTGGGGTAGCCAGCAGACTGGCTGCACGTAATAAACATGCAAGCTGTCCTCTCCGTGCCAACAAAAGACATTCAGGATGGGTGACAACCCTCATTTCTGAATTTAAGCAGTCTTTTACAGAACACATGAAAACTTATGGGAAAGAGTAGGAGAATTTTTGGCCTGGTGCTCTACGGAACGCATGTTATATGTATTGTTATTGAATTAGTTACATTAATTGCATTGGATATGATGCTATATTTTGTGCTCAACTTCTAATATTGTCGACAACAAATAAACATAATATAAAATATGACGAGTATTTGAATTGAGGATCGCTAGGAGATACTGTCGCGTGGTTTCTATAACAACTTGAGCAATGGGTAAAATAAAAATGTATATGGATTTTAAACGATTGCCAATAGAACAGGATGCGAATAATAAATATCTTAAACAAATTCAACATCAGTAAAATCTCCTTACGCCAAATCGATGGAATAGGCATCTATTTAGTTTTTTTCTGTCTACGCCACAAAGAAAATAAATGAATGAATAAAGAATAATCCAACCATTATGTTTATTTTGTAACAAATTAAAAAAATAAAACGGTTAATAATTTTCGACCTTAAATCCTAGTTAGTATCAAACCTTGTCATCTCATCTTTCTGTCTACACAGGTATTGTAACCCACGTTTCTTCCCTGAACCGTCCAAACTTCTTAGTGGAAACTTTTTATTATATAAAAGCACAATATTGTTCGTGATTCCGCAAGCAAAACACTTGATTTAAAAATAAAATTTTAGACAATACAAGCACTTCTAAATTAAAATAATAATAATATCAACGTTTACAAATACATAAATACTATAGAACCTCATATTCTTTGTGCACCTGAGGTACTTATTAAAAGAACGACTCGTGTAAGGTACTCGTATAAAAGTTAAATTAGAACAAATAAGTATATATGAAATATAAAATATGTATTAATGTTGTTGACCGAAGGTACTTTTTGGAAGTCGATTTCAAGTTACCATAAAAAGTTACTAATCGCCTGATGATGGAGTCGAGAGTCTCCGAATACTAATACGCGAAGTTATTAATAAAAGTCATTTGGAAGTTAACTACATATTGTGTTTTTTTTTTTTCAATTTTATCTATATGTGAAATATTTTGCAATCGATAAACATTTTTTTTTCATTTCTAGCGAATTAAAATATCAATATAAAAAGTAAGCATACAAACGCTCACTAATTGACTTTTATCCACGTCTGCTAACGAGTTCGTCGGTAGCCTGGGGGTAGAGTCTCGGCCTCGTGAACAGCGGGTCCGTGGTTCGATCCCAGGTGCCGGCAAACTCCCCTTTCACCACACAAGCTTTTACTAGCTTACTGTGAAAGGTATATAAGGTTGTATTTGGGTTTATAAAAAAAACCCAAATATATCTTTTTTTTTTTTAAATCAGACTTTTTCTATTCACATAATTTGAAGTCTTTTAGTCGATTCATCAAATTTCAAACTTCACCATAAAATAAAACCGATTAACCGTGCAAACGGGAAGCTTTTGTCCAATAGTTTCGTTTCTATCGAATAATCGAATATAGCGATGTTTATGTTGAGCGTGAGCATGTAAATGTTATTTACATTTAATAATATTGAACTGAATAATGCACTTTGTTAATTTGTGAATTAAATTCGTTACAACAAACGTTAGGGAATTTGCAGTTTGTGTTTAAGATAAGTTTATAGGTACTATTCACACCTATCATTGGTGTTTACTTTGTTAGTTTGTGTTATTTAATTTTTGAAGTAATGTTTGTTAATACATACATACATACCATCACGCCGCTTCCCTCGCGGTCATTCTGTTCTCATTCATTCTTTCCACGTGCCCAAACCATCTTAACTTATTTACATTCATCCTTGTAATTACACCAATTTTCATTCCACATATTACTTTCGTATATCTATACTGAAAAAGGTTTTGCCGTTAATGCAATGAAATAAATTAAAAACTGAACGCAAGAAAGAGGGTGAAATCCAAAGGTAAATCGTTTAAAACAATTTAATATTAGATATTATATTTATGCGGTCCTGTAAGCATTGTTCTCGTGATTGTATCATGTTATATGTATTTAGTTTTGATAGCTTAAAGAATAAATATAATTTCAAACAAGATCTCAGCCCGTAACTAACCTTTTTGTTAGCTTAAAAACTTACATATTTCATAACCATGGCACGTAACGGTTTACAGGGGTAGAAAGTTTTCCACTTGTTCATAAAAATAATCATAAACGAGCTGGTAGTCGCAAACAAAGATTTCTTTTTTACAAGTGTGAATTATTTTGTGGGAACACAGATATTTTGACGCACATCATACAAACATATAAGTTAATAATTTACGAAAATACGAATTCGCAAGTTTGCAAGAACTTTCGGGAACGTTATTAAATTCCAATATATTTTCTTCTTGTAACAACACTTGAACAATACTAGATATAATTAACATTGCCGACTTGGTGGAAATTCTTGTTAAATAATCAAAATAATACGCTTGGTGGGAGGTCATATAAACTTAATAAAAATAAAACAAACGTCACTAATACTAAATTTAAGTGTTTTATTCATATACTAGACATAATACAAGTGAATGTAATACCTTTACATACATTGTCATATCATGTATGATGATGTTCATTAATTCATACGTAAGATTCTTTCACTCACTACATTCACTCTTGTACCTATGTAATTATTCAACTATCCAGTACTTATGTGATTACAATAAGGAATTAACAATATTTTTTTCTTTGTTTTCAGAATGGAGATCATTTGGCAAGCTTTCTTAATCCTGACGGCCTGTTACAGCGCCCTCAGCGTTTCATCTTGTCCACAAGCCTGTCACTGTGGTCTTGATAACAAAGGAAGGATTAGCGTGATGTGTACCAGAGGAGATATGCGTACAATTCCTGTAGATCAGATGGACCTTTCTACAGAAATCATCCACATCACCGCGCCTAATGAGGACTACGCCAACTATCTTACGATTGGGCCTATATTTACTCAACCGAAAAGGTTTACTAATTTGGAGGAAATTCACATTACCCAATCAAACGTACCATCGATCGGACAAAACTCGTTTTGGGGATTGAGTAATCTACGACTTCTCAATTTGACTTACAACAATATATCCGCCATCATTGATCACAACTTTAGAGGTCTGATAAATCTTGTAGAACTTTACCTCGACAACAATAGAATCGATGAAATGCCGAGTGAGACGTTCCATCACGTAACGGAATTGAGAATATTATCCTTGTCTAACAATAGAATCTCCGTCTTAGTTCCAAGGCTTTTCAGGAAACTTGGGAAATTGACTCATTTAGATTTGAGTGACAATCCATTGACGGAGATGCCTCCTGAAGTTTTTAAAGATATTCAAGACTTGAAAATTTTGAAGTGTCGAAGATGTAAACTGAAAATGATCAACACTCAACTTTACCATCTACTCGCAGGACTTCAGCACTTAGATCTCGGAGAAAACAATTTCAAATATGTCATGGCTGATGAGTTTAACGATTTGAAGAAGTTACAAGAGCTCAAATATGACGGTAATCAATTACCCGTGGTTCTAGAAAAAACGTTTGGAAGAAATAAACAGTTAAATAGTTTAACACTTGCTAGAAACCGTCTAGCCATGGTGACTACAACAGCGTTTGTTAATCTCTCGTCACTTACGTCACTAGACTTGAGCTTCAATAAGTTAGATAGATTAGATGTGCAGTCGTTTAATCCTATAGCAGATTCCCTTTGGAACCTGGATGTTGGAGGAAATCACATTGGTATTGAAGATATTGGTATAATTCTTCAAATTTTACTCAATCTCCGAAATTTGGGAATGTCACATTTGGGTCTATCAGATTTACCTATTGGACTTTTTGCAAATAATCGACATCTGAAATCATTAAATTTATCTGGAAATCACTTCACAGTATTTCCAGTAGAAGTGCTTGCCCCGGCTCCGTATTTGCTAGAGTTAGATTTAACAGAGAATCGTTTCAATGGATTAGATGAAAAAGCATTAACGAGGTTCGAAGAAATACCCAAATTGTGGCTTGATTTTAATCCATGGATCTGCGATGTTTGCCACATTGGCAGTATGCTAGCATATTTGAAAGTTACATACTTGAATGCTTCATTACGTGAACTTATTTGCACCGCACCAAAAGATTTAGATGGCTACAGACTTGGATGGCTGTCACAATCAGACCTTCAGTGGTGCGGTGACGGCGATTTGAATTTCATAGGTGAATCCGGGATTTTGGCTGAAGAAGGTCGCTTGAGTATTATAGCGTCGTTATTATTACTTTTGTTCGTATTGTTGGCTGGAATAACTGCGGGTATTTGTTATTCAAAGAGAAGAACAGCTCAATACTATACGAATGAAGACAAAAGGAATGGAGGCGGGCAACAGACTGAGAAAATTTTTGATAATCAACTCGTTATATTCGGAGAGAATGAAGATTTTAATTTTAAATTTCCTGTCTCCGATATCAATGAGAGACCCTTCTCCCTGGGAGCTACGGAGAGTCTCATGGTTTCCACAATTAGCCCACAATAACACGAGGTCCCTCACAGCAGCTAGCTGTCAACATTCCAAAGGAGAATTGCTGAGACTGTCATGTGAACTGTTCCCCTTTCCAAAGAAAACAGTGTAAAGTTACTTATATAATATCAGACTTTCTTTATAAAATATTCGTAAAACATGTATAAAATTTACCTTTATTAAGACCGACTGAATATTTCTTCTTAAATTACATATTAAAGTCTTAATTAAAATAATGAATTAATAATACTCACATAATAATTACAAAAAAAATCATATTTGAAGTAAATTTGATTAATGAATATCATAATTAATTATAATTACATTGTGAAAATTAGATCTAAGAAAAGATTCATGAAGTACTGTTGAAAAAGAAATAGGTACCACATCAACATAAAACTGTTTAAAATTTACATTTTTTTTTTTCAAAACATTCGACAAAGAAATATTTTTATAAACACTGTAAAAATAATACTTATTCTCATTTATCAACATATTTTGTATAAAATATTTTTATATTCTTTAATATATATTTGAAAAATATTTATTCGAATGCTTGGATTATTAAAAAGTAACGCTAAAATTTTTGATTTAGATTTTTTTGATAATTAGGTGTCGGAAATTGGATATAGAAGTGTAGGTATATGTTTTTCATCTTTGGATTAAAGGCATTCTAGATTAATCATAAGTATCGAAACTCTGTATCATGAATTCCTAAAGGAAGTTTACATACGTATGTGTCTTGCACATATACCTACCTTAATTTATACCTATTCAAATATCGCTGACTGATGATGGTCCACACACTCGCCTTGTAAGCGAGGGGTCGTGGGTTCGTTTCCCGGGGTAAACAGAATGTACATATTACTCGTTTTTCGGTATTGTGAATTTTTAATCTAGAACGCTTCAAGTCCAAAGATGATGAAATATTTATTAATATTTTCATGTAACGGCCTCATTCGATTATTTATACTTTTTTTCGCCACATTTCTTACAAATGTTAGTGCACGAATTGAATGTAATGAACACAGATCATGACTCTGCTACCAGTAAACTAATATGATAATCTTATTCCACTCACCCTAACATGAAAATAATATGATCATGATGAATGTATAAGGTTTAAAAAGACTATACTTTCACTATCATTTCTTAACCAATGTTTTGACAGGGACCCTGTCATTCTCAGATTTATTCGACAAATATTACCTTTGATAAAGACAAAAGCCATGATGATATCGCGTCTATAAAAAATTAAAGTGGTGAAGTTTAGTAAAGTTTTTTTTAAAATTATTTTTATTATTTATCGTGTCGAAACCCTGAAAAAAAACAATCAAACTGATCTCCACCTCTGTGCAAAACGCACAGCAGGTGGAGATGCGTCAAAAATATCCTCCATAGTGCAAGTGATAGGGCACAATGGACACTCCAACAAGTGTGCTGCACCACAGTCACATGCTCCGGATTCGTCCTCTAGAAAGCCCCATCGTTCTCTATTGTCGCGGCAGTTTCCCACACCAGATCTCAGTCGATTTAGGGTTTTCCACGTTCCATAGTCTAGATCGCCTCCTGCAGCAAGGTGTTCTTGGGCTAGGAAAGGTTCGCTTATTTGCGGATCCTCCGTCCACCTACGTAGGCGTTCAGAGGGAGCAGGGGCCGTCAGTGAGGATGAGGAGTTTTAATTCATTTACATAATTATGTGACCTCATACAATGGTTGACTGTAAAAATAACGTTTATAACCATTTTTCATGTTTTGAAACTACCACAGTGGTACTGCCAAATTAATAAATAATACGAAAATAATTTTTAAAGGGTGCTTTATTATTGTCAAAAAAATATTTTCAATACACACGCATATATATGTATACTTATAATTTAACTTTTGTTGCATGAAATGAATATCACAGAAAATCACAGAAAAATATAGCATAGCTACAGGGGAAAAAATATAATAAAGATATAAAAAATATACTCAAACTTATTCATTTGGTTAGCTTACTGCAAGGACATAAATATTAAACTATTTAAGTTTTACTTAAGCATTTATTCATAGAAATTCGTATAACAATTAGTTGTATTAATAATAAGTTTATTCATTATCCAAAACTTTTTGTCAAAGATTATGTATAAAAATATTTATATATTATTAATGTTACATAACATGTTTACAATTTTATTTGATAAATTCATAAATATAGTCCCACTTTCGTTAGATATAATATTTCGTATTTATTAAATAATATTATATATATAACATTTGAAATAAAATAAAATAATTTATTTTTATACTTATGTTTACTTTGTAGGTTAATAGTAGTATCCAAGTCTTATATATTTTAAACTTAGTATTTGTGTGCCATCTATCTATCATAAAATAAGTAAAACTTATCATTAATTTAGCTAGGTTAATGTTATAAAATATATTTTTAATTATTTTATAATAAGTTCCTTTATTCTGTATTATTTTATGTCCTATTTTGAGTTCAACATAATACCACAATTTTATTTATTTCTTTATTTAATCATTCTCCACTGAAAATTGATTACAAACAATTACATAAAAGATAAGGTAAATGGTGCAATCCGACCAATAATTGCAAATAGAAACATATCCACCACAGCTAAAAGGTTGGTGCACTCTGCTATCTTAGTGCCAACACTTATGTATGCAAGTGAGACGTGGACATGGTTAAAGAAGAATGAAAGTGGCATAAATGCAGTGGAAATGAGATCGTTGAGAAGGATGTGTGGTAAAAGTCTGAGAGATCGTGTGCGTAACATTGATATACGAAAGGAATGTGGAATGAAAGTTGGTGTAATAACAAGGATGAATGTAAATAAGTTAAGATGGTTTGGGCACGTGGAAAGAATGAATGAGGACAGAATGACTAAGAAGATATATTTGTCTGAGAGGAATGGTGCTCGGAGACGTGGACGTCCGAGGATTAAATGGCAAGATCATTTAAATCAAATCCTACAGGACGGTCACGTGTTGAGCACATTGAACAGGAGAGCATGCATGAGGAATTGTATGACAGTGACGGAAGCGAAAGATGTATGCAAAGATAGAAGGAAGTGGCGCTCGATCCTTTCTGCCTACCCCGCGAGGGAAGCGGCGTGATGGTATGTATGTATGTATGTATACATAAAAGATACATCCAAGTTAGATACAATCAATAGGTATACAGAGGGTAAGTTTATTGCAAAGGCGCGATCTCTTCCAACTAACCCAAAGCCATTTTTCAGTATAAATATCAAAATCGTTTCATTATAAATACGTTTTATGGTAATATTTAATACAAAAGATTTTTTTTGTTTTTGTCTACACACGTAGGTATACCATCCCATATTTTGAATGATATACTTTACACCATTATTTATTCGACTGGGGAAGGTACTATAATCAGGTATACCTATAAGTATCAAAAAACAAATCATGCATTAAAATACATCAAAATACTCCGATATTAAAATTGTCCAAGGCAAATAAAATACGTGGAAAGTATTAGGTACATACATAGACCAGTATTTAATAAATTCAGAATAGTCATATATTTCCATACTGTATATTTATTCTAAGTATTAAGGTTTTATTTAACCTACACTTATATATTTCAAAGTGAGTCAAGTCAACAAGAATATCCTTTATGTTTGTAATTATGTACCTATAACTTATGTTGCAAAAGAAACAATTAAAATACAGTCATTTCTTAGGGTTATCTGATCAAATATATATTATTTTCAAATTACTATTATGTACAATGTAAAGTTAGGGTAATAAATGAGGTAAAAGTATTATTTGTTGTAATTATGCAAAGGTAAAAACCTAGTACTGAACTTTTAAAAAATGGATCGATTTAGTGTATGCAGTTCAGCATTCAGTTAAACGTTCGACATTTACTGTTTTGTGAAATCGTTAAGCATTTTTAAAGATAAAATACGTTGGAAAAAAAAATATTATGTGACTAAATCTATAACTATAATATAACAATGAGAATAATTTAATTAAAACTGAACATGCTAAAAATAAAATGTTTCAAAAATATCATCTTCTTTATATACCTAACATAATAAACTATGTATAAAGATAAATATCCATTCCATTCTATTTAGTTTCCAAAAGATTTAAATTCATTGACAGAGATAATATCTTTAATATTAAATTCAACTCCTCAAAATAAAATATATTTTAAAAATCAAATGCTTTTCATAATATTTTTGAGCGTACGAGATAATACACATAGAACAATGAAATGAGAAAAAATTACGAACATTATTTTTTTCCATAAATAAATTGCGTTTTATTTTGCAGATGACATTTTATTAAGTATCTATTCTGTACAAATTACTAAATATTTTTTTTTTTTCAAAACCGGGTTAGTTGGAAGACATCGCATTTTAGCGATAAGCTCGCCCTCTGTACATTGAATTGTATAACTGATATTTTTATGACACTGTTTTATGCACAGTGAAGAATAAAATAAATAAATAAATAAAATCCTTTAGAATAGTATCAATAATCTACTTTCAGTTTGAATTGGACTACCCTAAAAATATTCTTTCATTGTTGTTTAATTAGGCCAGCTTTATCCTGGGAGATGTGATCCGGGTTTTTTATTAAAAACACGTAGAGCCGAAGAAACAAGTTTATTTTACAGAACCAAGTGAAGAATGACAGAGAGCAAGAATGCAAGTTACAATGGTTTTTATAGATAATGATTACCATAAACAAAATTCTATGGTTCAAGAGTTTTTGTGTTTACGTTGTGGAAATCCATTTTTAATTTTAATAAATAAAATATAAAAATATATTATTGATAATATATTTTTATATTTTATTTATTAAAATTTAAAATTCTATGGAATTAATTATAAAGGTGTGCTTACATGTTCCAACAGTTGTTAGTTTGACTTGAAAACATGCAAACTTTTTTTGCAGGCCATCGATAATAATTTTTAATAATTAAAATAAGTGTTTTTGACATTACCCAAAAATAATCACATCTATCCTTTGAAATGTAGTTTCATTACTGTCCTTAGCCGAAAGGGTACAATAATAAACCAAAATTATTTGGGAATGCTTTTGTTCTATTCTGTTCTTTCTATTTATTATTCTCAGCTCATAAAGGTTAAATTTTAAAACTTAAATATAACAAAAATATTTACAAGAGATATTTTTTTTTCAAAAATTTAAATACAAGACTCTGCATCTTCTAATCGTAGAACCGTAGGTCCCACGGTGATAATTTCATTTTATTCTCTATTTACAATTTGTCATAAATAACACTTCGTGAGTGAACATATGTAATATGGTGTAGGTCATATACCTATTTTTTTTATTTTTAATGGGAGATTCACCTAATTCAAATTATTTATGACACAAATTCTATTTACAACAATTATTATGAAAAAATGTGTGTCAGTATAATCAATTCTTGAATAATATGTAAGTATACGATAAATTAACAGGACTTTTTAGATATTACACCAAAATTGATAGCTACTTACTTTCCATTTATACTTTTCATAATCTATCTATATCCAATCGTTCTGATGTGATATAGAGTGGACTCTATATTATAATTGTAATTAATAACCACTTATGTAATCTCTTCATATTAATAATGACTTTCTGTTTAGCTGCATCCAGACAACGATAAAGTTTTGAATATACGATTAATTAATAATTTTGTGTACAGTATTATGTGGTACTTAAAGTCGTGGTCATAACCATGTCTGGAGTTTTGCCATAATAATGGTTAAAATATACTTTGATCACAATAACCCAAGTGAAACTAATTATTATTATTTGCAAACAGAATAATCATTGAATGGTCCCATTAAATGCTATTATTCTTTTTAGTTGAGGTAATAGAACAAATGGCTTACGATTAAGGAAATTGATATTATCATGAACGTACTTAAGTCAATACGTCAAGCCTAACGAAGGCCATAAATTTCTATTCCCAATCCAGTTAAAACATTTTCTAAATCTTAATAAATAGGTAAGAATTTTCAAATCGTGACAGACAATTCAAAATCTTTACTCCATTAATATAAGAATTATGTAGGTACGTATTAATTACAAAAATTATATTGAGGGTCGTAACTTACCTGCCTGTTTGCTTCTGCGACACTATTGATTGTAGTTTTCCAATCCTTCCGACAACCCGCAGTCTCAAAATGCATACATCACTGTTGTTTGCACCATTAGCAGACCTAATTTAGACTCAGAGAATCGTCCTCTTCCAATTGTCCCTTCTACCACACCATCAATCATTCCATATCTCATGTCTTACGATGTGTTTGAAAAACTTAAGCATACAAAATTAATCTTTTGTTAAATTGTCAAAAATTAATAAGTGGGTATAAAATTCACTTTAAAATGTTTATTGGGTGTGTATTCAAAAGCTTTTCGGATAAATTATTTTTTTTCAGTGAAAATATAAAAAAAAAATACTACATAACGAAATTTCAACATATATTTTACATTTAATGAAAAATCGTGGTTCTTGAAAATATTATCCTCCCAAAAGTATGTAGGTATATATATTTTTTTAATTAATCATTGTTTTATTAGTAATGTATTTTAAATTTATATAATTATTTTTAACAAATTTAAAACATACATAAAAATATTTTGTTGAAATAATATATTTATAACCTGATCAAATCAGTATGTATATTATAAGAAAATATGTTTATTAAAAAATACAGTAGGTTTAATTTTGTGCAAATGGGTACGTAAATATTCGATGAGAACTATTAATATTCAAACTATTTGTAGCACTATAATGTCTCATTGGATATCGTCAAACTCAGAATGAATTTATTACTTAAGAAATATAAAAAATACTTTAATTTTATCATCGTAATTTAAGATAGATTTAACACATTATATAGAAATAATGAATTATAAATATAAGTTAGTTTTAACTGTAAGAAAGTATTATAACATGGATTAGTTTGTTTATTATTGTAAATTGACACAAAATGGTTCTATACATTGATTTTCATCCATGAAACATGGCTTGATTCCAATTTCTATACTTTATCTGTGAAAGTTGTTAAATTCAAAGAAATTGTCTTGAGAAATAAGTAATACATTAATATCTAACGAAAATATATCATTGACAGTTGAAATGTTTATTGTGAAATGACCAACACAGAAGAACTCTAGTTTTGAAACAAATGTCTTGGGTTCTAAATTGGAGAAATGTTAGCAAATTAGATTAATGACTTAACAATCATTTACCTATGAGCGGGGCACTCTTACATAAATTATACTCTACACATAATACCTATGCCTAATACTGTTTCAAACAAAAGAGATAAACTACCCAAAACATTTTCAAAATACATTATATTATGTACTTTTTTTATAATTATTATTAAAGTAAAACATAGAAGTCAATCAGCGTTCATATTCTCGCACAAACTTTTCTGACAAATCATTCATATTTAATTTACAAGTCCATAATTATACATATTGCACATTCAATAGATTTTCGGAACGCTAATTTAATTTCAAATTTACTAGGAATATTCAAAAATTTGTTAATTTAATTATGATTTACATAATTACGAAAAAAAAATTGTAAATATTGTTTTTGAATGAAATAATGCAAATTAAAAAAAAAGAAAATTCGGTGTGCCTACGACTAATAAATTATAATTTATATGTTTATGAAAATATTATGATACTTTTATTAATATAATGTATTAAGAATACCACATTTGTATATTTTTAATGATTTTTATTATTTTCTTTTATCGTAGATTTATAATTTGGTATTATTATAAATGTATTAATACAAAAATAAAATATATCTATAATTGATGTGAACAAGAGTTTTTTTTTTTACAATTATTGTTGAAAACATACTTATACACGTTACACTTGTAAGAAGAATAGTTTATGAAGGTATACTTCATATTATTTTTTCGTGGATCTTCAAAATTTACTATAACATTTCGCTTCTTTCTGCTTCTTTGTTGTCGATCCCTCAGTGCTGAGGATCGTGACCATCATTTGTATAGGTGTGGACAAAATGCTTCCAGCTCCGATCCTCCGCTCTTCGTAGCACCCCATGCAAGGTCCCCCCCCCGTTGCCCTTTCACCTGCTCACTCCATCTAATTGGTGCGCGCCACCTAGCTCTCTTGGCCTCCACACTTCCTGTCAGAACAAGTCTCTCCAGGTTGTCTGGAAATTGTAGAAACTTCGTGAAAATCTATAAGAAATGAACAGAGCGAAAATTTTAGACCAAAAGTTTCCTTCATATTAACACTCTGGAGAACTTTTTGCTCTCCTATCTCGTCTAAAAGAAGTTTTATGCATACTATTCTTCTTATTCTAACTCTAACCCATTGCCTTCAATGCCACAACCATGGGGTTTGTTTCTACCAGAATTACATTAACCTTTTAACTGGCCTATCAGTACGAGTGAGAGAATTTCATATTAGTTCACATATAGGACTTTTTATCGATATAGGTATAATTTGATTCTAAAACTCAATGGTTCTGCTAGCTCTCGTATAGACGTATCTAGTGTATATAAAAAGAATGTTCAATTTTAACTTTAAAACATTGCCATATAAATAAATTGAATATAATCTAACTTAGTAATTCAACTGACTTAAATAAATATCTCTTTTTTATCTCAAATATTTACGTGGATAAATACTAGATACCAGCTGGCTTCCATAAATCAGTGCATTCAAAAATCAGGTCACAGCGTTTTAATAAAATATATTACCATGCGGTAAGTAATAAACTCGGCTTTGTGCTCGAACGTAAAATTGAAACATAAAATTTCATACACTATACAAGAAATGAACGTTTATTCGAATTATTATTAATAAAATATTAGCAACTAAATTTTTATTTCTTCATTTTACGACGGTGGTGAGATTGAAACCTTAAACATTCAGAAGATATTTAGTATTTAGACGGTGCTTTTCTTTCATTAATCAGAGTGCTTCCGATACGGTTGAGATGTTTTGTTTACCCTTCTTAAACTTTTTGAAAATATATCTCTTTATCTTTTTATCCTGATCTATTCAATGGATCTATAGTTTATTATAAACTAAAATTAATTTTAAAAATATAGGTAGGTATCTTTTAAATTGAGTTGATTTGTAGCCTAGTGGTAGAATCTCGGAGTTCCTCTAATTAAAACATATTGCATTCTGTAAGGATATTTCGGGGTGTACAAATTTATTATAGATTCACATATATGTATAAGATCCTATAAATATTTAAAAATTATAAATCTTGTATACTTACCTATTTATGTTTTTCACCTACATCTGAAGAATTAATTAATATTAGTAGGAGGTCGGAAGAATTTTGAAAGAATTTTTGGAAGAATTTTGTAACCTCACTGGACACGAATTGTGGATTCTAAGGCTACTGTCTATTGTGTTTCATTAGCTTAGTAATTCCTTAAGCACGCATTTCTGCAGCATTTCAGTGTGTATCTGTGTCAGATATCTATACGTTTTGTTATACTTACTTGTGGTTTACCAAAGAGTTTCAGAATCAATTTTCAAGAAACCGTCAGAGAATGGCATTGAATAGAACATGAACAGATTTTTGGCTACACTTTTTTAATAACCAATCCAATATCGACTCTTAAATATTCTTCGGATCCTGAGATATCTGGTATGACTATGTTATTTTACTTAGGAGCTAGGAAAAAGTAATGTCTTAAATGATAGATATTTGTCAAACTACAGGCAACACGGTTTTATAGAAAAATTGTGTGTAGGTAGGTTAAGTTTTTGCCAAATGCCGCGTACAGACAGCTGGATGCGAACATCAATCACCAAGCAAAAATCTTTAATCTTTCGGCGACAATTCGGAGCATTCTCCAAAGAAATATTCAAATAAATGCCTTCGTTACGTCTCATGGACGGGTAACGAAGGCATTCATTCCAATATTTCTCTGGAGAATGCTTCGAATTGTCACTGAAAGGTTTAAGAGTTTTGCTTGATGATTGACGTTCGCATCCAGTTGTCTGTACGCGGCATTCGAGATATGGAAAGCAACCAATTTCTGATACAAAACAATTTAAATTAAAACCGTATGAAAACCAGATAAAAATGGCCCCACTGAGTATCATTCACAAAGTATCTACACTTTTTTTATTATTGTACTGTAAAACCTGGGAGAAAAATTAAAATAACGTGACATTCTGATTGGATAAATTTGAAACAACAACAACTCTATATTATTGCATCAGCTACGTATAGAAAGTTTCTGTTGGTATCGGAAAGATACAAATAAAATATATTATACCTATACTTATGGATTAGATTTTATGTTTCAATCCAGAGTGGATTCAGTATTGAAAACATCAATTCTCTAATTGAATGAATACCTTTCAGAATTAATTTGACTTTTATTCCTATTTACTTTCTTACCATGCTGTATACGAGTCATTGCATGAACACTCGTTCGTATATTGACTATTGCATGAATATGAAAACAAGAGTACACTTTGGTATCCAGTTTTTTTTAATTACATCTTCTTTTTAAAAAAAATATAGGTATGTTTTTAAAAACATTTATATTTTGTATAGTAGTGTTTAACGTTTCCCAAAATCCATGCGGTGCAGTAATGAAAAGTGAATATTCCATGCATATTTTTGTTGTGGCAGATCGGGACGATCGCCATGATAAAAAAAAGAAAACAAATCGGGACGGTAAAAATATGTTTCACATTAGACACTAGAAAGTCACCAATTGTGGCTCTGGTAATATGCAGACTCGACTATTGTAAGTGGCAGTATATAAGTGAAACTATCTGCTTGTCAGGTCGTAAGACTGTAATTAGTTTTGAAATCAGCTGCTACAAAGGTGTACAAGTATGACTCCACTTTTAGAGAAATTTCGTTGGTTGCCAGTGGAAGCTATATTGCAATACAAAGTGTGTATGTTAATTTATAAGGCATTGAATGAGGATGCACCAGTTTATACAACTGAGTTTTATAAGTTATTAAGTCTAGGATTTCGGCTTGATAGTTCCACAGAGGAAAAAATATCTGTTTTTTCCTCTGTGGAACTTTGTGGAACTGGAAAGAAAGGTTAAGACAACCAGGTCTAGAGAAAGACACTGTAATTTCTTGATACATTTTCGGTTTAATCTCATAAAATATGTTCTCACGATTTCAATCATTGCTTTTTGCTAGTGCACATTTTGCAAATTAAAGGAACTACCGTAGGCTATATTTTTCTGGTATTTATAGAAAATTGATTTTAACTATTTTATTCTTTATGAGATTCTCCTCTAATTTGCGAGTGGTTTAGTTTTGATCCATGCTTTCAGTTCAAAAAATCTATAGCATTTGGCTTCCGCACCACATTCAAAATATCTAAGTGATGATATAAGGTAGTATCTATGGGTATACAAAATTAAACTCGGTTGTAAATTTTAATTATGACATACATTCAGTGCATTTTAAATATAAATAAGTACAATATTACATAAGTACAGTACAGTACAGTATTTTCATAAGACGTTTCCTTTCCAAACCATTCATAAGCCTACCACCATGCATCGCTTAATAAATCTAGTTAGCAGCAACACTTTCAAAATCATTCTTAATACAAATATTACTTAAATATTACACAATACAAAAATCATAATCATTTTTGTAAGTTAGGTAATTAATAATAATTGACTATTTTTATTAAATTATAAAATCGTTACAAAATAGGAAAACATTAACAAAGTCTCGTTTACATTATTCTATGTACATTAATTGTAGGTATAATAATTTTGTTGTAGGTACACATTAATTCGATTCAGTCCTTCTATTCGATTATATTGTATATGCATCGTCTTCTTTTTTCGTCGTGCGAGACACATTCACAACCTGCGGATATGTTCCTTTTTTCTTCCCACTCCCAGCATCCGCTGAAATTCGAAAAATAGAAATAGAAACTTTATTACTTAGTGCAACCAAATATGCAGTGTACTAATTTTGTAAGTAAACTTACTTTTGCCTATAACGTTATCAGTTAGAAAATTATTAAATGAAAACTCAACACTGTATTTTATACTAAGTTTACGAATATATTTCAAAGCCAACTGCTGTAAATGAACATTTGACTGAATAGAAAAAGTAGAATGTTATAAGCTCATAAAGACTTTGTTGCCTTTCTTCCCGTCTTCTAATAAAGTCAAATAAATATTATAATAATAATAATAAAAATCTTTATTGCACAAAAAACAAACATTATAGAACTTATGTAGACCAGACAAATAAATTTGTGCAATGGGCAAGTTTATCGCAGAAGCGCGATATCTTCCTACTAATATCTAAGTGTATAAAATTCTCCATAATATTTTATTGGGTAAATTGATAAGGTGTGATTTGAGTTTATGAAACAGGAATTTATTTTCACTAGTTTTTTCTTGGAATAATAATAATAATAGTTTTTTCTTTAAAAAAATGATACCTTATTAATTAAAATAATCAGTAACATACCTGACGTAGCGCCTTTTTGAAAGGTGAATTTTTTTATAGACCTGTACACAGTGAAAACCAGCACTGGTGCACATCTGAAATTATTGTAATACATATTATTAGCATATTCGAAAGTCAAATAATTTGAATACATAGAACTAATAAAATCGTTGTTCACTTTCCAATAAAGAGGTTCTTTGAATACATTCAGTCGAAAAGAATCAACAATATGGCTAGGTATGTAATGTAAAGAAAATCATGCAAGAGACACATGATTGTGAAATTCGTTTTCCAAATTTTTAATCACGTGAAATATAAAATGCTGTATAGGTATGTATCACATAACATATTTTAAAATACTTACACTTCCGTCGTCATTCAAAGATGACTGTCCATAGTCGTTTCTTCTTGGAACGCATTTGATTTCCTCATATAAGTGCGGTCTATATTCAAACTCTTCGTTGTTTAGAATAACGACGTTCCTCTCCTGGCGACATAGAGGGTAATGGCGCTGAAGGAAAAAAAACGAATGGTTGCATACATATAGAAAATAAAATAAAAGTCAGTGAGTATTCAGTTTTTATTCACAATTTATTATTTAAAAAATTTCCACATGAACGATGTACCTACATACTTGGAAGAAATCTGAACAATTTCATAAATAATCTGGAAAACGGTATCACAACAGTTGAAACAGCACAATACACGTAAGTACAAACACAAGACAAAAAATTAATTGACAGATACGTTTGAGCACAAGTAATAGGAGTACAGAATGATAATATGTAAGGTACGTAGGTAGGTATTTGACAAAACACTGATTTGTATTATTATGAAATAGGATAGTTTATGATAGAAGACATAAATACGACATTTAAGCAACATTTAAGTACATATATTATTTGTTATACACAAATTTCATATTTTTAGAATATTTCATAAACGCATCGAAGGTGCATTTTCAATGAGATATTTTGTATATTTTTTAGTACAATTTTCGCAAGTCGTACTTCACTATATTTGGCTATTATCCGATTTTAATAATAATTCTTAAAAGTGTAAAAATAATACTTTTCAAGTTTGCATAAAATAGTAAATATTATATTGAAAAGATTTGTAGATAAAATGCTACACTTAAGTATTTCATTTGTAAAAACTTTTTGTGTAAAAGTTTATTTGCAAAGTTTAATACAGATTTATGTTGGAAGGGATGAGATGGTTTTGTTTTGATAAAATGTTTGAAAACCCACCTGTGCTCTACGTAAGTGTCGCAGGCCGCGCTGTTCATTTTCTGGCTCAGATTCACTGTATTCTGCGAAGCTAGAATACTGAAAAATATATTGGCACTTTGAAATTTATTCTAATGTAAATAATACTTATTTCTTGAATATAAAACTTACGTTAAAACTATGGATTGTGCTCAGATTTTTTCCGCTCTCATATATTATTATAGGTACCTATCTACAATAAAGTTTATACTATAATTTGCTTGAGTAAAATGTAAAAATAATAATATACTAAGTGGTTTAATATTGTTTGATTTGCACATTTTTAGAAAAGAATCTTACATTTTCATTGCTTGAAGGTGGCAGTGATTCTAATATTCCGGAATAGCTTTCATCTGATTCTCGTTGTCGGTCGATGTTCAGTTGGGCGAGGACTTTGTTTATTAATTTATAATCTGGTGCACTTGATCCATCTTCCTGTATAAGAAAGTTGATATTAAAAATATATCTTATTTACTAAGGTACCTACTACTTCATCCAAATAATAAATTCTGTATTTCAAGACTACAAACACAGCTGTCTTATAAATATACGCTAACGAAATAACTGTAAGAGCCATCTACACTAAGAACCTAAAAACTCTATGAAAGCATCCAGTTTGAATATGTGCAAAATGCAGATTACATACAATGCATAAAAGTTTCAAAAAGATTCACAAGATGGCTCTTACCCCACGAAATATTAAGGTGCTAAAGATTGAATTTAACGAAGCATTTCATCATATAAATTCAACATTACATTAAATTTGCACGATTAGATGGGACATTTATTGATTATAAGTTTGATGATATCAAAATATAAAAAATCGCCAATCGAATTTCTTGTTAGAGCCATCTATTAAAATTGTTCAAAAGCACTTTGATAATAAGTTCAATAAAATTGTTTTGCTTAATAAACGAAAAGCTTTCAAATATTTTCTCTAGAGAGCTCAAATCAAATACACAATAATAACATTAAAAATTATTCGAATAAATTGTCAGCCATTGTCAACACCCCTTTATTTTATATTTTTGCTTCGTTGTGTCTTTATTTATTTTGCCAAAATTTAATGTGCAAAGCTATCAATTAAACGTTAAAGTGCTCGGTATATGAATTGTCTTCGTTACTAAAAATGAAGGTATGTAAAAAATTGCACGTTCTGATATATATTCATAGAGTTTAATAAAGTTGATTCACCTAATATTATGCAAAACATTTAGTATTAGGTACTACAAAAGATAATTCATTATGTACTTGCGTAGTATTTCTATTTACACATTTACTTTTAACAATGAAAATGACGCATAATTAAAATGTTTTGCGATAAATCCTTGATATGCAGACCAATCTACTTACGAAATACCTAATTGGATAGAATTAAAAAATATTTTCAACATAAATTTCAGTAATTATCAAATGTGCAGACCGTCTTTTCAAGTCCCTGTTTTCATAATTGGGTAATTTGGGTAGCACGTAAAATTTTACTACTAGTAAGTATAGAAATTCTCTGTGGCAGAAAAAATAACAGGTAGTCAAACACTTAAAAAATATATAATAATTCGAGATAACAAATTATGAAAAGTTGCCCCGTATAAGGAGTTTGACGTTAAATATTTTTTGACTTTCGTGCTTGTCCATCCGCAAGAATAACCACTACCCAAAAATACAGACCTATAATTTTAGATAGGAAGGTACCTACCTATAGTTTGATTTTATAAGTATTAAATCGTCGATTCTTATATTGAAATATTTGTTTTCTATCTTTGAAAATACTTTATCAACCTTTAATTACCTACAGTTTATCTACCGTGATACGAAAGCGATTTTTTTTAATGTATTGAAAGACTTCAGGGCCGTGCGGTAGGTATATTTATTATAAGTAATAATAAACCTTTATTGACAGAACATAATACCATATTTGTATTTATTCAATGCAGTAATATTTTTTTCAAAACAATCACTAGAAATAAATTAATATAGCCAACTAATTTATTAGTATAGAGATGATGAGGTCATCACAAATTTTTGATTTTTAGCTAAATCTAATAACTAGCCGAAATTTCCTGACGAGAGAAGAAGAATAGTAGGTACATTATTATATAAGTGTGATTTTAAACCGTTAATTTACCCTATAACATTAAGTGAATAATGCGCCCGTTTTTCAGTGTACTGATATAGCTGTCTTTTTATCCCATACCATGGCACAGCCCTGTTATTAGTTATCGCGCTCCTGATACCTAGGTAGGTATGTATTATGTCTAAATATTATGGGTTGACCGATTGATATGTAAAACAATGACATTTTTATCAAAATTACCTAGTAGGTACCTACGTATTGATGGCATTATCTCGAATAGTATTTGCAATTCTTATGTATAATGAAGCCATTGAATCTTGACAATTAATACTCACATAGGTACTTATAATATGTAGACACCTAATACCTGTCTAAACACCTAAATATCGTGTAAGTTCTAATCATAGTATGATATTAATTTTATTGATTCAACACATACAAAAATAAGACATGTCAAATAGTTCTCATTTTTTTGCTATACTACTACTACTATACCATCACGGCATATCCCACAAGTGGGGTAGCCAGCAGATCAGTTGTATGTAAGAAACATGCAAACTGTCCTCTTTTCTCCTCCTCCCAAACTGCAAACTTTTTTGCTATAACATTTTCCAAAATTCGATTATACCTATCCATATTCGACAAATAAGCCCAGTATTAAATTCTTCGTTGTCGTGAAGTTGAAATGTTGAGGGAAGAAATGATTCAATTGGCACAAAATCAGAATGGAATGGGTTTTATAAGTTTTGTGCACCCAAAAAGAATGAATAAAATATTTATAACACTCGCCTACTCCATTCAAAAATGGGTATAACAAAGTTAAATGAATATTAAAATACCTACCATAGAATCTTCGGGGATAGGTCGGAATAAAAGTTTTCTCGGTATGAAGTCCACTCCTCTTTCTGGATCACCGTGTCTTCCATCTAACGGAGCCTGTGTCCGTACACTCGATGCCAGCAACATCAAACATACCTGGAAAAGGACCTGAAAAGAATGATCGAGATATAAAGAAATTGAATTGTATACATACCGCAGACTCACGTATCAATGGCAAAGAAAAAAATTGTTCTTAGGAATAATAGTTTCAGGATAATACGCATGCAAATTATGAATAAAATTTTACAACTCGAATTAAATTTACTAGGTCAACTTACACCAACTGGAGAATATAAACATTTTTTAGAAATAGGTAATATTATTTTTGCAAATTTTGTTTTTTTTTTGTTCAATCAACCATTTTATGAGGTCACATAAGTATATAAACTTTGCTTATGAAAATATCATATAAGGCTTAGAAAAGCCAATGCCATTCATTTCGGTAATGTCTTGTACGGAACTTGAACCCGCAACCCATTCTATCCACGAGGTTTGCTATCTCCAATTAAATTAAGCTACCAGATATTCGCTCTAGACGCCCTAATCCTAGTCAGAGAATAACATAGTCAGATATTCTATCTGTATATTATATCTACATATATCAGTACATGCAGTATTTCTCACAAGTAAGATATTGCCAGAAAGCTAATGGAATTACAACACCATACAGCTTGCCCATAATAAAAGTTCTTCTGTAGTCATAATAATTATATACAAGTATTTATCTATGCATTTGCGAAACAAGGATTAAATCACACATACATGTTATGTGCTTATTCCAGAATACACGAATCATAGTGAAACTGCTTCAAGTGTCATGACTATAGAAATGATAAAAATATCTTTAGAATATTTACTAATTTTTTTTATTGTTTAACCGGATTTGGATGCAGATGACAAAACCAATCAGAAACCTCAATTGGAGAACCATGTGTGAACCATCCCAAAAAGATGAGATCTCATTAATGAGATCCCAAAAAGATGGTTGCTTCTAAGGTTTGCATAAAGCATCTCTCGATTGGTGGACCTTAAATCGTGACAGTGAGAATGGTGGAATTGGTGAACGTTGTCCATGGACACTGAAAGGCTGGCTAAATCACTTAAGCTAGCCTAGAGCCAATTCGTAAGCGTTGGGACACCTTTCTCACTTCTTCCGATTAGATTTTACACAATGTTGCATTGTGTACACATGGTTCTCCAATTGAGGTTTCTGATTGATAAAAATATCATTTCATTTTACGACAGCGGTAAGATTTTGTAGCTGGATACTTGCAAGATATTGTTATTAATAAAATTATATTGTTGGTCATCTTGACTTGAGTGATGCTACTCTACTTAAGAATGATGAGTGCTGTATACTACCGTCTTTAATCTACCTACATAGATATTGTGTACTCCAATCAACGAGGAGTTGCTATTAAAGTTAAGTATTCGCGACTTACATTGTACAGTAGATGTACGTATGTTTTATAAACTATCCCAGTAATACACACATAATAAATAATAAGAATATGATTACTATGTATTCGTGCCGTAATAATAATAAATAACATGGTTTGAACTGCACGGGAACTGACGTATCGAAAGGATGTCGAGAAGCGTATACGTTAATGGAAATGAAAAATCGCTGATTTACCTTTATAAACAAGTGACAATGTCATTTTTTTAATACCGGTACGCAGTACAAAATAACTATAAGTTATCTATTCTAAACAAGTGTATAAAACTTTTTTTTTGAAGTAGAAGTGAAGTGATTCTTTTATTTCATTTCCTAGCAGCTGTTGTCGAGTTTCCGTTATTGAAGGATGGATAGCCAAAAAAAGTAAGCAGTTTTTAAAACCACATTTCTACCTGTACAGTAACTTGAAGATTTATTTAAATGTATTAAATCAGCGACTTTTCTATGTTATATTTTAAATGAAGTTTTTCTAATAATCCATGTCAAGGTGCATTATTTTCTATCCCTGATGTATTAACGTAAAATTTAATGAATACCTAAGCTAATAATATTACAAAAGCAGGAGAGTAATTAAAAATTAATATTAATAATAAAATAAGTCAAAACCAAGAGCCTTTAGATGTTTATAAATCCAATTTATTCGATAATCACTTATAAAATGAACAACAAAACAAATAATCTACAATTAACATAATATTATTAAAATTCTTCAAGACCCTTTACCAAATAAGAATATTCTAGAGATCGAGATTTTACCGACTTATATTTTTTTAGGAAATTTTAAAATACGCATTTATTCAATTTAATTTTGCGTTACATACTTGTTGGTAAGATAGGTACATAATGGCATCATAAATGGAAAACATATTTACCCCTAGGTAAATACCTCTTCCTAAAATATATCACAAATAAAACAATAGATGACTCTACATGACGTTATATTCATTGTGAAAAGTTATATGGTAAATTAATAAAGTACCTTGTAGACCAACTTAAATAATCTTCAAAAGGTATTTTCCATATTTTCACCTCTCAAATCAGGATTCGGTACATCTCGGTATACCTAATAATTATGTAGTATAGGGTACATGGTCAATTTACATGAGCAACGTAATCCACACGCGTGACCCCTGAGATCTCTATCAATTATCTAATTATTGGCTAATTGTGCTGCACTGTAGTATTATGAGGAATGTCGACTGGTGAATGAATCTAATACGCATACTGATTATCTATTCTACAACTGAAAAGGACAAAGATTATTATGTTGAGGTATGCTCGATATTTTTTTTCTTGATCCCATTAACACATTGACAGAGTGATAAATTTATTAGGTAGTTACAACATGACGAATCCATGAAAGTATATCATTTTTATGACGTAAAAAAGTTGTTATTTTGGTGTCTATACTAAATCATAGATGCATCCATCATAGATGTGGAAACATGCTAGGTTAGAGTAAATGAATTAAAATATAACTATGCAGTTTTGCTTAACATCTTGTTCTATAGATGCAATATAATAATAATAATTTATTGAGATAATTAAAAATAATTATATATACAACAAACACAATTAAACAATTCTTTATAATATCTGTTTTTTTACCCTCAAATTTGAGCAGAGCTCATGCTTTGAGGGGTTATAGGGTTTTTACTAATATTTATACAAATTTGACTAAACTAATACAGAGCATCACACGCATAATATATAACAAACCTACATACAATTACACTCCAAAGTGTAACTTCATAATTTTTCAAATTACTCTACCATTACGGTATATCCTACAAGTAGGGTAGCCAGCAGATCAGCTGCATGTGTGCAAGCTGTCGTCTCCATTCTAATAAAAAATAAGACATTTAGGATAGGTGCCAAACCTCATGTCTTTGCTTTTTCGGACATTTGCTTTTTACTGGACACTCAAAAACTTACGAAAAAAAGTGGGAGACCAATTCTTTGCCGGGTGCTACGCGGAACAGTTTAGAATTCTATCATAGCGAATTTATATTCATATATCTGCTTGAAACTCCGCCACTTTGCCAATGCATCTAAATTTTATGTACATAGGTAAATACACATGTATAACAAATTAAAAAAACTAAATTTTATACGGGAAAATATATTGTAAGTTTACCTAATACCGATTAGATGCCATATTGTCACATATTAAATTTACAATACTCTTACCAGTTATGTAATAATGTTTGAATCGATATGAAATTAAGTCTATGTTTCACACATCAAAATATATCTAAGAGATGTTAAAGAGTCATTTAATAAAAGTTATTATATCATTCAATGACGTTTTAGATTATAAATAGGAGGAAATTCATTAGGATGTACTAACAGATTTACAATATTTGGGTACATTCTTCTGTACCTACTCGAATAATAATTTCTAATTGAGTAAATTATTAAATATTGAGTAAACTAAAGTTCGTCGGTAGCCTGGAAGTAGAGTCTCGGCCTCCAGAACAAGGGGTCCGTGGTTCGATCCCAGGTGCCGGCAAACTCCCCTTTCACGGCACAAGCTTTTAGCTTAGTGTGAAAGGTGTATAAGGTTGTATTTGGGTTTATAACAAAACCCAGATATATCTTAAAAAAAAAAAAAAGAAAAAAAAAAAAAAAAAAAAAAATGATAAACTGCTTACGCAAAACATAAAGATCTAATTATTTGACATAATATTGCATACTATAATACCCACTGTTAGTATTACGATCTTCGTCGCAGCAATCAATTAACTTCAATATAACTATATGCTCGATCAGAATCTAGTTTGTCTTTTCTATTTATTACCTACGTGTTTCACTTATTAATTAAACTTAGTACGAGTACGAGTATTTGCTATAAATATATATACACTATATTAAATATCTGCATATGGTATTTTGCATATTCTAATAATATTTTTTTAGATGGTGTATTGTATTTACGCTATTTTTTTTCAGGCAAACTGGTCAGAATAATTTCGTAATTATCTTGCTTAGACCATAATATGCAAGCACACTATATAATAAATAATGATAAACAATTTCATATAAATAAAAAAAAAATGTTCAAATTTGGCTATGCCTTCCATAAAACCTAATACAATATTTGATAAATATTTTTTAGCATAAAGTGAGTTTTCATTAAGCAGAAAACCTAGGATGTATTATAAAACTGAAATAAAAGCTGATGAAATATTACATAATAAAGCACATTATAATAAATAACCGTGTATATTTTGTCCTCTCTAGTTGTGTGTATATATAATATGTATTTCTTATTAAAACATACATATTTTTCACGGATAGGTCCATTGATGACATTGTTGCATTCTTATGTAAATATTATGTTGTTGATATGTCTGATTTAATCAATTCTACAATATTAACGATATTTCATAGACAAGAAATACTTCAGTCAACACTCAGTATCATATTTTCAGTATTTCAGTATATTTTGCGTGGTCATAATTTCAAAGTTCATAATCATTCATTACTATTTTTGTTTGTTTTTGAATTTATGCTTTACTGTCTTTGATCGCATATTATTGATAGCTCTACAAGTCTACATACATTTACAGAATTTATTGTTTACTTTTAGACTTGTAGACTCTATATACATCAAGACTTTATCTTTAGGATGCCTATCCAAAAGGTCGACATAAATTTTTTCAACATAGGTACCCCTTTATTTAATAAGAATCGTACACGTGATAATTTATGTAAAAACATCGATCTAATAATAAAATTGACAAATAAATAAATCCTTTTTGATTTGAGGACGTATATCAGTCCGTTTGTTGGTATTGGGTTAGTTTATGTATTAATATGCTCCATTACTTGGTATTTTCATTCTATGTTCTTATTATTTTTCTACGTGATAATTTGGATGAATTAGTTCAGTTTTGTTTTTTGTCTTTGTTTACGGGAAGATACAAGGATAAACTTAAAAGTCGATATCTCAAATGTAGGTTTATGGGGCACTAGGTTAAGTTTAAGTTCCTATAAATGTATTCATAATCGAACCATTCCAATTAGACGGAAATTCGCCAAATGACGCCTAAGGCAAAACTAATTACTTGGATGCAGAGTTCTATAGTTTGCAAAGATTTATCAATTATAAAACTCATGCTTTATCTATTATTAAATACATCAAAGTTCGCTTGTTTAACATTGTTAGATTTCTTTAAATATTTTAAATCTGATTCTTATGGGTAATAATTTGTTTTTATTTGTAGATTGCATAGCTGGCATTATGAAACATAAAATGATTCGTGATGAAACATCTAAAATCCAGAAGAGACTCATCCATTCAATACACAAGTAATGTAAAAATGCTTGCGAATAACGAATACTTTCCTACTAACTTCATTTATAAGATAATTAATTTGATGTGAACATTTCAATGTAAATATGAAAAGATTTTCCATTGAAATATAATTTATGATTTTATTAACAAAGAAAATTGTCTTCTAGTATAATTTTTGTTAATGTCAGAGCTGGCGAACGTTATTGAATTTGAGTCTCTTCTAGATAAAGCAAGCGATGTTCTTATATTTTTTAGTTTTCATGTGCATTTATATTTATAGTAAAATTTATTTTCAATTAATTTGTGATGATAGACACATTTTCTTTATTATTGTTGGTCTACATTTGTGCGATACAAATCAACAAAAATATGATACCAAATCGATAAAAATCTGATGTAAAAATTACATGCATCAAATCTTGAAATAATTTACAAACCATTGCATCAACATCTGTATCCAATCACATTAATTTCAATATTATTCAATTAAACAATGCTGCTTTAATTATAAATATATACATTGATATCTCGATTGATAATATGAAAATTATAAATATATAACATAAATGAGTAATTGAAAATAAAATCTCATTCAATAAATGCAATTAAATGTACGTACCTGTTAGATTGTTTAATTATTCAGTAATTTTACAAGTGTTTTTTTTTATTATTGCGTCGGCCTTTACTTTACAATTCTTCGATCAATGAACAATTATTTTTTATTTTGTAATTAAAATAGATTACATAACATTTTTTTTAATAATACTAGGAAGCGTGTTGATGACATTACACACGAGATGTACCTATTTCTTGATTTTCATATATTTACATTATCAGATATTGGGAAATAGGTATTTTCTACTATTCACGGATAAAAATAAAACCAAATCATTATGGAACTGAAATATAACTAAGCTCAGTAAAATTTCATAGCTCTTTTAGGTATGTAATTGGATTATTTTAAGAAGCAAAATACTATATTGAAATTATTGAAAGTTCTGTCCTCTGAATAATGAAATAATTCAGAAATACAAAGAAATTTATTTTTAATTTAGAACAAAAACAACAAAAAAATCGAGAGTAGGTAGGTATATTCTGATATTTCTGATGAGGCTTCAATGCCGATTTTTTATCATTGCTCTGTATAAATAAAAATCGATAATTTGTCACTTGGGGAGTTCATATCTTTTATCCAAACCTAACATTTGAATATTCATATAATCATTTATGATTTGATTGGTCTTTGTAATTTTGTTGATGTGCGAATATTTTAAGTAAATCGTGTTGCGGCGATGACCATCATCTGAGAATACCATAGATTTTTATATATAATACCTAGATGGAGTACTCGTATGTATTTACACTGTAATAAAGTGAGGCACCATTTTTCGGCACTTTTGACAGATCGGTTGGCGAAAAGAAGTGTGGTAAATCGCTTAAAACGTCGACAAGAACTTCAAAAAATGTCCAGTTACGTTTTAATAAATGTGAAAATGATATATTTTTATAAAAATGCGAGAAATACTTCATAAAATGTAGGAAACACCACACGCTTTCGCCAACCGTTCTGTCAAAAATTCATAGATTTTTTGCCTCACTTTTGTAAATGAGTCAGGGTTCTAGGTTTTGTATGGAATTCTGTGGAGAATACTCGTAGAATAAAACACCCGGTTAATATTTATATAGAATAGATGTACAATGTTTTTAATATCTGATTTAAATTATTTGACAAGTTCGTTGATCAAACACCATACCTATAAACCATATTGTTATAATAGTTGATGTTCAGTAGCTTCGGTTCTGACCTCTCATCTTATCTACGCAGTTGGGGCGGTCTGTCAGTGTGAGATCAATTGATTATACCCGAGACCCTTATGATCTATATTTAATCATACCAATACTAAACATAATTAGGAGACTGCAGGATCGATTTGTTTGCAACAATTTCAAATAAAACTTGAATTACTAAAGATTCACTAATTCCCTTAACGAATCTCTCTTTCGTTTCGTGTCATGGCTAACTTAAATTCCATATTCCTTTGTAAAAGCAAAATTGATTAAAAACCGTATTTATTTCACGATTTATAAAGGGGACTTAAAACATATCATAAAATTCCACAATGACATTAATTAGGGTAATGGAATTTATTTACCATTATAGCAATGATGTTTATAAAAAGTGTGATCATCAATAGGTATTAGAAAAATCAATGAATTGATAAGATTTCGGACGTCAGCATTTCTACGGCAATCTCTGCAAGAAACATTAAAATAGTTACGGCCCTAACAAGACAATCATCACTCACAATCTCAAGGATAATATCATTATAATTCTAGTTGTAAGTTGAGTAGCTCACTAGCCAACATATCGACTTAGTATCTATCTAGTATATTAGATATATTATAATATATATCTCTATGATCAGATCATGCTGTAGTCAAAGGATCTGTTAATTTTTTTTTACTTTTAACACTAACACAGATACTAATATTATTGTTATATTTCTAATCTCAATTCTACAATGAGTGCATACTACATACCAACATAATATATTTATGCTTTGCTTTCACCCATGACTAATAATAACTCACATTTTTTTCTTCTGTCTAGATAATATTATTACTACTACTATTCCATCACAGCATATCCCACAAGTGGGGTAGTTCATATTATATAATATATGGACAAGAATGGGTAGGTATATAGGTATAAAAAACGATATTTTATAATCTTGAATATTGAAAGTTCAATTAGTTGTAGGATTGTGATTGATAAAATTTAAAAAAAAAATTATATGAGTGAGCAAATAAATTTTATTTTTTTTGAAAAACCGAGTTATTTTTACTTGATATCCACAAACAATCCATCCATATAATAGCAGAATTAGTATGAAATACTTTGCTTTTTTGTAATTTCTATCTACCCATAACATGATAACATATAAATAAATTATCACCCAAATGTTATCATCACATCTACTAATTATTGTTTTGTAATTTTGTAATCGAATTCACATGTTTTCGTGTTTCACAAAGTTAAAAACGTTGAAATATACCTGAAACACCGGCTGTAGGTCTACTAATTTTATTTATGTATGCCCTTATACAGATACGTCATCTTTAATTTAATTAACTTTTGACTACAATTTCCTTGACAATCTAAGGTTTATTAAACCCAACATAGTTGTTAATGGAATATGGATCTAGAAAATTTCACAATAAAAGACATTGACCTCCGCATGAACTTTGTGTACCTTTGAGATGTTACGATAAGTGATGAAGTTATGTACATGCGTTTGATTAGGAAAATATTACAAAAGAAACGTGACACAGGATATATTCAATGTCGCATTGTCAAATTGTTTCAAGGTAGGTACGTAACGTGTACTCAGTAGGTACTAGTATAGTTATAGTTCATAGAGAATTAGTCTATGTGTACTGAGATCTTGTAACATTAAGCATATCTAGATAGATAGAGTGTGCTTCATACGAATTGAACCTAATGGGTAATGAAGATCAAATTTACATAGACAATGAAGAACCCGTAGATCATTAGGTGACATGGGGGAATGTTAGAATCATCATAATAGAGAAGCAGTGATACATGACATTACTGCTATGTTCATGCGACACTTCATACTATACTACTATAAATCTATTACATACAATATGAATAAGATGAATTTTTGCCTCCGCTAGTGATTTTTTTTTAATTTTAGTAGTAAATCTTAACTATAGTTTTTCATATTTGTCGTGAATATTCAATTGAAAATAAATGTATTGATTCGTTTGTAGATGGCAAAGTTTTACCGAGATTGAGGCGATTTTAAAAAAATCAAGTAACAGATAATAGGTACCTACTCTTTATTTAGTTTAAATTTATTACTTTTTTTATTGAAGATTTATTCACTGTGATTGGTAATAGTGGGTACTTTGCTAGTTAGTTATTTGCTTAGATTACTGTAAAATGTTTGATTGTATGTACCTATAAGACTAAATAAATAATAATAAAATAAGTACTTAATATATTATAAAAATATCTCGCAACTGTTACATAGTTAATCTTTAAAAAATAGCTGAAATGAGTGTGTCTATTCGTAAAGTAATTCTTTTTCATTGCATAATATTAATTTTGTAAAACGTAGGTATGCCTAAACATGACTCATAATTATTAGTAATCTGAAAGTTGTCTATCGGTGTGCTAAAAGCTCTCGAATTTACTAAATCGTGAAAAACTTAAATATCGCAATTGAAATAAATTTGCTGTATAAATATGGCACATTCGATGATATATTTTTGATTGAATATAATATTATTTACTATATTGTTGCATTGCGGAAACGTTTAATTATTATAACTCAAATATAACTACAAGCGGTTGCGTCAATCCTATAGTGCTGTAAATTGGTAACAATCAAAGAATGAGTTTTCTTGTGTTCTTCTCTGTTCCAGCTTAATATCGGACAATGAGAAAACATCTAGGAATGGAAAACATTCATCAACTATTGAGGAAGTCACTAACACGTTAAGAGACATGCAATTGGAGAGTTTAAGTCACCATAGCACGTAAGTAAACTAAATTTGTTTAAAACTTTACATTTATTTGCACTTTGATAATTATATTAATCACTTCTTCATTATATTATTTTACTTTATTTTTAATATTTATTGTTTTCTTTGATTTTGATTGAAGAATTTTTCAAAATGTTTTCAAAACATTTCAGTAAATCAAGTACGCGTAATAACAAAAAGAGATTTAACAGTCCAACTGAAAGTAGAAGTCTACAGTGGGTTTTTTCTAGGTTCACGTTAAGATCGAGGTAAGTAATTCAATAAATAAGTAAGAAAATGACATAATGCATGTAATATTATATATCTAGAGTATTCATAGAACCATCAAAAAAATTCGCTGCATCGAGCATGAAGTTTTTAACATTCATCGCAATAATACATACATTTTAGTATCTTATACCTACTACCAATAAAGTAAAAATGTCAAATAATATTGGAAACAAAAATATGTTTAAATATGAATTACCAGATGGCATTATTCTAGGATCTGAAACCACTATAATATTCTCAGTACAGTGTAATGAATTAATATGGAAGTAGTTTAACTCAAATCCAAAGACAAACATTTCTTTGTGCACAAGATAAATATTCACTTCTCTAAAAAAATGTTAGAATAATTTATTTTAATGAGTAGGTACCTACGCATAAAGCACGCAAAATAAAAAATATTTTAGGTATATACCTACATGCATTTGCCAAGTAACGTTCATTTACAATCATATTAGGTATTTTTCAAAAATTCTTAATACGAGTGTAATGAAGGAAATAAAATTGTGTTGATACTTACAGCGTATGGTGTCAACATTTTGGTCCAAATTGCTCGTCTCTTGGATAGAATATGATGAGTGATGTGTTTTGATATCAACTGAATACTGGACATCTACGAAAGTTCTGTCACATTTTTATACAGCAAATGTAAAGGGGATAAGGGTTTATTTTTACAATCTTAATCTTTTAATCAACAAAAGTGGGTGGATTATAACATTGCTATGATATCACACTAGTAACATAAATTTTTCTATGTTCGTTTAACTATTTATAATAATTGAATCGGTCGTTTAAGAAACAACATAAGTCAGTCAATACAAACTTTTCAGAAATCACAAAAAAAAAACTGTTTGTTATAAAATTTTGAATGAGATGTTGATATCTAACTCAAATCAAAATATAACTTATGGTGTATTTTTTTTTATTATAAAACTTTATTTTTGTCAAAATATTTTATTTGTATATTAATTTGTTAATTAAAAACCTTTGACTTATGTTGTTTCTCAAATGAACACCATTTCAGGGAATAAAAATCAACATTTTCATCCCAAATTATTGATTAAACAAACAAAAATCACTAATTTTCATCACTTTCACCCACGTTAGTGGTTGGCGTTAAGTGTCAGCTGTGAATCGACATAAATGCATTTAGTGTAGTCAAAACATAAATCACTGACTTGTGTTTTTTTTCTATTGACTGGCCAAGTAAATCAGCTCAATTTGTATCAAATAGGTAAAAACTACGTGGTTTCTTAATGAAATAACGTGCGTTTCAAGAAAAAGAACCCAAATCAAAAAAATCGTATCCGCTAAAAACCTGACTTATGTTGTTTCTCAAATGACCGATTCAATTAAGTGTATTCTGCACCAGGTAATCAGAGTGAAAAGGACTTACAAGAGATTATTACGTGTGTGTATGGTAGCTGCAATTTGAATGGTTTGAAAATGAATGTTATGAAGACGAAAGCTCTAGTGTTTGAAAGAGAGAATGAAAAAACTATTTGTGAGCTAAAGTTGGCGACAAATGTTTGGAGCAAGTATGAGAGTATGTATATTTGGGAAATAATATGTTTGCGAGGGATGGAAGATGCGATAGGGATATCGAAAAAAGGAAAGTGGCCAGTGCTAGAGTGAACGTTGGACTTCGTATCGAACATGGCTAAAATGCTGGTGCACAATACCATTCTGGTACCATCACTTACGTATGCAAGCGAGACATGGACGTGGTATATCACTTTGGATAGAACTTGTTTTACAGTTTAATTTATAACTCGTGAATTTTAATAAGTTAAATCTTCGTCATTATATTTATGTTCGAGCACAGCCAGGTTAACAGGTTAAATAAATAATAATTTCATAAAGCTGTAAGGCTATATTTGTTTAGGAATATTTAGCTGTAATCGCTTGTAATTAAATGGAAAAGTTAATCTGTTCGGATGAGCTTTTATTAAAATATACGAATGTCGACACGTATCTAGATATAAAAATCTACGCAAGTGCTCGCTTACATTGAATGATAATAATCACGGCAAATACATAATGCTCACAGTCATTGATAAATAAATAACACTGACACAATAATTATAATATTGTCTATAGGTATGTTATTGACAGAAATATAGGCATACTACACAAGCAGAGGGATAAAATTAATGCCGACAATGCAACTAATATCTAATATTACAATATATAGATATACATCACTTATAACTACGTTATGTTCTGATCGTGTAGTGTATACATAGGTACATGCTTTGGTACATAAAGGGTAGACTGAAAGGGCAGGTACATGTATATACATATTTCGTCTATTGCACATTGCTTCCGTCAAAATTACGATACCTATATTTAGTCCTATGAACGATATACTCAAAATATTACAATTCCTGTAATAAAATCATAATTACAGTGTTGTCAAACTGAAATGTTAAATAAATAAAAACTTTTTAATTGAATAAGTTTTGGATATGTAGGTGGCACGAACTTATATATCACAGAGCCATCTAAAGAATTAATGTATTGCATATAGACAATCATATAACTGAAAAATATTTCTAGGCGTCTTATACCCGTGGGTACTTGCTTATCTTTCATTTTCAACACATCTGCCACCACAAAGCTATATTTCTTTTTATTTCTTTAATCCTGTTTTATTTTCGTAAAATTTAATAATTATTTTTAACAAATCATAATCCTTCTACAAAAACCTGTAATTCTGTTGAAATTTCTTTTAATTCCTACTTCTACTTACATTCATATAAAAACAATTATTAGTAATGTCAAAATTTCAAAATGACTCCTACGTACAGGATTACCTTGGTTTCAAATTCATTTACTTACCTGCCCTACTTAAGTTAGCTTCTGATATACCTACTTAACCGAAGTTTGAAATCATATTCAAAGACACTTTCATTGATATTCACACGTCATAATTCACGATAGATATAGGTTCTATTCACCTTCTTGATTTTGTGTATAATATTATTTTGGTTTATTTTATTTTGCTACCTTTAATGCTAGAGGGACATCGAGGAAGTTTAGTCAAAAAAAATCATACATGAAGATTTTAGCCGGCCAGCCATCAAGCTGACCTCTATAATAATGTATAGCACTTCCTATGTGGATAAATTTGCTAGTGTAGAAATTACAATGGATAAAATATGAAAGTTCTCATGCATAGGATTCCTACAAGGGCGTAGGTACCAATATGTTTTTCTATGAAAATCAAATTGATTTTTTTTTGTAATCCATAATGCAACTTCGATAACATTTTTCCATACTTTAGTATTTATTCTATAAATATCTATTTTGATATTATTTTTGAACGGTGCATTGCCCATTATTTCCTGCAAAATTGTATTTAGTTCTCATTATCTTTAAAGAAAGGATATTCTTTAAAGATAATGGCGTTTAAGATGATTTTACATGATTTCTGAAATTTTACATTCTTATTTCAGAAATCGTTATGAAGTTGCCTTGGCTGGTCCATCAGGAGTATTTAAACAGGTAAAAAATATATTCTTTTTACAATTCGAATAGTTAGTTATACTTGCCTAAAATATCCATGGAATAGCATAAATTTACAGTCAAACCCACGGGTGTAATTTTAATAATTGATCGTACACTAAAGTACTTTCATCAGTACCTGGAAGTATGTAGATATCAATTTTAACTCTTCATTCTTACAGATTAAGTAGATACCTACTCTTTGCCATGACAGAAGAAGGGTGAAAAACACCGCTTCTCTTCCTCATCCGCCCAAGATATGAATTGGATGACAGTTAATTATTTTAAGTGCGTGTTTAAAAATACGCAAATTCAGAGGAAATTTTCTAAAAATTAGCGACAGGTTTAAGAAAAAAATTTAATATCTATTATTGCTTTATTTTTAGGTGGCATCAGAATCATCTGATGAATCAAGGTTACAAGAGAGCGCACCAGAAATCTCAGAATGGCCTGTTACACCCGCACTTTATGAAATGGTGAAAGTAATTGGTATGTTATAGGAAGTGATGTGAGAAGAGAAAATTCTCCAGAGAAATTTCTCGACAACGAGTAATTTCTCCGAGAATTTCTCCTCTGATGGAAGAGAAATTTCTCTCCATAATTTTTCTTAGTGGTATTATGACCTTTCGCCCAGTACACTTCGCAGCCAACCTGATTGATCCAAAAAATTGTGGGGCTGATTAAGGCCCAAATCAGAGGTTATTAACACTTTTTTCCATGTAGGTACCTGCAATTTTTTAACTTAAATAATGGGCATGTGGGATGTCAAACATCAAGATTTTTCATCAGTTATTGGCACTTTTTTCTATGTAGGTACCTAACATTTTTTGTTAACTAAATATGGGTATGTGAGGTGTCAAACTTTGAGTTTTTTCATTGGGAAGAGGTTTTTATTACTTTTATCTACGTAAGCGCTAACTCCATATTTTTTCAATAACTCATGAATTTGCTGTTATCTGTTTATTTAAACCCAAGTTATGCCGGGTTAAAAAAACTAGTTACTAATAAGTGAACAATGAACCTCAAAAAAATCAATTTTCCTATGTTATATTTGTTCCTTTTAAAAACTATTCTTCTAAGTATATTTTTTTACACATTACCATTTTTTATTGATATTGATAACAATTTTTTTTTGAACATTGTAAAAATGATCAATAAAAAATATACTTGCCTCAAAATACACTTTGCCTCAAAACTCAATCAATATATTTTGTAATATTTATTCACTTATCTGCCAGCTATAGGTATGTCTAGTCAAAATAATCTAGAGTGTTTACATCATCATATTGCATCATTCACAAAGAGTTTATTTACATACCTGTATCAGACAGCACAGCATGAAAGTGTGTCACTGCTACTCATTTAGATTTTAGCAGCCGATGAAAATCAAAGTTAAGAAAAATCTGTTACTTCAAAGTGTTTGGGTTATAAATGAATAATTTTAAAATGTGTCATAACAGATAGTAGAGTTCTATCATGTAACCAAACAAACTGTAATAGTGAGTTTTGTAATGTGTAGTTGTTAATTGTAATACAAGAAATAAATTGCGAACAGCTCCTAGGTGTTTGACGACTGGGCTGCGAGTAAGGCATTTACCTCAGACAGTCTACTACATTGAAAAACTCGAATATTGGAAACTGTGCCTTTTACAGGTCACTCAAAAACTTGCATAAAAGAGTAATAAGAGACCAGGAGCCTAAGTCGGATTGCTCGTACTGTCAGCAATGTTAAATTATCTCCATGGTAACAATGGTGCAACATTAGTAATTTCCGTTGTTACCATGGAGATAATGTAGCATTGCTGACGGTACGAACAATCCGACTTAGGGTCCAGTTCTTTAGTAGGGATTTTTTTGTAGAGCTTTCTTTTAATATCGTTTTTATTTATCTATTGTGTAAATCTATACCATCAATGCCTTTCTCATACTTAGTCTGTAGTCTGTAGACTGGCTACGTAATATAATAAACACAGATCTTCCTGCTGTGCTATCAAAATTAAAACATTGCGAATAGGTGAGATTCATCTACAGTATCAGAATATTCTGAAATTCAAAAATTTCCTTTTTTCAAGGTTTTGGAGCTACTGCCAAAGTATATGAAGCAACATGCAAGACAAATGGTAAAAAATGTGCAGTAAAAAAAATATTTTTGGACAATGAGCAAGTTTCATTCATCAATCTTTGGAAGGAAACGAGGGTATTTTTTTATTACATGTATAATAATACAAATTAGTTATTTTATTCAGAGTCTGAACACAAGCACAGTAGAAAGGCAATTTAATATCATTTTCAAGTAAATGTTAACAAAGATACATTTAAATCTGAGGTGTTTTATGTCATCTACTAATAATATTCTGAATTTCCAAAATGCAGGTTCAATCAAATCTTACTGCTAACATATTGTTCTAAAAAATGGCAGACTACCTTAATGTTCATTATTTATCTTATACCTTCAAAAATGAAGTACGTGTACCAACATCTTTTTCTATAACGATAGTTCTTCTCGTTGGTTTGGAAACCATATCATCAAATACTTCTTCCCGATACCTACATTTATCTTTGTTACTATAACTAGCTTTTCTTTATATGTAAACACTAAACTCTTACTCTTATCAAATTCTTCTGAGACAGACTGTCAATCTTTTACTCTAAATAACAATTTCTGGATATCTTCATTGGTGTAAATTACATTAAAATATGTTTTCTTAATTTCTTTTTTAGGGTATGATGTTGTGTCACCATGAAAATATAATACAATACTATACAAGCTTTATAGACAAAAAAGATCTATGGTTAGTGCTGGGTTACATGAATGGTAATTTGTTATTTTTGATTGCTGTTGAATTTCCATCAAAAAGTTTGATTAGCTCTCCATTGTTCCTATATTCTCACACCTATCCTTTTTCACTTTTGATAAAACTTAATAGTTGGTATACCTACTATCAAAATATATGTCACACTAAAACAAATAAAACATTACTTTATTCTTTCATATCTTAGGTGGGAGTGTTCTGGATATTATTGAACATTGTGTACATACTAAGAATTGTGATAATGGAATTTTGGATGAAAAATTAATAAGCAGCATTCTGAAGCAAGTAGTTTTGGGTTTAGAATATATTCACGAACATGGATTAATTCACAGGTATTTTAGAAATTTCAACTATATTTTATTATATTTTCATTTCATCATAGAATTTAGCAATTCTATAACTTGTGAAATTATATTATGGTTTATCAGATTATCATTTTACTAATTTATTTATTAATCTGAAAGAAAGGGTGTGAGGAAACGCGGGCATCCGAGAACCACGTGGCTTGATCACGTGGATCAAATTCTCAAGGACGGCCGCGTGTTGAGTAAGAGGAACCGACGTGCGTGTATGAGGAACTGTATGAATGTGGAGGAAGCGAAGGAAGTGTGTAAAGATAGATCGGTTTGGTGTTCCGTTCTCTCTGCCTACCCCACTTGGGACACGGCGTGAGGGTATAGTATAGTATTTATTAATCATCAATAGTACACAAAGAAGGTATTAATATATCGCCCTATCATTTGATGACAAACCATAATTTAAAAATTATTATGATCAGTAATTTTTAAAATAGTATTATTTTAGACTCCACATGCATTGTATCGTATGTAATGCATTTTCCTCACTTTTAGGGTGTTTAAAATACAAATAGATAATTTAGATTATAGCCATAAATTCATATGTTTTGTAGGGATATCAAAGCAGGTAATATACTTTTTGACATGCAAGGACTCATAAGAATTGCTGACTTTGGAGTTTCAACACATTTCACATCGGCAAACGATAAACGACTGTCATTTATTGGTACACCATGTTGGATGGCCCCAGAAGTGATTCAACAGGTATTGAAATATAATTTACTTCCTTGTACAAATACATGAAATGTTAATATGATTATTTTGCTGATTTAATCGATTAGAATCAAAACTGATGACAATAATACTGTTATAAAAAAAATATTCAATGCTTGTATTTTAGCATAATGGTTACAACATAAAGGCAGATATTTGGTCCTTGGGAATAACGGCCATTGAAATGGCTACTGGTAAAGTTCCGAATCAAAAAGATCCTACACTAGAAGTAATTATAAAAACTCTAAGAAATTCTTCACCTACTTTAGAGTCTGGTAGGTTGAAACTATATTATAAAATACAACAGACTTATAATTATTACTATAACCACATGTAGTTTGATCGTTCAGCTCCATAAACCAATTTGAAATATTTGATGAAAAAAAATTATATTCACAATTCTACAAACAAAAATCTAAATATTTAAAATATAAGCACATATTTGTTTGTGGCTTTGATTGACTATGAAACTTATCTCATTTTAATTTGTTAGCTTACTGATCCGTGTGATCAAAGTATTCTTTGAAAACTATGGATTTTTATATCCTGCCTTTTAACTGCAGTACAATATTTTGGTGTTATGGTATAAAATACAGAGCTACAAAATTATCCATTAATCTATTTTTATGATATAGACCAATACTGGACATTAACTATAATCAAGGTGATATGAAATATTACAATTTAGTTTCAGATCATGAGGGACAATATTCTCAATACAGCAATATGTTTAGAAGATTTATACATGTTTGTTTGAAAAAAGAACCTGAACAGAGAGCTTTTGCTTCTGATTTATTAAAAACATCTCTTATAAAGAATGCCGGGGATGCCTATTATATAGCAGATCAGTTACTTAATTATATTGTAGTACCAACTCGAGACGATAGGGTATAACTAATTTTTTTATGTTACATATTTTTAACATTTAGCTTTATGTAGATTTTTGCTATAAAACATAGTTTTCTCTTTACTTGTATTTATCCGTAAATTTATGTTTAGTTTACTAAATTTTAGCATAAAACTAATTAAACAGTTTTATATAATTTATTTATAATAGTAATAACATCTAATATTTTCAGGTAATTCATCCATTTTTTGATAAGAATTTTCACGATTCATACAAACAAGATGATATTGAGTGGGATTTTCCGAATGAGGTATACAAATCATTAGTACATGAATTTTGACTAATACATTCATGACTTCTTATTTAACTTAAACAGGAAATGAATATGTGGGTTTAAAAACCCACATACTGGGTTGTTTGGAAAGTAATTTAATTTTTTTTTTCAAAAGAACTCTATTGTGTATTTTCATAGCCAACTTATAACTTGAGATTTTGAGAGCTGATATAGCAAGGCATGCTTGCAAAAAAAATCAATTGTTTAGGTATGAAAAAAATTGATTTGATAATTTTGATGTTGAAGATGTACCATACTCTGAAAGACGAGTTGAAGCTGATGAAGACATAATAAAGGCATTAATTGATGTAAACTGGCCAATAACAACTCAAGAGATTGCTGAGAGGTTAAATTTATTGAATTCGACAGTTCATGATAATTTCAGCAAAAAGGGGAAAAAAGTTTGATAACTACCACTACTACAATACCCTAACGGCATGTCCCACAAATGGGGTAGCTAGCAGACTAGAGTTGCATATAAAAAACATGCAAGTTGTCCTCTCGCAAAAAACTTTTATAGCTTGGAAGGCATATACTGCCACACCCATCATATTTTTCAGATCTGCCACCTTCTGATAGTTATTTGTTCCGATCTCTACAATTCTTTTAGATGGTGAAACCTTTACTTCAAATGAGGACAAAAATTATCTGAACCAATTTTTCGATAGCAAAGATCAAAAACTTTACGAGTATGAAAACATGCTACTGCCGAAAAGATATTTCATATTAACATGAAAATCATCCATTTTCATGTTAAAAATACTTTCCAAACAGCCCATTATTTTTCATTAGCCTTAAATTATTACAATAATTGTGATACACATGCGAAGACTAAACAGTGATTTTCTTTAATTTTTCAGGGACTATCTAAAAAGACTGACATTCCAAATGTGTGCGAATGTAATTCAAAAATTGATAACACTGTATTAGGACCTATGAGACAAAAATGATTAAAGTGTGTATTAATTATAATGAAAACTCTCAGATTCATTAATTACATTTTAAAATGATGTGTTTTAAGAAGTGAACACTTCTTGAAATAGATAAGATTATGGCAGGATATAGCAAAATATCACCTTCTATAATTATCCATTCAAATAATAATGTTGTCAGTATGAGATCAGAGTAAAGTGATAAACTAGATGTAGAATAAAATCAATAAGCTGGTGTATTATACAGTGATTTTTCCCATATTCATTGTACTGTGTAAATAGAAAACTGTTTTATGATATTCAAAACAATAGTAAAAAGTTTGATTTGCCTTTGTAAATAGTAACCTAATTTTTAACAAGCAGAATCCTTTATTGTTATAAAGAACAAAAACATTGTTTAAATTGCAAGATGTCGCTATTTCTTTTTCAATATTATTTTTATAATTAAATACAAGTAAATATTTCAAGTAATGCCTCGAAATTTGTATTGAATTATATCAAAATCTTACTAGTGTCACATGGCCCGTATTTTGCAAGCCATAATAAAATATTGCAATATCATTTCATTTTCCTTTTAAAATATTCAGTAAATATAACATAGGAATGTTTTATGTTTAATCCATATTATCAGTCATTGTCTGCCATCCAAGGAGCAATACAACCAAGGAGCATGGCGATGGGCGAATAAACATCTCATTTATATCAACAATTTATATAGTTATTAACCACTGTCTCTCTTCCGAATCAACTACGTAAATAATAACACAAAAGATAAAACTTAATTGGATAAAGCATTCCTCGCGAAAAGAGGGCTCTACCAAATAAGGTGATTTGGTCTTTTCTAAGCCTTATTATGTAGTAGTTTCATGTGTTGAATTTACGTAATAGAAAATAATTGTTCATAGTTTTAATAGATTGTGTACATCAACCTCTGAAAATAGTTTATTGAATAATGATATGCAATCTTAAAAAGAATGAGAATTAGAAATCTTGTGAATTATAATCTTTATATAAATTTTTAACAACACTTAGGTAGTTTTCAGTTATATTTAATCTTAAAATAAACATTGGCCTTTTACACATAGTTTACAATTAATTATAACAATTTAAACATTCCAGTTATTGTAAGATGTAAATAAATAATGTATCTTAAATCAGAACTTTTTTCCAATAAACCTAAGGAATTTATTTTTAAGACAAAATTGGTAATACAGTAACCTCATTTCTTATCAGAGTACATAGAGTATTTCCTTAAAATTATTGTACAAATTTACATAGAAATGAAATAATTACACATATTTCTGTTGGATGATCTTAGAAGACAATATAAATTAAAACAAATATATAAAAACATAAATTCGTAGAAAATATCAGAATTTAACCAAATCTTAATCAGACATCGAAATGACAGATCCAACAGGGTGACCATGAATGTTACCATAGAGTATAATTATTTTAAAAAGTGTAACTACCAACCCGAATCAAAGATTATTTTGGTAAGAGGAAGAGGCGTTCATATTTGTTCACTTTCAGAGGTATCACTGAAAGTGAACAAATGTGAACGCCCCTTAATGTAGTTGTTTGACTATAGGCGACGTTGCGAGAAAATATCAACTTTCGTACCTAAAATACACATTTGACTACGGCCGCAGCTGTCTTCTTTGCACATTTAATATGTATATGTAAATCCTAGGAAAATTTAAAATAAAACATGTTACTGTTAAAATACAACATGAGAACAAATAAAAACAAAATGTGTGTTCAGTGGAAAAGATGAGGTGATTGTAAACATTGCCATAAATGGATCGAGTATTAAGTAAGTAAAAGGATTCGTGAACTTGGGCAGCAGAGTAAATCAGAATGGATGCTCCAAGCCTAAATTTGGAGTCAGAATAAGCCAAGCAAGAGTTGCTTTTAACAAAAACTCTTAAATATTGGAGTTTCCAAACATTGACTTAAATGTTACGAAGAAGGTGACTTCAAACGTTTTCTGGAGCATTTTGCTATACTGTATTATGCCTGGTGAAAATGAAAACAATGGACAGAAAACTGCGTTATGTGGTAATAAAACACATTTAAAAAACAATTTTACCACGAATATATATATCACGAATAAAGATAACAGACATAATAATAATAATAAAGCTTTATTGACAGAACATAATACAAAGTTTGTACAAGAAACACATAATAAATAGAGAACAGTGCTCTGTCAAATGGCGGACTTGTTGCAGAGCAACATCTTCCAGTCAACCATTTATAAAAAAGAGTATTTGGATAACTATGCACTTCTCTCCAATAGACCACTAAAGGTCACGTGGTCTTGTCTATGGATTTGCTTTTGTTTGAGGGGCAAACAGTCAGATTGCGCAAATCATCCTTGTAGGATGTTATGCCATCAGAGAAAAAAAAGAAAGTCAGACGACAAAATAATAACAAAATCGACACTGACAGTGTTTTTGATTATTAGGTATTCTTTAGGCGTTCCACCTAATATTACATCGTAAACACTGTGAATGTGTTGTATTTCGTCTGATGCCCCTCAATGATTTTTCTGTGACGTCATCCTTTAATGGTCTATACTTCGACTTTTCTTGCAATTTGCGACCATACTCAGGGTACATTTCCGTCCACTAATATTATTTATTTTATGCAAGTCTATGGTTATATATTTTATGTCTTTGGAAGTATAGTAGTTATAAAGCTACGAAATACTTATTTAGATAAATTGTTTACAAAAATAGGTATACCATACATAATAATTATATTAAAAGTATGAACGTAAAAAGTACAAGTAAATAAAAAAAAACTAGAAGTTGCAGATATATATATAATGTATTTTTTTACGTAAATTATTTTTCATGTTGGCATTATTCAGAAATAGTTCGTTTTTCTTCCGTACGTCATCTAACTGAAATGGCGTTTGGGAATTGGGTTCGTGAAATTGTCGTGGGTTGTACGAGTCGAGGATAGTGGGCCACGTATGTTTTCATATACGAAAGAAGGGTTTATTTAGTTTTTTTTTACATAATTTGTTACAGTATATTTATTGTTTCTTTTTTAGTTAGGTAGTCTCTACATTATTTATTTATGTATTTTCGCTCTGTCACATGACGTTTGGTGACAATGGGGTTTCCATCAAAACGTTGTGTTTTTCTTCTTATATGTGGTTTATCGTATGTTTGTTGTGAAAATCCGACTGTGGACGATGTCAGCACACCTTCTAATATGTCTGCGACTGAGAGATTAGAGCTCAGAGAAGAAGCAAGGGACATGTTCTACCATGCTTATTATGCTTATATGGAGAATGCCTACCCAGCTGATGAGTTGATGCCCCTGTCATGTACTGGAAGATATCGTGGAGTAACTCCAAATAGAGGAAATATGGATGATGCTCTAGGAAAGTAAGTTCAAAATATCATATTTCCTGAGTCTAATGCGTCGTTTCATGATTACTTAAGTATGTTGTATTAAGTACGCATCCCAATCCCAAGGACAACAGCAGTATAATATTTTTCCAAACTGATAATCTGTTGAATGTGATCTGTTTATTATTTTGTACCTTTGTAATAATAATAGTCATTTAAATGCAAATTACTTTCATAATATTTACACACTAGTTAATCATTTAAATATAAACAGCCTTCTTTACCTTAAAATATTAATGCATGGTGATGAACACTGGCTGATTTTGTTTTAAATAAATCTCCTTGAACAGGATATCAAATGTTTCACCTACATGCTTTATTATTATAGTACCTAATATCAGGTTAATAATGCACCTCTTGTTCAATGTCATATTAACTTATTCAAACCAAAAATGATGTCAAATCGTTAGATATAAAAAGTTTTATCGATGATTGACTATATTTTGTGTACATTTTTGCAAGGGATTTTGATTTTGTTCTGTGGTGATTATTTCCATGAAGTTTGTATGTATATTGTGATAAAAAATAATATTTATGTAGGTATAGGTATATCTCCACATAAAAAAGTTTAATTGTATTGAATGTTGATAAGCAGGTGTACCGTAAAATGACCTACGTGTTTAAAAACATACTGCAGACATACGCAAAACTATTTTATAATATTGGGGTCGTAGAAAGTTAGAATTGTGTATAAAATTGGAACTGGATGTTTTTAAACTCTCTAAACCACAATAATTTTATTTGATAAGAAAACACTTTTTTGATTAGGAATATATCTTTTTGTGGTCAACGGTTTGAACTTACCTTGTTTTTGTACATGTACACGTTATGTTGTTTATTAACACAGTCTTTATATATTTGCACTCTGATTTAACTTGTTATGAGTTAGAGATAAGAGACAGACCTTAAAGAAGATTATTTAATCATACTCGTGGCAGAATACATTATAAATACATAATATTATATTATAACATTGTAATTAAATGTTTAATAAAGAGAACACCCCGTTTGTAAACAATATGATTTATATTTGTGTTATATGCAATGCTCATGTTTTACCTTATATTTATATTTGTTTGTTAACATCTTGGTTGATAATTGGAGTATTCTCGATGTTCTTGTTACATTTTTTCCAATATTCACCCATCATATTGCTTCCATCTTCAGGAGCGTAATTCGTCTCCGTAATATGATTAAAACAGGTTTTCGATTATGAAAAGAAAACAGAAAATACAGAAAATATCTCATTACCAGCTACAATATAAATACTGTGGAAATCTGTAGGTTGGAAACCCCCATGTGCAGAATCTTTTAACAACACTTCTTCATTGCCTCTCTAGCTGAGAGAATCATACACATATATAAAATATAATAGGTAACAATATAAGCATTTCCAGATAAAAAAAGAGCAAGCAATTGCAATATTAAAATATCATTTTAAAAATATACTTAATTTAAACCACTTAATGTTTACTTAGAATCAAGGGGCAAGAAATAATGAAGAAATAACAAGGGCTAAATATACAAATCCAAAGTGTTTGAGTTGTATATCTGATATGTATAAGTGTCAGAAGGATGTTGAAAATGTACCTTTTTGTTGGGAGCTTGGGGCGATAAGACGAACAATACGGCGTCCATGTTATCAGTAAACTGTGCTTTATAAGTTGTCTGTGTTAGGAGTCATGTCAACGTTTGACCATTTTGACATTTACTGACTGAGTCTAACTTCTTAGTAAGAGATTTAAAATATAAAAAATTGCCTTAGCAAACTGCAAGTATAACAATAAGGATAACATCGCTACCATTGTGCTTGCTTTTTGTGCAGAATTCGTGTATTAAGGTATCTATCTCATTTATGAAACAATTATTCAAAATTGTTTTTCAGTTTCTCATTGACGTTAGTGGACAGCCTCGATACTCTAGTGATATTGGGAGATTTCGAAGAGTTTGAAGATGCCGTGAAGTTGGTTATCCGAGATGTCACATTTGATAGAGATATTGTCGTTTCTGTATTTGAAACAAACATAAGAATGATAGGGTAAGTAAATTTATTATGATTCACTCAATATTCTTTTTAATTTATCTATTGTATACACAAATACATTTTTGTACCTCACTGCCGATGTTGATCACAAGTATTTGAGCAGATGACTGGTATGTTTATTACATACCATTAAGTTTACGATCTATACTACATATATTGTTAAGTTAGAAATATATTGTTAAGACTTCTTTAGTTGAGAGGTTCACTACCGACCTATTCTGCCTTCACAACACAAGCATAATGTTCAATGTGTATATTGCTTTCTGTAGAGGTGTTAAATGATAGGATTTTTCAAAATAAGTCATATTTTAAATCATTAATTTTGGTACTGTATATCATCACATTTTATCTTATAAATTTGTTATTTCGTTTTGTAAATGGTGATGTGCAAAAATAATTAAATAAAAAAATAATCTATATCTATCAGAGTACTAGATATATTAAACCGGTAGAAGTTATTGTCATTGGGTATTTAAAATGACACATGTGAATAGTTAATTTTTTTTCACAAATAGGACAATATGCGTGTGTATTACAATGCAGTAACATTAACATTCCGTTCTCTCTGCTTGATGCACCACTTGTGGGATATATAGGTGATGGTATTGTATTTTATGTTCATTATAATAATTGGGTGTTATTAATTCATATACTATTGTTAAATACATACCTACTTTTATTTGCATTAACACTCTAGGAATATGAAATTACACGCTAGTACTCGCAATAACAATATTCAATCAATTAAATTCACCATGTAAAATTCACAAAGGTATTTGTATTTTGATGTGATAATTACCAATTCAATACTTTTTTCTAATTATTTTGTATAATATATTGCTTACAGGGGACTTCTCTCAGCTCATGTTTTGGCAACCAATCTTCAAGAAGGTGGAGATTATTTCCATTGGTACCGAGGGGAACTTTTGTATTTAGCATATGACTTAGGAATGAGGTTGTTACCAGCATTCAACACTTCTACTGGAATTCCACATGCAAAGGTAATGTTAAAGAAAATTATTATACTTTTTATCCAGTGTAATTTTGTACTAAGACAATAATTGATCAAATATTTAAGATGCATTAACAAATGCATACTTTCCATATTTATAAGATGAAGTATTGGTCGCATACACAAAATAACAACTAAAAACCATTTAGCAATGCTAGCATGATAACTTTAAACAATAAATGGATTCAAAAACGACCTTTAATAATAAATAGTTTAAAACATGGTCAATAGCTTGATGAAAATATTGGATTTCAAACTTGCTTTTATGTTCATTCTTCACAACACATAAAATATATTTTCTGAGTTAAGGTGCTTTGGGGGTGTATTCTATTAATTATAACTAGAGATGCCAACGAGTAGTAGGTATATTTGCCCAATACCAAATATGCAAGATCATGTACTAAAATGCTAATGGCTAAAATTGTTAACATGGCTAAAACGCTGGTGCACAATTGTTCACATGGAGTTCGTCGGTAGCCTGGAGGTAGAGTCTTGGCCTTGTGAACAAGGGGTCCGGGGTTCAATCCCAGGTGCCGGCAAACTCCCCTTTCACGACACAAGCTTTTAGCTTACTGTGAAAGGTGTATAAGGTTGTATTTGGGTTTATAACAAAACCCAGATATATCTTTTTTAAAAAAAAAAAAACAATATCATTCTGGTACCGACACTTATGTATGCAAGTGAAACGTGAACGTGGTTGAAGAAAGACGAGAGCGGAATAAATGCCGTGGAGATGCATTCATTAAAAAGAATGGTTGGTAAAACATTGCGGGATAGAGTGAAGAATGAGGATATCAGGAGAATGAGCGAATGCGAGAAGAGTGTTGCGGATAGAATGCGTGTAAATAAGTTACGATGGTTTGGACATGTTGAGCGAATGCAAGATAAAAGAATGACGAAGAGGATGTATTTGTCTGAAAGAGGAGGTGTGAAGAAGCGCGTACTGCCAAGAACCACGTGGCTTGAGCACGTGGATCAAATCCTAAAGGACGGCCGCGTGTTGAGTAAGAGAAATTGGCAAACATGTATGAGAAACTGGATGAATGTGGAGGATGCGAAAGAAGTTTGTAAGGATAGATCTATATGGCATTCCGTTCTCTCTGCCTACCCCTCCTGGGATACGGCGTGAGGGTATAGATAGGTAGATAGATGTACATGTACCGAATAACCGAATATTCTGCAAAAAAATTGTGAGAGCGTACGGTACTCCCGACCTCGCATCTTCGTTTAGGTACCTACATCATAGACTTGCAGCGCGGTACATTAGTTCCTTCCAGTTTTATATTTAAACTATTCGGCAGAATACTGAATAATAGACTAGATATTCGGTATTCGGCTGCACAGTAAAAATGTTGCCGAGTAGGCAGAATACCGAATGGTTGCCGAATATTCGTTGCATCTCTAATTATAACAGTTTAGTAAATAATATTTTTGTGAACACATATAACACAGTGATCTTTTTATTAAAATTGTTAAATGACAATTGTGTAGCATGTTTTCTTATCAATATTATTAATCAATCTACTTCTAATTTAGAGCTAATCTCTGTTTATTTTTTGTCAAATGTACTTTATAATACTGAACTACATTAATAATAATAATAAGTCACGCTTATTATTACGCCTTGACCTAAACATATTAATTTATTTTAGCAACTCTGTAAATAGGTAATCATAAAATTTATTTCTGTTTATGTTTATCGAACACTCTAATCTGTATGAATATTGTTGTGTTTTAGTTATTATTGAATTGATTAAATTGTGTATTAATAGTTTTATTACCATGTAACGACGACCTGAATGTTATTGCTATGTACAATTATAGTTTCATTTGCACTGATAGTTAATCATAATTTAAAACTTATATTATACCTCGCTTTAAGGAAATTCTTTCACCAGCCTTGGGTTTTTAGTTCTCTTTTTAAGATGTTTGAGATGTTTGTTAGTAAGAAATTAAACCTTAAACTTCAAGATGTTTTTTTTAAAAAGATAGAAACCCCAGATGCGTTCTAACTATCCTCACAGTAAACAACATGTTTGTGTCGTGTAGATGGAGTAGATCTGCAACAAATGTAATGCAAATCAGGATCTCTCTAACGTGATGAAATAGTCCGAGACGCCCTTCATATATTTTCCTGTATGTCCTATGTCCTTCATATAGTTTCATAGGGTATTGATTTTGAGGTAGAAATTAAACCTTATTTTAATTATTTTTGTAATTTTACATACACAATATATAATATATATAATAACATACATAATATAACAATATATATACACAACAACATACACAATATATATATACATAATAATATACATAATATAATTTTTTTTTTTTTCAATTCATTTGATCAAAGTACCCGTCCCAGAATTGAGCGTGGCTCGTGCTCTGGGACAGTCCTTGATCCACCTTAGTATATTATCATTCTCTCTTCATTCCTCAGTATCATTAATTTGGTCTTTTTTAAAAACATAACTACTCCAACTAAATCTAAATTAACTCAAACCATCAAGTCGTCATTCACCAGCTAACTCCTAGACAATCTATTTCATTTCAACATCTGAACATCTATTTAATAAAATGTATACACCAACAACATCAAACTATATATCCTTTTTGTGCAATAAAGTTTATTATTATTATAAATATTATCTATAACTTGAAATTATCTAATTTTTTTATTGTATGGTTGAATGTAATACAGCTTAGTACAAGCGAGCACATTTAAAAATTCCACTCTGTTTTACTTAAGCCTTTCTTTTCCTATCTTCACTGTTAAATATTTGGGGATAGATACACTTGGTATGAAAACTGAAATATTTGAACTAAATTTGAGATTATTAATTTAATTTAAATATAAAGTTATGAATTTGACGGTGACACTTTGTAAATAATTATCAAAATAGTTTAAAAAATACAATAGCTACTTGTGAAGTAAGGAAAATAATGATTGTTTCATAGAAGTGTAATATGTCTTTCTGTTGTTTATAGGTCAATTTAAAACATGGTATGAAAGGATTGGAAGATTCTCGTGAAACTTGCACAGCATGTGCTGGAACAATGATTATGGAATTGGCTGCACTATCCCGACTAACTGGTGAACCTGTTTTTGAAAAGAAGGCCCATGAAGCTATGACAATGCTTTGGAATATAAGACATGAGTATGTATTATCTCTTAAATTCTTAGTGTGCGCAAACATATTAAGACATATCATGTGTTAACCGTTTGGTTAGGTGGAAGACATTGCCTTCAGGTCATAAGTTTGCTAAGTGCACAATGTATTTTTGATCAATGAGGAGTTATTATTATACATTTAATATTTGGTAGTAAGATAACTCCTTCTTTTACATAAACCACTGATTTATCTCGCTATTTTTTGAGTGAGCTATTTGTAAAAGAAAAAATATACTGAAATAACATGTAACACTTGCATGGTAATGCAAATACATAGTTTTGTTTTAACATTGATTACACTATTATAATATTCTTGATTATTATGAGGAATGTGTGCAAAAGATACAAGATTTTTTTAAAGATTTTTTCCTTATTCTTTATCTCAATTATGTATGTGTAGGTAAGTACATATTATTATAACATTTTGTATATATATATGTTGTATCATTGTTATTTCTAGTACATCTGATTTAATGGGCACAACATTGAATGTGCATTCAGGCAATTGGGTCAGAATGGATGCTGGAATAGGGGCAGGTATTGATTCATATTATGAATACTGCTTGAAAGCCTACATTCTCTTGGGGGATGAGACATATCTTGCAAGATTCTACCGTCATTATAACGCTGTCATGAAATATATTCGCAAAGGACCAACTATGATGGATGTTCATATGCACAGGTTTGTGTTCGACGTAGTTATTATATTTTAGGTATATGCTTGAATTTACCTGTTCTGTTATGTACCACATTCCTGTTATAGACTTTGATGAAATTGATATTCAAAGATTGAAGCTATAATGGCTTATTGAATTTTTCATTGGTGATGTTTTCAGTTATGAAGGATTAAAACAGTGATTTTACAAACATCACAGGCAGTTTGTGAATTACTAAAAAATTCTAGGCATATCTTTTATGAGCATGCTAGTATTGTTTAGTAGAGGTATGAATAGTGATATTCCATAAAAAAGTTGATGTTTCACATTTAATTTATTTTGTTATTCTTCCAGTCCACATCAACAATCTCGTTTTTTTATGGATGCTTTGTTAGCATTCTGGCCTGGCCTTCAGGTATTGCTAGGAGACATGAAACCAGCTGTGGAGACACACGAAATGCTCTATCAAGTTATAAAACGTCATACTTTCCTTCCTGAAGCCTTTACAGCTGACTTCCAGGTAACATCTTGCATAACACCATGTTTCGATTTGCAATGGTTGATGAATATTTAAATCATAAACTCTCAAACAATCATCTTTTTATTCTGTGTTAGTTCACTTGTACAAATGTCATTTAGTTATAACAATCATTTTATTGATATAATTTTTCAAAATCTTTGTTCATTATAAATAATCCTACAAGATTGTTGACTATTATTGGCTAACAATAAGTATTTTCATAACCTCTAAATGATAGATATTTGTGATTATTTTGGTACATACATAATACGCAAATCGAAGCAACAAATCGAAGCAATGGCTCTCTATATTTTATGTACGTATTCTACATCTAATGGCTGCGACCGTTTAGTTATCCAAACAGTTTTTAAGTTTATGGTAATGAATTTATAGTTGGATTATGTGTATTCTACCTATTTGGTATTTTTCTGAGTTTGTTTGGATGGCTAAGATTTTATATGTAAAATTGCCTGCGTTACTTTTGTATTTAACATTTTATATTGAAAATAATTGATATTTTTCTGTATATATGGTGAGTTAATACTTATGAATATTTGTGTTAAAAGGTTTTTTTAATCAATATGGAAGTATAACTCATATGGACAGATAAATATGTTTTATTTAAATGTCATTGAACAGAAATATGTGTATGCTTATAATATTGTACTATTTAGGTGCTGTTCATATGACGTTCATTACACATCTACCCATGAGTATGTGGTTCATTCTAGAACAGTGCAGCTTTAAACTAATTATGTATCATGTCCAAGGTATAGTTTGTCACATGAAAATTGTTTTTTGGCTTGGAAATGTAACTATATAGATGTTACTAGTACTCAATTTACACATATTTCTGTTTGATTGTAATGGTCAGTCAACCATGTTTACCATGCCTATGATGCCAATTTGTTATAGGGCCCAATGTATGTGTTATTTTATTTGTTACAGGTTCACTGGGGACATCATCCGTTGCGTCCTGAGTTCATAGAATCAACATACTTCTTACACCGAGCCACTGGCGATGATTACTACCTGCAAGTTGGTAAAGCTGTATTGAAATCTTTGCAACAGTATGCTAGAGTACCTTGTGGTTATGCAGCTGTCAAAGATGTACGAACAAAAGATAGTGAAGATAGAATGGATTCATTTGTTTTGGCGGAAACATTCAAATATCTTTATATGCTGTTTGCTGATGATTCCGATTTGCCAATAAATATTAATCAGTATGTACTTACAACTGAAGCCCATTTAATGCCTTTAACATTGGCGGTATATAGAGGGCCATCCAATAAATCTGACAAAAAAGAAGATGGGTCGCCTTATCCATATTCAAGGTATGTTATTATTACGTATGAAATACATGTTCATAGTTGATGGAATATAATTTGAAAAGCAAATATTTGTAATGTTAATTCTATTGAACATTTTTAGAGCTTGTCCAAATACGTCAAAATTTTTACCCGAAAACGTCAGAAAACCACTAAAATCTTTGTTTGAAGAGAAAAAGAAGACTGGGAAATTATCCGCCCAGAACTTTCGTCCTACAGACCCTGATCAGGTTGCTAGGTTATTTGATATGGGGATTTCCGTAGTTCTACTGAAGGATGGACAGTTACAATATCTGCATTCTCTTGCATTGGTAAATGTTATATACTTCAATATGTTGTAATATAAATTTGTAGAATATTGTGTATCTAATTTATATATTTGTGACAGGCTGCATCACCTAAACATGCTGAAGAGGGACTTATGTTTATGAAGGAAATGATAGAGATTGGCCGAGCTTCTGATAGTGAGGGTGTTCCTCCTCATGGAGTTGCTTTTATCTCTAATGATCAAAAGACTGTATTACCCGCCGCCCCAGCACAATTTGGAGTGGAGTTGAAAGGCGACGTTCGCTTCAAAGGTACTACTTCATTCGCTGATCCACCCAAGGGATGCAAACAACTCAACAATCCCGAAGGAAATAAAGGAAAAATAGTTTTAGTAGAAAGAGGTGATTGTAATTTTATTGACAAAGTAAGGCATGTCCAACAAAGTGGTGGGATAGGTGCTATTGTCTTAGATTATATTCCTACCAATAAATCTCCAATGTTTGCTATGTCAAGTGATGGAATAAATGATGTGGATATTCCAGCTCTTTTCTTATTTACAAAGCAAGCTAAAATATTACAAGAACATTTAAAAAATGACGCAGAACTTGTTATTGAAATTGGTGATAAAGTTGTGTTAGAAAGAGATTATACAACTATGCAAGCCTTAGAGCAGCATGTGTAAATAATTAGATAAAACTTGTACAGTATTTTCCAAAAAAGAAATATATAAAATTGTATTGATTTGTTTTGCATCGCATTGTGCAGTTGTTCTTATTCTTCAATGTTAATTGATTGTTGCAATTAAAACACCAGTGCTTTATGTTGCCATTATTAACTGCATTTATTTTCATTGCATGTATTAATTATCTCAAGTACTAAAAATGTATGTTACACATTAGAAAAATCTGAACATTTATTTCATCAACATCACAAAATTTTACATATAAATACAAATGTCATGTTAAATATGTTAGTCTTTATTTAACAAATTAATTAACATTTTAAATCAATTTAATGAATTTACATACTAGTAATGGTCTTGCATGATAAAGACATTTCTAGATTCATATAATATGTTATTTTGAAGGGGAAACCAATATGGTGAAAGTGATTTTAAGTTATAATTTCAGATGAAGAAGAGTTGATTGCTCAAGACTTAGAAGAATTGAATCAACTGTTCCTTCTTAAACTCCAAGAAGAAGTATCAGAAAGTTATGCAAATTATGAATAATATATTTAATCTCTGTGATAACTTCACTAACAAAAATAATTCCCTTTAGTGTAAATCACTTTAATCTAGAATTATTTTTATTAGTTTTGCATAAATGTAAAGACTTTTAATATGTTTGTATTTGAGTTACTAATTCTTATAAAGAAAAACATGGGCTTTTGGGCCAAAAATTATGAACTGAATTTAAAAGTAAAATAATTTCGCATAATATATTTAACATAAGACTTGTAGTTTGGTTACCCACATTATTAAGTTTACTGTATTTGATGAACTAAATGATAGTTGTTTACATTGAATATGGAATCGCCAATATCTAAAAATATTTTTTTATATCAGCATGAAATTAAAATGCAAATATTATTTACAGAGATAATTAATTATATAAATCTTTATGTAGTAAAAATATATACTAAATGCTAAATTTTGTATAATATAGGAATGTTATTATGTTTTTTTTGTATATATAAAATAAATCTTGGAAATTAATATGTAATACTGTTTTCTTGTGAAATATTTTTGAAAGAGAACAAAATCATAATCAATTTTTTATATCAAATTACAAATTTTATGTACATAATGTTTTTAATTTAATAATTATTTTTAACAATAATTTTGAAAGTAAAAATACTTTCCTGTTAAATAATTATTTTGTTATGAATATTGTTTATTCAACTTGCATAGGTATAAACTTTATATTTATCTTATGTCAACATGTATATAGCTATGCATTTGACTAAAGTTTATTGTTTTATCTAATTTATTATATGTATGTAAATAAAGATATATTAGTATATATAAGTCATCACATTAATAAGCATATAATGTTTAGGTAAAGTATTCCAAATCACAGTAAAATCTATATTCAACCATTGTAAAAATTATTTAGTTTAGTATAAATAAAACATCCACCTTCTTCCAATGCAATGTCATTAGAAATCAGTAGATATAAAAAAAATTGCCAAAGAATTAACACTCTTTTAAATCACATTTATGTTCACAATTTTATACCGTTTATCCAGTGCAAACTATGTGTTTTATTTTTAGTTTTCTAGACTAGAGATTTATTGTTATATTTATTGTTTAGAAATCTATAATTATTAGAGATCTAAAATTTTTATAAAGTGTCATATGTTTTCTTTTAATGTAAAGTCAATACACATGCATAATCATCACAACATGTTTAGATAATGTACATGTGCATTAAGTCAATACACATGCATAATCATCAAAACATGTATAGATAATGTACATGTGCAGTAAGTTCAAACATTGCTAATTATAATAGCATTTGAGAGCTTTTAATTTTAAGTAGAAACCATCTTAAATAATGCAATATATTTATCTATACTGTCATGACATCTCCCACAAATAGGATTGGTCAGTGAAATAAATGTATACTTACAGGTTTCATAAAATTCTTAAATGGTAAAGGATTTGATTTCAGACTAAATTGATGTGAAAATAAATACAAACATAAATTAAAAATATTCCTATGGATGGATCTGTATTTAGTGATCAATGTGAAGATGTTTATGTATTTAGATTTTAAGCACAGTTAAATGTGAATGAAGTGTTTTATTATACTCTTTGAATCATATCATTAATGTTATGTTTAATAATAAAAAAAAACAGAATTACAGTTACATAAAAATTGTTGTATATTTTTTTGTATATATATTTTGTGTTTGATTGTAACATAGTAATATGAGATCCATATTTATTTTAATAATAGATCTGCTATTTATTTCTATAAATAGCAGATGTAAATTATTTATTTCTTTTTTAAATGTCCAGTTCTTATTGTTGTTTACATAATTGTAGATGAAAAACATGAAAAAATCTATGGCAAAATACCATTTGTATAATATCATAATTAAACACAATCATAATATTTTTTTACATTCCAGTCTATATTTATTTTTTATTTTAAAATTACAAGGTAGCTATGCCTTTAAATTTAAGTATTATGTTAAGAGATTCACATTATAAAAAATGTTACTAATGCATTTCATTTTAGACAAACGTTACTTAATATTATTTATAAATACATAATTTAATGTTCTAAAAACCATGGCGCGGTGATTTGATTTTCGTTTCATGACTAGGACAATGTGTATTTGTTAATATTTTTTATCAGCGAATCTATCCGCACAAAGTGGCACTAAATGTATGCGTATTCATCCAAGTCCATTTATTATATTTAATATTGTTGCCACTATAAAAAAAAGTTTTTTGTGAATAATGTAATTTATTACCTTTAGTTTCATCATTTTGTGTGTAAATATTGATAAATTATATAATCCATATATTTATGTAAGTGTAAATCATATTAAAATTCCTAAATGTATATTAATATTGAAACAATTATAAATATAATGAGAACCCAGTTTTGTAGGTTTTATTTTAATATCACAATCGAAAAGTTTCCTTATTTCACTGTCAAACATTTGACGATATGCATGGTCACATGGTCGGTAACAGTAGTTAAAATTTATTTACTGACAGTGATATTTTGAATGTACCCGCTCATAATTTATTACATTTAACATAATTTTTGTTCACGAGATAGTTTGTTCACGAGAGATGGGAAGTGTGAAAGCGATATTGAAAGGGGAAAAGTTGCTGGCAATAAGGGAAATGGTGCAATCCGACCAATAATTGCAAATAGAAACATATCTACCACAGCTAAAAGGTTGGTGCACTCTGCTATCTTAGTGCCAACACTTATGTATGCAAATGAGACGTGATGTGGTTAAAGGATGAAAGTGGCATAAATGCAGTTGAAATGGGATCACTGAGAAGGATGTGTGGTAAAAGTCTGAGAGATTGTGTGCGTAACAGTGAGATACGAAAGGAATGTGGAATGAAAGTTAGTGTAATAACAAGGATGAATGTAAATAAGTTAAGATGGTTTGTGCACGTGGAAAGAATGAATGAGGACAGAATGACTAAGAAGATATATTTGTCTGAGAGGAATGGTGCTCGGAGACGTGGACGTCCGAGGATTAAATGGCAAGATCATTTATATCAAATCCTACAGGACGGTCACGTGTTGAGCACGTTGAACAGGAGAGCATGCATGAGGAATTGTATGACAGTGACGGAAGCGAAAGATGTGTGCAAGGATAGAAGGAAGTGGCGCTCGATCCTTTCTGCCTAACCCGCGAGGGAAGCGGCGTGATGGTATGTATGTATGTAGGATTACATAATTTTTGGGAATAAAACAGTATGAAATATTTAAAATTTTCTTATTTTACTTATCGTTGCAGAAAAATTAAAATTCTCATAACGTAATGTAATTTATCATAGACATTAAAAGTCTCAACTTTATTGAAAGAGAAGTGATTTTTTAAATCAAGGATAAATTCTGAATGCATAATAATAGCATAATAATATTCTAGTGAATTGTTTGAGATAATTAAAGTCTTGGATTCAGAGAATAAAATTGACCTGTTTATTTCTTCTGTCTGGGTGCATTTTAGAAAAATAAACAGAATTTGATTTAGGGCAAGATTAACACATTCACGGGCTGTTTCACCACCTCTGGATAAAGTTCTAGATAACTATCCTTAGGATAAATTTATCTACAAGATAAACTGAAGCGAGCGTTTCACCACTTTCAGATTTCTTACGGATTGTTATCCGCCAGATAGCAGTGGCAACGTTGTAATTTCTTGCGTTTGTTGCATGAATGTATGCACGTAGGTAGGAATATATCGTTCATTGCCTAGGAATATATCTAGGCAACGCACATGTAAAGAAATTTTGACAGTTTAACACTATCTAAAACTTATCCGCCGGATAACTTATCTAGAACTTTATCGATAGGATAGCGCTGTCAGGGAGTCGTGAAACGCATTATTCGTTTTATCCGTTAGATTTGTGTTGGATTGGCTATCCGGCACTTTATCCAGAGGTGGTGAAACATCCCGTCAGTGGTATAAAAGTCCTTTTATCGCACTTCATAATTATCATTTACACCTATTCCAGCTTCTCATAAACTCTCATTTTATAAAAAATAAAAAAAAAAAAAAATAATCTTTATTGTGGAATAAATAAAATAGCACAAATGGCGGGTTTATTGCCTTTAGGCAATTTCTACCAACCAACCAAATGTGAGAGAGATACAAGATACAATTAAAATTGATGTACATAGCTAAGTAGGTACATAAAAGAAAAGATATAATAAAAAATAAATAAAATATATATATAAAATTTATCCTCCTTAAAAAATTGCATCTTCCTTTTATTTTATTTTTTTATTGTTTAGATGACAGTTTGATATATTAATGAAGTGAATGACTTTTTTATTCTGAAAAAAATTATATGTTTGATAGAAAAAACCAAATGATTATATTTCAGTTAGAATTACTGATTTCACAATCGTTGAAAGTAGTAGAAGAGGCCACGAGGTTGGCGGGCCACCCAAGAAAAAGCTGGTAAGAACAAGTTAGTATCAAACATGTGTTGAGACTTAGTTTGCAGAGGTAGTGGAAGCAGAGAAGGACAGATGTTTCTATGAATACAATATGGCCTGTCCGCATAGTAATGTTTCTCCATGAAAAATTAGAAATTGATCTATATTGATATACTTGGTTTTACTAAAACCAAGATATTAGAGCTACCCATAATTTCAATGTTTTTTTTATTTGGTAATGTGAGAGTATAGCCCTACATAGATATTTCTTCAGTATTGAAATAGTTGATAGCAGCTGAGGAAGGATCAATATTTTTTTTTTTTTCAAAAGATATATCTGGGTTTTTGTTATAAACCCAAATACAACCTTATACACCTTTCACACTAAGCTAAAAGCTTGTGCCGTGAAAGGGGAGTTTGCCGGCACCTGGGATCGAACCACGGACCCCTTGTTCTGGAGGCCGAGACTCTATCTCCAGGCTACCGACGAATTAATTATAAAAACTTATAAAGTAGAAGACTAATGAGCCACTCTAGAAGAGTTTGATTAGAACTTGTTTGAATTTTGCATCTAGAAATTCTTGAATAATTGGTCTGGCAATGGGTTCTGGAAACAGCCGGAACAGATTGATCTTTGAAAGAAGTAGGTACTTGTTTAAAATGATTCTTTGCCATAACTGAGCAGGTGAAAATGTATGTAGCTGTGTCTTCCATTCTGATTCTTAAAGACTTCTTTTTTAAGGTATTTTATGCAGTGGGTGTACTTCTCACGAGTTTCGTTCTTATTATTTTTTTATTACTGAGATTCATGAGAATCTGAATTTGTTGAATGGGGTATTGAAAACTTGTAAACTGAATCAATGCGACGAATATTGTATGCTGATAGCATACGAAATGAGTAAATGGTTGGTGCAAAGATATTGAATTAATCTACCATCTTAAAAGGAGCACATTTCATTGAAGAAGAGGAGGTAGGTTTCTACTTATTCGATCAAATCCTTTGTTTAGGGCGAGATGAAAATACCACTGTCTCTTACATTAAGGATCGCTCATAGAATTTCAATATATGAATTCCATCCAAGGAGGCGAGGAATGATATAATATCTGTAAGTATTTAGCACGATTGGTATTCGGTTAGGATTAGTAATAATATTAAGAGTCTCTCTAACATTTCTACCTACATATTTACGCAAAAATATGTCGGAATCTGGTAAATGCTTAGATTACCTTACTTACCTTTTATACAATTTCGTTTTTACCATAGAGACGCTCGGGATCCGTGTCCAGGGTCCCTGACTTCACAGGGGCCCGATATATTTGGCTTCATGAAAGAGGCGAATTTTTTTTTAGAGTAGATACCTATCCACTTAAATTACCTACCATTAGATTCACAGAGTAGGTAGGTATATTATAGATTGCTTAGGCAAATATTGCTAAAAATACTCTCTTTCAAAATTCATTCTTCCTGTAACAATATCAGAGAAAATGTGACTAAATCAGTGCAAAATGCCTCTGAATTGACCTGAGAGATGAATCAAATTTGTTGGTTATTAATACCTACGGACAAGCTATCTACATTCTACATACTAACATTCAAACTGAAGTGTATGTATAAAAACAAGTTACTTGATTGCTACATTATCTAGCAGATTTTTTTCAAAAAATTTTTTTTACATCAAGTAGCCTTATTGTTATACCGGGTAGGTAGGTACTAGACTAATAGAATAATACCTAAGTAAGCTCCATAAATATAAAAATCAGGCTACTAACCTATCATAATTGATTAATTTAGTATGGATATTATAATTATATCTTTAAGTCAAATAATACAACGGTGAAATAGGTTGATACTTTAATTATGTAGAAAGGCGCATAAACGACCATAGACGCCCTCTTTGGGCTCAAAACACCGCCTATTATTTTAATTGCCCCTTAGAGGTATAAATTAGGAGGCAGATGTGTGAAACGATCGCTTATATTATTACAAGGTGGTCATACGTAGGGAACATTACCTACAGTGGCACGAACTATGGAATGCTTTTTCTACAGGTACGTAAGTTGATATTTAGGTATAAAAATCACCTTCCAAATCTTATAATATGACAACAATATTTTTTAAATCATCCATACATTTATAATCAAACGATTTTTTAATTGTCCCCTTACTTTCTTTTACAATTTCTAAATAGGTACAAATAGATCATAGATGCAAATGTTATTTGTGTCTAGATACCTATCTACTTTTCAATTGGTGCATATTTACCTGTTTATTAGAAACTCAAATGTACATTCAACCATCCATACAGCAAGTAATATTTTTTATACCATAAAAATTGCAGTGAGAATCGAACTTGAGTATGTATTTAATTTTGGTGAATGTTTGGGAGTCTACCATTAGATTACACATCAGTTTCTTCGGTCAACATATTGTAATAAATTAATACAAGTTGAGTTTGAAATTATATTTATTATATTTTAATTTGTAATGTTTTGCCTACAGATTCACAATATTATGAACAGATATCAATATGACTAAGGTAAAAAAACAAGTAAAATTTACCAATATTAAATACATACCTATTATATTACCTTTCAGAATGATATAATAATTCAATTAAAGTTACTTCGGGTGATGTAATCTCACTAACTTTGGAACATTCTAGCTAATACTTTATTTACAGAAGAATTCGATTAGGTAGGTATAGGCGAGTATATATACTAAATTAGTAGTAAGCAGCCTAATGATCCTTTTAGATATAATCGAATCAATAAAAGTGAACACCATTTGACTTCATCGCGATTTTATTATCAAAATATATTGGTTATTCCCAAAGTTGTACACAAATAGGATAAGTATTCATTTAATTCAGTTCATCGGTAGCCTGGAGGTGGTATCTCGGCCTCGTGAACAAGGGGTCCGTGGTTCGATACCAGGTGCCGGTAAACTCCCCTTTCACGACACAAACTTTTAGTAGCTTACTGTGAAAGGTGTATAAGGTTGTATTTGGGTTTACAACAAAACCCAGGTACAAGGTACATATAGTAAAAGTATGATATGTAATAAGTCATCATTAAAATGATAAGCAATTGAGAGTTATCCGAGAATGAATAAAGATATCTCGATTCAAAGATACTTCACATGAAATCACATGTGATATTGATATTCCTCTTAAACTCTGTGTTTAAAATTTATATACAAGTTTTACTTATGAAACTGATTCTTTTATTATTATTTGTTATGTTAGGTTTCCGGGTATCTCCCAGTTGTGTGTCGCTGCCACAGTGGCGAATACAGATGATTGAGAATTGCGGGGCCTATTGACGATGTCTTGTATATGGGTATAATCAGTTTAAATAAAATAGCATTGTTTTGCATGTGTGTATAATTTTTGCACCCCCCCTTGAGTTTTTTTCTGAATCCGCCACTGCGTTGCCATGCCTACTGGCAGAGTACTTACTGCGACGTTTCGACGAAATACTATCCATCATTTTCAGGTGAAATAGACATTTCAAAATGCCTGGAGAGGACACAGTGTATAAGCCAGCTTTTAGACTAAATACTTTTTAGTATTTATATAGACACAGTTGTTTCAGAGAGACCCGTACTTTCTCTCGTAAAATATCCTTATAGTAAATAAGGTAATTTGTAATTTACAACACATCTACATACATACTATGTAAATTCTTACACTTTGTAATTCATATCTATTATTAATGTTGAAAGTCAGCAGGCTATAATTATTTTAATAAATCCTCGCTCCTAACTATTATAATAATAATATTGTGTATGTATGTAGGTACCTACTGTTATTGTTAACGCCTTGTGCAATTAGTGTTAAAGTATTGTGGTGTACCTACATACCTATATGTTGTACTACAGAAGGTAGGAAAATAAGTAAGTAATTCAAATAGTGTTTTATATTTTTTTTCAGTCGATGTCGACGGATGTAGAGAGGACGGTTTGTTGGTTCTATATGTTTAATTTGACTGTTTGTACATGTAAAATCGAATGAATGACAAGACATTAGTGATATATACTTACTATATAACTATAATTAAAAGAGAAATCAAGAGTTGGTCTATCGGTACTAGTGATGTAACGAATGTGTGATTTTGGATATTCGCGAATGCGAATATTTGTTGCCGACATTCGCGAATGCGAATGCGAATAGCGAATATTGACTTGCTTAGATGTCTATAATATTGCTCAATCATTAAAATTTCTAACCCCCGTCACCGAATTTTCAAAATATAGGAATTTAGAATATTTCAAAACTCCTCGGTTTTCTTAAAGAATATTTTCTTGCAGTACCTTTTTCTACAATGTACCGGGTAAGTATCCGGTATTTTTACCGAATAACTGATACTTTATTAGCGATATAATATTCGCAAAACATTCGCATATTTTTTTGCGAATGCGAATACGAATATTCGTTACATCACTAATCGGTACCCATAACAATATCACATTTTACCAGAGATACGGCGCTAAAAAACACTGAAATAATAAATAATTAATGTCACATAGATATATCCAAGAGTATGAATGCAGTTCATTAAAATTCATAGTTATTAATTTCTAATTATGTGCTTTGCACATTGTGGAAATGTTAATTTTATCGTTTTGTAAATATATGTATATCAGCAAATGAATTAACTACTATATTATGTACTTCAGATTAATAGCAAGGTAGAAAGCTGTTCTGCTTGTGAGTGATAAGGACCACTTACGAATAAAACTAGTAAAAAAATGATTTTGCTACTAGGGTGTGATATAAAATTAGAAACATTTAAAACTGCAAATTAATGACACCTGACCGTTGAAATATTACCCCAACAAGGAATTTATGTAAGTTGAATATTCGAAGTTTTTTTACTGTCTAATGACATACCTCTGCTGCCTTTTGTGATAAGAAGTTTAGATCGGAACACGTTCTCTATTTTAAAGTCAAGTTTTTGTAATAAATTAATTGCACAGAAATAACTCAAGAGGTCTAGCCAGACCACCAAAGTTGTTAAAATTTACAACAGCATGTTATGACTGTGTCATCGAGCGGCAGTACAAATAAGATGATTATGATTTTGTGGTCAATTCTTATATTATTGCTGGAATATTATTATTCGTCATATAAGATGATGGTCAGTGCCCCCGGGTAATACTCTCGACTCATTTACCATCATAAAATCATAAAACTTTCAATTTACCACGCCGAGCTATGTGAAAACACGCTGCAATAAAGCTATATAACTTTAATGATTAGAGAGATATTGTTTGTATAAAACTTTATATTTTTATCGTATGTTTATCATGCGATGTTTACACAGAATAAAAATACAAAACCTAAGGAATAAAGTATTCAGTATACCCTCCTAATTTTATTACCCACGTAGTTTAAGCAATTTATTGTTTATACACAAGCATCAAGATGAAAATGGAGATTTAATGAATAATATCCCAAATCAGTAAGTAAATGTACCTACCATAATGCCGAATTATCAAACATTGACCAGCCGTGGACGTTTTTTTAGTAGTTACAACTTTTTAAAAAGAATATGGCTATTTTACTTGTGGGATATGCTATACGAATAATATTATGTACCAATCTTGCATTAAACATACTTACATGTATGACATCATTCTATCCATATAATTATTATTTACCTACCTATCATATAATATGATATGAACAACATTATGATTTAATCTCATCGATTAATTAGGTATTACATCGAAACATTCCTAGACTATGCCTTAATTGAAATAATTACAATTCGTGATTGATAGCAATAGTAAACGCATGTTAAATCTGTCCGTGTACATATTTGTCAATAATATTGATGTGATCTGTTAACATTACTGAAGTTGACATTATGGTAGGTACGTCCTAAATCCATTTTATAATTATGCGATGATTATGTATCGTATAAACAAATCATCATCATCATCGCCCTCAACGCTCCTCTCGGGAGCACAGGGCAGAAACCAGCCTCCTCCATTCATAGCGTTTCTGTGCCAATTGCGTCACTTCTTTCCACGACATTCCTTGCGCTCTGATATCGTTGTCATAGGAACGGTGTATTGTGAAAGAGGGACGCCCGGGCCGACGGAACCTCTGCGGACGGAAGAACAGTGCTCTTTTTGGCCAACTATCACTAGGCATTCTCAAAACATGTCCCAGCCAGGACCATCGTCTCTCCTGTATTACGGAGATTACAGGTCTCTGCTGGGTGCGCCGGCGCACAGCATCATTTGAAACATGTTCATACCATTTGGCATCCAAAATCCTTCTAAGACACTTGTTTTCAAAGCTTAGTGTCTTCCGCTCTTGAGCCTTGGTTAAGTGCCAAGACTCACAGCCATATAGAAGGATTGGGATGATGCACGCATTGAACAAGCGGCATTGTGTCCTGATGCTGAGTCCAGACGCCTTCCAAACTTTGTTTATGTTATTGAAAGCCCCGCTAGCTGCTACTATGCGGATTGGTAATTCCGACCGGAGATCACCCTCTGGCGTTATGGTTGCTCCCAGGTACCTGAATTTGCTAACCTGAGATATTTGCGAATTACCAACCATTAGTGGGGTGTGAGTACTCGTGCATGTACTATTACATATGTACTCCGTTTTACCAGCGTTGATACGAAGGCCAAGGCGCAAGGAATTTTCATAAAGAGCATTAGCGTTGCACTGTAATCCGTCCACAGATGTATCAAAAAGGGCTAGATCATCCGCATATTCAAGATCGTGCAGCACTCCCACAGACGTCTCACTGTTTTCACGCTGTGATAAAGGCACACCGCCAGGGCCCAGAATAGATTTTCTGAGCAGGTAGTCCATAATTATGGCAAAGATAAAAGGTGCCAATACACAGCCCTGCCGGACTCCAGTGGTAATCCTGAAGGTGTCAGTTGGACCACTTGATGTTCTGACAGAACTTTCAGAGTCCATATGCATGGCTTTGATCATGGTTACCACCTTGGGTGGGATGCCATTCACGGCCAGTATTTTCCATATGGTTGGTCTGTGGGGGCTGTCAAAAGCTTTTTCGTAGTCAATGAAGCAACATGCAAGCGGTGAGTTGAACTCTTGCGACTGTTGGAGTACGCATCTGGCACAGAAAATTGCGTCCGAACAGGACTTGCCAGGCACAACCCGCATTGTTGCTTTCTCAGAGATGCCAACCTGGTTTTTGAATGCGACTCAATATGATTTGTGAGAGAACTTTACCGGGCATACTAAGTAGTGTGATGCCACGGTAATTTCCGCATTCCAGTGGGTTTCCTTTCTTGAAAAGTGTCACGATGGATCCATTTTTCCAGTCTTTCGGGCAGAGCTCCTCATTCCACACCTTGTTAAAGAGATGGTACAGTGGGTGGATAAGCGCATTCATGCCATACTTAAGGAGCTCTGCGTGGATTCCATCCTCACCTGGGGCCTTGTTGTTTTTTAGCCTTTTTACAGCTGCCTCAATCTCCTCATGTGTTGGGGGGGTTTCGGCTATCCCAGATACCTGTGGGATATCTAGGTCGCCATCCTCATTGCCAACAAAAGGTGAGGAGGGGTCCGGTCGGTTTAGAATGAACTCAAAGTGTTCTCTCCAGATAATAAAAGGTACAGCACTAATGTAGATAATTAAATATAAATAAATATAACTTTGTTTGTAATTTAACCAACGCTCAAGATTTTGGATTTGGATGTCAGGTTATATGAGCAATATAGACACTATAGTCGCCTCTGCATTATAGGTGAGACGATGGTCTTAGTTGGGTTATGCTTTGTGAACGTCCAATGAAAGTTGGCGAAAAAGAGCACTGCCAAAAACATCGGACTACTGAGAATGTCGTAGGAGGAGGTGAATCATTTGCACAAGGACGCTGTAAATGGAGGAGGATGGTTTCTGCCCTGTGCTCCATGAAGGACGTTGAAGGGCGATTGAGTTGAGTTGAGTTGTATTTTTATGTTATTATGCGGTGTAATAACTCAGACATTATATTATTTTATTGAATAAATAAAGAAGGCTAAGTGTACCTATGCCTGCAAAAATTACTTTTTTGAAATCAATATATCTGTGTACGTGGACCTATACGCAGATATATAAATTATAAGTTAGCTAGCTGTGGGATTTGTGAATCTTGCTCTTCTCAGGGATCAAAGGTTTTCTATCTTTGGTGATATGGGAGCTTACCAGCTGGCGTCATTCTAGCTAATCTCTGCATGAAATAAAGATAAATGTGTGACAAAATCGCCGGGACTCAGATGGGACCAGTAAATTTCTATGTTTAAACTTGACCAATGACCAGTGACCCGTGTGGCATGGATGCTCGGTACGCAGAGCACATTAAATGGGAGTGATGAATGATGTGGGAAATTGTATGATTGCAGGCCTGATTTGTGACACTATTCACACTGTATGGTGTGAAGAGATGGGCATGAATGTTAAAAAAACATTGAATGTTTTCAAATATTTGTGAAGATCCAAATGGGGGCTTCTCAGATGGCAGGGTCATCCTCCTGTCGACTGACTAAAAGATGATTCTGTATATTTCTGTATTTATAAGATTGTAAAATTATGTATGTTGTATGTATGTATGTCCTCCTTGTTGTGAGATTATCCACCAAGGGTACATCAAGGAAGTATTAATTTTCAAGTGGGTTTTTGAGAGGGAAGCCCATAATGTTAATCTCGAGTCCACTCTGGGATTTTTTGCTCCACGCTGACTGGATAATATGAGAACTGATGTTTATTTATTTTTATTTATTTATTCATTCTTTACTGTACATTGATAAAAAACAATTACATAAAAGGTATACATTCAAATTAAATACATGTACATCAAATAGATGTTCTTGAAATATCCAGTGGTAAGTAGTGGGAAACCCTCCCTTAATGTTGAGAATAATATGGACAAATAACATTTTCAAATTAGCGAAAAACTATGTCACTCTTCTTGAAGATTTTATTTTTATTACGGAGAGAACGAACGGCATGTTTATTACATCACTGGAGACTCCACTTATTGGATATGCCGTAGAGATGGATGCAGAACGATTCTCGTATTTTTATGAAGTATTTTTTCGACTAGTATTAAGTTCTCCACTTTTATTTGTTTGTAAAATACTAATTAATGGAAATGAAATCAAGATCTGCAGGAAATAAATAACATAATATATTACTTCTCATTTAGGTATGTACTGAAAGAACTCATTTAAAAATAAATTACTCAAATAATTTTATTGTTTATGTTTCGAATACCTCAATTTGACGTGTGCATGACATTTTTTGTCGCATTGTTTAATGACATTTGACATAAGAATTTAATAAATTTTCAGTAATAAAATAAACAAAAATGTCTTAAAAAATAGTAAAATTTTATAAAAACTAACAATAAAAAAGGGAAAATTATCAAGTGGTTCAGTTTATATAAGGAAATCTAATTTATAAAATGTTTGGAAAAAATCTTACCTCGGTTATAACAAAACACAAATCCGTAATAATTTCGACCAAATTGAGACAAATTCGATTAATTGGTACGTAGGTATGAATTATTATCTTTGGAAATTCGTGTTTACTAAGAACAAAAAATATAGATTTAATATTTTAACAAGGTATTTTTTTTTAGGATCAGTCTCTCCTTTACCAAATGCACCGGCTCCATCACAATCAAATCCTAGTCCTCCCGTCTTGGGTATTCCTTGCCCTGCTCCAAACAATCCATGTATTACTGCTTGTAATGCTTGCATTCCAGGTTTTCCAAAAATTTGCGTACCGTATATTCCCCCACCTTATTCATTCTGCCCAAGTTCCCCTTGTGGTCCCTACAGAAATTGCTTCCAGTACATGTTAAGTTGTATTTACCCATGCCCCCCACCATGCAATCCAATATTTAATACAGTTCCACCTCTAATAAAACCTCCTGTCATAGTTAATCCTTGTGTATCCGATTGTAAGGCATTTCCTCCAAAGATTCCTCTTCCGTGTGTTCCTAATCCACTGCCTTGCAATCCCTGTTTACGGATATGCCCACCTTGTGAACCATGTCCACCGCTATGTGGAACTTGTCCTTCACCTTGTGGTCCATGCCCACCACCATGTAGCCCATGTGGTCCTTGCAGTCCTTGCGGTCCCTGTAGTCCTTGCGGTCCCTGTGGTCCTTGCGGTCCCTGTGGTCCTTGCGGTCCCTGTGGTCCTTGCGGTCCCTGTGGTCCTTGCGGTCCATGTGGTCCTTGCGGTCCCTGTGGTCCTTGCAATCCATGTGGCCCGTGCAGCCCATGTGGCCCTTGTAGCCCATGCAGTCCATGTGCCCCTTGTGGTCCTTGCTCGCCACCTTATCCTCTTTCATGTTCTTCACCATGCACACCTTGTCCGCCATCCTGTGCTTCTCCTCCATGTTTTCCTTGCCCTTCCCCATCGCCATGTCCACCCTCACGAAGCGCAATCGCTCCACCTTGCGAGCCTTGTTTTTCTATTTGTAATCCTTGCGCTTCTTCAACTAAGCCTCCTTGCGGTCCAACGTGTTCCCCCTGTGGACCTAATAAACCATGTGCACCTTGTGGTCCATGTAATCCGTGTGAACCTTGTACACCATGTAATCCTTGTGGGCCTTGTTCACCGTGTAATCCATGTGGACCTTGTGCTCCATGTAATCCATGTGGACCTTGTGGACCATGTAATCCATGTAATCCATGTACACCTTGCAGCCCTTCTACCCCATGTAATCCTTGTGGGCCTTGTTCACCATGTAATCCATGTGGACCTTGTGGTCCATGCAATCCATGTGGACCTTGTGGTCCATGTTCTCCATGTACACCTTGTGGCCCTTGTTCACCATGCAATCCATGTGTACCTTGTGGTCCATGCAATCCATGTGGACCTTGTGGTCCATGTTCTCCATGTACACCTTGTGGCCCTTGTTCACCATGTAATCCATGTGGACCTTGTGCTCCATGTAATCCATGTGGACCTTGCGGTCCATGTAAACCTTGCGAACCTTGTGCTGGACCATGTATTCCTTGTGCTCCTTGTGGATCTTGTAAGCCTTCTGAACCTTGTAAGCCATGTCCACCGTGTGGAACTTGTTTACCAACGTGTGCAACTCCTTGCTCTCCATGCCCGCCACCAGAATGCCCACCATGCCCACCAATTTTTCCTTGTCCAACTACAAAGCCTAAACGAATGCGTCCATGTCCAAAAGAACCGTCGTTATTTGCCATTATCAAAACTTTGGTAACAATCACACTCAAGGTAAAATAAATACAATAATAACATATTATGTTTTGGATATTAACTCTTAACAGTACTATGATTACTTGACATATTAGGCCTTAAATTAAGTTTTAATATATTTTTTCATACATTTATAGACAACGATATTCTTTGGTGCTCTCATATGGACATATGAAGAAGGCGTTTGGGATGAAACGGAAGTTACATTGGAAACTTTAGAAAGGTGGAAACGACAAATTAATGAAACTGATATGTCTGAAGTTTCTTCAAGGATTCAAGATAAAACTGGAAAGATTCCAAATCCAAAGGATTTAAAGGTAGATTATTATCGAATATTCGACAATAAATAAATGGTAACGAAATAAATAAAACACTTGTTTTATTTATTTCGATATGGAATTCTACTACCTAAACACCGACGCAGTGAATAAATAATTAGTAGGTACTTGAAATAACTTTGTGAAAGTTCATTTGAATAAACTTAAATTATAGATTTAAAAAAAAAAACACTGACATAGTGTTTTAATTTTGAATCTATTTTAATTCTAGCAAGTACTTAAGTGTCAAAACTGTATTATTAACAATTCATTATACAATTCTTTGCAGGACGCAACGAAAAAAACGGTTACAAAACTTGAAAGTACTTGAAATAAATTTGTGAAAGTTCATTTGAATAAACTTAAATTATAGATTTAAAAAAAAAAACACAGACATAGTGTTTTAATTTTAATCTATTTTAATTCTAGCAAGTACTTTAGTGTCAAAACTGTATTATTAACAATTCATTATACAATTCTTTGCAGGACGCAACGAAAAAAACGGTTACAAAACAAGATGAATGCAAAAAAAACTGATTTTGAAAAAGTCTTATACAGAAAAGAAAATACATTAGAAACCAGTTACAAAAAAGAAAGAGAAAGGAAGTAAACGAGTGAACTGTAGGGAATAACAAAACACAGAAATATGTATTGACATTCAGGAAATAAATATTCTTAACGAAACTAAGTAGAATTAAAATATATATGTAGCTATTTTAAATTAACAGATATAAAAAAAAAAACTTTTCGCTTTTATTTTTAGAATCTTTTAAGACATATTCATCTTAATGAATAAGATTAGGTAGGTATTACCTAAACAGTAAAACGTTTTAATAAATTCTTGTAATTGTGTGGAAATATGTATAAACCTGTGTAGAAATATTTTAATAAATAGTTTGGAAGTTTGATGGAAGTTACATATACACAAAAAAAAATATAATGTACCGCTATCTATGAAATAGATTTCATTAAAGAAATGGAATTAGTTGTCAAGTTAAAATTTTTACTAACATGGAATATTAACTTCATATTGAATTTTTTATCAATATGAAGTGCGTAATTTAAAAAATAATATTGAGCAATAATGTATTAGGTATGAATTATTTATTTTGTATTCTTCTAAAGAGCTTAAAATAATATATTAACAAAATTTTCGAATAAACTAAAATTTATTCGTATTTATTTATTTTAATTGTAAAATATTTTTGTTTTGATCTTTAACTACCTAACAGTAATTATAAATATTGAATACTTTGCTTTTAATTTAAATAAAATAAAATGTTCGTGGCTGGTTAATGCATCTAATAGGGGCAAGTAGTGTACCTTCGAACAAAACACGTTAATTGAATTTCAATATTTTTTTTCTCAGTAAGTATTCAACATACCAGAAAAATAATTGCATCGTTAGATAGGTTAGTATGTTTGCTACAAAAGACATTCAACAGATTTTGGAAATTAAAAAAATATACCCTCAAAATCTTATTTTATACAAAATATTAACTTTTTGTTCATAGGTACACTCATGTGTTTACCTTCGAACACCTTGATGTGTACCTTCGAACAGAAACCGAGATTACGGAAATTGAGTCAAAATATAATTCCTGAAATTTATTTGTCAGAAGTATTAAAACAATAAATAATAATTCCTCGTCTCCAACTTCTCCTGTCTCTTGCTGTGGTTTTCCAGTCTGTCACCTGTAGTATTTGGTTTGCGTCCTTCCTCACCTCATCCTTCCATCTCAGCCTAGGTCTGCCAACTCTTCTTTTTCCACCTGAATGTCCCTCAAGGATTCTTTTTGGTACCCGTGGAGACAATATAATCTGCACATGTCCGGTCCATCTTAGCCTGTTTAATTTAGCATTTACAGAAAGTCTGGGAGCCTCATAGAAGTAATATAGCTCTTCATTGAATCTTATTCTCCAGGTTTCGCCATCATTCACGGAACCCAGGATTTTCTTTAGCACTCTCACGTCAAATCTATCCAGCTCTTCTGCGGACTTTGCTACAATTGTTCACGCTTCACACCAATAAGTCACTTCTGTCCTAGTTATAGTTTTCTAGAGGGTAATTTTCGTATTCCTGTGAACACTTTTGGATTTAAGTACTGGAAGAAGAGAAAAGAATACTTTGTTTCCTGTTGCTATTCTTCGTTTAATTTCTACATGGTCTTCGCGAACATTGCCATAAATGGAGTGAGTATCAAACAAGTAAGAGAATTCATGTACTTGGGTAGTAGAATAAACCAGTATGGATGCTCCAAATCGAAAATAATGAGCAGAATAAACTAAGCAAGAATTGCCTTCAACAAACAATCTGAAATATTTGAATCCCCAAATATTGTTTTAAGCGTGAGGAAGAACCTTACTAAAGCCTTTGTATGGAGCATTTTACTATATGGTTGCGAGACATGAACCATCAGCAAGAGTGAAAGCGGACGGTTGGCGGCCTTTGATATGTGGTGCTACAGACGAATGCTGAAGATCTGTTGGTCGGAACACGTCTAAAACGAAGAAGTGTTAACCAGGGTAGGCGAAAAAAGGCAACTCCTTAAGAGAATCAGCCAACAATGAGCTAACTGGATTGGCCACTACATCAAGCACCCAGGACTGCCCAGGATCGCCATCGCGGAAGGTAGGACCGAAGGCACGAATGGCAGAGGCCGACCAAGAGACGCCTATATGGACCAACTGTAGAGGGATATGAACTGTGGCTCATACGTAGAGCTGAAGAGACTGGCTGAGAATAGGGAGAATGGAGAAAAAAATCCAAACTCGTTACAGACCAATCCAATGGTCTGTAACCCATTATATATAATTGGGAGGCTCTATATGGATAACGTCTTAATTCTTCGTCAATTTTACATATTTAAATACTGTTGTGGGCTTAACATCAAACATATCAGCCATTTTTCTTACTGACATTCCTTTTCGGCATTCTTCAACAGCCTTCTCTAAATGTTCTGTTGGAATAGGAATCCTTTTTTGCCAGTTTTACTTCTTGGCACTGAAAAATAAATTGATCATACTAAAGATATACAATTTTGTGTTTACCTTCGAACAGTTCAAAGGTACACGCAATCCTCTGTTCGAAGGTACACTCAGACCATAAATACAGAAAATTATCAACTCTTTTCAAAACTCAGACCATAAATATATATAGTTATTTATGTCAAAATAAAATACTAGATAACAAAAAGAATCTAATGTTTCCTCATGTTGTGTAGTACAAACATTAAAAATATAACATTTATTTATCTAAAAAAACTAGAGAACATTGATGAAAAATTTACTTTTTGCATCGAAAATCTTTAAGAAACATTAGCGAACTCACACTGGCAGTTACGCGCTTGATATTAAAACAGTGTTGCCATAGTGGAAAAATCTTTACAAATACAGTGTTACAATATTTTTATCTTTCACCGTTTTAGAGTTTTTGAGACTGTTCGAAGGTACACGCGTTCGTAGGTACACTACTTGACCCTAATGATTTTGAATTCAATGGTGAGTGCTGAAAATGACACGGATTTACTTATAATAACGATATCAAAACTTAGAAAACTTGGTAGATAGGTGACTCAATCAATCCAGAGTGGCTCGAAATTGAATTGGCCAATTTCTATTCTATTCTGTACTTATTTTCTGCAGGTATATTGAAGAGTGTTGGTCCAGTAAAGGATTAAAATTAAATCCATTAAAAATATAGGTAATTTAGGCGAGTATTGACAGAATGTGGAAGATTAAGGTAATTATTTTTTCAAGGATGAAATCATTTCATTTTTAGAATTCAACGTTCAGCTCATAAGAAAAACAAATTGTGAGGGTTAATTGTATGAAAATCCAAATAATAGGAAATTTTTTTTTTTCAAAAGCATGTAATTGATGGTTTACATTATTTTTCTTTTGGATCAAATAAGTACTATTATGTAATAAATAAGTAAGTAGGTGTCTGTATTTAAAAATATAAACATAGGTATTCTACTTCTATTCTATTTTCAAAGGCCATCCACTCGTTTACGAGTGATCAGGGCCACTATGGTTTCAATTTGTAAAAAAACTTCAACAGCAAATATTATTCAATAAATTCGTTATTATTTTAAAATTAAAAAAGATACACGAATCAATAGCAATATTACTTTTGTATATGTACAGACGAAACAAATATTACATAGGTACTTTTCAAAATAAATACTTTGTTCTATACAGCACATTAACTTAATGTAAAATATACATTGTGCTATTTAAGTTGATATTTTTTAATATTATTATGTTGGTACAATAAATTCATTGGAAGCAGATATTAGGCAAATTAACATAAATATTTGTAGAATATTTATGTTCAGTACGTTCCGTTCCTTTATAAATACATAATATTAACAGTCTTGTTTCGGAGGTAAAAATGCAGGAAACAAGCGGCGAACGTCAAATTCTATCGTAACACTGTAAATCAAAATATTTATACTGTTGTGGGCAACACGGAATATCATATACTTTATTAATTATAGTAATTTTCAACAAAATTGTTAAATTATACCGAATAATTAAAGTAATATAGAAGCTTTTATCAAAGTATGTGGCCTGATTATACCCAAATATTTTATTAAATATACTTATAAATTTAGTTTTTAGCACATATTTTTTTTTTATTTATTTATTCTTTACTGTACATTGATTACAAGCAAATTCACACAAAAATACATTTAAAACAAAAACAATCATACAATCAATATACAGAGGGAGAGTTTATCGCAGGCGCGATTTCTTCCAACTAACCCAATTATGTAGGTGTATTGATGATGATGATGATTTTGGATGATTTTATTTTATTTATGACGCCGTTTTACAGACCCTAGACCGTCTCAAGGGCGCCAGTGAAGAGTTCAGTTTTTAGTTTGCTTCTGAAGCTAGTGACCGTCTGACTGTCTCTCAGTAGCACCGGTAGGCGATTCCACATAACCGGTCCAACAGCACCAAAGGCCCTCTCATAGAAGTTACACTTACCGGCTCTATTGGGCTCAGTAAGTCTATTCACGGCTAGTTCCATAGAGCGCAGAGGTCTTCTAGTGGTCGAGTCAAGTCATATTGGAGTATTTTCAAAGTGAAATATTGTATTGAAGTAGGAAGTTCTTTGAATACATAATAATTCAGGATGTACTTACGTAATAATGTGTCTATCTACGCGGTATTATGTACCGATCGCCGGCAAATATCTATTTTCTTTAATAATATGACGGTGGCTATGTTGACCAAAAAGGGGGCGGATTTAAGAGATACAACATTGTAGATTGCAATACAGAGATGGCTAATGAAAAAGATCTCACTTATTGTTATATTAATTTTGTTTCTGAATCCAAATAACAAATCTGACAAACCTTGAAGCTGTCTTCAATTATCTACAATATGACATAATATGAAGGCATGTTTATACAAATAAAGGTTATCAAACTGTTAAAAAAGATAGCAATCATATTTATTCAACAGTAGTTATTTGGTATTTTCAATACAAATTACTGTGGGACTTGTGTTAAATTCTTTAAAAGTATTATCCGAACATTTTTATAAATACCATATAAACTTATAAAGGCAAGTAAGTAGTAGGTAGCTGCAATAATTTAACGGAAGTCATATGGTCGATTAATTCAATTGATTTGTTAAAATTGATATTGACAATATTTCGTTAGTTTGATTGCGAGACTTGTAAGGAATTCGAAATATGTTGACATTTAAGTATTTTAGGGTTTCTCCTTGAAATATTGGGGAAATTATATTATATTAAAACGTACTCCAAGTATATACACATATATGCTATGTAGTTACCTATATCGACATAACCTTTAACTTTTATTTATAGATACCTACAAAGCTACCTCTATGATAAACAAAATTTATAAAATGTAGATGATGTTGGATACTTTGTTCCTTTTGATGCCATTTTACAAAGTCTCAAGGGAGCAGCTCTCTTTTTGCTTCTAGAACTAGTGATGTTTCTCTGCAGATACTTATGGATACTTATCCTATTCAAGAGAGTCCTCCAATAATACACGGTTAAGCTATTTTAGCATAACACACTCACACGCACATTGTATCTTATTTACATATACATAAATGCATACATAAGACACGAATCTTGTATTGTGGATACTAATGTGATGTTACACAATGTACCAATCACAATATGTACATGAAATATCCAGATTTAAGAAAATTTGAAAGAGGCTCACTTTGCTCTAGCCAGGAATCGAACTCAGGACCCCAATAACACAAATGCAAGTTTATTACCTCCAGACCATATGCACTAGTCGTTTGAGTTATAAATAAAAGAAAAGAAAAACGAATAGGATTTGCATTTCATCGACTCATTTCATATAAAATATTTGAGTATCATTTATCTATAGATCGAAAATATGTAAAAAAATATATTAAGCCCATTAACCAAAGTAGGCAGGCTAAGACACACCTATGTATTATTGCTGTTGTATAGGTACAATAATTATGTTATTTAAACATGCGTAGAAAAAAGGTATTTGATGATGGGAATATATATTATGTACGTAGGTATCACATGATATACAACATTATAATTAGAGAGAAGACCCTTACCTTTAATATTAACGATGTGTTAAATAATAATAAATTAAATATTAAACGGTGTTTAAGGATAAAAAAACATCCGCATAATTACTGTATCGTTATTTTTTATTTATTATTTAGAATGTTACCGCGTATTTAAGTGCTTTTATCTATGATCACATCTCTAGATACATTCGTTTTTTTCTTACGTTGGTTGGACATACGCTAGTTATTGTTTTAGGATTTAATGTTTTTTTTACGAGAATTAAAAAAAGTTTTCGTGAGGAATCAGGTAGAAATAAAGAGGTGAAAATAAAGAGGTACTTATTACAACTCACTCAAATTATCTAAAATATTTTGAGTATATATGAGAAATCTGGATTTGCAATATTGAAGGAAACCCACCGTCCACCCGGATACCACAGAAGTCTGGGGACTTCCATTTATCCGAAATTCTACACTTGACAAATCTTGTCTACACCGAAGGTGTCACAGTCGGCAACTTGAAGAGCTGGCCAGGCAAAATACCCCCGTGTGTGGAATCTTTTGACTACACTTCTTCCATGTCTTACTAGCCGAAAGAAGCAAACACAATAATAATTATACATACCTATATATCTATATAAAATAAATCAAATAAACAAAAGTCTTCTTAACCTAGGTTATAATACTTAGAAACAAAAGTACGTGTAAATTGAGTTGTAATAATGTCTGGACGTAGACTAAATAATATCGATTACTTCTTCTAATAATACAAAACAAGATTGAGTGTCGACGAGGAATAAGCGGAAGCCAGATGTCATTACTACGTAACATTGTAGACTGGACTGGAATACGACGGGTGGAGGATTTATTCTGGTTAGTGAAAGATATAGAAAGAGAGAGAACTTCTCCATAGTGATCGTTAACGTCGGGGGGATCTAACACGTACTCGCAGATGATGAAGAACAAACTCTAATTTTCATAGTAAGCAATATTCTTGTATTGCAAAGGTATAACAGATTAGGTACACATTTATTTGTCATTGATAAAAAAAAATAGTACCTACATTTATCCAGATACTAATGGTTATTTCAAACAACCCAATTAAACATGCCATTATTATATCTTTTCATAATATTATCAAGGCATAACCCAGAAGTATTGAATATGCAAACCGTCATCTCGCAGTGTCAATAAAAAATAAGGCATTTAGGATGGGCTATTATTGCATCTTATTGCTGAAATGCTAAGTAAAAATAAAAATTACAGGGTTTAATTATAACAATATTATAACTGTATGATATAGAAATTAAAATGTAAGTTAATGTACCTGTATTGAATGAGGTAGATACATTCTTAAGTATGCAGATGACTCGTGTTAACCATTGATTGCCTGTGTTGACAGCTAGGCAGGTGTTTTGTCTGCTTTACCTTCGTATTATAGGTAGTATCGTATATAGGTATTATGTAAGTATCGGCATATTATAGTGTACCTACTACAGAATTGTACAGACCGACAACGTTTCCGAATTCTATCAATATGCCCATTTACAAATACCACATTACATATCAGCCCACATTGATATTTTTATAGGTAATATCTGTAAAATTTAGTTTACTTACTAATATTTCGAATAGGTGTATTGATGTGTTCGTTTGAATGTTTTACAAAAAATGTTGTCACTTTTTTAGACTTGTAGGTATAATTTTGACTTGACATTTTTTCTTTTTTAAAAAAATATATCTGGCTTTTGTTGGTCATAAACCCAAATACAACCTTATACACCTTTCCAGTAAGCTACTAAAAGCTTGTGTCGTGAAAGGGGAGTTTGCCGGCACCTGGTACCTGGACACCTTGTTCACAAGGCCGAGACTCTACCTCCAGGTTATCGACGAACACATATTTTATTAGTGTGTGGATATGCTGATTTTCATGAAGAATTGATCTCCCACTCTTTTCCGTATATTTTCGAGTGGCCTGTAAAAAGAATGTATTCGAAAAAATAAAGAAACTATACATCTTAAATTCGGCGATGAGGTTTGCCACGCATTCTGGTGTCTCAAGTTTTTAGTGGTAAAGTGAAGACAGCTTCCTTGTTTATTACATGCAGCTAGTCTTCTGACAACCCCACTTGTGGGTTATATCGTGATGACGTAGTATCTAGTAGTAGTAGGTATGTAATCTTTATACTAGGTATAAAAGTTTATTACTGAAATGTTGTGAGATTATTTTGGCTCTCTTCTCATTATTTTAGTATGAACGATTATAGATATTTTTAATTTCAACATCATACGAGTAATAATATTTCGTGTATTCTAGTAAAAGGAAGGTATTGAAACTAGTAAAAAGTCGAGTAAATTCAATGTGTTTGTTATAATATTTAGGTCTGAGCTTACGCGCAGTGTGTAATATTACCAAATGGATGTTATCAGATGTATGTAGGTAGTTCGCATTCTTATTATTATTAGTATTCTTTAATCCGGCATTTTTAAAATGTCAAATTTGAATATATTTACGTCATTCTGAAAGACGTACCTGTAATAGTTATTGTATTACTGAATACCAACTAAAGTTAACAAGGTATTATTTCTACTTAACCACCACAGCATAATCATTGATCTGTTGTTTCGGAAGTGATTCCCTCTTGTGACACTGAGGACCAGTAGGGCTACTCTTGACAAAACTAAACACGATCTTAATCTAGTCTTGATCTTGATCATACGACGCACGAAGTGACAATTGACCAAAAATACATGCAAACCGATCGCGCGTTAGCGGTATCGCGGTGTTTTTTACCATAGTCACTTCGTGCGTCGTATGATCAAGATCAAGACTAGATTAAGATCGTGTTTAGTTTTGTCAAGAGTAACCCTGCAGCTATCTTTCCATCTTTTTGGTGGTCTTCCTCGTGAACGTGAGCCAGCCGGTGTCTTCTTTGCAGCAATGTGGGCGATTCTGTTTTCAGCCATCCTGTCCACATGGTCTCTCCAGAATCGTCTCCTCTTCCTACTCCATCTCACTATGTCTTCCGTGTCGCATATCACTTTGTCGACGTGGTCAATAGGTATTCCTTTTTCTTGAATATTTGTGTCATAGAATTATTTCTATGTGTCTGTATTTTTGTGTTGTATTTTATTATTGTCTTGGTTGTTTACTGTTTACGTACAATGACAGCGAAAAGGTTTTTTTACTGATATGCTGTTCATTGTTTCTTTTATACAATAAATAAATAAATATATATCCTTCTAATCTCAGTATTTCTGATGTATGTATCTAATCTGTCGGCAAACTCCCCTTTCACGGCACAAGCTTTTAGCTTAGTGTGAAAGGTGTATAAGGTTGTATTTGGGTTTATAACAAACCCAGATATATCTTTTTTTAAAAAAAAAAAAATTATAAAAAATTACATGTGGAGATTGATTTTAATTTATTCATTTATTTATTTACGCATGCTATCTCGACATTTTCCACAAACAGAGTAACCAGCAATCTAACTGCATGTAATAAACATGCAAGTCGTTCACTACCAGTCAATAAAAGTTAAGACATTTGGGATGGGTGGCATACCTCATCGCTGAAGTGAAGATGTTAAATGTGATGTTTTATGAATACCTGCCTTTTACAGGACATCAGAAAACTAAAAGGAAATGGTGTGGAACGTTTTCTCTGCCGGGGACTTTAATTAGCTTATTAACGTTTTCTTCAAATCATATTCATGTTTCACCAATATACTTAATTAAGCCTCAGATGTACGAGTATTTAGTAAGATGAAATTCAAAGTTTGTACACAATTTAGGTGGTAGCTATGTATGTAGAATAAGGACTCATGGACACTTTTTTCGAAGAATAATATTTATATGATTACATCTCTATACCTTGTTTTATCGAGATGTATGTGAATGTAATTTTTCATTGAGATGTATTATCGATTCGTTACGCTAATGTCCCTTTTCTTTTTTGGAAAGTTGTTTGTCAATTTTTTTGAATATTGTTTTGTTGATATTTTATTTTAAATACGGAATAATAATGTTAGATTAACTAACTGGTCGTATAAAATAAATTCAAATATAAATTTATTTTTTTGAAATATATTATACTTTTCAAATATATACCTGCATCAAACATGATTACATATACATTTTTTTGTTATTGTAAGTACTTAGATATCATAAATGCATTATAAATATTAATTTAGTCGTGCAAATAAAAATAAATTTTAGGGAGTTGATTGAATATACGTTGAATATACGAGTATATGATTGATTTGTAAGGAACAAAAGTTATATTAGTTATAATATAAGAATAATTACAATAAGTTGAGTTATTAAATATGAGTTGATGTAAAGTCTCAGAAATGTTAGCATATAAGTATTGTAGTACATAGTAAAGTCCTAGTTATAATAATGAGTATCATATAGTCAGGAATATTATGTACTTATATATTATAAAGTAAGGAATTAACATATAAGATAATAATATTAGAATAATAGTTTATATGTAAAAAATGATTTTGTAAAATGATCAATACATTGAATTATATTTGTATATAGATATATCAAAAAGAACCTGTTGACAAGTTTTATAAAAAACTTAGCAGGCCTTGTATCTTTTACTTGTAATATTTATGTAAGAATAAATAATAATAATAATAAAAAAAACTATTTTATCTTCAAACGTGAATAGTGCTCGGTGCTTGAGGGATAGTATTGAAGGAGACACAATGTGAAATTCTCAAAATACCCTTATTCTACCTACCGTGTCGATTACTAATTTATTAATAATGTTTAAAGTTAAGTAAATTTATTAATTAGAAAAGTTATTTGGTTCCTTAATAACAAGTGAAATGATTTCATATTAATACGTTATTGTATAGTATGTTCAACGACTTTGTAAATATGTCTACATTATGAAAGGGTCACGTGCAAATATTATTATTTCATACGTTTGACAGACTTTGATAGAAAATATACCCGGAGACCTTTTGAGTATCTACATACTTACGAGAAGGTATATATTATAGGTACTCGACTGTACCTATACATAATATGTTATGTCTTGTATCATACTCAGTATGGTATTACGGATCAAACGAGACTACTGAAACATATTCAAGTAGGTAAATTAAGCCCTGTATTTTTGCATATGGCAATGTGAAAAATATGCTGCAACTTTATAGATAGTTAGATAGTAAGTTAACTACAATATTTTATTTGTTTTAGTGTACAGTGATAGCTAGAAATAAACCTATACTCTGTACGTATTGATAAGTTGCAAAATTTTTGATTATCTTAATAAATCTCATAAAACCCATGCTAATTTATGGTTAGATTTGTTTATCAAATTAATTATTTTTGCGTGAAAGAAAGTGTACGCTTGAAAAGGGAAATAATCAGGTTACTTTATGAAAATGTAGGTACTTGTCTTGATACAAAAAACATGGTTGGATAAAGAAGTTTATCGCGAATACACTGCAAGAGAATAGATTACGTGGATTTTGTATTGTCTGTGAGAAACATAGGGAAAATGAAGGAGAAAAGACAATACAATTGGTGGTTTTTTTAATGATGCATGATGCAAAATCAGCGCTATTATTTTTTGCCATGTAATGTTTGTCATGCTATGTGTCGCTACTAACGAAACAGGACCGAAACAGAAAATGCTTTTAATGTCCTTGAAAATCGCATCGACCCTAATAATTTCATGAAATAAGGGCGAGCAAATAACTAAGTGAGAGAATATTGACTTCTGCCCTGGCCCTAGGTTATTACAACTAATACAATGTGAATCGAGGGATGCTGTGCTTTTCTCTCTTCAAGTTATTTAAAATATTTATCATCTAATAAAACATACCTATATAAAATTCTTGTATGTATTCAATTTCATAGTTACAAAGGTTAAGATGCGGTGATTGGGTAATTTTTTCAAGATGTCTAAATAATAATTGATTTACAAATTCTATTCTTTCGGCCACAAGTTCGGTCATCGTTTCTACAACAATGACATCAGTGCTATGGACTGTCGTAGGAAGAGTATTTTTCTGACTAGATTATGTAGGTTCAACGTGTTGCACAAGGAAATGTAAAATTAAAATAGGCAATAGATACAAAATATAAAACAACATTTATGAAAAACATAATTTTACAAACGGCAGGATTGTTTCCTTTGAGCCAACATAAACATAGAAATAAGGATAAAGGTATATTAAAATTGTAAAAAAATACATGTTCCCAAAGAAGAATAATTCATAATACATATTAAACGAGTTTTCTATTTTTATTGGGTTTAAAATCTTTTTTTTCATTCGTTATACTATGCCTTCTTCTAAATAAATATTATAAAACATCTTCTATACAAACCTCTTACATATAAGTCATTCAAAAACTAACAGGAATGAGTGGGAGTATTCTCCTGGAATGCCAGGGATATTCATAAAACGATTGTTTGCTTTAGAAAAATTCAACCAGAACAAATAAAAATATTCATGAATAAATAAAACAAAATGTATAAGAGCTGTTTCCATATGAAGTCTAGATGGACTTCCAGAAAAATAAACTTGGAAGTATCGCAGAGGGTAAATCGTTGACTGAGAGATCTTTGTTGACATTTCATCATATCAAGGGGTAGAAGATGGGGGTGACTTTGCACCCATTGCGGCGTAGGCGACTGGGGTAAAAGTAATTAATTCACTTCGAGTCACCTTTTAATTATGATTGGATAATCGCATTATGTCGGGCCTACTACATATTAATAACAACTGGTATGTATGGTGTTAGATATTATTTAAAATATACCTAATATTAACTACGTACATTAGTTATAGCCCATTTTAAGTTAAAATAAGTCAAGTTAGGATAAAATTATTTGTTTATTTTCTTCGGTCTGTGTTCGTTTACTACTGCCTCTGTCGGAAATTATACAGTGCACCAACGAACTTAGCACATAATTCTCACATATAAGCACATATACTTTATTCTCTTTAATACTTAGATGTTAAATAAATAAAGTTTTATATGCATAACACAGTGAACAAGCATGTTTTATGGTTACAAAAAAATAACACCAAACGCCTGGTTTATCGCATATGCGATTTCTTCCAGCTAGTCCGGATGGTACAATTTGGGTCATGTTTTGGAAATGTCATAATAATTGTCCAAGCACGTTTTTCCAACGGCTTGTACAGCCTTCTTTCACAATATGTACACAGTTTCTACGAAAACAATATAATATTTAGAAATATTGTGAAAAGGTTTTATATTTACCATGTGTTCTCGAGAGCAACGTTGACTAGCAAAAAAAGAAAATGATAAATAAGTATCTTCGTCTTGTCACATATCCCGTAATGAGCTTTAATCAAAACACTCTTAGCAATATATTAATATTGAAAGAGCCCACCTACGTCTGGGGACGTCCATTTATCCGATTCGTTTTCTATAGTTATAAATTGGTCTAACAAGAGGTGTCATGGTAGACAGCCTGAAGGATTAGCTGGCCAAGATACTCATTTATGGAATCTTTTGACTAGACTCCTTCGATGTCCCTTTAGCCACAAAAAACACAAATAGTAGTTATATAAACATTAAAAAAATGCAGACATGAAACAAGAAATAAACCAAAATGTTTATAATTTTATATAGTAAGAATTAAGATTGTTTTTTACGTTTTACTCATTGATCAAACATGCCATATCATTACTGAAATGGTGTATTGTAATATATGGCATAGTCAAAATAATACAAGAACAAAGTTTAAATAAAATTGATTCAATTATTATACGAGTGAAAGGTGTATAAGGTTGTATTTGGGTTTATAACAAAAACCCAGATATATCTTTAAAAAAAAAATACTTTTTTTTTTATTTATTTCCAAAATATTACATACTTAAATAACATTAAAAAATCATAATGGAATATATTGTCCCACTAGATCGAAATCTGTTCTGGGGCAATACTAAGAAAATACTAAAAAATTAATGCAATTAAACAACACAATTAAATAACAACAAAAATAAGACAATTTAATAATTAAGTGAAAATAACACAAATTAAAAATATGACTTTACTCTCCGATGAAATACCCAAATAAGCCTTACCTACCTACAATTGCTTTATCGTGTATATAAAATAAAGTAAAAACTAAACGTATAGTGTGTTCGTGCTAATAAATGTAAGTAGGTACCCATATTCCTACATAATAAACAAAAATCTGTTAATTGAATTTGTCAAACAGCTCTTATCTTTAAAAGGACAAAAGCATCATGTCATCTACTTATAGAACAAAGTATGTACTTACGAGTACATACAAAATTTCGACACAAATGGTTGGGTACTTTTTTGTATTAAAATAGGATCAACGGGCGTGTGTATGTATGTTGTTATTCCCTAAAGAGAAACTCGAGGGATTGGCTAAGGATTAAGCACACTCACAGCACAATGAAAACACCCTTCATAACACCATTTATAACATTATACAAAATACGAGGTACATACACTCACTACTCATGTTCATTGTATGTAATCTTCATGTACAATATACCTACTCGTATTCTATGTGTTAAATCACATATATGCCTATTTCAAATTCGATAAGTAAGTACTTTAGTGACATACCTATTTGTCTTCTAACAATTTAAGTTGGTTAGATAGTCTATTGGGGATGCTGAAGCCACCATATTTTATTTATCTTAAATTGACCGAAAATAGTTTTGTTCTTTCTAAGCAGTATGTACAAGTTTCTTGATACTTTTGATGACCCCGACAGTAGGTAGGTACACCTTTTTTGTGATAACATAGGCAGAGTTAATTGTCATAGAAAAAGTAACTTAATTGATAAGAAAAATGTTTATATAAGATTAAAGATTTGCCTCTGCTACATACATGTAAATTTAAAAATTGCAGTCCTAAGGGATTAAACCTTCTTAAAATATCAAGTGAAATTCAAAATAGTCTATGTAGTAAAAAACACATTGTTTATGATATGAAATATAGGTACCTACCTAGCAAAAATGTAGTGATTTTTATTTTACATTTTCAATGGTGACAGTTAAAAATAAATACCTACTAATATAAAACCTTTTAACGTTTGGAACACTTAAAGATACATCAATTATTACAACGGCATTTATAATAGTTACTATGGTTCAGTAGAGTAGGTAGAAGTAATAAGTAATATTGTATGGGACAAATTGATTGTTGCTCTCAACCCTGTGATAGACATGTTATCCCCAGCGAATATGCTTACGCTGCCACGGTGGGAAGAGTATAATAGCGTTATCGTGTTACAACACTAACTATGTACATATTACATACTACTGAGGTCTGTTACATCAAACATAACTACATACAATACACAGTCAACTCGCGTCGCTTTCCTCACCAATTTTAATACGTACCTACTAACAGTATGACACGACTGTATATTCAACGAAATTGAGTGACAATACACTTTTTATGAAGTACCTTATACCTTCATATCAGTATTTTATATTATTAATGCAATTGTTTTATACTACCATCATACCTCGCAGAAAATCACGTGTCAAGATGATTTTCATATTTACTTTCGCTTTATGATCTAGAGTAGGTACAGAGCAAACTAACTATGTTTGTACTACTCGACTAATAGGTATACCAGCGTCGCAATCTGCATATTCTCTGCCTGCTCTTTAATGTTCTCCGCAACCCCTCTACTCCGAGCTACCTAAAATCTTGTTTTACGTCTTTGGCATCTCATGGTTTGCCTCTTCGTTCTGGTGCACTTGGTACGTTAACTATTCCCACTCATCGAACATCTTTTGTCACATCTTCCTTCACTATACATGCAGCTCGGTTATGGAATGATTTGCCTTTACTGATCAGACTTGCTCCTTCAATTTCCATTTTCAAAAGTAGACTGAAACATCACTATCTTGCTCTCAATAACCCATCATAATACCATCCCCTTCCTTGTCCCCCTTTCCCCATTCCACTTTATGCATGTTCAATATTTATGTATTTCTTGAATATGGTATATTTTGTATGTATGCATGAATTATATTTTTTTATTTTTGTATGGGTATATTTATTTATTATTTTGTATTTTTTCTATGGTTCTGGCATGTACTTTATTATTTTTCTTATTTTTTTTTTCAAACATCAGGTTGGTTGGCAGAAATTGCCATTTGGCAATAAACCCGCCTTTTGTACAATGTACTTATTATTGTCACAATAAAGTTTATTTTATTTTTTATTTTATTACCTACTGAATATTTTCTCTAAGAGAGGTAACAAGCTTATTAATTGCATGTAATTTTAAACATGCAAGTTGTTCTTTTGATGCCAGTTGAAAAATAAGTAATTCAGTCATTCAATTAAGTGAGATAATTCGACATGAAGAAAAAAGCGTGAGATTTATTTTTGTTGAGGTACCTATATAGGTATTTTATGTGCATACATCATTGCTTCATTAGCTCTGCATCATACCTATTCCATTATTTTTTTATATGCCGCTTTGAACCCTACAATACTATCATAATCGGAACAGTGAATCAAGAAAACGCTTTAAACTTTTGGGAACCTTGTGAATAAAATAATGCTGTTTTTTTACTTTTGATTTACCTACTCATATACCTTTTTTTTAAAATGTACATTTGGCTTTTTGTTACAAACCCAAATACAACCTTATACACCTTTCACAGTAAGCTATAAGCTAGTGTTAAAAATAGAACATAAATAATGATAGATTCAGGATATTGGTAGACTCGGATACAATACTTTAACATATTTTATTGATATAATTTTATTCAAAACCAATACAGTGGCACCTCTCATAACGAGCACCTCTCATAACGAGTAATTCGCAAAACGAGCAAAAAAAAATGTGAAAAAGTTGCTCCCATAACGAGCGATATTTCGCATAACGAGTAACATAGAAAGGGTAGCTAAGTCCCTTTTTCACGACATTCACCTGTGACCTTGTGAGCCGGGACTTCTGCGCCAGTACATCAGTCTGTGTTTAGCAATCGCCCCGTTAGCGCCTTGGTTCCGCATGTGATCACCCATTCTTCCAATTTTTTTATTGATATTATTAACATTTTTTTTATGTGCAAAGTATTATTATCCGTTCAAAATATTGTCCTCGAAGAAAAACACACAATAAGAAGAGAAAAAAAATAACTGTTGAAATGCAACGTACAATAATTGAAAAGCGAGAACAAGGTGTGAGCGTGGCATATCTAGCGCGCACATACTATCGGTCAACATCAACGATCTGCAATATTTTCAAGAAAAAGATAAAATTAAGAAGAAAGATGCTTCAAAGGGAGTGTCAAGAATGTCTACGAAACGGTTACGTTTACGGTTAGTTTTCTAGTTAAAAATGGTTAATTATTTGTCATAAATTCATATTTTTATTAAGGTACTTACGTTTTTTTCCTAATATAAATTGTATTACAAGTTGTTACACTCTTTTATAAGTAATTTTATTTGAATAAACGTTAATAAAAAAAATCATTAAGGTCTCCAAGAATACTTATTCTTTCGGCATGGAACGCATTATCGTATTTTATTTGTGATAGAAAAAAATGTTTCGCATAACGAGTGTTTCGCATAATGAGTAAGAGTCTGGAACGAATTAAACTCGTTATGAGAGGTTCCACTGTATTTGTATTCTAAGCTGTGCTTTATACCATATATTATAATTATACCTACTAAGCTTTGTAGACAAGTATCTACCTACTAACTTTCGGCAGTTTTATCATGTCAACTTGATCTAAACTCAAAGGTGCAGTATGTCAATCTTTGCGTGCAATGATAGAAAAAGTGATAGAGGGCATACCTACATTACAAATATACTTATACACAAATCTGAACTGAATAATAACAGTGAGTGGATATAGGAAGACCATGAGATTAATCTAAACACTAAATTAAAATGATTATGGATTTAAGATACATAATTGTGTAATTATGGTATTTGCTGTGTAACAATTAAAATAAACTACTATACTTCATATACGTCGTTTTCGACGGTAGCCTGGAGGTAGATTCTCGGCCTCGTGAACAAGAGGTCCGTGGTTCGATAACAGGTGCCGGCAAACTCTCCTTTCACGACACAAGCTTTTAGTAGCTTATTGTGAAAGGTGTATAAGGTTGTATTTGGGTTTATAACAAAACTCAGATATATCTTTTTCATAAAAATAATTAAATACTATACTACACCCTCACGCCGTGTCCCAAGTGGGGCAGGTAGAGAGAACGGAATGCCATATAGATCTATCTATATACATACTTATTTCGTTTCTTCTACATTCATACAAATTCTAACGTACGTCTGTTCCTCTTACTAAACTACCTCATTTTCCGTATAAAAAACGCATAAGATCAAACGAAAAAAGTTTGCATCAAAATTTGATTGGTTCTAAATTCAGCACAAGGTTTTAATCAATATGAATATAGAGTAATTGAATCAAATTAAATTCCTTTGTTTTGGTGTGTACCTACCTACTTCAAAATTACTAACTATAGTAATTCATAACAGACCATTGTTTAAGAAAACAGTGTATAACATAAGATATTTTGTTGATTTTTAATATTTGCATTATTATTATTGTCACCGATTTATTATTGTCATTTGGTCCCCTTTGGCATGACATCTCACTGACAAGTAGACATTTAGTAGAGTGACAGGGTTTATACATATATGTAGGTAGCACGTCAGTTGACACATCAGTGAAGAGAACTATACCTACATTTACTAAACATTGCCAATGGCCTAGTGGACTACGTAGTGCATAAACAGTATTCTATCATCGTCATTCAACTAAACACCAACAGAGAAATAAACACTTGACTTACCAATATACTTGAATGATGCTTTCAACTCTCTGATGTTTCAAATAAATATTAGACAGTTTTGAAATCTATTATTGATACGATGTCCACAGTTAGAAAAATGTTTACGTGGTGATATTATGCAGATTCAGAAATATTTGATGGAATATCTTAATCCAATCATTCATCTAATGGTGAAATAATAAATTCGTTCATCGAAGCATTTGCTTACCGATTGAGGAAACCAAAATAATCTAGCAAAAATTTACACGATATTCTGATGATATTCTAAGATATGTTTTCTTAATAATTACTCTAATATTTTTCCATTATCCTTTGTCTTATCATAAAAATCATAAACATAGTAATCAAGTGCTTAGAAAATTAATCTTATGAACGATGCAAGATTTTATTGAAAAAAATGAAGAAAAATGTGAAAAAATCAATTGAAGTGAAAACTATTATTTATATCTACCCATTTTTCCTTCTAAGGGAGAAGCTATTAGCTGACAAGAGACTAACATCGCACTATTCTGCCTATAAGCATGTTCTTTTTAGCACATGCCATGGTTCAAAAAAGGAGCCATAAAAATCTCCTCAAAGAGCGGCATTCGGATAGTTTTGTATCAGAGAAAAATATTTTAATTATCACAATACATAAAAATATTTCATTAGTCGCCCCTTTGCAAGTAACCTCCCCGCATCTACCATTGCGCAAGTCACCCGAGACAGATGTCGTTGTGGAGAAGTGTCTATATACAAATAATAACAATCACATCGTATGCCATCATTCTAGTGCATATTTTTGATTGACGTGTTATTTTCTGCCTTTACGCCACTTTGCACAAGTTTCGACCGGATTAACGCCACGACTCAACTCTCGATATATATTAATATTATTATATATCTACACAATAAACTCTCTCCAAGCACCCTCTGTTCATATTTATATTGTCTATCAAACAACCAACCACCCGGCGACAGAAATAAAGCAAAACTTAAATAAAATTAAAAGATAACAAAATCAATACATTCCGTCAAAAGTACATAATATCACTTGGACTCAACTATATTTATTGAAAAATCTAGAATATAAATTTTTAAATCATTCCCTACTGCAGTATGTAGAGCCATTTTAAAATATGGATTATGATGAGTAAATTTCTTTTCTTTATTTGTTTTGTATAGGTACCATAAAATTATACAATAAATTATAAAATCAACAAATCAGTATTCACATATGAAATAGATTACACTGATATGCAATATCAGGTTTATATATAAGCTTAACTAATAACTTATGTGTCAATTTGTAATAATGATTATCTACGAATCACAAAGTTGAAACTGAGCAACCAATATAATAATAATTATTACCTACTTATCGATATTACGATGCAGGTACTTAATTTATAGAAATATTAATATTTTTTTAATGACGATATTGAGTGAACTAGGAATTATTCACAAACTCTATTTAATTGTATTTTAATATTAAAAACTTATTACAGAACATAATAAAATATATTGAAAGTTTTCGTTACTAGTGACATTCATTACAATAATGTTTTTACATTCTTAATATAATACAGGAGAAAGGTAGATAAACTTTGCAGTTTTTCTGAGCTGGCTAAACAAATAATATTGCATTGTATGGTACGATACAATAGGTGATATAGTCATATGTAAGTACTATACATGCAGGTACATATTCTCCGTATATTGTGTAATATGTAAACACGAGGATTTTCAATTTCAGATGGTCCATAGTCGGTACGTAGTACACGTTCCGTAATCTCAACTTGCAGTCCAATAAATGCAAAAAGAATGAAAACAACTAGGAACTGTGCATTTTAATTTTCAATGCAGCGGTCTTCATACGGGGAAAATATTAAACAAATCAAATTTGTATTTCATGTTTCACTAAATTTGCTTGTTGATAAATGCTGGTTATTATTTCTTATGTTTGTTTTTCTCTAGTTGGTGAGGGAGAATCATAACTGATTTTATACTTCGTTGATATATTTCTTGTTACAGCTGTATGATCCATAAAAATGGAAAATAAATAAATAAAAAAAATATTTCGTTGTTAAAAAATATATGATTATAATCTATTAATCATTTGTTAGTACATTTATTCTCAAATAACAATACATAACACAGAGTTTTCTTCGAAAAACCATAGTTCGCAATAAATTGTTGGTTTTACAATTTAGCACTTGGTGTTTCTTAAGAGAATAATATTATAATTGTTTTTGTTCTTGTTTTGCTCTTTAACGCTCCATTCGAGAATATAGATAAGAACACGAGTTTCCACTTGTCAAACAAACTTTGAGTTTGTTTTTCATAGTTTTTTTTTAGTTTATTTAAAATAAACATACATTACAATTTTGATTTACAAAATGTTAACTTATAAAACACAAAATAATATATATATATATATATATATATATATATATATATATATATATATATATATTATATTTTACTGTCCCATTGAAGTTGAAACTTGTGTATGGGAAAGATATATGTACAGTACAATCAATGTACAGTAAAGAATAAATAAATAAAAAAATATATATATATATATATATATATATATATATAGGAATGGCTTATCGACGTAAATATTTTCAGGTCATTCGAAACCTTGTAAATGTAACAAATAGTGTTCTATATACAGTACACAGATATTTTCATAATAACATTAAACTTTCTTGTTGGAATCCGGGCTGTCAATTATGCGTATTATCAATAAAGAAGTACCTAAACTGTCTTATAGTGTGGAAAGATCTTATCCTAAAAACATTTTTTAGAAGAGATTTTTTAAAGGTAGATAAAAATGTAATTTGTACGTTACCGCTGTATTCTGACTACCATGTTGAATTGAAACAAGGGAGTGAACCGCATATTTACAGAGAAGAGAATAATATGTGAATATGCCGGACATTCATACACATATACCTACCTAGTCTAGATTTAGTGAATTCATATTAGATGTTTTATGGAATTCGTCCGTATGTAACAAAGCTATGTGCAGGAGTGTATCGAAACCTAATGGAAATATGTTTCGACGTCATGTCTCGTGTCATACAGACTTCGGTCTCTAATGCTCTTTCATACTTACCTATGTATATTGCAAAACATAAAATGTTGGTGTCCAAATTTTTCGAGACATGCAATAAGAAAAAATGTATGCAGTTGTCAATTATTATTAACATATACATTTACAAGATATATGTACCTACTTATGAATATATATTAATATTCGAGGCATACGTTTATAGCGAAATAGAGTGTTGGTAAATAGTAAAAATTAAATGCAAAATAAGTAAATTTAACACATCAAACTACTATAATATAATTATGTAGGCTTAGAAAAGACTACAGTCACCTTATTCGGTAGTGGAACAAGGTGACGTTATCTTTTTTAAGCCTTACCTATTGTAGTTTCATTTGTTAAATTTACATTATAACCTCATACAAAGCTATTTCTAAAAATATCATCGATAAATGCAAAGTAAAGTTGTACTCGTTATTCAAGTAGTACATAGAATAAGTGTTAAGAAAAGCGGATGAAAAGGGGTAGATAAGTAACATGAAACATTGTTTTAATGTTTTTAATACATTGTAATAAACAAAGGAAGAGAGAATATTAAAAAAATATACTATATAAAACAAGAACTGACACAGTTTGCGATAGGAGACACGAAAAACTGATTTGTGTATGAAAATATATTATATATTTATTTTCTTCATAAAAATGTCTCCACGTTACGTTGTACCTACACAATGTTGTACAACGTGTTGTAGACACAACGCAATGTGGAGACATTTTTATTCGGAGACGCTTCTCAAGTATATAAAACACTCGACAACTGTATTCCAAATTAAGAAAGACAGAGTACGAAAGGGATGTTAATAATAATGTAATATTGCTGAGGCGTGTTGGAGGGAAATAGAAAACAATATGTATTTTGAAACAATATAATAATAGGTAGATATCTACATAGCGTAGGTAGACACTGTGTAAGGTGGTAGGAATAAGGAAAATATGGGGTGGGAGGAATAAAGGACAGACCCAACTGCTTAGAGCTCAACTCATAAATAAACAATAATTTCAAACATTGCCAAGAATATTCCGACTTATTAAACTTAAACACGTTTCAGATTTGCTTTTAAGATTCATCCCCCCAGCGCAGTACGGCGCCCGATTCACCCCGAAATATTAAGATGTCGTCTACTTTAAAGTATCAGTGGTAGCCATATTGATGATTGGGAAATTCACAGATAATATTAATGTTCCTATTTGATACCTCTGCTTACTGGCTTATCCTGGAGGTGTATTACCGGTAATTAGTTTTGTAGTGGTTGAAAGACAAAGGAAGCAACAACGGACATGCTCAATCGGATTTTAATTTTTTTTGCATAATTAAGATATTCCATTTAATTCAAAAAATAATCAAGAGTACTCGTTAGCTAGGTTGTCTTTTGAATTATACATTCCAAAACAAATAGTTGTATTATTAAAATTCAATTAAATAATTCACGCTGTCATGTTTCAAGAAATTTTGAAGAAAATGTTACTTATTCATATGTCAATTGTTTTAAGGGTAGGAAAATAAAGTATCGCTACTCTTTGAGTTTCAGCGCTCCATTACAATACACAAGTCGGGGGGACGCTCAGAACAATCGACAACTTTTTGTGGGTGAACGAGTTGATTATTTTCTCCGCCAGATGTCGTCACCTGCGTTGTTAGTTGAAAACCCAATGTGTTGTACCTAATATTCAAGAAATTACTACCTACATTCACGCTACGTGTGTTTTCTACAAGTATCTTATACATATTGTATGAACATTTAATAGGTACCCTAAGCAATATATAAAGGAAAATTCGTAAATAATTGTTACCCAACTGCTTTTATTTTTGTTCATTTAATACACCTTACGAGACATAACCATATTCGTTTGGAACATTAACATAGTTGATGTCTAATAAACTTAACCGATAATATTTTTTAATATATTAAATTGACTTCCTGTGTCGAAAGTAATAAATTGTCTATCCATCTATACTATTATACCATTTCTTTCTTGAATTTCTTGAATTGATTTGATGGGACTAATGTTTACAGATCGTTTCATACATAACAAAAGTAAGGCGTACAGGATGGGTGGCAAACCATACGATGAATTTTAATTTATATTGAAATTTAATTACATAAATATATAGCAATACTACAAATATAAATACCTACCCAAGGGTTGATGTAATTTTTGTGTTCAAACAAATGAAGGTACATGAAGATACATTGAAAGACCCACCGTCCACCCGGATATCGCAGAAGTCTGGGGACTTCCATTTATCCGAAATTCTACATTTAACAAATCTAGTCCACACCGGAGGCGCCATAGTGGGCAGCCTGAAGGGCTGGCCGGCCAAACCACCAAACCGCCAAAACCTCCGTGTGAAATCTTTTGACTAAACTCCTTCGATGTACCTTAACGAGACGATGTACCGATACGAGAGAAGCAAACATAGTAATTATACATATATCTATACAAAAAAAAGTAATCAAATAAACAAGTTATCTTAACCTAGGTTACAAAAGTTACAAAATAAAGAATGAAATTAAGAATGAAATCATGCATTGCAAAACATTATATCTACTTATTTCAAACACCTCGTTCAAACATTCAATCAGGATATTTGTACTTTAATCGCCACATTAAAATAATAATAAAGAAATGTTAGACATAATTATAGTGTTCATATTGTTTTTATACAAAATATTTATTTTGGTGTTAATTTTTTTTAAATGAATTAAAAATAGCTTAGTAATAAAAAATTAAACAGTGAATAAAATTTGTAAAAATAATAATTACTCATCATTAAGATTTTGTACTATATGATATTTTGTAATTTAATAAACGCTGAATTACATTATCTTGAAAGGATTCTCTATACCCGGATATTTCAGAAGTCAAGGATTCCTATTTATCTGGACTTGCGAACATAAAAATCTGTCCTCACGAGCGAGCCGCAGTGTTCAGCCTGAATGGCCGATTGGCTAAATTCGCCTCGTGGGAATCTTTTAAACTACTGCAAAACTTTAGAGAAGCACCAATACATATATTTTTATTTAAATGATGCATGGATTCGAAATTCATGCATAGGAAAAAACAAAATTTGGTTCAACAAATCAAATATAGACATGCTGTCCAGAATACACAGTAGTCACCAAAACTAGAGAAGTGTGGTAAATTTCACTCCCGAAAGGGACATCCCAATCAATACTCCTCTTCATCAAGGGAGTCAGGAAGTAGAAAGCTGAATAGCATTAATTAAACCTTAGTAAGTTTAAACCAAGATCTAGAGGAGCTAAATGCTAAAGACGAGTAGCATTCCATTGCTCAAGATAGAAAGTCTTGAAGATATATTGTTCTGGAGGCAAAAGTCCTGCGTGGGCTTTTCGGCTATCGGAAGTAAGTAAGTTTAAATATTGCTAAAAATAGTGATTCATAAATGCGCGTCCTCGCAGCATATTTCACAAAACTGCGTGAAATGAGTTATTTAGAATATTGTTTTTAGTAAAAATATGAGCGATTGAGTATTGTAAGAAGTTTTTATCAAACCAAATCATGTTATTAAAATGTGTCTCAGATATTTTTTTTCATTGCAATCTTCTTCAGCAAAATAAACGTAATATAAACCGTACTTAACTCTTACAAGTTCCCCGTGGAAAGTAATCTTCCACGTTTTCTAAACTCAGACAGTAGTTCGAAAGTATAACAAGTTGAAAAACATCATCGTCTTTTCAATGATTTGATTTTGAATAAAACGAATTATGAAGGTATACTTATATTATTTTTTTTGTACTTTAAGTCTTACTTTATTAGCTTTTCTGTTAAAAAATAAATTTTTGGTCGATTAAAAAAGCATTCGTCAATTTTTTTTAAGTATACCTCGTTCAAATTACAACAAATGTCATACTCTGTCAGATGGTATAATGATTTATTAATTTTAGATTTAAATTACCAATTCAATTTCACCAGTTTTGTTCACGAATTAATAACATTTATAGGTACTCGTTTTCAATACAAGTATTCAAAGAAATTATTTAAAAATTGTCATAATGCTTTTGTGTTGGCAAATTAAAATAATTATATCTTTTTTCTATTCATCTTTAGCCATTTAGGCTCCATCTTTAGATATCCTGACATATATGTATACTTCCCCTACGAATTATCATTTCTTTCCGTTCACCCTATAATATTTTTCGCAGATACTTATCTTTTGAACCACGTAAAAATTTCAAGTTATTTGAAAGTGCATCGCAGTTGTTTAATTATACATATACAGCTATCTGAATATTATAATATAGTTCATAAAGATAGGTATCTACCTATGTATAATAAGAATTCTTGTTACCAATCTTCAGAAACTACGTACAGTTATCTCTGTAGATACCTTCTCAGTATACTAACTGAGAACTTATCTACATAGGTAGATATATACTGACGTACAATGCACAAACAACATTCCACAAAGACCGTAGAAGTGCTTGAGAGGAAAGGAAAAACTTTTTGTTTTAATTATTCGTAGATACGAAGTGAGTACCTACCACCACAAGTTGGAAACTAAGTACGAACTATGTGCACTCAAATAGAGTTATTCTACTCAGTAATGGTATAAAGGTGTAGGCACCTATGTGTTATGTATTGTTTATACTTATTGATTATGGTAATCATAGCAATAGAAAATTACAATAAAAACATTATCTGTATTGTGGTCTTTATTGTCAACCCAAATAAAAGAATAAGTGGAAATCAATTTATTTTCAGGATCAGGCTTTTGAGAGCTCCTCCTTCAAGATAAGTATAGTTTTTATAAATCGTTTACAGCTTGTTGAAGAAGTTTTTGGAATTTTTACTTGAAGACTGACACGTGAATCTGAAGTTTTATATTAAAATTATCTTTGCATACATATATTCTCTTTATTATAATTTCAAAAACCTTTTATAATAAAATATTACCTTTTTATGTATACCGTGATCATTCCTATCAAGTGAAATCGTCAGTGGACTCCGCTTATATAACTAAAGATACAGAGAAAAACAGTTATCAATTTAACTATTATACCTATCACATTAAAAAAAAGTTAGCGTATAATAACGATGGTTTTTTTCCATACTAAGTGTGGTATAAATGCATTTTTATTTTAAGTGTGATCATTCAAGTAAACGCATGGTACCTACCTACTAGCGTTGAGAATTTCAATATCGCTAATCCACGATCAAAAAAGTGTATAAATAAAAAAATAGTCGCAGAGAATGGTAGCGGTAAAATTTTTGATAGGTAACACTCACGCCAGAAAAAAATAGCGAATTTAAATTTTGATATCGTTTCGCTACGGATCGGATGTTGAATGCATCACGATTTCGTATTATTATTAATATACTATGGATGGAACGGTTGAAATACATAATGCACTTGTCCTTTGATATTATTTGACGCCGTCAATCATATTATGATTTCATACTATATTGCTACTATTATTTCAATACAGCATATTTTTTCAACACTCAGGGTAGGAGTGAAATAATGAAATTATTATTACAACTATGTACTGTATACTGACACTGCTATTGCGTCTTTTAAACTTTACACCCTTTATTGAATTGTATTTTACAATGTCAAATCACATATAAAATGATACAAGTGTAATTTGTAACGCTCACTGTATCAATAAATGTTTACAAATAGTTTTTAGGAGTTAATTTTATTTTTTATTTATTTTATTTACATATATCAACAGCGCGAGTCTTTTACGTGTTAAACTATTCATAATAAAAAACAAATCGAAATTCTCATTCTCAACACAGTTGGAGCAAGACAAGAAAAACAATTGAGAATTGAATTATAACATTTATTAAATTAGTCAAATCAAATCATTAAGAAAATTAGTCAAATCAAAACATGAGAAATGAAAGTATTGGAGTGAGAGTATAGAATGTCAATAAAATTTTCATCAACATTAAGACATATTATTAATACATAGGTATTATTTATCATCATCATTTATATATTTATTATCATTTATAATCATATTGAGTCGCATTCAAAAACCAGTGTTGGCATCTCTGAGAAAGCAACAATGCGGGTTTGTACCTGGCAAGTCCTGTTCGGACGCAATTTTTTGTGCCAGATGTGTACTCCAACAGTCGCAAGAGTTCAACTCACCGCTTGCATGTTGCTTCATTGACTACGAAAAAGCTTTTGACAGCCCCCACAGACCAACCATATGGAAAATACTGGCCGCGTATGGCATCCCGCCCAAGGTGGTAACCATGATCAAAGCCCTGCATATGGACTCTGAATGTTCTGTCAGAACATCAAGTGGTCCAACTGACACCTTCAGGATCACCACTGGAGTCCGGCAGGGCTGTGTATTGGCACCTTTTATCTTTGCCATAATTATGGACTACCTGCTCAGAAAATCTATTCTGGGCCCTGGCGGTGTGCCTTTATCACAGCGTGAAAACAGTGAGACGTCTGTGGGAGTGCTGCACGATCTTGAATATGCGGATGATCTAGCCCTTTTTGATACATCTGTGGACGGATTACAGTGCAACGCTAATGCTCTTTATGAAAATTCTTTGCGCCTTGGCCTTCGTATCAACGCTGGTAAAACGGAGTACATATGTAATAGTACATGCACGAGTACTCACACCCCACTAATGGTTGGCAATTCCCAAATATCTCAGGTTAGTAAATTCAGGTACCTGGGAGCAACCATAACGCCAGAGGGTGATCTCCGGTCGGAATTACCAATCCGCATAGGAGCAGCTAGCGGGGCTTTCAACAACATGAACAAAGTTTGGAAGGCGTCTGGACTCAGCATCAGGACAAAATGTCGCTTGTTCAATGCGTGCATCATCCCAATCCTTCTATATGGCTGCGAGTCTTGGCACTTAACCAAGGCTCAAGAGCGGAAGATACTAAGCTTTGAAAACAAGTGTCTTAGAAGGATTTTGGATGTCAGATGGTATGAACATGTTACAAATGATGCTGTGCGCCGGCGCACCCAGCAGAGACCTGTAATCTCCGTAATACAAGAGAGACGATGGTCCTGGCTGGGACATGTTTTGAGAATGCCCAATGATAGTTGGCCAAAAAGAGCACTGTTCTTCCGTCCGCAGGGGTTCCGTAGGCCCGGGCGTCCCTCTTTCACAATACACCGTTCCTATGACAACGATATCAGAGCGCAAGGAATGTCGTGGGAAGAGGTGACGCAATTGGCACAGAGACGCTCTGAATGGAGGAGGCTGGTTTCTGCCCTGTGCTCCCGAGAGGAGCGTTGAGGGCGATGATGATGATGATTATTTATATTTTTGAATATGAATAAAATGTAATTTCCGCCAATGAATGAAATGTTTTTTGCGTGTGGAATACTAAAAATATATTTTTTATAGCTCCAGATCACATCATTGTCTAAGTTTTTTTTCCACTTATGGCATAACATCCTACAAGACATTGTCTAAGTTCATAAACATGTATTGTAACACACACATACATTTTCTCTTCAGAGCACAAGATAAAAATCAGCCTTCCCATGTCCTTAAAAATATATTATGTTCATCTCTGTATTTGGTGATACAGTGAAAATTTTAACTGTTTTCATAAAATCGTAAGCTTGTGCAAACCTATTAAATTCCAAAATTTATTTATGACAGAAAGCATGGGCAGAGAAAAGTAAGTTACTTTTGTGTTATGACAAGTATAATGATAATTATATATTAATAATTTATTGTATAAAGACATGAAATGGTGACGAGTTTTTTGTCATTAAGCTAAGTATTTAAAAAAAATAATTGTTTATTTGTAATGTAAATATTCCGATATTTCTAACGGATATCACGTCCCTTCGTTTCTGTAAAAGGGTTCAAAAGACCGAGTTTAAATTTAATAAAATTACACGGTTCATGTGAATGCAATATTGTAATATAATGTAAGTGAAGCTAAACCTTAAACATATGCTTTTTATTATAGCGCCCCATGTTCACAACGAGTAGGTAGCTGAAAACAACGATCTAATAATATAGGCACAATACACACCTAATGCCTACCAACCAGTTTAAATATATACGAGTATAGATATCTAAGTGTTATTAAATTGTTTCATAGTGAGATGTTAACAAAACTAATGGTAGATAGAGTCAATCACCGAATGGATAGCAAAGTATCAGTATATAATATAGGTAGGTACTAAAAACTTGGGAACATCATGAAGGTGCAGTAGGTCTGCGACGGGATTTGAATTAGGAACATTCCACTAGCACTGATCATTCTAGAAATCTTTTGAGTAAACTGCTCTCTATTCTATGTCGAAAGACCATTGACGTTTACCGAGTGATCAAGGTAAACAATTCTGTATTCTTTGTAATTTGTGAAAAACATATTTGTATATATCCGATTCTAGTTAATTTTTTATGTTTCTTAAACATTTTGAACAATGTTCAAATAAAATCTATTTAGATATTAAAACCATAGTGCCATTGATAAAACATAGAATATATAATGATTAACTACATGAATAACCAAATAAGGGCAAGTAGGTTCAATCTGAGATGAACAGTGGTCATGACGCTTAATACTTCCATCGAATTATCATTTGAGAGCGGTGTAATGTCTCTTGTGAGTCTGGATTCTTTACTCCATCCAGACATTATAGTCCCGAGGGTGTTTCGTTAATTTTTATATTGAAAAGTTTTTAATTGAGTCTCTACTACTACTAGCCATTTTATCTGAGGGTGCAGCTCTTTTTAAAGCAGGGGATGATTGTAAAAAGAAAGAAAGAGCGGGCTGAAACTGTCAGATATTGTTTTGACGTTTTAAATTGAAAGGGGTGATCTTCGTAGGCGCAATAATTTCATTTTAAATATCTGTGAAGTGTGGTGTGATTTCAATGTTATATTATTATTTCTTGGCGTTATTATTAATACCTACATTACGTCCAATGTTTTTGCTGTATGTGTACAATGTTTAAATGGGGAATAGGAAAAACTTTACTACTTACAATCTATTGCCGGCAGCTACGAATTTAAACCGTTTATTTTTTTTGTATTTAATCATCCAGAATTACGTTTTAAGCTTTCAAAATATTTGATCAACATTCACTTAGATATGAACTCGATCTCTGAAATCAATACCTGAAGTATTATTCAAGTTGAAAGATGATACCTATACAGTGACAATTTGTCAATCTATAAGGTTTATATTATGTATATGAACTTACTCAAACATTTTGATATAAATATTTCATGTGGTTTTAAAGTACAGTACCTTCTAAATGTTCTCTTCTTATTGATATTAACAAATTGTTGAACAATTTTTGAACGGATATTTATGGTATTAATTCAGTGAATAATGATACATTTCATCGTTCAAACGATCTGAGAACAAAATCATGAATAAAGTGGATGCAGGTGACGTAGGAACAATTCACATTGATACACGCAATTTACGATTCGCGGCCAGGCGAATCTCAAAAAAAACTCAAAAAAGATTATTTAAAATCACTTTATTAAAGTATAATATTAATTATTACACAATTGATTTTATTATTTATTGAATAAAAGTATTGAATAAAAGAATCACAATGATATTTAATTAATTACACAACACAATACAATTTAACACAAGACCAGGATTTAACAACAGGAATTATTATAATAAACTGATAATTACTGAGCGACAGAATATTAACACTGGGCTGACTAATTAGGTACTGACAACTATTCCCAGTGTGGAATACTTTATATAGTGTTTCCAGGCATTGGTACCTTGTGCATTAGTAACGTGTGCATTGGAATGACCTATTTTATTATAGTCAATATGTAAACATTCCCATGATCATATTACTGAGATTCTGATACGCGGGCATTCCCATGCTCGTGTTACTGGAATTATCTGGTATGATATAGGCTACTCTAGGCCTTATCATAACTCGCCCACCCTTAAAGAAAAACTTTAGTGGTAGCTGCTTCTATAGTGGTAGCTGCTTCTAAAGTTTTTTCGGGAGTTTCAGGCTTTTCTGCAATTTTATACTTAGATTTATATTTTACTACAACGCATCTGAACAATACAATAATTACAATTAATACAATAAAAACATATAAAGTTAATGTCCAAGTGCTGATGGTCCTAGATACGGGGGTGTCGTCATCTTCTTGCATCCTTCTTTGCAGTTTCTTTACTTGTAGTAGGACATGGTTTAAATCGTCCAATTGTACATCTTCTAGTTGCAAGGGTTGCATAATGCTGTTCGGCGTCGGGACGCTGCGTCTTACTGCCATTTCTGTGGGTAGCTTGGCGAAGTGGACTGGTTCTAAATTGGTTTGATAACTCGTTATTATGTTTCCTTGTATTTCTGCTCTACAGTTACCTTCAATGTTAATCACATAACTGCCATCGAGGGTGTCAGCTTCCTTGCTATTATCACAATTTGTAGTCATTGTTGTCTCGTTAGGTGTTGAGACAATCCATAGATTTCCGTAGATATGTTGTATCTTTACTCTTTCTAGATGGACATGTTGTAGTTCGCATTTCGTGTAATCTCGAGTATGGTGGATCATCTGCAATTCACAGGGAGCGTCGCCCGTAATTGGTATCATCTGCTTGTTGTGGCATAGGTATTCGCCTGTGGTCATTTCTTCACATACTGTTTGGTCATATGTATACTGCTGGCCATTGCTCATTAGGAATTTATGTTGTGGGACGATTATTTGGAAAAGGTTGTTGGAAATTTTGATGGGAAATGCGTAAAGGTGATAATATGAGTACTGTTGATCCTCGACAATTGGAACCTCCATCACAAAGTGAACACTCGTTCCTTTGCGGTAAGCCTTTACTGTGGTACTTTTTTCAAAGTAAGGGATGCTATCTAAATCAGGTTCGGCTGGGAATCTAAAGCCTGTTGGCAAAAGGGGTGTTACTCGTTGCAATTCTAATGCAAACTCAGTTGGTTTAATGATTGACGGGTGTAGTGTACCTAACTTAGCAAATGTTATAGCATTCTCCACCTCCATTAATAATTGAGTGATTGTTTGCGCTTCAATAGTCATTTGATTAAATATTATCATTGATATAACATACTCATTGATTTCGTATCCCATTAACAAGGTATCATTCATGCGTGCTTCTAATTGCATTAAGCGCGCATTTAAGAGAAACTGATTTGATTTTAATTTGTTAGTGATATTTCGAAATGATTCAATTGCATTTTCTGTTATTGACAATTTGTCAACTGACATTTTTTGAACTTTATCTACAGTATTTTGAAGTTGTTTGATTGCCTTGTCGTAGTATTCGGCATCCGATGTGTCTAGATTTCCGGTTATTGCTTTGATCAAGCTTCCCAAACCATTGATAATTCCTCTCTTGATCCTTTGCTGTGGTATAACATGGTTCAGTCGTTGTTTTGCTTCAGCTATAGCATGGTTCAATATAGAGTCAAAGTTATACAGTTCTTCTCTATATATTAATCCATATGTTGTTTTATTATACATTGTTTGCAATTTATTGTAATGTTTTACCAGGATATTGATTTCATCGTTGATTTCACTCAGGTCGAATGTTTGAACTAGTGTCCAATGGTCCCGTTGGTTTTGTGCTGTTCCTAGGTGTCTCGGTAGTAGTCCAGGGTTGTTTACTTGCTTTTGTATTGTTATCTCTGCCACGACGGTCCACCTGCAACAATAGGTGGTCTCCTTAAGTTTTTGGTGTGCACTTTTCGTGAGTGAACGCCTGCGTCAATCAATGCAGTGTTGTCTTGATTAATATTTTCGATTCGGTAGGGTCCTTTAAATTTATTTGATGCTTTGTTCCGAGTATTGGTTTTTTCAAATACTGTTTGGTTGGGTTGGAATATGTTGGTCTGGGCATTGGTGTTTCTCTTCTCGGCTATTTGTTGCTTTCTTTCTACTATTTTGGCCCTAAGCTGGTCGTATACTCGCTTCATTTTGTCTCTATGTGTCCTCGAGTAATCCTGGTAATACATACGATCGTAATACATATCGTATGGATCTCTCGATTTTGTGTGACCAATTATAAGTTCCATAGGCGTCATTTCGATCGTTGAATGCACGGAGTTATTATAACCAATGATCGCGTATTTCATGATATTTTCGGTTTTATCCTTATGTTGTTCTCTAAGAATTCTGAAGTGTTCGATTATTGACGAATGTAGCCTCTCTATCATACTATTTGATGTTGGGTTATTAGGCGTTGTTATATGTATCATGACTTTATGAGCCAGCAATATTTCGCGTACGGTGTCATTGTTGAATTCCGTTCCTCCATCGGATGTTATTTTTTCCGGTACTCCATAGTATGAAAAATATTGTAGAAAGGCTTCGGCTATACATACCGCGGTTTTGCTTATAATGGGTATAGCTTGTCCAACCTTTGAAAAGGCATCTATCAGTGTAAGAAAGTTTTGTCCTTCGATTATGAATGTATCGACGAATAATTCTTGGAACGGTTTAAATACTGTGTCGGTCAACATCATGGGTGGTTTTGGTGGGTTACGATCATATTTGGCTCTCTTGCAACGTTCGCAGTTGTTTATGTGCGTCGTAATGTCTTCTTTCATGTTCGTCCAAAAGTATTTCCGTCGTAGATGTTTGAATGTTTCAGTTATACCTCTATGGTTCGTTTTCCCATCATGGTAATTACTAACTAAACGTTGTTGTTCTTCTTTATTGGTAACGTTTATAACCCTTAGCGTGCACCTTACCAATTTCGGCCCGTTGTTGTTGAAAGATTCTATGTACACTCTACAGAATTGTTTATATAATTCTTCTGTTTCGAAGTGTAAGTAAGATCGTGATTTGTTACTCGTATATTCGATCAGAAATTCCATAATTAGATCCCTGTTGTTTTTCTTCGGAAGCGACACGGTATAGATTTTTTGGGTATCGTTATGACTTGTGGTTACCGTCTTGCTGTCAATGAAGTGGGTCTTTACGAAGAATTGTGGTGTCTTTGAATCTATTGCTTCCTCCAGAATTGGTATTCCTTCGGTCACTTCGTTATTTTCACAAGACAATACCGTTTCAGACCTTTCTTCTTCGATTGATGGTGCTGTTAATGTCCTCTCCAAGTCGGGTGAATTTTGCTGTAGCATTGCCTCGATTTCATCAGCCGTTTCAGTTTCTTCACTCAGTGGTTCCCGTGGTGGTGAGTTATCTGTTTCCTTTGATGCGATAGGCGATTCGATGTATGATATTTCGTCGTTTTGCTTGTTTGTCAAAGCAAGCATCTCTTCCAGATCCCTTGTTGTTAGGGGTGAACACACTTCATTCGTCGTTCTTGGTGGTTCTATGTATGTCCGGGGTATAGTGAAGTCTATTTCCATAGGTATCGGTGTTGTATCCGTAGGTGGTGACAAGGTCAAGTTTCTGAAGTCATTATCAGAATTATCCAATGCTATCATGTCTTCAAAATCTAGATTTACAATCATTGATCTCGTGTCAAGGGGGTTTATTTGTATTCTGGATAATGCATCGGCGTTGGCATTCAATTTACCACTCTTGTGTTCGATTTTGAAGTCGTACTCTAATAATCGTAATCTCCATCGCACTAGCTTCGAATTGGGTTCTTTGAGATTAAATAACCACACCAATGGTCTATGATCCGTAATTATAGTGAATTTACTTCCTAATAGGTATTGTCTAAATTGTTTAGTGGCCCAAACTACTCCTAGTAATTCCTTTTCGATAGTTGAGTACTTCTGCTCAGCTTCGTTCAATGTTCTTGATGCATAAGCTATGGGTTTATCCCTTCCAATTTCTCCTTGCGACAATACGGCTCCTAATGCTACATTGGATGCATCAGTTGTTAGTATGAACGGTTTTGTAAAATCCGGGTATTGCAATATTGGGTCATTGGTCAGAATTTTCTTTCCGAGTTCAAAGGCTTCTACAAATTTTTCATCATGCCTTATAGTTCTTCCTTTCTTAAGGCACATGGTAAGTGGTTTTGTTATTTTTGCAAAGTCTTTGATAAATCGTCTGTAGTAACCTAGGAGTCCTAGAAATCCTTTTATTTCCTTTGTTGTTTTCGGAATGGGGTAGTTTAGTATTGCGTTTATTTTCTCTGGGTTAGGTTTAACTCCATCTTTTGTAATTACGTGTCCCAGGTATGCTACTTCTTTTCTCAGGAATTCGCACTTATCAATTTGTAATTTGAAATTACTGTCTCGTAGTCTGTCAAATACTTCCTTTAATTTTTGCATGTGTTCCTGCAGTGATGCTGAGTATATGATTATGTCATCTAGGTATACTAGACATTTTTCTCCTTGTAATCCTCTCAAGATGTTGTCCATGGTACGTTGGAAGGTTGCTGGGGCATTCTTCAGTCCAAATGGCATACGTTTGAATTCATAATGACCATTTTCAGTGCTGAAAGCTGTCTTTTCACAATCTTCTCTATTCATTTCAATTTGGTGGTACCCCGAGGCCAAATCTAAGGTGGTGAAATATTTGCTCCTTCCCAGTTTATCCAATATATCTGTAATGTTTGGTAATGGGTACTTATCGTCTATTGTTTTCTCATTTAGTCTTCTGTAGTCTATTACCATACGATATTTCTTTTGTCCCGATGCATCTGCTTTCTTGGGTACAATGTGTACTGGTGAATTCCATGGTGAGTACGAGGGTTGTATTATATCTTGTTGCAAAAGGTTGTCAATTTGTCTTTTGATTTCTTCCCTTTGTGGTGGTGCATGTCTATATGCTCTCACGTATGAGGGTGTGTTATCGGACAAACGTAACGTGTGTTTTATCTTGCTGGTAAATGTGAGAGATTGTTCTTCGCAGTAAAATATGTCACGGTATCGGTAACACATTTTTGAAATTGCATTTCTCTCTTCATTGTTTAGGTGATCTAGTCGGAGTTTTTCTAAATTCAATTTTTGTAGATAGTCATCATTTTTTGTCGGGGCGTCATCATAATGGTTCATGGGAATTAGGTTAAGTTTTTCCACCTGTATAGGACTTTGTAGTTTAATTGTTACTGGATACTCATTAATGTTCGTGATGGTGGTGGTAAATTTTGACTTTGATGCCCGTACGATAGCTTCTGGCATTTCTACTCCTTCAGCAAATTGGTAATAACTTACTATCCCTTCACCTTCGTTCAACTTAGATGGTAAAAGCACTTTCTTTTGAGTACGAGGCTCAATAAGCATTTGGTATATGTGCGTTGGTTTCTTTGCTTCAGTATGTAATTTTATCTTTGCAGTATCCGTCTCTAGATATCCGTCTTTTAAATTAATGTTGGCACCTACCTTTTGTAAAAGATCTAAACCTATAAGTCCGTCATACTTCTTATTGAAATTAAATATGTGAAACTTGTGGTTAGACGTATTCCTGAACGCTTTAGGTAGTGGTATATTCACTACATAATTATGAAAACTGATTTGGTGTGCTGATTGAATTTGAAAAGGTTCCTCTGACACACAATCTCCAAAATATTCCTCTACCTTCTGGCTATTAATAAGTGATTTAGATGATCCGGTGTCGATCATAAATTTTCCATTTATTTCGGGTAAAAGTATATACGGGAGATTTGCTTTAGCGGTATTCATCACAATTATGTTGGGCGACTCGGTTGGCCCATATTCCGAAAATCCTCTTCATATTCAAACTCTTGCTGGTAAGGATCCTCTTCGTTCACGCCTTCTTCTGGTTCAACTATGTTCTCATCTTCAATATCTTCTTGGTAGAACAGTTCCCCAGCGGTCCATCGTGGGGCCATAGGTTTATCCGTCCTCATGGTCTGGTCTGTATTCTCTCTCTTTTGGAATGATCCTTGGTTTGGACGAGGAGTATACGTCTGAGTAAAAGATTTTGTTGGCATGTTCTTCATTGAATTGGATTTTGGCTGGTTAAACTGCCTGAATTGGTTTTGTGGTTGTGGTGGTCTCTGTTGGTACTGTTGTTTTTGTTGTACCTGTTGGTTATAGTTTGGTCTCCACGGTGGTATGTGTAGTGCCTGTCTGTACAGCGAGTTATTAGGCTGTACCGAAATGTTCTTTGGTTTTAAACCTTGCTGGTTATTTTGCAAGCTGGTGTTGTCTTTGCGTTGTGAATAGAGGAAATTTTCTTCCTCTAAAACTAAAGACATGGCTTCCTCAACCGATTTCGGGCTTCTTAGTCTCACGGCTAGACCTAGCATACCGTTCAGTCCCTTTAGGTACGTTTGTAAAGCCATACCGTCATATATTTTATCTTTTGTTACCCTTGAGCCGACGTCTGGGTCTGCTAACTGTACTTTCGCCATTAATAGGCTTTTGGTGTCCTGTACCCTAGCACCAAAGCTATACGGGGGCTCGTTCTGTCTTGGTTTAAGCTGGATCAGATCCTGAACCAGACAATTTTCGTTTCTTTGATCTCCGAAGTAGTTGATTAGGAGATTTTTTACTTCCTCCCACGTAGCAAAGTTTTCTCTGTTCCCGATTAGTGTTAGTGCACGCCCGTCGAGCTTACTTATTATGATTCTCATTAAGTGAACATTTGTGGGGTGCGCTGGGCTCTTGGGATCTCCCAGTAAGCCAATTACATAATCGCATGAACTTATAAAATTATTTAATCTGGCAGCATCGCCATCAAACCTTGGGATAACATTTAGTACATGTTGTGGAATGTCTCCGATTGTAACTCCGTTTGTAGCCATTTTACTACAATAGTATTATAAGCTTGAACTCAATGAATATTATATCAATTTTTAATACAAAAAATTTTTGTTAATGTTTTAATATTTTATATAAGTACCTTTAATTATGCAACAATATCTCAATAACTAAAGGGGGTTGATTTCGATAATCAGACAATGGGTAATCTCAATGATCAGATTGGGGGTGATCTCAATGATCAGAATGAGGGTGATCTCAATGATCAGATTGGGGGTGATCTCAATGATCAGAATGAGGGTGATCTCAATGATCAGGGTGAGGATGATTGCAACGATTATGAATTGAACCCTGCGATAGAGCCAATTCCGATTAACGAGCAATCACAGCACTCTAAAATAACGACACTTGGGAAATGGAATTAAAGGAGAGCAAATGGCACTTACTGAAGAAGTACTGCAACCTTAATCCACATCTCTTGGTTGTCGGGTCAGTTCCTGTTGTCTTCCAATGGCACTTGCACTTATTTTAATCTTTGAGAGTTCGAGTTCGAATACTTGGTTAAAAGTTAACACTTAAACACTTGATCTTTATTTTTATATCAATGTCCCAAGTATCCTACCAAGACTGCGCCATTTACGATTCGCGGCCAGGCGAATCTCAAAAAAAACTCAAAAAAGATTATTTAAAATCACTTTATTAAAGTATAATATTAATTATTACACAATTGATTTTATTATTTATTGAATAAAAGTATTGAATAAAAGAATCACAATGATATTTAATTAATTACACAACACAATACAATTTAACACAAGACCAGGATTTAACAACAGGAATTATTATAATAAACTGATAATTACTGAGCGACAGAATATTAACACTGGGCTGACTAATTAGGTACTGACAACTATTCCCAGTGTGGAATACTTTATATAGTGTTTCCAGGCATTGGTACCTTGTGCATTAGTAACGTGTGCATTGGAATGACCTATTTTATTATAGTCAATATGTAAACATTCCCATGATCATATTACTGAGATTCTGATACGCGGGCATTCCCATGCTCGTGTTACTGGAATTATCTGGTATGATATAGGCTACTCTAGGCCTTATCATAACTCGCAGAATAACAAAAAACTTGTTTTTGATAAAATTTGTATTAATAATATAATATGAATAAATTGTTTTGTTGTCTAATTTACAATTCAATCAAGATTGATGAAAAATATAATTTTGTTCATTTATGTTAGTTGTCTTGTTTTTATTATTTTCTTCTATTTCGTCCGACAGATAGTCCAGATTAGTGAATAATATATAATTACTATGTAAAAACTTAACAACATCGAAAAAGTATTATTTATCGTAATGAGTAATCTTTATAATATTATAAATCATAAATATTAATTACTTAATTAGTGGCAAAGTAGCGAATTATGTTAAACATTTATTTGTGTTTATTAAAAGGGAGAACTACTCATTGTAAATTTTTATGTATTGTAGATACATGTACAATATAATTACATTTCTATAAACAAGTAGGTATGTTATGAAGGTATTTCGGAAGCAGCTTTATAATAATTGTTTGTGTATTTAGAAAATTTCTGCTCTAATTATTGCAAATTACTCTATTTTAAACGCCGTACAAATTTACAAGTGTATCAATATTGGTTTTATTGTTATAAAATGCCAGAAAGAAAGCTTTTTTAAAATTCTTATTATACCGGTTGATTATACAAGAAAAGAAAGTTCATCTTATGTCTTATTCCAAAACTAGGATAATAGCATATTTTTTAAATGATCTAGAGTTTATAGTGAAAAGTAAAACAGTGTTTTATTGATATCAAATATGCATATTTTTTAGTTTTGCTATCGATGTTTTGTTACAAAAATCTTTGGATGTTAAAACATACAAAAAAAGTTTTGCTGTAGGTAATCTAAGACGTTTATTTATTAAATATTTTTAAAGTCCTAAAATATCATTTCTGATGAGGCAGATAATTATGAAATTATACGTACTCGGTGGTTCGTAGGCTATTTCAAGTCTAATTATGGTAGATTCAGACCAATAATTATTCATAATACCTACCTACCAATTTTTTTAGAAATAAGGACAATATTTTAGGAATAATGATAATCATCCTTTTAAGATGTGTTCACACTGAGGTTTATTGACACGTAGAAGACAACCTGTATGTTAATTACGTGTAGGTAGTTGGCCCCATGGGTACCTACCCATAAAAAATGCCGTGATGGAATGAATACACGAATTGAGCTAGTATCGATCAGATGAATGACTCTCAAGTTTCAATAAAATTATCGAGTTCAATTTTGCCGTTGCTGACTTACGTACAAATACGTTGTTTATTGTAAGAGTCTGGAAGATTTCCTTGTTTATACTTCATATCCAGATTCAACTTAAATTTTGAAATTTTAGTAAAAATACCCACTGATACATACAACGTAGTCTAAAAAAAAAATTCCGACTATATTCACATCAGCCAGGTAAATAGCCGTCAATCAAGAACAATAATATTGCTTATTAAAGGATGGGCAAATATTAATTCGACCATTAAAAGATATTTGAAATAGTTTGTATGTACGTATGTTTGTTTATATTTATATTCTTTTTACTCTTTTTTACATTTTGTTAAATGCATTTCTTTAACACTTAGTTTTGAGATTATGAATAAAACGATTTTTAATATTGCCTGCAAAAAAAAACTGTATATTTTACATTCTCAATACATTTGAATGGATAAATTCTAATTTAATACAATAATATGATTTATATGGAACGAAATATTCAAATTTGGTCTTTTAACTGAATTTTCTACGATCGCTGGAAATCAAAATATTAAAAGCACACTTTCTAATTAAAAAAAAAAACAATTTGGTACGAAAATTATCGGTAAAATTACTATTTTTACAAAGGTTTCAATTTTCATATATTTTTTTACATTAAAATAAAAAAAATCCATAAATCTGTCAGAGACGTTAATACTTATCATGTATTCTATTGTGTGAGTGCTTATTTCATATATCCCTGTGAATACTCAGTCGATAGACGCCAGATTTAAAAGCTAGTTTTGTAATAAATACAGAATTGGTTATTGGTATAAGGGCAGGTGTTCAGACACTAATGTTTTGTCGGACAGAAGAATGTTAACATAAAAATTTACTAATTGGAGAATGCTAAACTCGCTGATTATATTAATAATAATATTGTATGTATTACCTACTGAACTAAGTACTATCAAGAAATACATAATAAGCATTTTGATCTTTACACTAGATATTATATATATTTTTAAAAGAATATCTCTATCGTTGGTGTGTCATCCATAAAAGCCCGAAAGCTGGCCTTTATCTGAGACATTTAAGCTTTAGAATAATAAAATATGATAAAAATTTTAACAGTAACGATCCTGTATGCTGCGTCTGCCCTCCAATTATTTTTTATTGGATAGAAATAACCCTCTATCTGTTGAGTTCCAGAACAAAACTTTTCAGAACAAAAGTTAATAAAAAATGTCGGGCATATGATACAAAAAGTTCATACTGTAAGTTCATATCACCGAATTCATAATATTAGAACATTACGACCTCCATAAAAAAAAAAATAATTAAAAAAATATAGAGAGAAATTTTATCTATAAAACATTGATAACAACAAGAATTATATTACCACTAATGATAGGTATGTACATTAAACGATACATAGTATGTAGGTAGTTATACCAAATAATAATGTGATATCAAACACAGAATAGATAATACTATAATGTTTAATTAGATTTACTCCTTATGTTTCCAAAAAGACTATGAATTATCGGATTGTTGTATATCTATGTGTATGTGTTGTTATTCTCTATCATAATATAGTTATTATATATATATGATAATAGTCTTCTAGTTAGTTGAACGAAATTCAATTAGGGTGTCATTGCTTTGGCAGCAATATGTTGAGCAACCCTAACAAACAGTGCTTCCGCATTATATTCGTGGCGTGTGACCTGCCTTTATTTTTTTTTATCAATTTTATTCGTGAGAAATGTTGCGTTGGGAGAACAGATAGATTTAATATGTTCTAAAAAAAATTAACCTTCTAATCAAAATATTGTAAATAAAAAATATCATTAAAAATTATATTTTAATCTTTTTGAAGTTTATCATTATATTACTGTGTTAACAAAACAATACAAAATTTAAAATACTAGGACGAAATGCAGTGGTGAGATTATAGTTATGAAGTGATTTCTTCCACCTAACCACGGATATTTTGTATCATGTTTTGGCTATTTTTTATAATGTGATGTCTTGTCGATATACCTACCTTTATTTTGTAGCAAAATTAAACAGTAATTTAATGTTAAGTGCTAAATATTTAAACCATACAATTTAAAAAAAACCCTGTAAATGATTGAAAGTATGGAGAGTTAATTCAGGAAATAATTTTTAGAAAACATTTGAATTATTATAATAAATAAAAAACATAACATAAATAAATAATAAATAAATAAAATATTCTTTATTGTACATTTTTAAAGTAGTACAAATGGCGGGTTTATTGCCTGCAGTCAATTTCTGACATAACGGATTGGGAAATTGGTACCTATAGAAAATTCTGGGTTAGAAACTTGTCTGTTCAAGTATATATATTGGTACATACAAGTGGGAAAATGTTTTAATTGTACCTACATAGATACGGCGCGGCCCAAATATTGAATACCATAAAACTAACCTATTTATCTTACCTTATTAACTTCCCCTATGGCTATTCACTATCAAACTGAAACTTATCTCTCGATATAACTATATCCTGCCCTTGTCCCTCGTACAAAAGAGACAATAGAATAGAAAGGGATGTGAATAATATAAATTCTACATAAAAGAAATTGGATTTCAAAGTAAATGGCGGTAAACACTTTATCTGGAACTTTGTATGGGTCAGAGCAGACATCTGTTTTTTGTTTCGATAGCTTATTATCAATGTTATTTGACATTAATGTCCGGTTTACACGATTTTTCGGAAAAAAGTCTTAACTATATTGAATTGCATTACTATCACCCTTAATTAATTTCTATACTAGGTACTACCCTGTGGTAATACACCATTTCATATCACCTTGTTATTTATTTATTCTTTTTGTGTATCATCGTTGTACAATAAAGTTAAAAAGACAATTTTATAAGCTCAGTAGGGGTAAGTGCACCTATGAGGCTAGCGCACCTACCTCATATTTCTCTATTTTAAAAGGATACTGTTTGCAAAACTTCACTTATATAAAAATAACAATGTGTTACTTCTACTGTATGCTCTTTTGGCGAAATAATTTGAAAAATGTGGTTAAAAATAAATAGAAAATTTGATTTCTCGAAGCGAATATCAACTACTATTTCGGAACCATGGTTTGATTATTTTATCTATCTCGTTAAATTGACACTAAATGCAAAGTTAATAAATATATCCTCAATCAAATCATCAACAAAATTAAATTACCTAATATTAAAATAATAAAATTATCGAATGGAGAAATTATATAAGCTGTAGTCATACGAGATGGGCGAGTGGGGGAATAAGATCGCCATACGGCGCTCGTATGGCCCGCGTACTCCTAGATAGAAAAAAAACAACCATCACACATCCAAACATATCTGAATTAAAATATCATTTAAAATGCAGATTTACCGAAGTGTTTATTTACCAGAATAGATCTCTCATAATTACGTACATGTGAATAATAAGTTACAATATACATAATATTGAAGAGTAAATAATAATTATATTTAGTGTACACCAATGTATAGTACCTATATGTTTAGATTTTCGTAATAAAACTATAACAGAATCTGGATACATAGGAATATTTTTATTCATTATAATGTGGTTAGTTTTTATCTGGATAACACATCACCCTTAGCTCACAAAGTCACGTGGCCAATATTTGTGAAATAATAATCGTATATGTGCATACGTACCTGATGATAAAATTATTATTTGTTCATCGGTACCTTTTTCGTACATATTATTTGCTATGTATTTGAAGAGATAAATTTCATTGATAAGTACCTACTTACCTACTCAAAATTTTTGACTTCGTTTACCGGTGAGAAGAATATAGAATAGAGTTGAGTCAAAAATATGAAGTGCATTTTATAGTGGATGTAATAATTACTTTTGTGGCTGTTTTTTTAGAATATGTTTTTATATAAATCGAGTAAATTAACACCATAAAAGTGTCCATAGGATAGTTAATGCAAATTATGACACTTTGTTTAAAAAATAATTTCAGGAGGTATTTTCTAGTTCCCGATACTGGTGTTGCACTAGGTGTATTTATTTTCATATTCAAATCTATCTCTTTTATTTTATTAGAAAAAGTTGAAATATTGTAGTCAGCGTTACTAAATTAATATAATAGCACATAAAAGTAATTCGATATTATATATTATTAATTAATACCTAATGATAAATTAAAAAAAAATATGTTATATTTACTTAGGTACTTAACTGCTAGACTTATTAAAACATTTTCTTATAGGATCAAAGTAAGTATAGAATAAAATGAGAAAATATTGCTAAATTGTAAATAAATACGCAATACAACTCACTGCTCGTACCTACTACACATAAGCACGACAGCTTGACTAACCATGGGAAAAGTAAACATGATTTCGCAAAAGGATTTATATTCGTGGCATTATCTATGTAAACAATGGGGAGCGAATAAATGATAGACGAATAATAATTCTGTATGAATATATTTTGATCATATATGAATAACGATCAAAGGGAAACCACAGAATATAATAATGTGTAGTACTTACGTATGTCATAGTAAACTGTTGAATAGAGAGAGAAATATAATATATTCTATGTAATACCTACATGTGATTTCTCTTTACAGATTGAATTCATTTCATAGTCTATAAAGAATGTGTCATGAATGTACCTATATTATTTGAGGTATTTTCTTCTCTGTCTAGCTATTTTTTTTTTTATTTTTCCTGCTGAGATCGCCTTGGTCAAAAGCTGTTATAGTCTCATTGCAGGATGACATTTTTGGAATATAATAATAATTTTAATGTATCATATATTTTTTGCATTGCTTATTCTATTTTTACATTAACTTTGTTGGGACGTTTAATCCTACCTTGCAAGAAGCTAAAACATGTCGTTGTATTTATTATGTGTAAGTTGTAATTTTTATATAACACCAACGACCGTTGCAATTGCGTTGAAAAAATGTCTAATAAAAATAATACCAATATCCGTAACATATAAAACGAGGGCGATTTTTTTTATTGTGTAATGGTTGAAATTTTAAGTAAGTCACGTGCCGCATGAAGTATGAACTGTAATTTATAAATTCTCATTGCTCCATGTCGTCATATTCATAAAAAATCACAAAAAGTGCTCACGGTTTCCGTATCGTAAAAATGGAAACTTGTTATAAATACAAAACAATATGACATAACAATATCTTGAAGGGGTCTTGAATAGAATTGACCACGTTATTTTTGATAGTTCGCCAGTAGTCGATCGCTAAGTACGGTTTGTCTACGGCCCCAGGCCTAATTTACTTAAAAATCTCACCAATAGGATTTTTTATCTTTCGATTTTGAATAAGGATTACATCAGATAATGAGTAACTTTGTAGAATATTTTATAACTTAAATAAAATGACCACTGATGTAGGTGATTGGTTCAGAAACTTTTCTTTTAATTAGCAGGCCCCGAGTCATAAGAAATTGTCGAAGAGTCATAGAAAGAACATTGTACAGATTTGTTTTGTACAGATCACCTAATATTTTGATGAGTCTGCTATTGAACCATTATTTGATGTAATGTGTATTATGGTGTGTGTTGACAAAAGATTTTCCACGCTTCCGTTCCATTGTTGTTGAATACTATGTTCGGGTTAGGACCCGGAAGAGGGTTCATTTTTACATCGTTCTTCGAAGATAATATTATGTAGTAACAATATTACATTAAGTACAGCGATAATTCACCACCCTACATTGCTTGACAACACTTTTAAGGCGTATCCGGTGAAATATCTGGTGGCTGTTAGACTAGAGATGAATTGTCGCTACTTCCTGTGACAATAACTAGTCATCTCTTTATGTGGGCTATGCCTTTAAAATATGCTATAACAATTTGTATTGGATGGTTACAAACTGATAAATTCTTCTAACTCAGCAGTAAAAACAGTCGGGCATTGATAAAATAAAAATACCCAGTGGTATGTATTGACAGAAACAAAAAAGTTAGGGGTTACGTACGTTTGGGAGTCGTGAGAGAAGAGAGATGTGTTGCCTTAGAAGAAACCGAAGAGTTTATGCCAGACAGTGTAGTGGAAGACTAGGTTTGATATACGGAGGTCTTAGAAGCAATAATAATCAATAAAAAAAATATTTTTTTAATTGACAAAGATTATTAGTTGGTATCATACATGATGTATAACTTTATGTAATGTATTTTCAACAGATATCTACATATCTACTGCGCTAATATCGTAGAAGGTTCAAGTACTTATATGTGTTTATTTAATGGTAGTATATATTATGACAATATAGTTCTAAACAATATAGGTACTAAGTAAGTACTTATGTGAGTATCTAATTCATTTTGTGGTAAAATGATTGTATCCCTTATATGACACGATGTTTCTGACCATCGTTATTACGCTGGTATTCACATATTATTACTTTGATATGAAAACTTTTGGGTCTGCGTACAAACAATGGACAATCCTAATAGTAATTATTCTTCAAGAGAAACATGTTTGTGGTTTGAACGACAAGAATATAATATAACTACCTACTACAACAACAGACTATTGCTAGTAACTTTAGTCCAAACCTCTCCATTTGTCGTTGGTTTCTATTCTACCATTATTTTATTACTAACGTTATTCACTCGAAAACATAGTCATTCACAAAATTACTTTTTCTTTCTCCTTTTCTCAGTGCTGAAAGTCGTGATTATCATTTGTGTAGGTGTAAATAAAATGTTTACAGTGACCACGGTCTTCAGTCATTCGCAGCGCCTCATACAAAGTTAATTCATCTGTTTGCTGACGTCCTCTAGTTCTGTTGCCTAAGTTCCTCTAGTTCAGCAACACAAGCAAGCAAGCTTCTCCGGACTATATTATTTTATATTTACTTGTATAGTTATTCTTTTACTTTTTTCCAAATTTTTCGTTTGGCATAAACAATGATATAAAATAGTGTTGAGCTATTCAGTACTAAATTTTATGTAGTTTTGACAATAAACTTAAAAAGCTCTATTAAATTAGGATATTTGCTGGTCTACATCTTGAAAGTATATTTTGCTAACATATTCAGTAATTGATTATTTAGTCCTGTAAAAATTGTACAAATACAAATTTAAGTAAAATAAAAAAAAGTTCTTCTGTGGCTTTGCCAGACTTACGAACGAAATAAATATTTTTTCCCGATATATTCTCTAATTGATAGCTTGTTTACTGCTTTTCAACTTGGTAAACAATGTCATTACTGTTAAGTTTTAGAATCAAAAACTTTTTGTTAGTTTGTCAAGAAAAATCTCAGAAGTGAATCCCGAATCTGTCCATCAATTTGACAATCAAAAAAAGCAATAAACAGAAGAACTCTGACTCCTGAAAAATTCAAAGTATCGTCATTAATGCGTCACATTTTGTTCATACTTTTTAAATGTTCTGTCGCCATTACCAATACGTTAATGAATCTAAGGGACGTAAAAAGAACTTTGTTTTTGATATATTTAAGATGGTTGATCAATTGAAACGAGAGAAAAAAGAATATTTAATTTTCCACGTAGGTACCTAGGTATTAAATATTTTTGATAGTATTATTATTTTTGTTTTCTCCCCCTCTTTGCACAATGTCAATCATAACATTTGACACGCGACAATTTGACGCAAATGTTCTACCTACTAGGTAGGTACTCATCCACACACTGAATTGTTGTTGTTTTTTTTTATCAACGTAAAATAGAATTGTGAATGTAGGTAAATATGTAGAATATAACATTTTGCAAATTTAACAACCCACCGAAACAAAAATTATCACAAAAACACTATTGACGAAGTGTTGAATAATAAAATATTTATATTGGTAAATTATTTGATACCTATGTATGCGCATACAAAATTATTGTATGTCTACTATAAAATCATTATATTGTTAATAATAAGAGTCGTTTATGCTTTGGTGGAAACAAAGGGTGAGAATCAACATATTTTTTTACACTTATAGAAATAATGATCACGATCCTTGGCACCTAGAGAACGACAGAGAAGGAATAAGAAAAAGACAGCGTCTTTGGTTAGAGTACCTACGTTTGTGTTATTTTTGTATGTATTAAAATATGCAACAACGATAAAATACTTCTAATCCCGGAATAAAATGAGCCCTTTCTTCTTCTTTTATTTTGAGGGTCATGAAAAATTTCCTTCATCTCTCTCTCTCTCTCTCTCTCTCTCTCTCTCTCTCTCTCTCTCTCTCTCTCTCTCTCTCTCTCTCTTGTTGTATTCTTGTTTTATATATGTAAACATTGTAATTTGCCTTATTTTTTATATATTTTTTTAATTTTTTTTTGTTATTGTGATTTTAATTACATATTATGTGCTGTTGTGTTAATAAAGAAAAAAAAATCCATTCACAAAATATTACATGAGAGACATAAACGATTTTTGGTTTAGCGATGAGGTGGATCACTCAACCTTTTTCTCAAACTTATATTGTTACTCGAGACATTCAAAATGCTTTGATTCGTCATCAAAGGGTTATTATTGTGGAAGATGGTTGTCTGAAACCTGACGTGGGGAATCTCGTTAATAAAAATTACTATTACTTGTATTAGTCAACAATTATTATATTATGTTCTCAAATCCAAAATACCAGAATAATCATTTCATTATTCGTCCTTATTACCGTCCTTGTCGGCACTTAGCATCATAATATTCTTTCCTTAATAAAGCTAGTTCGTTTATATTATAAATCGAAATTCGCACCAGAAATTTTCAATCTCTTCGTAATAAATTATACCTACTAAACAGCCTCGTTCTACATTTGTTCAATACTTTTTTTTATTACATTTGTAACTTGTTCAATACTTAACCATATAATATGTTGATAGAAAGATGACCTGTCATTTTATTAAAGCTTTAGTATTTTATTGGTTCACCTATGTATCGGTCTCCTGGTCGATAAGAACTGAACAGAATTATTAATATCTTACATCCTCATGTTATAAAACAAATAATATTGAAAACTTGATTTTATTACAGTACGATGAATTTTTTATTAGTTTACAACACAGGCTGAGTGCTAAATTTTCTCTGTGGGTGGTTTACAACGGAACAGTTTTCAAGTTATTGCCTGATTCGTGCTCAATTATGTTTATAACAGAGATGCGGTTAATATTATAAAATCTATGATACCTACTATAAACATTATTACCTGTACTGCCGTTGTTTGTTGACTGATGAAACATTTTATCATACATACATTTACATTATATGATTCCATTTAACCTTCTTTATTCAGCTTGCCGTCTATACATACACATATCAACTAAATCAAGGAATGTGGAACGTCGAATGTTGATGATGGATGAGCATTTATTTCTTCGACGCCGTTTAATTGTAACATAATTATGTACCTTCAAATAAAATGTAAATAACTACATTATAGTATTACTCGTATTCACATAATTACTTTAGCTTTATTGCTTTGTTTTGGTATTGGCGATGCACGCTATAAGGATGAGTATCGCCTATTGCTATAAAAAAGTGGTCAAGCAATAAAGTACATTGCTTTATGGTGTTAGTAAAAAGTAGTTCAAGGTCCACTCAACATATTTCTCTTTGCATATATTATACAATTTTGCAAGTTACATAAAAATGTAAGAATGATTCTAAAACTTACAAAAGCATTGTCAGGATAATCTATTTTTTAAGCATCGATATTTCAAATACAAAGATCGAACATCGTGTCGGTTGCAATAATATAATTTGGTTTAATTTAAAATTTGTCACGGAAATACAATCCAACGAGCAACGAATTATTCGATTACACTATACCATACAAAAAAGTCAAATAAAACAAAGTACATATGCACCTACTGATATAGTAGCGTCATACAAATATAATCGCAGGCAATTCTGATGATTCTCTCACGACACTCCCTTGTAATAACATCAACAAATGAAACGATCATAGATGGAGTGTGTCAGGGTTTAAGTCGCCGTCATCTATACGACGCGGACGGCTTTCTGTGCAGTGTAGGTTGACCTTATAAAGGAAACCATCGATCCACGTGCAGCAGCATCTAGAAATTTGTTAATTTGAGGAGGTCAGAATAGTTTTAGTGCTAATTCTTCACATCAAGAGAACGACATATGGTAGAAATGAATTCTAAACGATCTTAAACTTTCCTTTTCCTTTCATGACTGTGAACTTAAAGTCTACCTTATTAATGTTTAGTAAGAATACGTATTTTGAAAAACGTGCATTTTAAAAGAGATTGAGTTTTCAGAAAAACACATATCAAGGCACTAGTACATAATACTGAGGAAATGGATGACTCAATTGGCGCTCTGAATGAAAGAGGATGGTTTCTTCCCTGTCTTCCTGGGTGGAACGAGGAAGGGTGAACGATGATGATGAGATTGATGAGTATGACCATGTAAAAAATATTCTATTTTTAAAATTTTGTCAACGTGTGGTACATTACTTCATTATTATGGACACTATTATATTACGTACTATTATTGTACCTAGCCGTTTATTGTATAAATAAATAATATTTGCTCGCGCTGCACGACCGTTGCTTACCACTGGCGTACACCATGCATACGCGGGACGCAGTTCCATTTTGGTCATTTATTATTGCAAAAGGGGAAACAGAAACGATAATACTTGAATTGGAAGAAGAATAAATAACAATAATTCTATATAACTAATATAAGTCGGTACACACACTATGATGTTGTTTATATAAATACATGAAGTCAAATAATATTAATACTAAGGATTAGTGTTTCTCCATACATTTCATCAACGGTGGTCGTTCTGTCGTTCCCAGAACTGTGAACTATAACAGTAATAGTTACTATCAATAGGTACCTACCTACTAATCTATGGTAACAATACATTTAACACTTCCTCATATTTGCAATGCAATGTGTTGTTATTATAATGCTATCACGGTATATTCTCCAAGTGGGGTAGCCAGCGGACTTATTGCAAGTAATATACATGCAGATTTTCAGATTTTCAGGATAGATGACACGCCTCATTGCTGAATTGTAGATTTTAATAGTCTCATATGTGAGGTGTTACGAATACCTGCTTTTTAAAGGACACTCGAAAACTTACAAAAAAGATTTGGATCCCTCTTTTTTCCGGGGACGACACGTGGTAGGTACACCTACCAATGCAAAATGCCTGCGTTAATTAATTATATATTTTATATCAACATTCCAAGGAGATATTTGCTTCGTGGAGTCAACGACAATAAATTGGTGTGACACTCTTTTGTGCAAGTTTTTGAGATCCTGTAAAAGGCAAGTACCTACTACTACAGTTATGTAATTGAAACAAGTGTTTCTTTCTACTATACATAGATTATTGATTCCGAGAGAGACGTCTTTCGACTTATCAGGCCATTATCAATCTATAGTGGAAAGAAACACTTGTTTCAATTACATAATTATGGAATTCTACTACGTGTGCACCGACAAATTAATATTACTATAGTGACGACGTGAGGACGATATCATGAGAATTTCTTGTGTGCTCGTTTTATGCACTTATTCTGCCAACTAGCCCCCATTAATGCTTTAGAGAGATATAGGTATAGAATATTCCAGATACTGTACTTTGGGTTAGTTAAATAAAATTTCAAGCTATAATTTGTAATTTCACGTGGCTAGAAAAGCTGGAATACCAAATATGATCAAGATAATTTGCAGCGCTGTTAATCATTAGGTATATTATTAAATTAGTTTTATTGTTACTTGGATATTAACTCATAGCAGAGGCTAATAATATAATGCATCGAGGAATATATACTCTATTGTTCATGTGACCGTCAACCAATATCCTAATGTGAATACTGAGCCTGTCATATTTAATACAAAATGATAAATAGGATATGCACAATGTTCTTGTACATCTATGCATGTACGAGAAATCCGCTTGTCAAATTAAAGGTTTATCTCATACACCGAACTTACTCAAATAAATGTGTATCATAGAATAGAGATGGAACGAATTATGATTTTGTCGATAAGTCCACAGTCGCGCTTTCGAACGCATCCAATGATTTAAATATCACTAGTCAACATTATTGTTGAACAAAGTGTGGAAGGCGTCTAGACTCAGCATTAGAACAAAATGTCGCCTGTTCAATGCGTGTTTCATCTCAATCCTTCTATATGGCTGTGAGTCTTGGCACTTAACCAAGGCTCAAGAGCGGGAGATACTAAGCTTTGAAAACAAGTGTCTAAGAAGGATGGTCGTTGGAAGAGAGGAAGCGACTGCGAACATTGCCATAAATGGAGTGAGCATCAAACAAGTAAGAGAATTCGTGTACTTGGGTAGCAGAATAAACCAGGATGGACGCTCCAAATCCGAAATTGTTGGAATCTCCAAATATTGATTTAAGCGTAAGGAAGAACCTTACTAAAGCTTTTGTATGGAGAATTCTACTTTATGGTTGTGAGACGTGGACCATCAGCAAGAGTGAAAGCGGACGGTTGGCGGCCTTTGAGATGTGGTACTACAGACGCATGCTGAAGATCCATTGGTCGGAACACGTCGAAAACGAAGAAGTATTAACCAGGGTATGTTGAAATATCTTTATTTCTCGGATATTTCAAGAGTCCAAGAACTCCTATTTATCCGTTTAGCTGAAGATTTTTTTTTTAATATTTGGACTCTCTCTATTATAACCAGGGCAAAATGTTTAAATATCTTTATAGCCAGGGTAGACGAAAATAGGCAACTTCTTAAGAGAATCAGCCATCAACGAGCTAACTGGATTGGCAACATCAGGCACCCAGGACTACTCATCGCCATCGCGGAGGGTAAGACCGAGGGGACAAATGGCAGAGGCCGACCAAGAGATGCGTATATGGACCAACTGAAGAGGGACATGAACCGTGGCTCATACGTAGAGCTGAAAAGACTGGCTTAGAATAGGGAGTAACGGAGAAGAAAACTCGTTGCAGACCAATCCAATGGATTGTAACTCATTATATATAGAAGGATTTTGAATGTAAAATGGTGTGAACGTGTCACAAATGATGCTGTGCACACCCGGCAGAGGTCTGTAATCTCCGTAATACAGGAGAGACGATGGTCCTGGTTGAGTCATGATCTGAAAATGCCTAATGATAGTTGGCCAAAAAGAGCGCTGTTCTTCCGTCTGCAAGGGTTTCATCGGCCCGGGTGTCCCTCTTTCACAATACACCGTTCCTATGACAACGACATCAGAGCGCAGGGAATATCGTGGGAAGAGGTGACGCTATTGTCGCAAAGACGCTCTGAATGGAGGAAGCTGGTTTCTGTCCTGTGCTCCCGAGAGGTGCGTTGAGGGCGATGGATGGAGTCAACATTATTAACGCCATTGATTATATCACATTTTTTTTAGTTTCTGTTTAGTTAAAATTATTTATAATTTTGAAGTTTGAACTTCTTAAGCTCCCAACTTTTTTATTGGTATACGATTATGGTAAAATCCGTTCATTAAGTTGCATCAGGCATTTTATGAAACACCCGAGTTATTAGAAGCTGTTATCTATTTATGTTTGTTTTATTGGCATTTATTTATCCGGCCAGACGGTGGACAGTTGCTTTACATCTCTAATATGAAATATACCTATATATAGTAAAATTATATAGTTTACTCAATATGAGATACATTTTATTATCATAATACATATTAACATGCGATGTGCAGTTCGTCAGCCCTTCAATACTGAGTTACGAAATTAACTGTCAAACAAGACTAGACAGGACTTGCTTTTGCAAAACATATTATTATAGTTACAACCGAGGGTGCATCGAAATAATAAAAAAAAAAATTTTAGACGTCTACTTTATACCATATAACTTATTGTGTTTTTAAATGATTTTAAATTATATTTATTTTGGAATTCTCACGCGTTAAGAATATTTGAAATATATTTATCAAAATTTTGTGCCCATAGTTCTAATAATTGTTACATTGTTTTTAAAATCTAAGGTAAGCGATATAATGTTGCTGCATGTTGAAATGGGAAGATCAAAAATCAAGACTCAGACAGTACCTTATAAAAAAAATAGAAATTTACCTTATAAAATACCTATAACATAAATGAACACCAAATTAATAAACAATATATTTAAAAAAAATACTTCATTCTCTCATGGTGTAACACTGACAGAGTAACAGGGACAAAAACCTTAAAATCATCTTGTTGGATTAAAGTAGGACAGCTTTTTGGGTAGCATAGGTTTTTGAGCTTTTCATCTATGTATACAATCCCAGTTTTCTGGGACTGGTTAACAGATTCTTAGGTATGAAAAATTTGTTAAAATATTTTTATCATAAACGCAATAATAAAGAAAAGTAAAATAACTGCATCTTTGATGGACCTGTGTTTTTGGATATATTTCCATACAGCATGTATCTATGTATATTATGTATTGTATTAATATTATCTATGGGCAGACTTCCGTGTTTTGTAAACAAGTGTGCCCGCGTCCAAAGACAGTTATTGGCGTGTGTCGCACAGGTCCTATAATAACGACATGAGCTATTCAGTAGGTATATTCTTCAAATAATAATATCTATCTAGTGTGTATAGGAGAGTACAATATAGTTAATTTATTCATGATATTACATTACATATTGAAGGGTTGTAAGTGTTTGCAAATATCTGTTCGGAAGTTTGGCTGTCAAACTTCAGTAATATGAAAAATATTTGAATGGAAATATTAATTTTGATAAATTAGACGTGGATGAAATCCAAATCTCTTTGAAAGAATTAAATAGGTATGCTTTGAGGACGTTGAACAGAAAATCATTTACTTATTTATTCACTACTGTAAATTGAGTACAAACAATTTTACACATTGTAAATACAATTAACATACAGAAGGTGAGTTTATCGAAGAGGCGCGATTTCTTCCAACTAACAAATTTCAATGTATATCGAATAAAAAATCTACTTGTTCATTTGTACTGAACTGAACTATTAAAGTGAATTGAAGCATTATGCTAAGAAACATTTTGAAAATCATGTCTATGTCAAAATTCGATTCGCGAATTTTTGTGAACCGTTATGTGTATGAAAAAAAATCCAGCCAATTCGGAGTAAATGACAGTGAACACATACAATTTTATTGATGAATTGTACAGTGTCCTTGAGGCGCTTTGGCATAGAAGCGACACTTTAATATTGTCTTTCCTGTGCAATAAAATAAGTTAAAGTACCTACCTAACGCATCATCTGATTTGAAGATTTTGATTATGTTTAAAAAAAATGCTGTCGGTGTGAAAACGTTCTTACCTTTGCATCACGAGGTCCTGGAGTCGATTTCCGACCAGGGCAAAATGAATAATGACCTTTTTCAAATTGTTCTAGGTCTAGGTGTCATATGTACATTTATGCATGTTAAGTACATTGCATGTGTCGAGCCGTACCCATAATGCATGATTCTAATCACAGTTTTGAACTTGCTCGATCTGTGTTGATTGTCTATGCAAAAATGCAGATAAGTTTAGTTGGGTATATCTATGTAAAAAAGGAGAACATCAAATCAAGAGCACCTATTTTTACTTTTACCAATGCCATATCGAAAGGTAATATTGTCAACCTTATACGGTCGATTATATTGTAGTAGGTACCTACATATTGTAACATATGACTGTTTCACAGTATGCAAGTATTTATATAGTCAAACAGAATAAATGATCAATATGCACCTGTCTTCACTTTCTTTTAAAAACACCTACTTAACGTTAATTGTACAATTTTGAGGGAAAGCAAATTATAATTACAGGTTGTCAATATTTTTTTGTATCTATGTGAAGGGCCAAATTACTTATGACCTAATATAAAATAATACCCCATTTCTATTTTTGAGAAAGTGGTAGGTATATAATATACAGATATCAAAATATAGTGAAATATTTGTGTGATTCAGAGCCGTAAAACAACATGACAATTTTGGAACTCATTTTCACATATAAAAATGAAAATCGAAATACACCAAAATAGTATAAGATATTTTTATGACAACTTTCTTCCGACATCGTACCTACATAGAATTTGGCATTGCCTTAAAAGTCAAAATGTCTCCCCTCACGCTAATATAATGGTATGTATACATGGACACATTCACGACACATAAATTAAATAAAACTACAATCCGCAGCACGTGACTTGATTTTATTAATCCATAATCGAAATAATATGAAATGCAACGGGGCGGCGAACTGTGGGGAGGGTATACATACGTAATATGTAGTAGGTGCCCTTGTAAGAAGTGTTTCGAGAGATGGATTATTTTATTATTTATGTGTTGGCAGACATGTAAAGCCGGGATTTGTTACTGATACTCGCATTTAGATGAATCCATTTGTGGTATATCTTTGAAAGCGTCTGCCTATACCATTTTTATATTTTCTACAATTATTTCTATCAACAAACTGGGAATGTCGTGGAGAGAGGTGACGCAATCAACGCAGAGACGCTCTGAATGAAGGCGGTTGGTTCTGCCATGTGCCCCCGAGAGGAGCGTTGAGGATGGTAATGATTATTAACATATAGCTCGTCTTTTTTGTGTCGTAAAAAATAAAACATTCAGACTAGGTGACACAACTCATCAATAAATTTAATATTGACGGAACTTGCCTCGAAAGATTCTCGAAAGCTTACAGAAAATAATTTTCCGGGTAATCCACGTCATCAAATAAACTTACCTACTAGTCAAATAGCTTTGCTTTTAATAACAGTTTTTCTAATTGGTCCATGAATTAAATATATGTATTTAACATGTACAGTCGATGCTGTGTTAAAACTTCCTTTTAGTCGATTTTTTATACAAGGATTTTTCCAGTATATTACGCTCGAAAACGTATTTTATATTTCAATAAACGATATTGTATCGTGATAAAGATTTACTATAGACATTCAAGGTAATATTGTTACTGCTGCATACATGATTAAAAGTGTCTTATGCTGAAGTTTCCTGACAACCAAATTTCTGTTGGATCATATTATATATAGAAATGTATCTATAGGAAAACCACACACCTAGTAGTATAAAAGCATTGAAATCGGCCCTTTGATGTCGGTCTGAATAATAACAAAAGTAGGTATTGAAATTTGTCAGGCGGTTGCAACAATAATAAATTAATCACTTTTAATAAACTTCCACTGGCTGTCAACTTGCGCATTTATCACAAACCTTAATTGGATCAATGAACATCGATTACAGGTACATTTATCGCGATCGACGGTGTTTTATATCAGTAAAAAATGTTATTTTTATTTGGCCGTTATTAATTTTATTTTTTACACAGTAAACACTATGTAATGTGCAGTATATTATTTAAAACTATTTAACCACCTATTTTTGAGTGCATTTGTAAAATTTAATGTAGGAGTATTACTTAATTGGTTTTTAAAGACGTACGTTTTTTGTATTGAAACTATTTGAAATAAATTAACGGTGTTTATATATGGGTTCAGGTGTAAGGTTTAAAAGTAATCCTCTCTTTTCAATAATATTTAGAGACATTTAAAAATTTCAACTCAGCGATGGGTAGGCATGCCACTCATTCTGAACGTTTCGTTTTTTTGTGGTATAAAAATGACGAGCTGCGTGTTCGTTATATGAAATAAGTTCATTGGCTACCCCACTTGATGGAGACGCCATGATGATATATGTACAGGGATAGATAGTGTCCTGTAAAGGATTAAATTCAGCGAGGAGGTTTTCCACCCATCCTGAATATCTTTATTTTTTTTTTGGCACGGAGCGACACTTGTTTGATATGCCGTGATGAGATAGTATTAGAAGTAGGTAGTATTATTTTTTTTAAAGATATATTTGGGTTTTGTTATAAACCCAAATACAACCTCATACACCTTTCACAGCTGTGAGCTCCTAAAAGCTTGTGTCGTGAAAGGGGAGTTTGCCGGCACCTGGTAACTCTTGGACCCCTTGTTCACGAGGCCCAGACTCTACCTCCAGGATACAGACGAACTCTAAATGGATTGATATTTCAAATTTAAACTTCATAACAAAACTAGATATATAGAGAAGCAGCATGGGATCAATAAAGTCCCGTAAAATTAATAAATATCAATTTATTTATATGAAAACAAAAGCAAGTAACTACGAGAATGTACCTTTAGACTTTAATTATTGAGCACCTACTTACTAGTTAGATTATTTTTACTAATGTGTACATCAGCGCTTTTTGTGTATAATTTATTCATTATATTATTATTTAAGTCAGATTATATTGTATTGTTAAGAACACGTTGACTTTTTGATTATGTAGATACGTCAGTCATTTCGTGACCGGATATTGTGTTGGAATTATTCGGCTTATCCGCATTGACAAACCACAGAAAGCCGCAGAATTTTATATTATAATTGAAATTAAACAACAACAACTAAAGTATACACCAGTTAGTTAAATAAAAATATATACATACCTACATGTGAAACAATATGGAATATTGTGTACTATATTAGTCAACTTTAGGATATAGAAAAGAAATAATATACCATAGAGTTCTAATTCGTTTATCGATGAAATATTATAATTATCTGATATTTCATAGGTTCAAACAAAATATTGTATTTAATAATTGTACTTTTTATGTCGTAAATAATTTGTTTATCGTGCGTAAAAAGTTTTGTAAAATTAGGTTATCATTTTTAGATTACCTATTTGTATTATTTTTCATATTACGAATTAACCTCTAATAAGCATAGTTTCTTCTTGAATATATTCACACAATTTATTCACTGTGTCGGTATTGTGTTTTATTTATTTCAACAATGTCAAAATGTTGTGTTTAGATTTATAAATATGAAATACTGCCAAAGGGATTGGAACTTTGGATATTTGATTGGATATTTGATTTTGTCTTGAACATAAGTAATATTTTTGTTTTATTTTCGCTTGTAATGTATGTAAAAATTGTTTGTACTTTTTAAAACTGTAAAAGGCGAAAGCCGTTTATTGCAATAATAAATAATAAATAAATAAATAAACTATACTAAGTTTTTGGTTTTTCGTGAGGAACTTGCGTAGGTAAGTACTACAGTATTCGAAAAAAATATTTCTTCATTCTACATTGGTTATTTATGATATCAATTGTTAAACATTGTCAGATATGTATCATCATTTGTATAACACAAGTGTACGCCTAATTCAATTTAGGTACACATGGCGAACCGTCACCATATTGTGAATTTTTCGAACTAACCCAAAACCATAAAATATATATATATATATATATATATCCAATGGATTGTAACTCATTATATATATATATATATATATATATATATAATGAGTTACAATCCATTGGATTGGTCTGCAACGAGTTTGGTTTTTCTTCTCCATTCGTCTCTATTCTCAGATAAACAATATTTATTGATAATCCTTCAACCATTCATTCGTAACATCACGACGTTTCCCATGAAAGAGGTAGCCAGCGAAATAACAATGTGTACAAAATAGGTATCTACGTAAAAAGTTCTCTATGTGTGCCAATAACATAACAAATAATTTGTATTTATTCAATTGACACCACACCTATAAACAATTTTAATTGCTTACATTTTAGATGTTAAAAATATTAATGGTAATGTTTATGAAATGATACAACACATTTTAAATATTAATAAATGCGCATATAATTAATGATATTATCAATGAAATAGTTTCAAATCTTTCGTCTTTAAAATAATTCCACGATAATAATCTTTGTATATGTATCAAAATTTCCATGTATGACTGACAGCTCGCTCTGTTGTTTATTATTAAGTATTAAAATATATTTATAATTATTGTTTTGCTGCTAATGCCTTGTCTTTTAAGAATTTATAAAAATGTTTATTTTTTTATTTGTGTTATTGTATTTTCGTTATAAAGGTACAAATGCCAGCGAAATATAGGTAGCTACATATAACAATGTAAAAGCAATTAGCATAAAATTATATTTTTGGGAATGTTTTTCATGTCAATGCTTAAATTTTTACATTTATTAAAATAATCTTTTAAAAATGATGGACGTCTATTTTACGATACTGTTATTAAAATTAAATATTGTGTACCACCTACATAATGGGGTGAGTTTAAGTAGGCGCAAATTTAGTGACGAAGACTTTTTTGTAAATCTAACTCAATAAGCATTTACATTATTCGATGATAGTATATTTGAACGATAAGTTAATCTTAGAATAATGGGTTCATATAATATTATAAAAACACTGTAAGCAATCCGAAATTGGACAAAATGGTCCGTCTTGTAATATGCATTTACAAAACTGTCTCAGTTGAAAAAAACATTTCCAGGATTGGTATGTGAGTGTAAGGTGATGATTAGCTCTGAAAAAATGCTACAGAACAGATATCAATAATTGTAATAAGTTCCCATAACTATTTTGGAGTCAAATGTAATTACGCGGTAGTCAGATAAATATTCAACAAGCATTAATCTTCTTCTTCTTCGCCCTTATCCCATTTACTTGGGGTCGGCTCTCCTAGTCCTCATCTTCCAAGTTTTCTCATCTCCGAGCGCAATGTTGCCTCCTTCATGTCCCTGGCAATTGTGGACATCCAGGTGGTCACTGATCTGCCTGATGGTCTTCTGGGACCTACTTCTACTTGCATTGTCTTTTTGATCATGTTATCCTGTGATAGTCTCAAGATGTGCCCTTACCATCTTAATCGATTTTCGGTTATTTTTTCACCGATGGGAGCGACTTTGAAACTACCACGGATATGGACATTTCTCACCCTATCCATTCTTGTTACACCACCAGCCCATCTGAGCATTTTCATTTCATTGGTGTGTAGAAAACAAGCATTAATATTGTAAATTATTTGTTTTTTTTTTACATACATAAAAATGTGAATATAGTGGTAAGATTATCACTGTATTAGTACTAGTATACTCGTATACTTATTACTTCTAGTTCCTACGCAGGTTTTTGCATTACTCCATCATATCCGGATTATAATTAGGTATATTATTATCATTAGAACAAATTTGCTAATAAGCTCAAATTAACAGAAAATATAAGCAGATAAATAATTGAATTGCAAAATTCTCTCATTGGTTGTTATTCCTAATAATCAACGAATTGATCATGGTATGTACCTTTTGTTAATTTCTGAATATCGTTTTATAGAGCACAGATAGCAGAACAAATAATTTAGTGCCTGGTATAATTTTTTCGTTGTATCGTTTATGATATTATTATGAACATAATTCTGCAAAGCACTCATTCCTTGATGTTCAGCAATTATTAATACTACCAAATAATAAACTACGCTATTTTATGTAATAGTTAAACTCATTCTTCGAGATATATTTAAAAAATATATATAGCTACATCTCTAATTCTTTTACCTCAATGTTTACGTGTAAAAATTTATTCAAAAGATACTCTCTTTCAATCGTTAAATCTCTTTCAATGCTTTTACATATCTGTGTGTACTTCGAAAAAACATAAACAGACATTTGACTTGTACTTACGATGCAGCAGATTTTGCAAACCCCGTTAAGAAAGTGGCCAAATCTGGATGGTATAGAATCAGTTTATGAAAATATAAAAAAGTGGATGACAATATAGAAATTTACAGATAATAAGCTTTCTTCGTGTGTCCTGCCATTGACTACATTTGGGCTAGAGACTATGACGCTAACACTTGCGAGCAAACGAAAACTGAGGTGTGTATAGCGTGCCACGGACAGACAAATGCTGGGTGTCAGCTTGAGAGACAAAATAAGAAATGAAACCATCCGACAAAAGACAAAAGTCGTTGAGGTTGTTGATAAAGTCTCCAAGCTGAAATGGCAATGGGCTGTTCATGTGGTAAGACGAGAGGATGGCAGATGGACTTCCAGAATTCTTGAATGGAGGCCGTAGGAGGGCAAAAGAAGCGTAGGAAGGCCCCAAAAAAGATGGGTTGACGATATTGTCCAGGTGATGGGAAAACAGTGGTATTGTGTTGCTCGAGATAGGAAAGTGTGGAAAAGTTTTGAAGAGGCCTATATCCAGCAGTGGAGAGAAGAGGGCTAGCAGTAATTAAGTACGTAAGCTTTTCTTCAAGGCATTAATTTTTTTATGCACGTGGTTATGAAATGTTCAATCCAATACAAAAATCATACCCATTCAATATTAGGGACTGATTGTGGTTTTATTAACGCAGTCAAGGTAATAATACCAAACGTAAACATTGATATTAATATAATACTGTTAATTATTATCATATTTAATGTATATATATCAATAAGTTTATTATTATTATTGACTCTGTACGGTTGTTGTACTATTTGCACAGAATATTATAAACGTTAATAAACTAAATTAATTTGTGTTTGTTCCGTAATATTATTATCTTTATTGGTTATCATATCAACATTGTTGTGATGAAATTATTAGGTATACACTTATAATACAAAATGAATGATCTCTGTCACACAGATAATATTGCATCCAATTATGTCGTTTATATTGTTTGGAAGTTATTTGATTAATTGCTGAAGTTAAACTATTGAATTGGGTAATAATTTCGGAATATTTCAATTTTACTTGTAAAGAACTAGTATTATAAATCAAAATAAAATATTTACGTTAGAATAAAACATATTTTTCTATTTTTGTGTCTGGTTTTTTTTAAAGATTAGTATGAAGACATTTTTCTATACAACGCTTATTTTCTTATGCTTGAATGAAACAACTTTTTCTACAATCTGTGCGCAAGAAAATCACAGATTATTTTAAAAATATCTTTACAAACTTATCTTATCCAACATAATTATGTAAGTATATTTATTTATATTTATTCATCAGAGACACAAACAGAAAGTTTACAAAATATATACAAAAAGTTAAAACATTATACATTGACTTGCCCAGGCCAACCCTCCAATTAAGTATGTCTACAGCATACTTACATTAATGTAAACAAAAGAATTAACAAAAAAATAATTAAATAAAAGTTATAAATATATTCTACAAGGAAAAAAATCAAACGGCGATATTCGAATGTAAAATATTTATAAACACATAAAAAATAATATCAACAAATTATGTTAATCACATGAAATTATGGGAAAATAAATAGGTATCAATCTAGGTAGTTGAATAATAGATTGATTTTAAACAAAAATAAAGAAAGTTAATACTATATGTTGATAATAATATACCATGAAACAAAATATGATCGGTATATGTGTATGTAGATATATTATGTAGGTATATCAAACTGGTGATAATTATATGTGTTTACCTTAAACGAGAAATCCTTTACCTTGTGGCAGGTGTAAATTGGCCCAAATACCTACAAATATATTTGGGTATCGTGGAAAGTACCAAACCTTATATTATTTTAGGAAGCCGGTGTGATGCGTAATCGCTACGTTTTTAATGTTGTGATTACACATCCGATCGAATTCGAGTAGTAATTCGACAAATCATTGGGTAGGGGACAGCGCAAATGAAATAGATATAATTATTTAGAAACTTTAAAAAAAAATCGTACAGAACTTATTTTAGCTATTTTTTATCCTTTATTAATTTTATGGGATTTTTATTACGCAAAATGCCTCGATACAGGGCAACTTAGTGAGGCTGCTCGGTATAAGTGTATACATATTGGTGATGTATTGTCTCTGACTTTGTATATATTTTGAGTATTATTATATATAGTGAAAGATATTGATGTATGGATACATACCTTTGATGTATCAAGAAAAACTGTTACAAGGTAATGACAGCAACTATGCACGAAGAAGGCAATCACACAGTCGTCAATGTGTATCACGGTTTACAATTGGCAACTGTCTGGAGGGCTCATAACAAGTATATATCATGATGAATGAACCTAAATCCAAATTTTTAATTAATTTGATATATCGGATCTTATAAATTTTTCCATCTAAAGGTGTTTTGGATCGTTGGTGTTAAAATTTATTTCTCCATGAAAGGGTTTTGAAGATATATAAGTACATATATACATATATTGAAGTTGTCCACATACTGATTCAAATTTTATGTAAAATTTATCTTTCATAAAGTTTATTGTTTTGATCTTTAAAGATTGTTAAGATAAACTCAATACCTTAAGTACAAAAATTAAGAGATTTCAGGCCACATCTTCTTGCTTAATTCTGACAAATTAGTGTAATTTAATATTCATAGAATCGATGTGCTATATTGATGGTGGGTTTTCTGGGTCGATTAGAATTTTGCGGGTAGAAAAAGTATTGCTTTTTGTGCTAACATTTAGAATAACATAGGTAATTCTCGTTTTAGTGAGACTACGTGGCAACACATAGATACTTAATATATTTATGTTTTGAGTATTCAATATTCATTTAAATACTTGTGAACAACCATAACGCCAGAAGGTGATCTCCGATTGGAATTACCAATCCGCATAGAAGTTGCCAGCGGAGCTTTCAATAACATGGACAGAATTTGAAGGGCGTCTAGATTCAGTATAAGGACCAAATGCCGCCGGTTCAATGTCTGTATTATCCCAATCTTTCTATATGGCTGTGAGTCTTGGCATCTTACCAAGGATCAAGAGCACAAGATACTAAATTTCGAAAATGGTTCTCTTAGAAGGATTCGAATGTTGCGTGGTATGATCATGCCTCAAATGATACTGTGAAATAGCACTCACAGCAAAGATCTACAGTCTCTGTAACATAGGAGAGATTATAGTCGATTATTAATTGGGTTGGTTTTTGCATTGTGTTCTCGACAGGATTTTTGAAGAATGAGATGAAGATGATGATGTTTTGGTAAATGATGACACATCATTATGTAATCCCAGAATATAATATTATGGAATGATCAATAACTAAAACAAGTATTTGTTAAGTCCTAAAAAACATTAAATGTTAGACAGTTAAAAAAAACATAATTGTGATTTTGCAGTTATCAACGTTAAATAAAATTTTAATTCGTTTTCATTTCAACCGTTCAGTGATTGTAATTAGGTATTTATTTTACCCCTTTTCAAAACCGATGCGCTCGTTTATAATTGCCGGTTCATACAAAATGAGATAATTGATATGTTTTACATATTATTTATACAATTACACATCGTTTTGATGTGCAATTATATATTTCGTGTAATAACAACTCTTGTGTCATATAAAATTATTCAAATTTAATAGATTTTTAATAAATGGTTAGTCTCAGCATTAAATAATACCCACAAAAAATACTAAAAATTTGTAAATTGTTTTTAAATAAAACATCTGCTATTAGAATGTATAAAACAATGATGAAGGTTTATTATAGTATTTGATTTGTATCTTTTCGATAAGTAATTCATATATATATTTTTAATATATTATAAGATATAAACATTTAGTATATCGCATATTTTTCTCACACTATTATATTAAAATATTTCAACAAGCTTTTTTATGTCAATTTTAACAGTGGTGATGTTAATTTTCAGTAGAATACATTGATCATGCAATAAATATATTATATGATTTTATGGTGAATATATCATGGAACTGTGCGTCGATATCTTTCTATCTACGAATAATAATTGTGAATCTCAAAAGAATTCATCATAATTACATCTATAGCGTCCTCACATTTATAATATCATCTGTGAGAATGCTTTTGAAATATAATTGATTCGATATGACTGTTTTATAATCAAGCATGTCATTCAGAATAGATAACTCACATCATCGCTGAATTGAAAATGTCCTTGATGGTTGTATAAAGGTACCTAATTGCTGGACGATGAAATGTGTGCTCTAGAACGGTCAGGTGTTTGATGAATTTAAGATGACGAATGTATTTTACTGAATGCTCTACAAATATCTGATTTTTGGAGGATATTTGAAATCTTAAAGTAAATTAATGAACGGGAGACCTATTTTTCTTTGAAGCTTCAGGGATCCATAAAAGTAGTTTTAAAAATATATAAAAAAAATATATTTTTTTATAAATTGATAACTAATTAGCATTAGATTCATCATAATATTCATTATGTATCTACTAACAAATTCGAATAGAGAACTTAAAAAGTACACAGGTACCTACTTACCAGAATTTAGTTCAATCTTATATTCATACACATCTACATAACATGTTTAACGTCTTTATATGTCAGTCCAACCTACCGTAAGTAAGCCGTATATGTAAATACGTGTTGGTATATACTGTATTATATTTTAAGTATTCACCTTGTATTTTCGTGTTAAAGTAATGTATTACATTTACATAATGTACGAACATATAACCCTAATTAAAAATAGACTTAATACTTTAACAATGTTTTATTGTTAATGGCATGTATAATAAGTGTTTTTATAGTGTGCAACTAGTACTAAGTGTGGCACACACTTCTAAATAAATATAAATTATAAAAAAATATTTGTCAGTATATTTATTCCCGGGACTACAGAGTATCGAACGTGTCTGCTCCGCTCCAACAGATTTAGGTCTTTCCTCCCATACTACATATATTAACTGCACTGTATTGAAGGTGTGTAACAGTGCACTGCTAAAAAGTGTCTTCCCGGTTGCAAGGAGTTTTGTGAGGGATGAAAAAATACACTGATTCTTAATTTGTGAGGTAGATAGAAAGAATAAAACGCCTTCTTTTTGTGTCTTAGACACGTTTTTTATTCCATAATATTTATTAATAATATGCACTCGACAGAACCAAGTGGCGAAAGGCAGACCCCACCACCATGTGGGACTAATAAGTGTCCAAGGAGAAGAAGAAGAATATTCGTTCAGTGGTTTGTCTCTGCACTCTTGTGATATATGTGTATTCGAGATGTGTTCATTTTTAGGATCTTATGTACATTTATAAAATAATCGTTTAATCGATCTGGTTAATAAGCGTTTAATCAAACGGGTTTGATTCCCGACCAAAATAAAATGAAGAATTACCTTTTTCAAATTGTTCTTGGTCTGGGTGTTATATGTTTACATGTTTAGTGTTGTGTATAAATGTGATTTGTTGTGTTACCCATACCACAAGATTCATATCCTAGTTTGGGACTAACTCGATCTGTGTGAATTGGCTACTCATGTTTTGATCAAATATAAAATCTAAAGATTAAAAAAAAACGTGAAATTGCTTACAGTTTATATTCTTTTTGTAAATTAATATTACTTAAAGCACTATTTGAAATGAATCAATGCACAGCCAGGTGATTTCTAAAGGGTACTAGTTAATTCAAAGATATACTGTAACATAGAATAACAATAAAGCTGAAGGTATATGTATTAAGAACATTTTACATTATATAATGTACTATGAACAAGTAGCTTTCCAACATGCAAACATTTATATACAACGTATTTAACAATATTTTTATGATTTTACCTTATATTAAAGTACAACACTTAGATTTGAATACTAGATAGTCTGTAGAAGCTTTACCAATGTCAAGATTTTTGATTGTGAATAGTGTTTTCAGTTACGAATTAGTTTTAACAAATGCTTAAACATTTTTCTCATTTTTCTTTTTTTAAACTTCAGGGTCTGTATTTGCAAAGGTGCCTTTCTGGGACGTACCTAGATCACCAAATGACCCTTCATCTGTTAAGTAGTCTCCCGACGCTTCCCATCCTTTTGGTTTGGCGTAGAAAGCGATGTGAGTAAACCTGAATGGATCCATCCCTTCGACATTTTTAACCCTCTGGCTACCAATTTAAATTGGCTAGTCCTGGAATTTTTCTTTGAATGTATTTTGGGTTTATATATTTTTTGGTGATTTTTGGTGAAAAAAATTTTTTTTTACCTTTTACCATTTTTGCGGGGGCTCCATGTGCCCGTACAGGCACATTGGTAGTTAAGGGATACATTACAAACTCTATGAAGTAGTTACTAAATATTTTTTATTCACATATATTCTACAAAAATATGTATAAAATAAATTGAAATAAGCTTAAATAAATGTAAAATACATTTTTTTATATATTATTAATCTAAGTTTAGTACATATAAAATATAAATATAGCCCTTCAATATCAATATTGCATAATTTTGAGTGTGTTAAAATTTTTGTAAGATATTAAGATATAAATAATTAATTAAATAAATTCAACACACAATTATAATATAAGTATCTAATGAATATAGCATGTAATAAAAAAAAAATTAATAAACAACTGTTTCCTGAATTTCTCACCAGATATATAAACCAATTAGCTTATTATTTGGTGTGAAAACCGAGAAAACAGTTACGTTCTGCGACCAAACAAAGAACCACACCACATCGTTGACACTTAATGCTGCTCTTTCTTTGGACACAGTGCTTACATCTCTGCCGCTTTTCATCAAACACAGGAAGATGTCCCTGACCATCGGCCATAACCCTAGGTGACAACGTTGCTCATTTCGGCGTGGTTGACCCGATATCATTTGAGGGCCGACCTCTCTTCTTCTGAGAATTGTCCCAAGTAGACATCAGAACTCTAGCAAGATTTGATCGGAACTCTACTAATGGAATTGGTTTTTCACCTAATTGACTGCAGTGTCGTTTATACAGAATCCATGCATTGACGACACTCATGTCAATTAGGTGAAAAATAATTCTTAGGTAGAAACGCTTACTTCTGATGTCTATTCGGTACAACTCCACCAACATGTTGTGTTGATCAATCCCTCCCATATTTTTATTGTATATGGAAATAATCTCGGGACAAGTCACACCAATTGTGGCTGAATCAGCCTTCGACCAGCGTTGCACCGTAGTGATAGGTTCGATTCCGAGATATGATGATACCACATGAACCGGTTTACGATCGAGCCATTTCACAGCAAAGACATTAGAATCCCTTTCTCATCTATAGTCATATGAACCACGACCACTTGCTTTCAGTACTGCATCAGTCTGAAAGAACATATGAAAATACTGTAACGGTGACAAAACTTTATTCGGTGCAGAAAAACTAACGCTGCAAAAAGAGTCAACCACTTCGGGGGTTCTGTGCAGCCAACGAAGTGTTCTGCCTTCTACTGCCCCTCTCCTTCTTCACCTTGTTCTTCCACGTTCTGGAAAAGAAAACAAATGGTGAATATAGATATATTTATGGACTCGTTTGAATTTCTACATTAAGTTCGTAATAGATTGAATTTTTAATATATATTAAAGAGATACAGGAAGATATTGTAAATAATTTATATGCATACTATAAAAATAATAGTGTACCTGTAATTCTACATCCATTCTCATCATCGTGGATAATGCTGGAGCATCCAAGGGAGCTTCCTCATTGAAATCGAGGTACTCCACCTCCAGGAATTCCTCATCATCGCTCATTTCATCTACCTCTGAAATATCTCCTTCCAGCAACATACAAATATCTTCGCTGGTTAAATGTTGGCGTGCCATCTGGAAATAAATTATATTTTTCATGTATTACAATGGTTTTTAGTAAATAACTTAAGTATTATCATTCGTTTCACCAAATTAAAAATACACGAAATTTTTCCCATACAAATAAATGGCGTGTGTAATGCATCCCTTGACAACCAATGTGCCACCTCGGGAACACGTATCTTTATTGAAATATTTTTGACATTATCAATTTAATTAATTCAAAACAGTAATAAATATATAATATAAGGTATGACACATGTAAAAAAAATATGCTTGAGATAAACAACAACACTTACCTTTAAATATATATAATCAAAGTTTGTAAACACAGATATCGCACGTGCCGGCAAAACTCCAAACTTCGAAATGGAATGACGCTTCAAATAAGGTTGCCAACAGATAAACACTAATTCTATCATAGACAACCAACCTTTTTAAACAATTTAAGCATAAACATTAAACTCATAACTAGCCAGGTGCATTAAAATTAATAAAATTCTTCATGTGCCCGTACGGGCACATTGGTAGCCAGAGGGTTAAGGCAGTATCTTCTTTGCCTTCCCCATCTCACGATGTCGACCACCTCTCACATTTCTCCAATTCTTGAGTTGCAGGCTATGTTGCAAAATGTCGTAAATTCTTTTCATGTGTATAAATACCGAGTACTATTCTCTTATATTCTTTTTGCATATTATTATTGATTCTATCAGGATCGTAGGATATTTACATATTTGTAATTTTCGCATTGGTAATTTTATGAAATAAAAAACTACGCGTGATATAGAATACACTGATTTTTTAATTCAGTTAATAATACAACCCTGTACAAGATTTAATAGCTAATAATAAACTCGGGTAGTTGCTTTGAATAAAGTGAACTCATAAAAGCTAGTGTTGTTTTTTATCTGAAGTACAATCAATACATAATAATAACAATAATAGCAGGGATTATTAATAATACCATTAGGTGATTCAATAAATACTATTTAACAATTTATCTAGACTCATAACTACTAACAACATAATATGCATATTTTGGTTACTTTAATAGTTTTTTGCATATTTTATTTATAATGTGCATTATGTTGCATATTTACATTTATTTAGGTAGGTACCTACCTGGAAAAATTAAAAAAAAATCATTAATCAGCCCTAGTTGGCTGGGTTGCCTAGTAAATTTAATTTATCTGGAAAAATATAACACTAAATAAAACGGTATTTCAAATCCCTCTCACTATCGTTGAAATTTTGTATATGTTTGTCACTATACATTTCTAAACTAAAACACTAGATTGTATAACATTTGACATTATTATGTTCTTAATTTAAATATATGAATATAATTATAATTTTAATATTTATTTTGTTTGTTGAATAAGAAAGAAGGATTTGTATGAAAGTTATGAAAGTGAAAATGTGTGCAAGATTAAGTTGCGTTCTATCCTACCTCTCATGGGAAGCAGCACCTAGATACGTGCATATTTGAATGCATATTTCAGTCTTTTCAAGATGGATGTACTATTATGATCTACATTCGTTCAAAATAAAATTCGTACATTAACTGTGATAAAGAACAGCTATTTTTACCGCCCATTTAAGTTTTATTTTCATATGTATGTACCTAGGTAGTTACTATAATTTTAATTTATATTTTTTAGTACAATAATGTGATACTTAAACGAATTGTTTTATTGTTATTATACACAGTGTTTTTTGATTCATTATATATTTTGATATAAATTGAAATGAGAAAATATGATATCTGAAGTCATAAAAAAAACGTTGTTTCCGTTGACATAACATTAAAAGACTTTATTTTTATGACACTCTTTTACTCTTAGTTAGGAGTGGCCAAAGGTCCTGGAAATAGGATTGGATACGATTTTTACACCATCAGACATCCCGGCCTGCTCACCACCATCACGGAGGGCAAGACGGAAGGCAGAAATGGTAGATGCCAACCAAGAGACACCTATACGGAATAACTGAAGAAGAACATGATTTGTGTCTCATACGAAGAACTAAAGAAACTAGCTGAAAATAGGGATGAATGGAGAAGAAAATATAAACTCGTTGCAGATCAATCCAATGGATTGTAACTCACACTATATACAATTTTCTAAAGTACGAGGAAATGCCAAGGTGTATTGGCCGATTGATTCAACAACGGCAAGGTGAAGAAGATGTATATGTATGTATCTGCTTGACTGTACCTACGCAATAAAATAGTGTAAAATTATCACAATTACATTTATTTTTGCTAAAAAGTATATGTTCCTTTGTTCACGAGTTTTGTGTTGGTTTTTCGCATACATTTCGCGATAAAATTCAGATAGAAGTGGTGTTTCATATTGAACGTACTTGATATTAAACTTACACGTGTTCACTTGTAGCTTATGCAACTGTTCTTGTTACTTCTTTTCTCTAAATGTCGATTGATTTGAAAAGTATGTTGATAATCAGGGCTATTTTCACTTTGTAACTCGCAGCCCAAAGTAGCGATGCGGTACTTTTTCAGAACCATTCACTCAATTATGTAGCCAAAAAACTTTTTTCTAATCTGTTCGTCTTCTTTGTGGTGTTTTTGTACGTGCTACCACTGCTATCTCAATAAAACATCAATGATTATATTTGTTAAAGATTGTTTACTAGAAAATTTGTTGCAAAACTATTAAATCGATCTAAATTTGAGGGACTATGTCGATTACTTAACCTTCATGTACTTAAGAGAAAATTTAGAGGGGTGACTAAAGTAGAAGACAAAGAATGAAGCTTATATTATGTAGAATTTCAATTGTATATAAGATGAGAGTATGTAAAATAATAATATTGCCTAATGTCACTTTAACACGGGAGACAGATATTCAATTTTCATTCGTAATAATAACATTTGTTATGCGAAAAACCGTTTCCTATTCTGTACACAATATGTTCACTGCGGATTCACTTCAATTCTTACATAGAAATCATCGGAATATCAAAAACTATTGTATTTTCATTCAGAAAAATTAATAATATTGATACAAACCATACTAAATGCCTTATTTTTCGACACTGAGAGAACGTTTTGTTTGTTTGTTAGATGTTATTTGCTTACAAAGTATCTCATTTGTGGAAAATGCCATAATAGTAAGTAGGTAATAAACACTTGATTGTAAAAATGAATTTGTACGCTCTGTTTTTTCTTTAAACCTAAATAGTTAAGATATATAAGAGAAGGCTTTCATCAAGTAGTGGACGGGAATGAGTTGTAGAGTAGAAAAAGATGATACGTTCCGTACAAATGACCTTACTACAATCGGTGTTTCCGATAAAAAATTATATCTGTCACATCTCGATGATATTATACACGAGAAGCTATCACCCACTAGATGTACATAGATATGTTTATATAATGTAGATACGTAGGTGGAACACAAGCCAGTGTACGATGATCTAGTAGCGAGACCCAACCGTGAAATTTCATTTTAATATTTGCCATACATTATTGGAATGATGTTTCTATTCTAGTATTAACATCACACGAAAGAACGCAACCTAACGAAATGATGAACATTTTTAGTTAATCGATGTTATTTTTACAATAATTGACCATTGTATGAAGTTATACATGAAAATTTAACACATGAAACTACCATGTAAGGTTTAGAAAAGACAAAGTCACCTTTTTCAGTAGTGCCCCGGACGGGTCTTGAACCCGTAACCCTACCTTTTCGCGAGGAGTGTTTTGTCCAATTAAGCTACTAGGGGACATACCGAAGGCACCGATATTCTCTCTTATAAACCTCTATGACAGCGCTTCATGTGTACGTATTGTATTATTCTGAGATACCTAGTATGGGTACCTACCGCATGCAGGATACTTTCGATTGTAGTTGGATAGAATTTCACCTTCCTGAAACTATTCTAGGTATGATTCTAGAGACATCTAAATAAAATATAAATAGATGTCTGATAGGATATATGACTGTAATCTAGCCACTTAGGTTACCTTAAAGGGATGTTGTAAAAGAGAAAATATAGAAAAAGATAAATTGAAAAATAAAAAAATCTTAATGTTACCATTTTGCATTGTTCATTCAGCTTCACATTGGGGTATTTTAAAAAAGAATTTGTGAGATGATGTTCTATTAAAATCGCGATAACAACAAGGCCTAGGTCCGCCAAAAAATATCATAATAATCACATCCCTACATTGGTTGCGTTCTTATATATATTAATTTTTATGCTGTCTTAATAAATCGAAACTAAATTGAAATCAAATGCATAACGTCATGAAAAAACTTTTATGGAATAATTTCTGAAACACCGTCAATTGTACACATTTTAAATAACAGGTGTAAAAAAGCCACTGTGCTTCATAAAAAATGTACCTAAGTTTAAAAATAAATTAACTGTTTAAGAAAGATCATTGGATTATGTAAAGTTCTTGAAGTTTTATCTTCAGTATAAAAAACATATAAAAAATGTAAAGTGTACCACGTGATTCGAGATATAGGGCCACGAAGAATATTGGTCTGATTTGTATTTTACCATAGTGTTGTATGCAATGACGTACTAGTATTTATAGGTAATAGTAGATACCGTACACAGGTTTTCACATTTTTCATTTCATCTTTATTCTGAACTATGAATATACGAGTGGAATGGAAGAATAGTGGTAACATAGGTAATATATGGCATTCGGTTATATACCAACTTAGGATATATATCTACTACTTGGTATTCGTTATAGTATGTAATATCTTCATATCTACACCCCCTGTAGGAGACCCGTGTCACAATCCAACATACTCACACCGATTTATATCGAAATAAATTTTATCTATAATAGAGAAGGTATTCATTTTATACTTTCTCTAGAGAAGTTGAGCATACGTAAAATATTCCTGAAATGAAAAATAAAATAGAAAAGCAATTTGGTTGCATATTATACACAGAAGAAAAACCTCTAGACGATGCAATGGTTTGATAACATCAGGATAATTGATTATAACAAATTTTGCAACAATCCCTGAACAGAGATGCCAGAAGTAATTTTGAGGAATTTTAGGTTCAGCAGTGGTAAGAAAGTAAGTAACACAATCCTTGCGGGATAGACACAGTAAATCAGGCACCATACATTCCTATTCTAGTACATATCTCTCAACCTTTGAGTGTAGAAAATGTTGGAATGCTCGTAATATGAAATAATATAATATGCTGTAGGTAGAGGGTTACTCCCGGGAATTCCCGGGAAAACCCTCTAATTTTTATTTCCCGTTTCCCGGGAAAAAACGAATCCTTTCCCGGGAAAAAATACAAATTATTATTCATGCAGATTGCCATACCGATACCGAAATCTTTGTTTAGTTAACTGTAATAGTCGTGATAAACTTGTAGAAGCTGACGAATATTTTGATATGAAAATATGAAAAATAATATTAATTACCTACCAATATAAGTGTTATATTTAAAAAAAAACTTAATTATAGCTTCAATGTATTCGTTTGAAAGAAGCATAATTATTCTAAATATAATTCGAAATCGGAGGTGTGTTTGGCCGACAATGTATAAGAATCCTACAATTTTTCATGTTTTTTTTTACATATTTCGAAAAGTTAGATAGTTCTTAAAAATATTAGTGCAGCCAACTGTCATTTTTTTTTGTTTTATTCATGGATGTTAACCGATATGAAAAATCTTTTTTTGTCGAAATTTCTCATTTTTTAAAGTCAAAAATCTTTAAAAAGCATTGCCAAAATCCATAACATTTTTTTGCTTGATAGGATGATCAAAAATTAAAAGTTTATATATTTTGTAAACAATTTTTATTTTGATATAACATAGAGTACCTAAATAAATCTCGTCAGTCAGTTATTTAGTTTTTTTTAAGCAAATTACTTATATTGGTAACAAAAATTTGATTTTTTTTTATCAAATCAAAATGTTTGCAAGGGTCAACAAGTTATGAGAGTTTTTATACCAAATTTGTTGAAAATTGAATATTTATAAATATAATAATGAATTTCCCGGGATTCCCGGGAAATTCATTTTAAAATTTCCCGTTTCCCGGGAACAAAAATAATCCGGGAAAAGATACCCTCTAGCTGTAGGTACATATTTGTTTCGTGGAGTTTCCGGCAATAAAAAAGTTTCACTATTTTCTAAATTTTCGAGTATCCTATCAATGCAGGTTATCCTAAAAATATAACAAATATGGTGATGATGTTGGACGTTTTGTTTCTTTGGCGCCGATTAACGACCCTCAAACGTCTCAAGAGCGCTGGTGAAAAGGAAAGCTTTCCGATGCTGATGCTCTTGCGTCGCAGATCGGCAGACATCCTACAAGATTCAACATATTATTATTCTATTTAACGATGAGGCAGGCTACCTATTTCGAATGTTTTATTTTCAATTTGAATAGAGAGGACTAATTGATATAGGTACCTACCTATATCTCACACGAGGGGAATTTGGTGTGAGTATAGATATATTTAGTAAATGATTATACATATGTTCGTTACCTACTGCAGATATTTTTGTATGTAAAATAAAGTTTCCTTGTGAAACGTGTTAATCAGACAAAGCGTGCTGCAGTATGGTGCCAATTTATGGATACAACAACATAATTAAAAACAGTTTTGCGGTACGCCAGTAATGAAATCAATCAATTTTTATTCAGCGAGAGTGTGGAACATATTGTTGTTAGCAACTGTAATTATTTCCAGATACAAAATCGTTTAACTTTTTAACTACAGCATGGTGTGTTTGTTATTTTTTTTTATTTAGTTGTTTATTTGTATTTATCCTTTTTACATACTGTATTTTTAAAAGTACTCAAGTTGAGTATTTTCATGCATGTTTTTGTTGTTTATGGAATATTTAATTTTATATTAAGAGTAAAACATACTATTTCTATAAAATGTTTAATTTGAATTAAAACATTCATTGTAATAAAAAAATAATAATAAAAACAATACCATAATAATTAACTGAAACACCACCTGTTACAAAATAATTTATATTATTTGAAATCTATAGATGTATATGGCGGTTTGTCCTCTCTGCTTACCCCACCGGAATACTATAGTATATTTTTTTATGTATATATGAGTGTAAGGAATGTTGTGAGAAGAGGCACTCTTTTCCATAAATGCTTCCAAAGTGGAACACTCCAGGGTTGATGAAAGAGAAATGAAATCAAAATATAAAGATATTTTACACCTTAAATTCATAGATGAGATTTTCTACACACCCCGAAGACTTGAATTTTTGTTGGCATGGCGAAGACTTCTCGCATGTTTATTACACGCAGGTGGACTGTTTACTACCCCACTTGTGGGATATTAGATTTCTTTCATTTAAATTATGAGAGTTTGACAGTAATATCATAAAAAATAATAAAAAAGAAATCTTTTTAAGTATCCATACCATTATATGAAATGTAGTTAGCAGTGGACTGCTAGGTAACTGCAATTAGTGAAAATTTGATAAAAATATCTCAAGAAACATTTTAAATGGTTTCCTCCAAAAACCATTATTGTTTGGCTAATGTATCTACTGCCAAAAACGTTGTATACCTTTTGCTTCCAGTTGACTAACTCTTATAATTATAAGTTTGTACATTTTTCTCATGAATCAGCAAATGTAAATTCGGTAATACCCGATATCACGATCCGTATGCTTTTATTATTATTATTTTTGTTTCCTCGATAGAAGAACATCTCAATTAAAACACTTGTGTTGTGTCGACTCGTCGAAAGGAACGTATAATTATTATTTCGAGGTGTTTGCAATAATGATTATCTGGTCTTGCAGTTGCAAAGTGGTAGATACCGCTTGGGAACAAACATTTCGAATTTACATGTTTTCATTCTATCATTTACATAGTTTATTTAAAACACTCTGTTTCTTATATTTATACATGAAATGTAGTGATAGATACTACAATACCATCCAATCAGAGTCCAGAAGTGGGGCAACCAGCCGCATGAAATTCCATGTTCCATCCCAAAAAATAAGAGATGCAGATTAGGTGGCATAATTCGTCGCTGAATTTAAGAAGTAAAGTGCCTTATTTTTTTCGAATAACTGCTTTTATCAGAACACCCAAAAACTTACGGAAAAGAGTGGGAGACCGACTCTTTGCCGGTTGCTCTACGGAACATTGATAGATTCATTAACTGAAAAAGATAAACATTCTACAGTTGTCTATAATTATTATTAAAATTTATTAATTATTTTAAGACTAGTGGCTAACAGTTATACCTATAAACTTTGCTGTAATTCATACCTAATTTTGATAAAGAGGTATTTTAAAAACGTAAATTTGGTGTAATTTATAATCTATTAGAATTTAATTTATCCATAGAAGCTATAGAATTGGATAAGGTTTTCCAAGTGGAAAAAAATTGAGTAAAAACGTATCGAGTGTGTACCTATGTAATTATGAGCCATTTAACATCATGATTCTGAGATGCTAAATTCTATTTTTTTGCAACAAGAAAATGATGACAAATATGTTTTTTTTATTATGTAATATAGAGTAATGAATAAAATAAATAAATATGATAACATTGTAAGTAATATCCTAAACGACTGAAGTGCAGTATAGAAACTGTCCCTTGTTTTCTCAATACAGAATATGTCGAAATAGCGAATGACTTTTCGCAAACTGTTTGCACTTTACCAATAAAGTCCACTTATATTGGTCCATCAATTTGATTAAAAAATAATATACTTCTATATTAATTTATATATCGATGTATAAATATAATATATATGGGTACACATTGCAATATACATTATATTTTATATTGAATGTCCAGTTCCATAACACAACAAGTCGAAAATTTCGAAAACATTGATTTAATTGGTAATACAAACAATCAACGCCTCTCATCCAATTCCACAAACAAATAACTAAAAAAAATAACGTGGTTCCCTTTATATATTAAATACTTAGTTATGAAAAAAAAATGTTCCTATTTTTTAATACCACAAATAAATATATCGTATTGAATGGTACAAAGACAATGTATGTCTTTAACTTTGCGATTATTATATTATAGTATATTTCACTCTCTGTTATGTTTTCAAAGGATAATTAGTTAATTATTATAAGTTCATCAAAATTTAAAAAAAAATACCATTTCATGAATATAAGATATTTCTACTTGTTGAGCTATGGAACTAGACATTCGATATGCACAAGTCGAATTCGATTCAATGTCCGAAGGAATCAACTTGTTAGTATAACTTATTTTGTTAATGTTTTTTTATTTGTATCACCGTAAAGTCTAAAAGAAATAGTCGTGATTTGATATTCAACATAAATAAATACTATATTTTCAACCGACGGGACTTGGTGTAAATTCATGTTGAATTAATTATAAATAAATACGCTTTCGGGCTTTGAGTAACTGAGAAACAGACATTGTTCTGAAAGCACACGGCAAAGAATAAGTTTCGGTAAACAATTTGTTTCGGTAAAGAATAAGTCACCCACTCTTTGCCGTAAGCTTTCAAGTGATTTGAAAATGGATGAAATCACTTTATAGTGATAATCTCGCCACTGCATATCGTCCTAGTTTTTTATAGTCATAATCTCGCCACTGCAAATCGTCCTAGTTTTTTTAAATTCTATATTGTTTTGTTAACACTGTTATATAATAAAGATGTGCAAAAAATAAATAAATTAATTAAAAGACAGATGTTCGAAAAAATAAAGATATTTTACATCTTTAATTCAGCAATGCGGTTTGCCATCCATCCTGAATGGCTTAATTTTTATTGGCAGACACGGAGAGGACAGTTTGCACGTCTATTAAATGCATATAATCTGCTGGATATCCCACATGTGGGATACCCCTTATGGTATAATAGTAGAGCTTTGAGTAATTCGAATCGGTCATCGTTTACTTTCGGATTCTGTCTTAACACACACACAATCACACAACATATCGACGTTCCCTACGTATATGTGCGTAAGTGACATTTTTGACAAAATCGCTTTTTTTACACTAAGTATCTTAAAATATCGTATATTTTCATTGATGAAATAATTGGGTCAAAATTTTGGATATTTGACCCTTTTTTGAAACGTATATGTGCGTAAGTGCACCAAATAATTTAAAGACGCCGGCGTATATCTGAGTAAGTGACTTTAAGTCGATATACGTCGGACATCCTGATGAATTGTTTGGTGTAAACCAGCGCATGTACTATACATACATAAAATATTATATACATTGTATGATTTACATACATAAAATATAAAGATGAATGTACCTAAATTCCTCTAACCGTAATTACAATAAGTATTTCATCATAAATAATGCCAATGTTATTGCAACAGACAAAATAATATTGGTATAGTATACATATTTATAGAAAGGTATTTTTATTTATTTTCACTAAATGATAAGACGAAATTGTTATTTTTCTAGAAGTCTTGTTATTAATAAAAGATTGTACTTTTATCCATGTTTGAAAAAATGTTTCATTATTTTGATCTAACTTTCCTTAGTGAAAAGAATCTGCTAAATATTACTTTGTTATTAAACAAAATCCAATTTCAAACACAAAACAAAGGAAGATAACTAGTAATACAGTATTATTACACAAGTGCACAATGCCCACGAAAAGTATAAATTTAATATGAGTACCTATTTGATATTATTATTACAAATTACATTTCTTTTCTTTAAGATATCTGCACATACATATTCACTAAATTGCTAGTGTATGACACTTACTCACATAGGTATACGTCGGACCAAATAAAGGTTTATGAAAATACTAACAAGGAAGAAACTACGTTAATTCTGAGTCCAGAAATAACAACCATTCTTGGTTTATTATAAAATAAGTTCGTATTGTCAATAAATATAAACATTTAAAGGAAATAGTTAGAATCATGTCAATATATGCCTTAAAAACTCTCTGGTGTAAAATTTAGGTTTGTGCACTTACGCACATATACGTAGGGAGCGTCGATATTATCGTATACATTTAGGTATATGTATTTATATAGCACGTACCCAAATATATTATAATTTTATTATGTTGGTAGTTGTGTATCGATACGTGTGTATGTGGATTTATTTTTTATCAGTTTGTTTTTGAGATTAACGGATAAGAAGATCACCGGATGTTGCGGACCGGTTTGTTTCTTTATTTTATTTCGTTTGATATAGGCACCTATACAATATTATAATACATATATCAGTCTGCTATATTGACGCGTGTTGCACCTACGTTTGATTCTTTGTACTTGTTGTTGTCATTATCTTACGATAATTTATTATATTGTAATGTATTTAAGTGATGTACGTTTTTATTTTATAAAAAATAAAAAAGGACGAAATTAATTTAGACTAAAAACACATTCTTTTAAAATCACGTATCTTGGATTAGTTGGAACATATCGCCTATTTGCGATAAACTCGCCCATTGTCCAAAATTAATTGTATATACCTACCATGTTCTAATCTTATTATTTTTGTCTAAATATTTTGTACTATAAACTTTATTATTATTATTATCTTCTGTGTTATTTTCTGTCTACAGTTTTTTTACAAACTTTTGATAATATTATAAAAAAAAATATTGGGCTAGCTGGTTATAAATAGCTTAATAAATAAAATATCTCCAACATAACTATATATGGTCGGGAGAATACAAATCACCTACAACTGGATGCATAAACCATTTTTTAAGTATGCCGAACAATACTCACACTGAATTTGTCAATGAAGGGGTAGGTAGGTATTAATTAACTTGTTATCACTCGTCAGTCAATATCCTTATCACACATACATATTATCCTAAATAGTATGGTACCTGAATAAATCTTCCTAAGAAAAAAAATGTACTTAAATCGTAAATGTACTTAAATCGGCTTCTGCAGTTGATAATAGAAGGCAAGATTGAGGGACGTCGTGGAGTAGGAATCAGATATCGTGGCTGCGAAATATACGGCAATGGACCGGAATAACACGGATAGGAGAGCTGAGGCCTGAGTCAACAACACACTTTCGTCTCACGTTCCCGCTCCGCTAGCGTTCGGGTGCAGACGATGGTGCGCCAAAGTGTTAATTTTCGTAACTATTGTGTATCTTAGCAACGAAATTGACACTTGCTTGCAACATCGTCTGCACCCGAACGCTAATGGGGCGGGAACGTGAGACGAAAGTGTGTTGTTGACTCAGGCCTCGGTCCGCACAGCGCGAGACAGGGAGGCATTCTCCAGAGTGATCGCCAACGTCGGGGGGACCTGATACGGCACTGATAGAAGAAGAAGAAATCGTAAATGTATTTCAATGAATTTATGGGAATCTACGTTAAATCATATTTCATATCAATGTCCTGCAATTGCAGATATCGGGTACTTTACATTTAAATGTATCATATTATTATTATTGCTTTGCTATATTATGTAATATTTGATGTATCTGAACTTCTTTTTATAGATTGTACCTATGCAGCTATATGAAATTTATTTTATTATGTTCGAATGTCACTCCAAGCGTTCTCGTATAGAGTAAGCGAATTTTATTACTTCGCAATTTATTACATTCCATTTATATCAGCCGTGTATATAATACTGTAGGTACCAAATCAATGATATAATAGTTTATAAAAGTTGGTGCTATAAATTTTTCTAAATATTACTAAAAATAATGTCGTAGTTTTTCACTATTTTTAACCGAAGTTATATTTTGTATTTTTCAACATAACTCTAAAACTGTACAATTATCTGTCGATTACATTTAGGAATACCTGTATTCTTAAATTTATGTGTAGAATATTTCCAAATTCTTCAATTTTTAAACTAGATTCTTGGTGATCAAAAATGATCACTAAAGCCAGCTTAGAGCCAATTCGCAAGTGTTGGAAATCCTTTCTAACTTCTTCCGGCAAGATTTTGTACAATATCACATTATATAAATATAAGTTTTAATCGAAATATCTGATTGGTTGCAATTTTTTTTATAATCTTAGAAAAGACCAACAGTTTATAGGTTTACGAACAATTTAAATTACAATCAAAAAAAATAAATTAAAAATAAGTTCAAGATTTTAAACTAAGGTAGTGGAGGACATGCGCACTAGCAAATGCGTAGAACGTAAAAAAAAAACTGGCAGAGGACAGGAATGAGTGAAAAAGCAGACAAATCAATTACAATTAAAAAATATAAAAAGTACCTAATCATGAATATAAAAAAATCTTAGATTTACTTATTTTCAGTCTCCAAAAACACACTGAGAAAAATACTCACAACGAATCATTGGTACGTACTATCAGATTAGGACCAGAGATAGTACAAACGATTCATTAGTACGAATCTATAATATTAACCTATCGTAAACAAGTCGTTGGTAAATTTACCAACAATTTGTTTGCGAAAAATTAATATTATAGATTCGTACTAATGAATCGTTTGTACTATCTCTGGTCCTAATTTGATAGTACGTACCAATGATTCGTTGTGAAATTTCGTTAGTATTTTTCTCAGTGCACAAAAAAGTGTTTGTATTGTCAGTTGATACAACTATAATTTTTTTTATAAAAATAACAATTATAATGAAACTTTTCTTCTTTGAAGTATATAATTATATTAAATTTAATCGATAAACGTAGATATTATATTACATTTACTTCTGCATGGCGGTGGTTAGCTACTGTGTATTACTAATATTTATCAAAGGCAGAAAAAAGTAAAGAAATAATATTATTATGTTTGTAAATATTTTTATACAATCACCAACGATATTTTAAATACTCGTTTTTCTTTCATTCTTTATCGTGATTAACTTAACAAATTAAAATTCCTGCCGACAAATAAATATAATGACATTAATATTTCTTTTTGTTTTTATATCCAGGTATTGCGTTAATCTGTTTGTACGTTTATAAAACGGAAATTATTGACTGATACGTTTTTTTTTTGTTTCTTTCGGATTATTATATTTGACATTCCAATATTTAGAAATAATTTGAAAGTAATGTTTTCAAACACGAAAATACAAAAGTTAAGCTCATTTACTTTACAAAGTAGATGCCAAGTTTTCGTTATAAGGTACCCACTTAAAATCGCTTACTCATCAAGATATTTTACATATAGGTATACATATTTATTATTACAAGGATACCTACTAGGCCCTTTGCTTATAGATTAGGGGATACATATGTGAAAAATAAAATTAAAAAATCAATAGCACTGTTTTGTTTCAAATATAATAAATGCGTGTGCTTTGGTTTGACGACTCATATGATGTTTTTCCAGTGAATAATGAGATAGGTATGAATTTTTTTAATATCTTGACCAAATTTTTTTTTGACAATTTTGTACTTTTTTTTTATAAATCTAACCTGATAATGTTACACTGTATGTTAAACTCTCGTTTTCTGTTAATCTAATTGTTCGTGTCTTTTTTTAAAGTGATCGTAACTTTATATACCTACATGTATTGTAAGTATACAGGGGTTTAACATGTAAAAGGTTTTGGCCGTGAATATATGTATATAAATAAATAAACGTTAATAACCATCAAACACTTTCACAGAAAGTGATACGCTGTGATACGGTGTAAAGGAGGAGGATGTCAAAAGCAAATTGATTATTTGAAATCGAGATTTCTCAATGAAAAGCACACGACGAATATAAGTTTAGACAAAACGAGGATGTGGTGGTTTAGCTCTTTCAGTTTCAAATATGTGAAAGACTCTCAAACTACGTCCAAACGCGAATTCGCCAACCTGGAAGACCTGCAAAGAAATGGTGAGATAGTTTAATTTCCGTATTCCAAGAGACCTCGATGCCAATGAAACATATCTATTTTAAGAGGAAGAAAATGAGGAAGTTTCCAACAATTTCCAAAAATAAAATCTCGATTTTGTTCACGTACTATTTTGAACAAAATAACATGAATTTTTAAGAAAAAGAAGTAATCGTATAGAATTTAGATCAAATAGCACAAATCGAATAGACTGATTATTACAAAACAGAAATAAATACGCGTTAACTCAATAGCAGATAATTTTAAGTAAAAATTTATTCCAGACACATACATCCACGTATTTAGTTTTAAGTTATGGTGCATCTAATGTAAATCAAAACTATGTTTTTAACAATATAATAAGAATTATATTACTTAGTAAGAATTCTTCTTACATACTTCCCAATGTAATATGTATATAAAATTTATATTCATCGTCGGTTTCTATGCATGGAACAATTTGATAACAATGTAAGTCATAATGTATTTAACTAAGTAACCACCAACAAAATGTTCACCCACTTGCTTAATTTAGTTGGAATTTTTATACATTTTTTAGTTTATCACCGAAAATAACAGAAACATTTTGATTTCTTATGCAAGTATTTCAAGTATTTTTTAGACTTTTTCTATTACGTTTTGAACAATTGGGTCATTCCAGTGGAACGCAGAATTACTCGACTCATTTTTTATAATTTAAAAATTTAGTCAAATAAAAAAAAAACGCTGTTGGTTTAAAGCAATGTATTTCATATCATAATGCACATCGAATAATAAAGTAGTTGTTTTTCGATAATGTGTAATGAAAGGTGGATAAGAAAATAAACGAATATTTAAATCATTAAAGTACGTATGATATGAGAGATTGGAAGCTGTTTTGCTATAAGAGTAAAGGAAATTTTTCGTGTGAATCTACTTGAAAATATTCATTTGTATTAAATAAGCATTATGGGTCTCCCTTTTCCGCTTAAACCATAAGGCTTATTTTTTGTTAAAACACTCATTATCACATAAATCGATTTTGGTATCATTATTTAATATTTTATTACCACAAATAAATCGTCGAACGTTAAATGTTCTTATTTTACAGGTGCCGAATTGTCAACAAATTAAAAAAGTTAAAATAATACGCTTATGGTTTCTTGATGTCCAAATACGAAACTATAATTTTCGGAAGAATTTTTATTATGGTTCAACTTATGTATAATGGAATGCTCCAGGTTTTGTTAAAAATATACTGTAGTTTAGTTTAGTAGGTGAGGGAAGAATCGAAATATTCACTGTTATTTTTAAACAAAATCACACTAGTTTATCGATTGCATGATAGCAGCGTAAGTTATTTTTTTATGTATACAAATAATTGTTTCGTTGTTCTTTTTATTATATATTTAGGTAATTATAAAAGATAAATTATTCGTGATTCAGATAATTATATAACTAGACGAATTAAAAATGATAAGACCACATTTGTTCATTTATTTCACTTATTTACGTTAATATTGTTTTTTGTAAACATAATGTAACAAAACGAAATTACTCACATAGGTTGGTAATATAAATATTATCAAAATATCGTATACGTATATGGATTAAGTTTCCATTTACGACCTGAATCTTTAAACTAAATAGATGGCGACAGACATCAATATATATTGAAGCTTGAAGAATACAGATTTTGTCATTTAAAAAATGATTTGTATTATTTTCAAGTTCATAAAACCATGTACATGTATTGAAATAAATTTCAACACAATCAATTTCATTATAACACAAAACATATATTTTTCACATGTTATCTAACTTTTTCTAATAACTGTTAATTAGTTACGTATCTATTGTCTCAATATTAAAGGTAGTACAACAGTATGTAATACAAAAGTAAATAACGAATGAGCTTTTCAAAAACGACTTCCGTCCGTATTTATTGTAAAAAAATTCTTTTAAAAAAATGTAGATAGCTAAAGTTAATGTCGAAACATTCTTGAGAAAACTTTTGATAATGGATACAATTTGATAATAATAATTTTATCATTAATAATACAATTCGGGTAGCGACTTTGTATAATGTAAAAAAAAATAGGAAAAATGTTATTATATTTTACATGTACATATATTCATGTATGAACAAGAGCTAGAACTACGATTTATTTGATCACTGATCCTGTTATATATTAATTGGAATATTTACAAACATTTTTATAGAAACTATCTATCTGTACCCTCACACCAAATTATTATGTGGGTAGGGCAGATGAAATGGAACGCCATACAAATAGATCCTAACATTTATACTTCTTTTGCTTTTTCTACATTCATACGATTTCTCATACACGGATGTTAATTTCTCTAACTTAAAACATGTCCCTCCTTGAGAATTAGATCCACGTGGTTCTCGGACGCCGAGCTTTTTCACACTTCTTCTTTCAGATAGGTTTATTTATTCTCTTTGTCCCTCTTTTCTCATCCAATGGTACACATATAAAAATTAACATCTCCTGGTGAAATGTTGAGAGATATCCTGCACACTGAACTACGGCCATACATTCTAGAAGATGTTTGTTTCTATAACACCAACATTGTAAGATCTTAAAATATGTACTTTATATTTTTAGTAATTCATATCTGACTCCCCGACATCGACTATCAGTTCCCTAGATTTAAAAAAAAAATCAATTATTTAAAACTCATGTTCGTTTAAAACAAAAGTTTCATTTTTAGGTACAAAATATTAAATATTATCATTTGTTTACCGATAAAGATTTTTGACTATGTTTAATTTCTTTCGTAGTAATTTTCGATGAGTTTCATTTAAATTCAAAATTAAAATTGTTCAGACCAGTTTAAAACCAACAAGTTAGTGAAGGGAGATTATGACCACACGGTAACAAACAATATCATCAATAAATTCAAAGTGAATTGTCATATACCATGCTATTGTTTGAAAGACTGTTATTTGACTTTACAAAATAAAATAATAAACCTATCGGTAGAAACTAAGTATATTGTAAGCAAAAGAAACACTGATCTTATACAATTACTTTTTAGTAGAAAGTTTCCAACCAAAACAATAATTACGAAAAGTAACAAAATAAATATTGATATAAGAATCGCCAGTTGCCTTAAATGTTGGATAAATGATTTCTAAGTAAACGTAGTATCTGCTAGCAATCTAATCAAACAAAAACTCTGAACCGTTTATCAGTTATTCAACATCCTCAAACGCAAAGATGTTTTGGATGTTTTTTAGTTTACAAATTATGAAACTTAACCTAGTCGTTCGATTATTGTAAATCATTGAGCAATCTCTTCCAAACTACTGAACGGAGAATCCAGCCCTGTTCATAATTTTATACACCTAAGGATTGACCTTAAAAAAGAATATTTTTTTACCACAAATCCATTAAACTATAACACAATATGGCCACCAGTTAGCCGCTAAAAAGCGGCTAGTTTAATTTCATTTCAATTTTTAAAACCTCAAAATTTCTGTCAAGAACTTCGACGCTATTTCCGTTTCCTAATGATATTTAAAAATACTATGAACCATTTTTCAACTGCATGTATAGGTATCTACCTATATTTTGTAAATAATATTCTTTATGTACTATAATTATTACCTACTCATTTAAGAATTTTTCGTAGGGTGATGATACTTTTAAAAGGGTTGCGTATAATAGAGTTTGAAAAAACCAAATAGCTCCAGGGAATGCGAAAATTAATTTAATTTTTAATACTTTGGTTGAGTCTTTTAGCAAAAAGTTTAAATACGTTTTTCATTAATCTTTTCCTACTTACCGATTTCCTATCTAGAAACAACAAAATATTTTCAGATTTTGTTTGTAATTTTATTTGATGAGTATTCTTATTCGTGTAATGATTTGAATGTAATGTAAAATCAATCACTGACATAGGGATAAAAATATGGAAACATTTTCGTTGGGTTAAAATTGAAATCTGTACACAAGACTTATTTATAAAATAAAAATTTAATTTAATTTCTCTAAATAAAATTATTAAATATTCAAATTATAGTAAAAATACCAAACTGCGAACAGATGTTGGACGTATTTATTGTTATTTCTTTAATTATCATTTAAATCTAAATATAATATGGAAGCAGACTGAATTTATTCATTCAGTGGTAGCATAGTATTGTAAATTATGTACCTATAACATTTATTTATAGGCAACTAAATAAAAAGTATGTAGCGGGTATTCGAAGGGACTATAGTTTCGAAGAGCAACTCTGATGATTAAAAATCTTGAACTGTGTTAAGCTAGTAAATATTATATCAAAAATGTCGAAATGATAAAGCGATATCTTGGAATGCTTTTGCATTACTTACCATCTGAAATTATGAGCTTTTCGCTCTGCGATAAAAATTCATTATTTTTAAAATATTCAAATTTAATAACAACAATGTTATAACGCCGTCCTAAATTTCAAATTATAAAAAATAACATGTTTACCTCTCGGTAAAGGAAAAATCTACAACGAAAATAAAATTGTGTTATTTTTTCTACCCGTTTCATAAGAGAGTAGGAAAAAAAACAATAAAAAATACAACAAAATCTTATTTTGTTTTTATTATCCCTTTACATAATGATGATTATAATAATAGTATACTACATCTAATACTTTTACTTGGCGCCCAAAGCTACATGTTTCACAATTTTCTCAACAGATGGCAACAATGTCTCGAATAATAATTGATTTCACCCACCTTACAAGATGTTATGGTGGTATTTTCGACAACTAGTACCACTTCACTAAAAGGTTCGGGACAAATCGTACATTCATTTTACACTTTCTTTTGGGTATTCGTGATTTTTTAGCTCTTTTACTCTCAAAGCCCGAAGCAATAAAACGATCGAGTGTGGTTTTATTTTCATTGTGTTTTGTATTTTGGGAAGATTTCTGAAAACTCTTTTGACATTGTAATTCGGAAACGTAGTACAAACTTTTAATAACATGGGTCGATACGGTTACGTTGTAGTGGGATGTTTGGATTTATTTTAAATAAAAATCTTCATATGGTATATTTTCATGCGTCGCTTAGGAATACAATTTGGTACGTTTATTTTTCTACATGGAAACAGTAATTTACATATGTAGTACGTAGTTTGTTTAAGAATGCGTAAAACTTTTGCTACGGGTAAAGATTCTATTTTCAATTATTAGATGTAAGATTCGAGTTAACAAATATGTAATATAATTTAACATATTATTAAAAATTGATAGATTTTTCAGTAACATCACTGCACCAATTTGTTTTATACTGACTTCCTCTGGAACATTTTTAATTGTTAGGTACTAAGAATTTTCAATATTTATTCAAACAATTGAAATTCGTCGAACATGTCTGTAATTTAGAACCTTATTTATTCTTGCAACAGAAAGTAACAATTAACTTAAGAAGCATTTTGCTGTTATTTCACAGTGGAATTTAGATTTTATCGTGAATATCAAAATCATTTGTAATTAAAGTAAGTAGGTACCTAATTATAAAACTTAGTTTTTGAATTTAAATATTCATAGAATATTTCTGACAATAGAAATAAATTCGAAAAAAATATCAATATTTCTCTTTATTTTTTTTATATAGTTGGTAGGTATGTGTTCCTTCACAATTAAAGTAAATGTATAAAAGAGTGCAACTGCTTTTATGTGAATTAGAACCAAGTTATTTAAAAAAATACAGTTGGTTTTTATCGGATATTATTCCTTTATGACCTAATAATTTTAGGTGTTCAAGGGAGATTTAGTATTGCGAAATATGAAGATTATATTTTTTGTAATAATAATAGGTTTATTCATATACTATATGTAGATTTCCACTTATAAGAGGGCTGGTTAGATTTTGGAATTGAGATTTTTTTAAAAAAAAAGATGTTACATACTACAAAAATATTCGCAACTCGTTTAGATATTTTCAGGAGTTTGTTTATTGGTATGTACATAGTTACATATTACGTCCAAGAAGTAGTAGATAGTACAATCGGTATACCTACAAACGATGAATTTTAAAAATAATTTCGTTCAGTGCACACAGAATAGAATATAAAATAATAAAACAATCTTAAACCATGAACACAATGAGTTTGTCTCTTTTATCAAAGTGCCGCTGTAGGGAACACTGAACAGCAGTGTTGTGAGTACTAATATATTTTTTTGTACAAATACCCATAACGTAGGAGGTTTCTTAGAGCGGGTCAGATATAAAAATCCTCCCATATTTGTGGTGGCTCCGCCTTTATGAGCTTGTCTCCCCCTATTTCTCCCTCCACAAAACCCGACGGTACTATTATAACTAAACGAGTACCACACCGTCTGATCAACACTGGCTGTCGTTGAAACTTCTTGTTTGTATAGAAGTGAACATTATTGTATACAACAGTCCTATAGAAATAATAATATTATACGGGAGTAGGTAGGTACTAGATAATATTATTATATACCTAGACTCCACGGTAGCTATAACTCCTTTCCTCCTTCTCCATACACTTGCCTATCATTACGAATAGGTATTCTACTGTACTACTTTTAAGTAGGTATGTTTTGTGGAATGCCTTTGAAAGATCGCTATAGTTTTCTGTATCCACATTATATACCCACTGTAGTACCTACTGTCATTATAATTATGTATTATTATTCTTGTTGTCATTACTTTGCAACTTACATACATGCTACAAGTATCAAGAGAATTGATCGAACAACTATGTGTAGTATGCATTTATATTATACTTAGGTAATGTTGATTCAGATTCGAAATGTTGAGGTACAATCATCGACTTGGTATGTTACGTTGAATGTGAGTTCGCCAGCCTGACATCGTTTAATGCATCGATGTCAAGTATTCACTTACGTATATATACTGATTACTTACTTGTGCTACAATTAGCGTACCTACGGCTATGTTCACTACCGTCGGCAAATGGCTATTTCAATACAATGCGAGTTTGCATTTCATAATTGTTCTGGTGGTATATTTTCGGTTCCATCAAATTTAGGTTTATTGAGATATATAAAATCAATTCGTAAACATAAACATAGATAAGTATTTGTTTTTACATACAAATAATTAAATTTATTATTTTTAAATTAATTTTATGACCATAACATTACTGCACCAAGGCATGTAGGTACATTTACTTTAAAATTGTGTATATATATTATTCTTCATATTAAACATAAGTAAATTATGCATTTATTTGCTTGAATAAAAAGAATGGTAGAAAGTAAATATGGTAAAAAATACTGTATTTTATATGATGAAAATTTTATAGGTAGGTATATGATGTAGGTTGTTTACTAATGCCTATTTACCTATTATACGTACGATTTTTTAATAACAAGCGAGTCTACTTCTATCATACAAATAATAAAAAAAACAAATCTGTGCAATTTCATGAAAAACTGTGCCACCTTAAGATAGTAATTCTTAGAGAGTCGTCCCTTACTAAAATAAGGTTGTTCCTACTATATAAAATTACTATTAGGTATTATAAATAGTACAACCATGGGTTAGGAAAGGATACCACTCTATAAAATATGCTTTATCTTTTGTTGGAATATATGATACCTTGTCGCTTCCGAGGAAAGCATATTATGTCTTGCATTTTGGAAAAAGTGCACAGTCTAGTTCTCATACAATGTCTTTGATTTCTATACTAGAAAGTATAAACCATTATTTTCTTAAACTCCTCAATTTTATTACCCCTTTAAAAATGCAATGATGAAAGAAGATACTTACCCTGATCATTCCTAAACAAGTGGATAGCCTTTAAAGATAGAATAGAATAGAAAGAAGACACATTCGTTCAAACATGTTTGTGTGAATAATTGAGTTACTCATTCTCATGGTTTGATTAAGAGCTTCATCAAGTATAGGTAATAATAAAGGCGATGTCTGTCACCACCTATTGGAGTGGAAAGATTTAAGCCGGACACGAAAACGAACGAAAGAATAAAAATAAAAAAAATGGTTAGCTGTATGAATAATAAAATAAACGACAATTTTATTGCAAAAATTATAAAGGAAATAGTTAAGTGCATGACGCAAACTGTCAATGTTGGTGACTGAATTCGCTGGGATGCCTGGGGACTGAATTTAATTGCAAAAATGTGGGATGTAAGCAAGTTACTAGCGTATACAATACCTATTATCTTCATATTCCACACAGCAGATACATAAACACATTCAGCAGGTTGAATTGTAGAAACTACGATAATACCATATTTATTTTGTGTACACAATTTATTTTTTAATAGTGATTTATATCCTGGAGCAATTAGTGCATTTTATATGAAAACAACAGTTTTGTGTTACGTCTACATACGAGCATAATAAGTAGGTATATATTGATATAAAAGGTAGTAGGTACCTCAATGGAAATAAAGTTTTGTCAAAGTTGCACCAAACTTTGATATTTTTTTACGTCTTAGCTAAATTGTCATTCGTCCATTTATCAACATCTCTGAAATGAAATAAGTCTCCTACTATTTTTAGTTGAGTTTTGAATGTCCTGTAAAAACATAAATTCGTAAAACTTAACGCATAAAAAGCCATTTACCATCTTCTAATTACATGTCAATTATATTGTTTCGTTCCCAGATTTCTGCGCTATTCAGCCGATCAGAGGATCTCCTTCAATAGTCCTAAAAAAGGTAATATAGACACTGACGCGACGACTGACATTAAATGCTTTTAGTAAATATTTCGTAATTGGACAATATGTTTTCTACCAACACTGAGAAAAATACTCACAACGAATCATTGATACGTACTATCAGAATAGGACCAAAGATAGTACAAACGATTCGTTAGTACGAATCTATAATATTAACTTTTCGAAAACAAATCATTGGTAAATTTACCAACGACTTGTTTGCGAAAAGTTAACACTATAGATTTGTACTAATGAATCGTTTGTACTATCTCTGGTCTGAATCTGATAGTACGTACCAATGATTCGTTGTGAAATTTCGTTAGTATTTTTCTCAGTGAAGAAATTATAGATACCTAATCAACAAACATAGTATAACAATGTATGTGATGATACATCAATATAATTAAGTTTCCCGATTGGTAGGCGGGTGAATGAATAATAGGTATAATACCTACGTTTTATTATTTATAATCTTTTTTAATAATGATTCTTTCGTAAAGGATAAAACAAGCCATGAAATTACAATAAATAAGTAGACAATATCCAGAGAATACACGATATGTATGAAGCACCATGGAATTCAAATACAATAGAATCAACTAATAAAGTATTCTATAATAAGTCATCTTAAAAGATATACCTGTAATTGTATATACTATGATTGTATCTGCCAAAAGTGAAGAAGTTAATAGATTTATTGTATATATTAAACGTAGAGGTCATTTTCTTTGTCCCATAAAAAAATGTTACCATCACCTAAATAAAATCTAAAAATATTCAGATCAAGTGGCGTATCTTATAATGATATTTTACGTAAACTTACTCTTTAGAGTTTAGAGGATACTTGAGAAATTATATATCAGAGACGTATCCTGTAATATTCTAAAAACTTAATGGACACGCTAAATAAAACAATATATTAAGTTTTTCCTTTCGTAGATCACGTACTTGGCTCTGTTTGTATCATTTTATTTTTTTATACTATTTTCAGGTTAGAAGCATTCGAAATGTGGATACACCGAAGAATGCTTTGTATACCTTGGACCGAAAAAGTCAGTAACATCGAAGTACTTAGGAGAGCCACACTGAGAAAAATACTAACGAAATTTCACAACGAATCATTGGTACGTACTATCAGATTAGGACCAGAGATCGTACAAACGATTCATTAGTACGAATCTATAATATTAACCTATCGCAAACAAGTTGTTGGTAAATTTACCAATGATTTGTTTGCGAAGGGTTAATATTATAGATTTATACCAATGAATCGTTTGTACGATCTCTGGTCCTAATCTGATAGTACCGAACCAATGATTTGTTTTGAGTATTTTCTGCAGAGCCAGAAGAGAGCTGTTGTTGATTGTCAAAGTGAGGAAGGTCTCATATTTGGGTCACGTGCTGCGTGGGAAGAAGTATCGTTACATCCGCCTTATATTGGAGGGCAAATAGAGGGAAGACGGGGAGTTGGCAGAAAGCAAATGTCCTGGCTGCGCAACATTAGGGAGTGTACCGGAATCCGGACAGCGGATGACCTGTTCAGAGCAGCACAGAGGCCTGAGTCAACAACACACTATCGCGTCACGTTCCCGCTCCGCTAGCGTTCGGGTGCAGACGATGGTGCGCCAAAGTGTTAATTTTCGTAACTATTGTGTATCTTAGCAACGAAATTGACACTTGCTTGCAACATCGTCTGCACCCGAACGCTAACGGAGCGGGAACGTGACACGAAAGTGTGTTGTTGACTCAGGCCTCAGGACATGGAGGTTTTCGCCGGAGTGATCGCCAACGTCGGGGGGACCTGACATGGCACAGAAAGAAGAAGAATACTATTTTCATTGCTAGGAAACATTATTGTCTCTCTATTGACTAGCATAATTCCATGTTTATTTGAAACGTGCATTGAAGTTAGCGTGTCCGCAAGAAGCTTCACTATGACACGAACGCCTCAGTAATACGGCGCGAATAGAAGTACATAATAGTAGTAAGCTTAATTGTAACCATGTGTGTGTATGTGTGTAGGTAGGGACTTTATTGTAAAGCATTAATTTATTGCACAAGATATTCCAGTGATAACCCACCTTGACAATAGTGTGAACTTACCTTCTGTGACTTACATATACCTACTTGAATATTTCATTTAATGTAACAACTATACACAATGTCATAAACATGAATCATAAACTTTTTTGCTTTAGTGCATTTTTTTATACGATTCACAATGCATTCATAATATATGTATCTTTGACGTTTGTTGTATGTTTATGTTCTCATTTTATATTTAAAAAAATCCTTTTACTTCGAAAGATTTTATCATTTAATGTTTTATTTTGCAAAATTATTACTGTATTGACCATTGAATAGTCGGTGGTGTTTTTGTCATTAAAAGTTAAGTGATGTATATTTGAAGATATTAATAATCAGACACAATAATCAAAGAAAGTTTGCAAATGTTTAAAGAAATTTGACTTAAACGACCTGCATGTACCTAAACATGACTTACCCTTAAATGAAAATAGGTAACGCAACACAGAAATTGGGTACTTTTTTAATTATGCTAGTTTCCATTTTTGAAAAGCACCTCTGAGTAAATGCTTTGAGAATGTAGGTATATGTTAATAAAAGGCAGTAGTGAAAAGCAGACACATCCGTATAAATTCTTATACAACAATTGTGCAAAACATAAAACAATATAAAGTTAAAAGTACATTGTAGTTTGTATAAAGAATTGCATTGGTTTCCACCTTGATGGTCTTCGGCTGTGGTTTGTTGTAACAGCTTTATGTAGTAGGTGTGCAATATGACAGCACGCAAACCATTTAAATTGTCTTTAAATACAAGTAGCTATGCTACAATAATAATATCAAGTATCTCAGGAATAATGCAACTTGGAATAGGTTTAACAACGTGATTTCTATATGCACCCAGCATACACCTAACAAGTACCAAATCAACGAGGCAACACAAGCAAATATATCAGGGTATAATAATACCTATAATGATAAAATACACAAGGATATTGTAACAATACTAAGTACGTATAATAGGTATTATATGACATCGGAAACTTAAATGAAGGCAAAAACGAATTCATGAAGTGAAGGATAGAATATTTATTATGTGTTTGAAAGGAAGAGTAGATATAATAATTTGCTCATTCGAAGACTAAATACGAGTATGAACGTGGTTCGAACGTATGCAATAATTGTGGTGTACAAAGACACTCAATTTTTAAAGATAATTATGTAGAAAACGTGATAAATAATATCTTGGTATAAATACGTTATAAAGAAGATTTAAAATAATGGAATGGAGGTAATAATTATAATAATTTGGCTATTCTCATCCTCGCTGCCTAATTTTGTGCTGACAATGACACGAAAATAGGATATGCTTTGCTTATGTAATGTTGGTAGAAATGGAAATAGCAAAAGGAATTAAATAAACATATACATCAATTTTGAAAAATTTAATTAATTGATGTTAAACGATAGTTTTCAATTTTACAGTCAAAATCTGAAGATCCTTACAATTGAGAAACTTTAAATATTGAGACTGCTCTTTTGTAGAATACTTCGAGAGAGTATGACAAGTGTTTGTGGGGTGTATTTCGACTTCAGTGTGGGTTGCGAAGGGCGTGATGATAATAGGGACTGCTTAACCCCGCGGGATTTGCTTCGCTGGAGTGGGTTGGGTAGCTTTATCAAGTCAACCGGGTGATAAAAATATCTATTTCCATAATTTTTATTGCATAACTGTACTTAGGCTTAAAAAACATATCATTTTAATATTCAGTAGATGCTTGTACAGTACCAACTGAGAAATTACCTACTGTTTTTTAAGTTATAGCACGGTTGTTAAAAATATATAGATAACGCAATCCTAAACGATTTTTGTAAACTGCAGTAAAATTTTTAATAACTCAATCAGTTCAGTACTTAAGATTTATGAGGATGATGTTTGTATAACGTTAGTTCTTTTGTATTTTGGTAATTATTTTTATGAAATCTATCTTTTCTTATAAATTGTTAAAGCTCTTCTTCGTCACATAGGGATAATAATTGGCAAAGTTCAATAATTTAAATATCTTTCGAGTGGTTGTAATTTATTAATTTATTTATTTTGTATTTTATTTCAATATTTACCCATTTTTTGAAAGATTTATCCGCAAGTTGTAAATAAATTTCAAGAAAAAGATTCGAAAATATCTTCTCACTATCAATACAAAATAAATTTACCTGTAATAAATAAAAAATCACGTTTTTTTTTACAAACACAAAAAAGTCAATAATTTTGTAAAAACAATGTATTTTGAACATTTAGTCAAAATGGAAGATTCAAGTACGGACAAAAATTTAATGTAAGGACATTATCTTAGGGATGAATTTGAATGTACCAAGTTGCTTTAGTAGGTACATACTTATTTTAGATAGAATTTTTATGTTAGGGGTGAATTCGGAGGGCCACAATAAAACTCATACATTTTCAATTTAGTCGCTAGGAAAAGCAAATTATTCAGATGTTGAATGGTATCCATTACACTGTGTATATTATATTATTGTATCAAGCGATAGGGGAAGTGAGTTAGGTCTATGAGCGGAGAATTAAAATAACAGGCTAGAGATTGATACCGAGCTTAAAGAGGCTAGAGATGTGATTTTAATAAACTAATTGTAATTTATATTCAATGTTTTTGTTATTAAGTAAATACATTACTACATTTTATTTGTATTATTCTTATTATTACAAGCCCATATGGGAACATAATTATTTGTTAACATCTGTGACTTTGATTTATGTATACATTTGGATTTGGATTTGCCAATCATAACCCAACGTTACTTTAAACGTAATTCATCAATATTTTTATTGTTTAGAATAATATGTAATATTATATTCCAATAAATCGTATGTAATATTAACATGTGTGAGGAAGCGCGGGCGTCCGAGAACTACGTAGATCAGATTCTCAAGGACATCAGTGTGTTGAGTAAGAGAAACCGACGTGCGTGCATGAGAAATTGCATGAATGTGGAGGAAGCGAAGGAAGTGTGTAAAGATAGATTTATTTGGCGATCCGTTCTCTCTGCTTACTCCACTTGGGACACGGCCTGTGGGTATAGTATAGTATAGTAATATTAACAAGCAATTCGTTGTGTCATCATTACTGGAATTAGAGTGAAAAGAAATTATTCGTAATTGAAAAGTGAGCGGTTACAGAAACGACGTTAAATTTCCTGCCGCATTGGTCATCATCCAATATACAAAAAATTTTGAAACCTGGAATCGAACACAAATATTTCTTCGTAGGTGAAGAATATTTTGGGACGGTATAAATGTGAGTGGGTAGGTACTGTAGAAACGTAATAGGGAATAAAGAGTGATCATATAGATTACATTATTAACTAACCCAATACTGATTATTATTATTAGTAATACACAATGAATGCACCCCTTTGTATATATGTAGTGTTTCTATTATCATTGGATATAAATGTATGTAGGTATAAAGAGCGTTGGAGTGTTTACTTGACAAATAAATTGATTTGATAATATCATATGAGTCATTAGCTTTTAATTAAATTACACTTGTCTCTTTGCCACTGTACATATAAATACGAGAGTGTATTATATTCGACCGATATGCGCCGGATCGTCATGCGCTGTGGTTCAATATAATTATAAAAGTTTTATATACATAATTATAAAATTAGAATCTTACATCGTATTAAACGATACTCGTATAATAGTAATTGGTAATACTATTTAATTATTTCTTCATAGATTGAGAGTCTTGTGATTATGAAGTATAAATATGTAGACAGTAAGTGTTATGATTTCTAATAACTTAAATTTCAGCGTTGATATATAGGTACCACCCATTCTGAATATCTTTTTTTGTTGGCATATTTGTTACATGCAGCTGGTCAGCTGGCTAAATTAACAAATTTTCTAAATACCCTGATAACAGCTCAAACTCTACAATAAACATTTTAAGGTAAACCATATCAGAGAAAAGAAAATGTTTATTAAAATAAATAAATAAAAAAAATGTACTTACCTAATATCCACGTAATACATATGTAGGTATTATAACATTGTATGTATATATATGTAATAAGGGTGAGATGGGGCTAAGTTTCATGATGACCCTTTTCACTAAATCGGTTACCTACTTAATACAAATCCCTACCGACACGTACTGAGCCCTATACAACAAACATAGTAAGTAGATACCACCTACATACGATATTATGTATTATCAAAATAATAGTAGGTACTGAGTAGAAAGTGTCATTCTAACGTCAGGTTCTATTTTATGACAATTTGAGATGATGAAAATGTTTGAAGCTTTTCAACTTACAAGTTTTTTGTAAAAATATTAAGAGGATAATTTAATATGCTTTTTTGTGTTGCTTGTTTGTTTAGCTTAACATTATTTTACGAGTTATTATAGATAAAGTGTTGAAAAATTCCAGTTAACACAAAAATCATGGACGGTATTGATTACATAAATGTTCCCAAACCAAAATAGCAATGGAAATATATATTCAGAGTATCTATACTCACTATCTTATAAAGGTGTAATTTAAAACAAAGTTTGTTTATTTATTTATTTTATTCTTCACTGAACTTTGATTACAATATTTCAAATCAATACAAGGTATTATAAAAATATCATTTACACAATTAAATGTACAGAGGGCGGGTTTATCGCTAGAACGCAATGTATTCCTACTAACCTGTACATAAAAAAGAAAACGCATAAAGGAGGAACAAATGTACAAAATATCTATCGCTTTAAACATAAATAATAATATCGACTGTGCTCAGGACAAAGGCATCAAACCACAATTTTGACAAAAGTCATTTTATGTTTTAAAGTCAATCATTTGTGTCTTTTACACATTCTGGCAAAAGCATTCAATTCCTAAATGTCTAGTTTTTTATAAAAAATGCAAAATATTTTTTTTTTAGCTAGGGCTTAATTGCAAATATCCAATAGGAGAAAGGACTCAAACAGCATGAGTTAAATTATTAACACCAAAAAAAATCATCCAGACATAATTTTACGGCGAGGTAAAAGGCATCAAACCACATAACCCCAAATATGCGACATACATATCTCTTTTTTAACATGTTGCTAAAGTTTGCCAGGACAAAGGATCTAATCCACATTTTTGTTAATTTTTTGCTTATAACTTGGTAATTTCTGAATATTTTCTCTTAAATTTTTATGACATAATAAGAAAACTACATTACAAAAAGTTGGTAAAATAATAATGACAATAATTTGAAATTTTCTTTATCCTACAGTTTTTTGCTTCTCCTATAAAATTTGACCAATGTGGTTTGAATCCTTTGTCCTGAGCACAGTCGAATCTATGTATTTACAATTTGGGTATGGGACAACGCACATAATAATGAAAACATCGTATCTTAATAATCCTCTACTCATTAAATTTTATTACAAAAATGCATGACGACAACATTGCTGCAATATAACAAAAATAATAGCAATGTTCGTAGTGCTTAATCTTTTGAAGCAGAGAATGTATGTATGTACGTATAGGTGTTACTGCTAGTGAGTTGTATGGTATAGGTAATAGAAATAATAATATTCCCAAATGTTTCTTCATATTATTATTATTATGTATGTATTATCATCCTTCTCGAATATTAATGCATAAATTATTTTAACCCCTGTCAAATTGATGGCGACTGGGAAGTAAGTGGCGGTAGTACAATGTAGGTACCTACCTACTTCTATCGCTACTATTAAGCCTCCGTACATATTATTATCACTAGGTATCAATGTACAACAGTACATACTTCTAGATACAGCTAACATTACATATTGTGATGTACAATACTGCATACAATAATGTTTTGTTCGTTCGCTCATTTTTTTATCTACCGTCATTATTATTGACGGGTTAAGAATTGCAATTAATGCTCAAGTGGTTAGTTGGTTAAAGAGTTTAATATGTCTACAAAAAATAGAAGTTAACGGTTACTTAAAAGATATAATTATATGACATTCGTTCGTTCTGAAAAATACCTTTATTAGGAGGAAATTTGAAAAAGTTTCCATTACGTTTTTTTAATTGGTGTAAGAGAAAATTAAAAGTTCACATTCCTCACGTCTAAATTCTAAGGGGTCCGTGGTTCGATACCAGGTACCGGCAAACTCCCCTTTCACGACACAAGCTGTTAGTAGCTTACTGTAAAAGGTGTATAAGGTTGTTTTTGGGTTGTGTTAACAAAAAACCCAGATATATCTTTTTTACAAAAAAAAAATCAACACGGGTTTATACACACCCTAAGTTTATAATTTCATTTTATTTTTCATGACTTTTTTCAAAAATTGTTGTAAGTTTGATAAAATTCATATACAGCACCTATTAAAAGAATATTTTAGTTTTTATTTTGTTACAAAAAATAGTGCAAATTTATAATGAGTTTTAAGGATTACTACTTCTACTACTATCCCATCACGGCATATTCCAAAAGTGGGGTAGCCAACAGAACAGCCGCATGCAATAAACATGCAAGCTGTCCCCTCCATGAGAACAAAAATAAGACATTTAAAATGGGAGTCAAACCTCACCGTTGAATTTAATAATTTAAAACATCTTTATTTTTTCGACCACTTGCATTTTACAGGACACTCAAAAACTTTCGGAAAAGAGTGGGAGATCAATGCTTTGCCGGGTGATACACGAATAATAAGGATTACTTAGCTCTGAATGGGGCTGCCTACAAAATAGGTAAAATATCAATAAATTATCCGAGCAATTCCAGGTGTAAAAGTTTTTGTCTAATGTAGTGATACTTACTAATAAGATACATACACATACAAACACACATATACAACCCTCTGGCAGAAGATGAGAATTATTCTACGTGTATGTACTAGTGATGTAGGTAACGAATATTCGTATTTGCATTCGCATATTTCAAAGTATTCGCAAAAAAATATGCGAATGTTTTGCGAATATTATTTTGGTAATAAAGTATCGGATATTCAGTAAGAGTAGCGGATACTTACTCGGTACATTGAAGAAAAAGGTACTGCAAGAAAATATTCTTTGAGAAAACCGAGGAGTTATGAAAGATTTTAAATTCCTATACCATTTTGAAAATTTGGCGACGGGGGGGGGTAGAAAATTCAATGTTTGAGCAATATTATAGAAATTTGGGCTAGTTAATATTCGCTATTCGCATTCGCGAATGTCGGCAACAAATATTCGCATTCGCATTCGCATTCGCGAATATCCAAAATCACACATTCGTTACATCACTAGTATGTACCTATGTATGGGTGTGGTTCTATGTACGTACGTAACTAATATGAGTGTGAATGGAGTTGATGAAGGTGTTAAATGATAATTATTTTCATACTTCAGACATCGCGGTTTATGTAATGCGAATTTACATATTAACGTGATTTTTTTATACCGTCCATAATACTATCACGGCTTCTTCCACATGTTGGGTAGCTGTAAGACAGACTGCATGTTATATAATCAATAATATGTAATGTGCACTCTCCGTACCAATTGAAATATGACATTTGGATGGATGTCATCGCTACATCGAAGTTATTAAATATCTTAATCGCGATATTTATACATACATACATTCAGACATCTTCTTCCCTTGTTCTAGTTGGGTCGGGGACCCATTGCACCTAGGTACCTACTCCAGAGATCCCTGTTCACCGCTGCTTCCAGAACCTCTGGCCACTATAAACCAAACCAAGCCAAACACACAAGTTCGACACCTGCCCTTGCCAGCTTCTTCTGGGGCGGCCCATGGGTCTTCTGCCCTCTCCCACAGCCTCCATAGATCAAAGTGGTAGTGATATTTTTACATAACATGTATTGACAATTCACACAGATCGAGCTAGTCCCAAAGTAAGATACGAAAAACTAGGAGATAAAATCTTGTATTATGGGTACTAACGCGACGATATACATAATATATCCAGTACACTTAACACATAATTATACATGTAATAACCAGACGTCGGTCTGGTCGGGAAACGAAGCCGGGACCTCGTGACTCAACGGCAAGAGCGTTACCTCTCTAATATTATTAATCAAATGAGTGCTTTTTCCAGGATACTGGAAAAAGTATAGAAAAAAGTGGGAAGGATAGTTTTTTTGCAAATACTCTACGAACAAGGTATTTAATTAAAAAATAGATTAAATATAATTCATTCCAAACCTAGGTGGAGTAATTTGTGTAAGAGCATGGAGAATATATTGCCGTCGTTAAAATCTACAATATGCATATTTGTGATCGTAGATTTGGAGTTCCGTCATCACAGTAGTACCTACGGTGTCATCATACATATCATTGTGATAAACACTGAATATTATTATTTGCAACTATAGTACATACATATGTCGTGTAACTACAACTATGATTTTATCGTAATATCAACCCTTTAAAATTGCCTCATTTGGTACTACTAGGTACTACACCATCACACCATATCCCACAAGTGGTCTAGCCAGCTGGCTACTTTCATGATATGAATATGCTAGCCATCCTTTTCGTGCCAACTCAAAATAAAGATATTCTTCATTAATTGTATCGGCATTTACTTTGTAACACTTCATTTTAAATTATCAAATAAAATAAAATAAATATTTATTATTTTTGTTTCGTGTTACTGTTGAGTAAGACTAACGCACGACCGGTTTCGCGGACTCCGAGTTCGCATCATCAGGTGCTGATCTATACTCGCGAAACCGGTCGTGCGTTAGTCTTACTCAACAGTAACACGAAACAAAAATAATAAATATTTATTTTATTTTATTTGATAATTTAAAGATATTCTATTTAAGATCTAAAATGTATTTATTTACGAACACTTGCCTTTTACAGGACACTCGAAAACTTGTGGAAAAAAGTGGGAGACCAATTCTTTACAGGGTGCTTCACGAAATTTACATTTATCAATATATAAAATCATTGATATTTTTATTGATATTTATCAGTATAAATAAGAAAATTATTTTTATTTATTTATTTATCAACTTTACACGGCGTGAGCCTTTTACATGTTAAACATATTATAGCATAGAAAAAAAATCAATTTGACAGACAAAAACAATAAAATAAGAGTTAACCGCTGCAGGTACAAACTTATAAAACAAACATCAAGATGTAAAAAAATTAATAGTTACTTGCCCAAAAATATTTGTAATCTCTTTCGTATAATTTTTAAAATTTTGATTGAAATCAAAAGATGCTTCATATGCAAATAACGTATGAAAGTAAGTGTAATAAATAAAGAAAATTCGTTAACCTTATTACTTACTTACTTATGCAGCTATTCCTGTCCACTGCTGAACATAAGCCTCCCCCATATATTTCCAGGCATCTCTGTCCTGGGCTTTCTGGAACCAGTCACCTGCGATTCTTCTAATGTCGTCTGACCAACGTGTTGGAGGTCTTCCTCCACTCCTTTTGTCTTCCTTATTACTCGTATAAATATAGAGAATGTCTGAAACGGTTGACAATAAAGTTATACCTATGTACTTTAAGTAAAAAAAATTGGACATGCGTTGATCACACTGAAGAGACGAGCGATGTTGAAGGAAATGTATGAATGTAATGGAAGAGAAATCAGAAATTGTGTGCAAGTACCTACACGCTCCAGAATCTTTCTGTTTACTCCGTAAGGGAAACAGCACGATAGTAGTACCTACATATATTATTATGTTATCTATGAAATTGGAGTTCATGAAATGTTATAGAAAATAATATGAAAAGAGAATAGAATAGTTAGTAGGTACGTGAAGTAAATATTTCTCATATTATGGTTGTTGTATTTTTGTATAAATTTATGTCGGTATCCATTGCAATATGTAGTTATATAAGAATAAAACAAATACTCGTAATAAAGACGAAGAGAGTTTTCCAAGTTATAGAGTTTGAAACGATGTAATTTTGCGGTGTCAAAATCTCGATGGTTTGATTTGTGATGTTATTATTGTTTATGTTCGACTAAAAAATGTGTTTTTCAGTAAAAAAAAAAAGTGAAATTTTGTTCATTATGGTGGTAGGCATGTGGGAAAACACCTGGGAAATGTTGGTAGAACAAATGCATGTTCAATTGGATTTCTTCTTCTTTTAGATTCCAGGGACTCTGTAAGTGATTTCCTGTGGTGTAGATTTCCAACTGTCCCTCCATCTCTTTGGTAGTCTTACCAATAGAGGGCTTTCGAAGGATGTCCTTCATTTTTAAGTTCATATAAAAATAAATTAATGGGTGGATGTCTAGTGAAATTATAAAAGAAGTGTTGGTAAATCATGTCATTACATAATATATATACGTTAATTTTTTAATAAATTATGAGTAATATTTTTATGTAAAGTTTAGTTAATCGTCCGACAGTTCTTGATGGAAGTTCATTACGATAAGAAATAAAAATGAAACAAAATGCATAAGTAGTAAATCTTTTAAAAGCTTCCGCTCTCGTCGATGAGATATTTTGTTTCATTTTAATTTCTTAGTATATTTACCTTTGTACATATTTGGACCAATACTATGTGCGAAAGGAAATGAGTCAACTCATTCCAAAATCGAGTTTAATGTATGAATCACTAAATATTGGTCAGTTACGATTACGTTAAAAAATGATGATATTTTCACATAAGACACCACATTTCAATGGTAAACCAGGCTCATATTTAGAATATTGTACCGCTGAATGAATTTTATTTATTAAGTGTCTTAAAGAACACAAACAGTTTTAATCAATAAATATCAACATTACAAATTTCATCAAGAAACAAACCAATCAAGGTCCCACAAATAATCAAAGCGCATGACGAATACGTTGCTAGCAAATGATACCATAATATACATTTTTCTTTTATGTAAATAATTCAAAACAAGACAAAAACCGTGAAAAATTATTTTGTTTTGGATTCATCCTCTTTTTCCTTTTGCAGACAATAGTTTATTTGTCTGTGCAATATATACACACATATATTTTGTAGAAATATGTTGTGAAAGAGCTTCTTCAAACTAATTATTATAATTTTTTTATAATGTTTCGATTTATGTCTATTATGATTAAGTGTTATCGATTTGGTATTTGAATCACTACGTTTGTGTACCCACAATGAAGTATAAAGTATATATGAACGGTTCACCCTCAAATAATATTTAATTAAGCCCGAACTTCAAATGGGACGGTCTTATTTGCTCTACGTGTTCAGCATTCGGATTCTCATTCTGCCTCATTGACACATGTCTCGGAATAAAACTTGTGTGTAGATAATAATAACAGGAATAATAATATAATACATACCTCCTACATACACTCATATATATGTACCTACCAATATTATAAATACTTTATAGAAACATGCTGAAGACAGAAGATTATGTATGACAAATAGACCAAATTTGTCATAATATTATACGAGCACTTTCTATCCATTGCTGAACATAAGCCTTTCTTATATTTCTCCAGGCATCTCTACATTGGTCAGCCTGTGCTATCTGAAACAAGTATTAAGTCATCAGATCATCTTGTAGGCGGTCATTCCCTACATCTTCAAAATATTATGATAAACTGCTGTCGAATTTAAAAGAAACATTATACCTACCTAGTACCAACAGTTTAAGATTATCGAAATACCATTCCAATCAATATTGTGTAGATCAGGGGTGCTCAGACTTGAACCATCGACGATCGACCATAAAATTTTTAGGTGGCAAGCGATCGACTAGGTAAAAATAAAAGACAAAATTTATAAATTATTTATATCTTATTAGGTAATTACAAATATATACATCATCGACGTAGGATCACGACAGGGACGACTTTGAGGACGAGACGACTGTACGCCAAGCATATCGCAGGCGGCGTGGAAGAGAAACAGCCCGAACGGCGAAGTTCTCGCGCGCAGGTTGAAACGCGTTTGTTATTTGGAATTAAATAGAATCTCCCTCGAATTCCAAATAATATATGTTAAATCTTAAATTAACATCGATTATTCTATCAGATAATTGAACATTAAATGTTCGTTACTAAATTAATAAATACCTATTAAGTTACAATAATAATTGTAAAAAATATATTTAGAAAACCTTTTGAAATATGCTCGCGATCGACTTAAAAACCTCTCGCGATCGACCAGTCGATCGCGATCGACTGTTTGAGCACCCCTGGTGTAGATACATAATATTATATAGGTACTTATAAGTCTGTGCATCCCTGCCCTAAACAAAACAGAGTTTTATACTGGTACAAAAATGTCCTTATAGGTAGAAGAATTTGGACATTTTCTTTTCACAGATTTTTTAAAAATTATTTTGTATTTTAAAAAATGTAAAAAAAGCAGATTCATTGATTTTCATAATGGTTTAAATTTTTATTTTTTTAATTATCGAATTATAAAATCATTTTAAATTAATTTTCTAGTTTAGTATTGTTATGCCATTGATGTTGATATTTAAAATATTAGATGCTCACACAAAACTATAGTTAGATTATTTATAAAAAAATCGTAAATTTATTTATACAGACAAAAATCGTGTATCCTGTCCAATTGATCTGAATAATTTTTGATTTTATATTTTAATGTTATTTTTTTATTTGAAAGAAGTCTACAGAAATTTTATGTAATATATGGACCGAGATGCTGTAGACCAGAATATAATAATAAAACTTAATACAATATAGGTTCTTTAAACGATTCGTTGATGTCGTGAGCGCTTAGTATGGTAATTGCCCTGTGGACAAAATAATATATCGTGTGATGGAATAAAACAGAGTAAGAACATTTATGTTCAGATAAATTTAATGAAATTATTGTTGGCGCCTTCAAAATGTACAAATCCGTATTTTATATGTTTATTATATTGCGGATAATTATTATACACTGACACTTTTTATTTTCTAATATAAGAAAAATATATTATCCTTTATTAGGTCCATATTAAGGATGGTTTTGTTTTTACATGATTTTTGGTCCATCCGCAACTTGTAAATATGTTATTTATTATGGCATAGGTATTATCTCACCACAAGGTTGTTGAATAGTTATTCTGAAATAAGTTATGCAGTATATCGTTACAATTCTAATAATAATTTTATATTTATTAAATGTAATTGATTACCATACGATGAAAGGCTATAAAATATACAAGATTTTTCGGATTAGTGGTAAAAGAAGATATTTGTAATATATTGTAAATCACTTTGAAAGCAAGCATTAGTCTAATAGATTTTGCTTACTTATTTCAGCATCAACTGCCAACAGTAATTAACTGAAATATGTATAACTTGTTATGATACGATTGTGCAAAAAAACAGTTATGTTATTGTTTCATACAACATAAGTCAAAGTATCGTTTAACTATAACTTTTTAAAACTGAATTGAAACGATCTGTTTTACATTTGGAAAACATTCAAAATACCATCAGGCCATATCCCACAAACGGGGTAGCCAGCAGACCAGCCGCACGTAATAAACACGCAGACTATTCCGTCAATATAAAAATAGACATTCAGGATGGGTGACAAACCTCATCGCTGGATTTAAAATGTAATATTTTTCTTTTTTTTAACACCTGCCTTTTACAGAACACTCGAAAGCTCGAGACAAATTCTTTGCCAGATGCAACAACATTGTATATTTTATTATGTAGGTAGCTATTACCAAAATTTAACAATTAAAGTGAAAACATTTGTTTCTAATTTAGTTGTGAACTCGTTGAAGGAGGAGGGATTGTTGTTATTGTTCGTTCCTTATACTTATTAATACCTAAAGTTGGTTATAAATTCCATACAATATTAATTATTAGTAGCAATGTGTAGTAGTATGTTACAAAGTAGTAATTAAGATGTACGGTTTAATATAAGGGGTTTAAGAGGCTGTGAACAATAATTGCTCCGGTGTGAAATGCCAATGCAAAACGGTTTGTTTAACTAAACCCTCCTCTCTCATGAATCTTAAAGCAGTTAGCAAACATACACACCATGACTAGTAATACCTTTGGCTGGAGACGGGATGTTAAACATTTTACTTTTTAAATATGAATCTATGTAGGTTTGATGGAAAGTCCAATTCATCCGCCAAATACTACTAAAGTAAATAATTTGCTACTTTACATTTAAATATCCTGGATATGAAGTAATTTTATTTTATTTTTATATTTTTATTTATTTATTTCAATAGATACAACAGCTTTAACAATGAAAAATACAATAATACAGTTAATTATTTACATCGCCAATTAAAGTATCTAAACTATGAACAATTTAACAGCACAATATTAAAAAAAATATTCATTAATTTAAATATCCTGGAGATGAAGTGATTTTATTTTATTTTTATTTTTTATTTATTTATTTCAATAGATACAACAGCTTTAACAATGAAAAAATACAATAATACAGTTTATTATTTACATCGCCAATTAAAGTACCTAAATTATGAACAATTTAACAGCACATTATTTAAAAAATATGTATAGGAAGTGGAAGAAAGGGAGAAGGGAATACAATGGAAAAGGGATATGATTGTGATACAGGACTTATCATGGTCCTTGCTACAGTAAGTTTTGAAAATGCAATGATAATAATTGGCAAAAAAGTTGTTTTCGTCCATAAGGTTTGGCTTGCACTTTAGATGACTCAGGTGAACAAATTACTAATACCATCGTACAATATCGAGTACCGATTGAAATGTCGTGGAAAAGAGTTAACTCAATTGACGCAATATTTTTTCTGAATAGGTAAATCTTGTGGAGGGTGTTAAAGATATCTTATTATTATTTCCTGATTATTATTATTATTTATCGTGTCGAAACCCAGAGAAAAAACCCATCAAACTGATCTCCAGTACTGCGCAAAACGCACAGCAGGTGGAGATGCGTCAAAAATATCCTCCATAGTGCAAGTGACAGGGCACAATGGACATTCCAACAAGTGTGGCATAGTCTGTGCTGCACCACAGTCACATGCTCCGATTTAGCGGTAACGTTGTGGCAGTTTTTTAACATTATAACGAATGTTTGGAGTCAAAAACTTAGCTAACACCACATTTTTTTTGTTTGAGTCAAATATTGCATCTGAGAATGACAGGATCCCTTTTGAAACCTTGGTCGAGTATATGATATTTTTTAGTGGCATTACTAAAGTTTTGGCTGCAAATATTCGTAATATTTTATTATATTAATCAAAATAAGATTTTTTTTCAATTCTCTATATAGCATTATTATGTTTGACCTTTTATACTTTTCTTAATTATTGAACGGTGTTTATTTCTTTTAGTATTTAAAATCGAACATAGAGTTTACGATATATCTCGCTGGTTTCCTATCGCTGAGGTGAACCATTCCAATTCTATGTTAGTTTATAGCAAACTTCTAACAAAACATATAAATTGGAGTTTCAGAAGAAAAGGGTTCAAATTTGTTCTGAGGGAACCATACATATAAGAGAAAATATGTTTGAACATTTTCATTCAGTGGCATGGGATATGTCAGTTGTGCTATTGTTTCAAATAAGGATTAAAATTTGCATATATATCCCTTGGTCAATAGGCAGCCAGCTCAAGAATTAATTTCTCTCTCTCTCTCTCGATGTACTGAATACGCAAAATTATGGGTTTTGTTTCGACAACAGAAATTGTAACGAGTCTTGCTAAACAAATGTCTACACAAATATACCTATATCCGAGAATAATAATAATGTAGGTACCTAAATGAAATAAAAATTAACGAAAACTAATTATTCGTAGTTCATATTGGTTCCTGGAAAATCTTCAAAGGTAACAAGCTAGGTACCTACCTTTATTGTACATCGATGGACGCAACGTCCACCCGAATAGTGCAGATGTCTGGGGACTTCCATTTATCCGATTCTTATTTCTACATTAGCAAATTTGTCCACTTGAGAGATGCCATTTAGTGAATAAACTCAAATCTATTTTTATCTACCATCACGGCATATCGCACAAGTGAGCAGCCAGTAGATCAGCTGCATGTTATAATAAACATACAAGCCGTCCTCTCCGTGCCAGCAAAAAATTAAAGCATTCAGGATGGATGGCAAAAATCATCGCCAAATTTAAGATGTGAAATGGTTTCCTCAAATTCAATCTCTGTAACCTAAACCCATCATTTGTCCCCTTCCCCCTCCCTTTTTTTTATTAATCCTCAATTAAATCACTTTTTATTGGTTTCTATATAAATGTTAATAATTTTTTTTATTTACCCATGTGTATATGTATGAATGTATGCTTATTTTATGGTTATTGTTTTTTCTGTAAAACTTCATTTATTTTTTGGTTGAACTTTGAAGAGATCTCGTCTTTGCGATTAATTCGCCCTGTATGTAATATCTAATTTGAATTCATTTTTCTATAAAATTGTAATAATCTTACGTGCTTAATGATAAAGTGATAACAAAAAACTCACAATCACCACAGTCTTCTTACTTTTTAACTATGAAAAAGAAAATAAAGACTTTTTCAAAAATACTAATTTTATTATATCTCTAATATTCTAGGGTCTCCGTATTGTCATAATGCAAACATCGTTAAATAACCTGTCAATTATTAAAAACAAAATGATGCATTATATTAGGAAAGCATACACTTTTATCAATCAAAAAGAATATAATTCACTCTAACTATTTAGATAAACGTACGTAATTCGAATGAACTTCCTATGATCTATTTGAGATTATTTAACATATTATACTTACACAAATCTATATGCATACTTAGAATATAATAATATTGTGTATATGTGTAGTGTGTAATCCTTGGGTGTCGATGTAGTGAACAAAATGTTATTGTCTTAAAGTTTTAATGAATGAAAACTCACACACTTACACTTGCCATTGTACCTACACACCAATACAAGCGTAATTATGTTAATAATAATATTATAAACATTTTCTTACTGGTAACACTTTGTCTACCTTCTCGATAAATAATATAATGTAGTATATGTGTAAAGTAAGCAGGTTGTAATGTATTATCTATACGAATAAGGTATATATATTTTTAATATATGGATGTAAATGTGTCTCATTAAAAGACTTTTAAATTAAACCTTTGGGTTATCTCGATTATTTAATATAAAGTACCTATCATAAAGAAACACTTGATGCCTGATTATAGGAGAGACTTAAAACAGGTTTATTCACACTTAAGATTATAATATTATGTTTTGCTGCACATTGTAAAAAATATATTGTAGTAGTTATCTAAACATTTGTTTTTTACTAACAAAATATATCGAAAAAAAAGTTTTACTTATAGTTTTCAAAGTATAATGTGCAACAGAACCTAAATTAAATATATTCTACTTATAGTTTTACGTAATATATGGAATATTTTTTCTCTCAACTTTATTGTTATGTAATAGGCTCTTATGACGTAAAACGTATTAATAAATAAATAAATAATTTCTATAAGGCTGTAAACAAAATATTTCACTGCTTCCATATTCGTTCAGTGGTTTTTATAGTAAGGGGTCATAGATGCTTCTTCGTAGGCATTTCCAAAAATATTTTATTCTCATTTTAATAATTTAATCATATAAATATGAATACCTTTATTGCTAACGAAATTAAGCATTAAATTTCCTGGACAGAATCAGGATAATATTTTCTAAATTTTGCATTATAAGTTTTATAAATCCGTGTTCACTTACTAATTTTTTTCAAGGACTATCTGTATTTCTTCAGTATAATTCTATAAAGTTTGAATCAATATATCCATTTTAATTCTGAATTTAAATAGTATATTTGATCCAGATAAACAGCTTCATAGTGTGGTTACTTTTACTTCATAGGGAAAAATAAAATACAAACCTCAGCGCAAAAAGTTCAATCTATTTACACGTTTAATTCAAAATAGCTTTTACTATACGTTTTCGCTTTTTGTGAATTCATGCGTATAAAAAAATAATAACAAAATACAAGAGACAAACACTTACGTTTTTAAGATATAAAATAATATAACTTATTAAGGAAGGAAGCTGAAAATATGAAGATAATACCCTTGAATGATTAATAAGTACATAATTATATTGATTATTCTTTATTTCTTTTTCTATTTTTTCAACATGAAATCAAATTCGTAAAAAATTCAAGAACACCCCAAACTCTCTTATCCTAAATAATTAAACTATAAATATGGTCGGCAAAGAGTCGATTCAAACACGAAAATTTCAGAGAGGTACTCGATATCGTAAACATAATAATATCATAAATATATTTTAATTAACCTAAAAATAATATATATTTGTAAATTAATTCGTTAGGTAAACACAGTATATAGGCATGTACTTACTTGGTAGTGTCGGCAAAAAAAAAACCAATGAATCCACAGTGGTAATATTTTCATTTCTTATTTGGTTAATAAACAATTATATTTTTATTTTTGTGTTTGCTATGGTTTTTGTTTTATTTAGTTTGATAATTTAATATTTGATAAGATACGATGCATCAGATTGTATTGTGTTTAATAAGGTTTTATTGACATTTGTCAATGTAGGTTTTATCCAACAGTACGGCTACTATTGTTCTTAGTATTAAGGAAAAGTTTGGAGGCAGTTTTGTTAAAAGAATCAACAAATGTTTTGAAGGTGCAACGTTAGATGCGCGTTAAGATGTTGATATTTTCTTAAAGAAATCATAAAAAAATATATTCATAATGTCACACAAATCGTTATAAAAATTATTTTATTCAGTAAAGAAGATGTGCACCATATTATTCTGATGAAAAAATATTAACTACTGTCGTGACAAAATATTTACTACTAAAGTTGTTACAGAGGTTATTGTGATAGATATTTCAGGAGTTATAGAACTTTTATTAATAAAAAAATTGTAAGTCAATTCTGCTGGACAGACTCTTTTCATCTATCTAATTGCAATAGTATGATTTTAGACTGATTGTGTACCTACTTTTTATTTTCCATTGTTTTCTCTTCTGAGTTTTATTTCAAAATTTACTCACGTTGTCCGTTAAACCAATTTAAAATTCGCCACGCGATTTTACATGCGAACCGTAATTAGCAACCTGTTAACATAAGTTAGACGAATATAATTGCCATTTTGATGTGTGGACGCTTATAAAAAATCTAATGGGCAGTTGTCAATCAATTGTCTCAGTCATATGAATGCATACTTTTTAAAAAGGCATCATGAAAAATATAGTCTTTTTGTTCAGATTTGGAAATACGTTTATAAACTAATGGTTTGTAACAAAAAGAGTGATATGTTTTTTTTATATTTCAAAAGAACTTTTTAGATAAACATTTAAAATGTGTTTCAAATGTTATTGAAAATTTTGTTAACAGAAAAAAAAAAAAAAAATCCTACCTGTTCAATTCAAAAAATTGCTGGATGGGTGTAAAGAATTTCTTTTATTTATTTGTTTTGTAGGTTTACTGGAACACTTTATGATTTTACCACTTTATATTATAAATTATCAAAGAAATATTACGTTTATAATACCTTCTTTCAATTGATGATGATTTAATATGATGTAAAAATTATTTTATATACTACATGTTAAAAGGCTTTTGCCGTAGTTAAATAAATAAATTATAAATTATTCATGTAAGTTCTCTACAGTTCTTAGTCAGTATTTTTTTCTTATAGGTATATTAACTATGACAAAAAGATTAACCGAAAGTTTATATTTTTAGTTGTATTTCATCGTAGGTTGGTTATTCCATTCATTCCATTGTATGAATCGTCAAGCGTTTTTGGTATGCGTAGTATATATTGCCGTTAACAGTGATTATTTTATATTAGTTATGATTGTTAGGTAACGTAATTTTTGACGTGCGTCGAAGGTCAAAGCGTCATACTAGTAGTCCCTACACAGCGCGGATTGGTCAGCTGTCATTTGTACTGGGCCATCAGTCAGCTCACTATCGCCACAACATGATTCTGCACTTAGCGGCCACCGGACATGGGTTCGTCCAGGGGACGGACAAGGGAGGGAAGGACGAGCGGGAAGGAACTCCTAATTGTGACCCACTCAGGACCAGCCAAAGGAAATATTCACCGAAAAAATTCAAAAACAAATAAACTCTATGTTCGACCACTAACTATGAAATTTGTAAATAGACTATATTTTGCAACATTTTTTTCATTACAAGACTTGCCAATGACTCAAGACTCCAATGAAAAATTTCAAGAGAGATATTATATATTATGTAGGTACTTGGACATTAATAAAAGTCTATCTCTGAATATCCTTTCGCCATATTCCAAGTGGGGTAGGAGAGAAGACAAAATCTCATAACGATCTTAAAACACGCCATTTTAATGATACATTTTTATAAACTCAAAAAGTATAGAATTTTTGGTTTTATACACTTTTGAAAAAAAGTACCAAATGATAAATTATGTAAAATCATAAAAATTCATAAAAATATAAATACAAAAATTAGAGATTTTTTTTTCAAATATCACAAAATTTACAGTACTTGAAAATCTATTTAATTTAAGATTTCATACAATGATATTAATCAAATTTATAAAGAAGGATTTATTAAAATGCTACAATGATAAACACAAGAAATGGGCTGGGTAAGATTATTTGTATTTATTTTATAAAAACTGGGGCCGATTACGAACAAATGTTGAAAAAAATCGTCCATTATCCCATAAAAAATTCCACCTGTTAAATAATTCACAACATTATAAATGTACATTATGTTTCCTACTGTAGGCTCTGGACTAGTGGACCCCTCTCTGAAAACATTCGTAGTTTTAAAGGATACATGCGTACGGCAAAGATATGTCGTTAGTTTGACCCGGTAACAACTAACAATATTATGCTACATAATATTATTACATCCAAACGCGATAAAAGAAAATACATACATATAAACTAAAAAAATAATAAAACATAACAAGGTAGGTAGGTACGTATATAATAAAGCGTATTTGCTCCGTGCTTGATTTGACACAGATTCAATGTAAACATTAACATCGATACGTTTTCTATATAAATATAATAAATTTTGTTTTTGCCATATATTTCTCTACCTTTTACATTTATAAATTGAAATAAAATTATTTTGATGCAACATGCATGCTATATGTCATTTATATATTTTTCAAACTTTAAAACTACCCAAAGAATGAAACCTTTTACAGAATGTAGTAGGGGTATTATTTTTCTCTGTCTTGTCCAATTACGGTGCCTGCAAAGTACCAACATATAAAAAGTGCGCTTTGACACAAATATTTTTTTAGATTTATAATGAACTTGCATGGGCATTTGGTTATGAAATTTGGGGTGTTTAGCGATTTGTCTGAATTTTTCTAGCTCTCTTGTAGTGCATTGTTCCAAAAAAGAGTGAATGTAATTGTAATCTTCAAATCCCCATTGGAAGTTAAAAAAAAATGTGTGGAGTCTATGAACAGTTTATTATAAACATTATTAGACATCTAGTCCATTATTTTTATTTGACTTATTTTTAATATGAACATCCACCTCTTTACAATTATTATTATGACATTGCAATAGCTTTTGTTTCTCAGTATTTACGACATAAAAACATAAAAATAACATAAGGAACAAGGTGATCAAATTAAAAATCTGTTAAAACAATGTTACAGGTATCGGTGATACATCTCACTGGCGACAAGCTTTGTCTACTGTCTGTTATTTTTATGGATGTGTGATGTATTTTTTATGACATTTCAAATACTTTATAATAACACATTTACGAGTAGGTATAGGTATCACTACATCGACCATTAAGAGATACATAATTTTATTTATTAGGATGTGTAGTCTCGATCATAATCATTTACCTGCGAATCTTAACTAGAAACAACAAGACAAAGAATATACCTACCATATTTTTCTATAAAAGTAGGTACGGTTCTTATTGAAGCAGTCACTTTATTAATTTTATTCAACAAAAACTGTACTAAGGAATAAGGAATAATATAAATTTTAGTTACTTATTTTATGTATAGCTTCGGCTTACATATATTAATTTCTTAGCTAAATTTCTGCGTTCATTAATTATTCCAAATCAAATCCTTAGTTCTCGTCCAGAAAGCCACTGCATCACCTTTGAGGTCGACCTATAGATGTCCATCTAATCTCCCTAATATTTTCTTCTTGGACACTCCTCCACCAGATGTTGGATTGACTTTGTTAAATCGACTTAAGATAATTGAATCGATTACCTAAAATGTTGCAAAAATAGTGCTGATCTAAAGAGAAGGCTTATTTTTAGCACTGGAATTGAGAAAGATGATTATGAAAATTGACCGGTATAACCGAAATTCGTAATTATTAGTATTGTTTTTCACAAACAACTTTGCTGCTATTCATTTCCCATCCAATATATCCTGTTAACGCATCTGTCTTCTACCTTAAAATATTATTTTAAAGAAATTGATACTTCCAATATAACTTATCTCTTTACATTAAAGGTGAAAAATAAGCCATGGATTCAATTCGGGAGTTGAAATGATAAAAAAGTATCACATCGAATACACCTCTACCACTACTACATACTTCCAATGTTTTAGTGAATCAAATACCTACACTTAAAAAGTAAAAACTCTTACGATATTAATTCTCGATTAATCTTCTGATAATGGAGAACTTGTATCGTTTTTCTGTTTGTGTTGTATTAAACATATTGTATTATATATTGATCCTTTTCTTATAATGCAACGCACATACCATTGAAATAAAATTATCTTAACTTTGCTTTTCAATTTATTATGTTATTTTTGTGTTGTTAGGCTACTTGTATCTACGATAATATTATAAGTCATTTGTTACTAAATAAATAATTGATTTTGATACTGTTTTGTAAGGAATACTAGTAGATATTTATAACACAAGATAGTATTATATTTATTTTGTATAAATATTCTATGATTAAAAATGTAAACCAGACATTGAGCCATGGACAACAACTGAAAACTGTACAAGAGCTGGCAAACGAAATATAGACTTAGAACCTCGATGGATACAAATGAACCATTTCACGTGATTGACTGGAAAGTCACAGCAGGAGACGGGATGAGTTGGAGGCGGGGGTTGATGGAGGCCAAGACTCGAAGAAGAAGAAGAAAAAATGCAGGAAATGAAGTGAAAAATTGATTGGATAGTCAATTACTTCGCTTCTAAAGCAAAACGTTTGCCCTCTGGTGGTGCACCCCATGAACTAGTTTGACTAAAAAATACTTAGGTAAAGCGAATCCAGAACTTCAAAGAGGCAACTCCTTAGAATTTGAGATCTCGTTTTTAAAGTGTATGTATGACTTCTAAGGAGAGGGATGAGGTCGTTTTTCCACACTTTTATAAACCAATAGGTAGTTCTATAGCATTTTTTCACACATTTTTTTAAAATTATATTATGGGGGCCAGCTTTGCACCCACCCGGATAAATTTTGATTCAGAGCCGTTGTGACATAAACCATCGCTGAATTGAAGATGTAATATTCTATAGGAAACGATTTCAATATGTCTATGTTGTTTCGCCACTGGATATTAGAAACAATATCACACAAGAGCTATGTACAATTTCAATATGTCTATGTTGTTTCGCCACTGGATATTAGAAACAATATCACACAAGAGCTATGTACAATTTCAATATGTCTATGTTGTTTCGCCACTGGATATTAGAAACAATATCACACAAGAGCTATGTACAATTTCAATATGTCTATGTTGTTTCGCCACTGGATATTAGAAACAATATCACACAAGAGCTAGCTATGTACAATGGCTATAATATAAGATAGGAGTTATATTTTTTGAATGAATAGAACCATTATTTGATATGTACAACATTAATTATAATTTATTAATTTTAGATTGTATGAGACTTGTAGTTGTTTTCTTATCACATTAACATACAATTATATACCTACTACTACTACTATTACCACCACTAGGAACTTTGTCCGGTTTTAATAATACTACATATCTATTTGTTTTTCTATGTATAAATATCAAGCTGTCTTGTTTTATTATTATTAGTATTATTATATCTTATACTGTAAACCTGGTTATTGTCAGGAAACAATCGTAGAAAAAAACAATTTCATGGAGTTTCCAGTTACGAAAAGCCCTCCCACACTTTTATGCAAGTTTTAGAGTGTCCTGAAAAAGATAGGTGGTGTTCGTCAAACATACCACTATAAGAAAAAAAATTCTTAGCAAAGTTTCCAAGTTAAAGGCACTGGAGATGGACTTAATCCGGAAGGCCGCTGCCTAAAAGAAAATTTATATGGTGAGAGTCATAGTGTTTTTAATTTAATCATTTTAATATAAGTAAAAATGAACTTTCATAAAGTTACCTCCGAAAAAATAGAATATATATTATATCACTAGAAGTTATTTTACATCCTTAATTCAGCGATGAGGTTTGCCACCCATCCTAAACGTTTAATTTTTTGTTAGCATTGATAGGGCAAATTGTATGTTTAATAATGAGGGCTAGCAGTAAATTGGTATGCAGTGATGAAGTATGTCACTCTCTATGATTTTTTTATTTTTTATGGCACATAGGGGACAACATGAAGCTATGTTGGATTGTGTTCATTAAGTCTGCTGGATACTACACTTGTTAAAAATGCTCATGAATAAACAATAATAAAACTTAAAATAAGTCTTACAAATGATTTCATTAAAACTGAAAAATATTCGACAGTAAATAAAATATATAAATAAATATATGTTTCAGACATAAGTATTCATGATGATGTGAAGTAATTATGGGGAAAACGCTCGAGTTTCCTTTATTATGTTCTTGTGAAAATAGACAAGATTTGTTTGAATTGTTTCGTTGTGGGAATACACAAACCTTCGAACATTAGAACAGATGAACGTATACAAATATTCATACAGGGATTAGGAATATATTATGATTATTTCACAGTTTTATTTTAGTTATATGTATCTAGTACATAAATTTGAAAGAAGCGTCATTTATACCTGAGTAGTTTTAGTTAATGATGAGCAAATGCTGTTGTATAGACGACAAAAACTTGTTCAACAGAGATAAAAAGATGTTGTAAAAACAACACAAATAGTTCACATTTAAAAGATATATTTTTCAATATGTTTTTCATCAAAAACCACATTCATTCTATGTGGTTTTTGAAAACATTATATATGCAAATGTGCGTGGTTCGATCCCATGTGCCGGCAAACTCCCCTTTCACGACACAAGCTTTTAGCTTACTGTGAAAGGTGTATAAAGTTATATTTGTGTTTATAACAAAAACGAAGATGTATCTTTTTTAAATAGAACCTTTAAATTCATTTATCCATCATGGCTTTCCCCACATTTGAAGAACAGAATTAATTTATTTCATGAACGTTCGGATTGTCTTATTTGACAACTTCCATGCTAAAATAATTTCTACAGGTATTTTTGAAATCATTTGTCAATCTTTAAAAAGATTTTAAATCTATATAAAACTATATTTAATATAGAAAATAAATTAAATATGAAATACAAATAATCATTTATAGCGCACATAATCCAAGAAAATTAAAAATTATCAACGGTGTTTGATATTGAAATAAAAAAAGCAATATTTTTCTACTATATTGTTCTTACAAAGAGATACCTACGTCTTTTCTCACGTGCTGACACAGTGTACATGGAATTTGATATAAATAGTCCTACCTACACCTATTTTAATTAGTTTTAACGAAATATTGAACTTCATTCAATAAATAATTAGCAAGAAGTTCCCCCTGCTGTGGTTGTGTGTGAATAGTAACTAAGATGGCGCCTTTGTTTCATTATCTAGTCGATTAATGATACCATGTTTTGTTGCATGTAAAAAAATATACATAATTACGTTAGTACTGCTATAAAGATAAGTAAGGACATATAAACAGTTTGATAATACGAATATACCAGTTGACGTCGGGTTGTTCAGACAGGACCAGCAAAAGTAAAAACCAAAAATATTCAAAAAATACTATGAGAAGCACTAGATGTATTCATTCAGTTTTCCCAAGCCTCCATGAAAAGACATAGTAAAATATTCTCTTTCCCTTGTCCTATTTGGGTCGAGGACATATTGCTCTACGTTAGTTACTCCTTCCAAAGACTCGTATCTATAAATATTTCTTATTCTAGGACATCTGGTTATTCTTAATCAACTTATTTATTCATTACGTACCTTTATATTTTTGGACATCTATTTTTGCTAGCTTTTTCAGAGGCAACCTTTTTCCTCTTCATAAATTATCAAAGACTTTAGTGATCATATTTGTGACTTGCCAAATATTTTCGTCAAACATTTTGGATACAGACATTGACCTTTATACTTACTTACTGCTAGCCTTCTTCTCTCCACTGCTGGATAAAATCCTCTTCAAAAATTTTCGATTTCGAGCAACACGACACCACTCTTTTCCCATCACCTGGAGAATATCGTCAACCCATCTTTTTTGGGAACATAACCATTATAAAATGTTATAAATATTTTTTGTCAATAAATTATATCGCATTGTATGAATGTTTTAAATTATTGAAAAATCCAATTATAAAAATATCTAATTGTCTATATATAATGGAAACATTACATTCCTTAATCAGTGTATAATTCATCTTCAATCTGCCCTGTATTTTGGCACATCTGTTATCTTCTAAAGTTGGCAATAACGAAATGCAAACCGCACCTGTATTTTCACTTATGAATTGAAATCGTTTGTGAATAAAAATAATAATATTAAATACATACATAATATTTTAAAAATGTTTCATGTTCAGTGTCTCAGGAATTTATGGAAAAAAATAATAAAGGTGCTTACTAAAAAATAAATAAATATATTATTCCAAACTTTATCATAATTTTATGTTACTATTAGGTAATAATATTATTGCAATATTTTATTTTAGAATATTTATACTATATATTTGCTCATTAATATGATAAAGCATTTAGTTTAATGATTTGCTTAAAATTGAGACTTGTAAATAACAATGAGTAAGATGTCTTTACATCAAACCTGTAACTACAAAAATGAAGCAGTTTGCATCTTTTAAATTGTAGATTTTTCTGCAGTGCCTATAGAATTGTTGATCTCCTGCCCTACTAAAGAGAAGAAAGATTTTCAAACAATTGATTCGTTTTCTCTAATAATTAAATATTTTCGTTTAAAGTATTAGATTTTGTTTTGCTATAATAGGTTACCATACAATTTTGAGTTAGTATTAACAAGCTGCTCTTCGGACCTACGTCCATCCTCAGTAATAAATACCTTATAACTAATGACAAAAGACTAGGTCCAAAAAGCTTCTAAGCAATATATTAATTAGTGAAAGTTATGCAGTGTTTCATTTTTTATTTTTTATTACCTAAATTTAAAAATGAACTTTCATAGTTTTTTAAACTCTGCTAAGATTATAAATGACAATCAGTTTGGTTTCAGACAGGAAATGGGAACTGATGACGCGTTAGCTAGACTTTCAACAGTTGTAAGTGAATCTCTAGATGAGGGGAAGAAATGTGTGGGAGTATTCGTGGATCTCAAAAAGGCGTTCGATAGCATAAGTCATGATAGATTGATAAATAGGTTGAGACAGATTGGAATCAGTGGGAAGGTGGAAAAATGGCTTCAAAGCTATCTTTTTTGTAGAAAGCAAAGAGTAAAAATTAAAACGTTTCTAAGTGAACCATTAACCTCCGAATATGGAATCCCACAAGGGACGGTGCTGGGACCAATACTGTTTATAATTTATGTTAATAAAATATTTGATCTTCCACTTAGATCGACGATTTTGTCGTTTGCCGATGATACCGCTTTGATTACTCATGGTAAAACATGGAAAGAAGTGGAAGTCATCGTCAACGAAGATATCAATACACTAAAAGGCTGGTTTGACAAAAATATTCTGTCACTAAACACAGAGAAGACAAACTACGTGAGCTTTTCTGTCAATGTCAGAGGTAAGCCCAAAGATGATCTCAGAATAGGAATCCATCATAATTCTTGTCAGAACATAACGGGGGATTGTGTAAATCTTAAATGTGTTTTACTGAAGAATGTGAAAAAGGTTAAATATCTTGGCGTGGTCGTAGATTCTAATTTGAAATGGAAGGATCATGTGCAGATGACTGTCAATAGAATAAGAAAACTTTTTTATATTTTTTATAGACTTCGAGATATTATGAATAAAGCCCAATTGAAGAGTGTATACTTCTCCTTAGTACAGTCGGTTTTACAGTACGGTATAATAGCTTGGGGAGGTGCGTATAAAAACAGCCTATATTCCTTGGGAGTTTGTCAACGTAGTATAATAAAAATAATTCTCAAGAAGCCTATGGACTATTCAACCGTTAGACTGTTTGAAGAGTTTGCTGTTCCATCCGTGGAAAGCATATACAAAAGAAAAGCAGTATGCCAGGTGTGTAAGGAGTATTTTGTACGCGCAATTCATCCAACAAATAGTATTAGTGAATGTTCGAGGTCAGGAAGACGAATAAAAGTTCCTGCAAAAAAAACTACTTCCGGACAGCACCACTATACTTATCTTGGGGTTGGATTGTATAACAATTTGAAAGGAGAATATAAGTTTAAAACAGCAGATAAGCTTTCGAATTTTAGGTATAATCTGAAAAAGGTATTTAGGTGAAAATAACTGAGTGTATTCTCGTTTTATTGATTTTTATTTTTTGTTTTGTTTTTTTTACATGTAACTCTATTGTTATTAACTTTAGGTTGGATATTATATACCTAGTTGTGTATGTTTTGTTGCTGAATTTAAGATTTAAGAATTACCCTTTATCCTTCAAAGCACGAGCTCTGCTCAATTTTGAAGGAAAAAATAAAAGAAAAATATATGTTTTTATTATTATTTTGTATTGATTGATTATTGTTTTAAGTGTATATTTTTTACTGAATAAAATATATTTGAATATTTGAATTTGAATAGTGTTTCCTCTTCGAAAATAGAAAAGTTATGATATAAATGTCGATATCAGTGATTCATGAAAGTTACTGAATTAAAGATAATTTTCCAGGTATCTAATACTTCTCTAAATACTTCTTAGTACTACATGATTTATAGAGTAGGTAAAGTGTGTATCGCTTCTAAGTAAAACATATAACTTATAATACTAAAGGGACTCCATAACTACCATTATTTGATACAATATACCCGGTATAACTTCCTTATAATACCACGTTGTATGGGTATTACATTTGGTAGGTATTACAATTACTAATACTAACTAACAAGTAAGTACATAGTGATGGTGGGTGCTTGCTGGCGCTCGTTCCACGGTGGTGTTAGGTGACAATGATCGATGGTCAGGCATTGTGGTGTAACACCGCCGTACACATGTAAGTAAGTCTACTTGCGGGGAGTTTCATATTGTGACGGTGCGAACGACTTATAAACTAAGATAAAGTTACTTACTCACCCCAAATATAGCTACACTTTGTCTGGCTGTTCGTACTGAAGGTATATACCTATCTATGGAATAATAAAAACACTTTTCGTAAATAAAATGAGTACCTACCTACTTTGGTAATTTGTATTGAATTTAATGGAAACAAAAATTGATTTAACACTTCTAATTTATTTCGACTACTTAAATTAGTATGAACGTAGAAATAGGTACTTATTTAATTTTATTCTGAATATCCAACAAACGCAATAACAAAAATAAACCCCATCCATTTCGACAAATTGACGAACGTTAATCTCTCCCACGATGTTGAAAACGTTCTGGTATTGTTGTCATAGGAACTGTGTATTGTGCGCTTTTTTGGCCAACTATCGTAAAGATTACTGTAAAAACATTAACCCATAGGTCTATTTAAGAAGGAAAACTCGAAGGAAAAATTAGTAACGCAACGAAATAAATTTTAGAACCTTAATATATCTATCCGTCATTTCTGTTGAGCATGCGGTTTATTTACTTAGTTCTATTCGCAATGAATAAGTAACAGAGTTTGTGAACCGAATGATTACAAGTTCCCTATGGTTCGCTAATCGATAACGTGCTTACTCTATGGTACAAATAATGTTAAGTAGTAATACCTACCTATTTACAAACCTGAAATTCAGACGTGAATTAAAAATACCTATACTTCGTAATTTGTACCGACAATTCAGAATTTTAGTTCATTTTTTATTTTATTGTCGCTACATTAATGGTAGAATGGAGTGAGACTTTTTCAAGAGATTTGCACAATTGATAAAATTAATACAAATAGTTGTTGGTTCATCTTCTTGTGTAAGTACCCTGTCAGGTACCCCCGACGTTGGCGATCACTCTGGCACAGGCTTCTCAGTTCTGCGCTGTCTGGGACAACTCCTCCACACCTCTCATTCATGATAAACTCAAATCCACCCTGAATACCATTACACAATACAAACTATACAGATATAAACAATGAACAAATAAATCTATAAATAACTTGTGGCTCGTGGATAAAGAGTATCCCGAAATTGAAAGTGAAAAATCACATTCGAAGTATGCCATCCGGGAAAGCCATCATTGAGATATAAAGACAATTAGGTTGTACACGTTGGAAAAAGACAATTCGGGATCAATCAACGTGGAAAGAAATGACAATTAAAAAAATGCTATTATCATTTTGTCCTGTCCGGGAATCGAACCAGGGACCTCGTGACTAGAGCATTACCTCTGCGTCATACCGGCCGTCCTGCATTGCATTGATATGACACAGTACTGAGTACACACACAATACGAGAATAATATTATTATGAACTTGTACCTGCATTGCATTGATAATGACAGCACATAATACCTACGAGTATTATTACATACATAAATACTACAAGTTAGTTGTAAGGCGAAACAGTTCATGCATAAAATTGAGTTATTATTTTGTTAATGCAGGTACTGTCTAGTTATTAAAAGTTTGCATAAAATATAACGATATTGTCACGTTACGATTCGTGTTTCTGTAGATTGAGTAATTTTTACAATGTGTTATTTATTAACGAACCGGTTTTTTTTTATTTTACTTTTATTTTTGTTATATTAGAATTTCATCAACTACAAAAAAATATTTTTCACTTAGAGCTTCCTCTTTTGAACACATGATTGAAGCAAAAATAATTTTGATAACGAGAAAAAGTGTTTCCTTGGTGTATTTTTAGTGATCTCAAGCAAAGGAGTTTCCAGGATTCTTTGAAGCTCATGAAATTCTTTTCTATCTGGTAGGTATAAATTACCTGATTTGATCACACATATTTTAAAGTTAGATTTTTTCTTTCGGCAGCTTCTTAATATGGCGTTTTTTTTTTAAATTAGTCGGTATCAGTTCTGCCTGCTTCTTTTTTGTTAAGTTCTGAAGGAGGGGGGAAGCAAATTCCTTTGTTTAACTTACCTGGGTACAATTTTGATTTTAAGAGTTTTGATGAGTACCTACACTAATAACTATCATCTAGTCTTCCCATTGAGTTTTCGGCTTTCAATCAATCAAAAATGAATTAAAGAATTAAAATATTAAACAACAAATTTTAATAAAGAAATCTTACAAACATTGTAATTTTAAATACAAAAACTTGTGTAATATGCACATTGTTCTTATTATTACAAATTTATTATTGCAAAAGTAATTATTGTTAACACTTAGTACATTTTAAAATAAGTACTAATTATTATTCTTACTGACAGTGGCGGTCCTAGCTTTTTCGGGGCTCCGGGTGAATAAAATTGTACGGCGCCCCGGGCTTAACAATTTTAAAGTATAGAAATTTCATATATAATACCCAGCTTCATTCGTATCTATTCTCCGTCACTAAACTCTCAGTTTGGTAAGAATTTAAAGCGCTTGTCTGCCATTGCATTTTACTCTCCTGAGAGGATCATTAAAGATTCCCATGAGGCGGTTTTGGATGATCAGCATTTCAGGCTGCCCATCAGGGCCCGCCTGTAAGGACAGAAGTTTTGCTTAGAAGTTCCTCGACTTTTGAGATATACGGGTACGAGGGGGAGTCTTTAAACTATAATTTCTCTAATGAGTATTGTATACCAGAATCATGACTAACGTTCTGGTGTCATCTTTCAAGAATTTTATTAATTCATTATAATTTTTAATAATTGTTATTTCTGTTTATTTTTTTTACGAAAGTATGTTAAACCACAGATAACATGGCTGTGAGTATTGAAATGGTAGTGAAAGCATATTAGGATGAATGTGAATAAACGTATTCACATTCGATGAACACCTTTGACTCTGGCTCTCTTGATGATCATCCAAAGTGAAACAATCTGAATACTACTTTAGTGTCCCGGGCAATGCTGGGTATAAAGACTTGAAGCAAGTACACGATGTACTTACACATAATATAATAATTATGTTAATTTGTTTTATAATATAGTTTACTTATTTTTATAATTATGTTGTTTCCTGCCGTTTTGACGTAAAAATAATATTTAATTATTAACTTAAATAATAATAAAAATATTTAATTTAAAGTCAACGAGTAAAACAAACTCACTGAGTGGGAATTAAAATCCTTTGTGGAAGTACGTTAATTTTTAATATTCACAGTTGTTCCAACGAAATATGTTTTGTTTTAATAAGCATTTAAATGATATCGTTCTAAAATAACAGTAAAAAAGTATTGATTTAGGAATATGTGGAATTAGCGGCTGCGTTTGAAAGGATTGTTGTATTGCATCGAACTATTTGTGATTTCTTTGTATATGTTTAATGGCCTTGTGCCGTATATGTTATTTAAAAAAAAATATGATAAATGAGAAAAATGTTAATATCACAAAAAGCAATACGCTTATGTCGTGAAAGTGGATGATATCGACAGCAAGATTCGAACCAGGGATCTCTTGCTTAAATGCCTAACGATACAATCATTCTATGGTACACCTCATTTAACCAAATATGAAAAAAATATTTACCTATTTATTTATCATTGGTATATATAGTTAAACATGTTTTAAATGTAGGTAGGTACCTAGTAGGTAAATAGTGTTACGGTAGGTTCTTGAATTTATTGAATCACCTTATTGTATTGTATATAATAAAACTATACATACATTTAGAATAAAATTGAATTGCTAAAATTTAAAATTTTGGAGTAACCTGTACAAGCAAATTAGTCGTAAAACATCACGAATGCTTTGCCATCTCAATCCAGCATTGAGATATGCCATGCACCCAAAAAATACATTTTTGGCACGGAGAGGACGACTGACATGCATATAAAATGCATTAATTCACTAGTTAAACCATTTGTAAGGAGATCCTGAAGTAATCGATATTAAATCATTGCTTATAGTTTTTTTGGCCAGAATTCAAAATGAATTAAAAACCATTATATAATTTACAGCAATATTCGAATATCTGGATAAAGAATGAGAAAGAAAGAGACAGGAAGTATAATGTTAAGTACAGGAGCTCCCTGATGTAAGTATGTAAGTCTATGGATTATGTATATTGTACATAGATAATAATATAGCGTCGTTGCATATTCAAAAAGAGGTATGTGCGAACATTTTTATTTAGGTATAAACTGTTCATTAGGACATTAAAATTATTGTTTGGACATTTTATTGGCATGTGATATCATTAAAAATTGAATTTTATTATTTGATACTAAGAACTACTTTATAAAATGGTTATGATGTCATTATAAGCAGTTTATTCAAAAGATGCCAAAACATTTATAAATTCACATAGCCCTTTTTGAATATACAAAGACGATAGTGTATGTAGGTAGATAGTTAGTGATTGCATGTTGCTACTAACAAGGCTTGTGTGTAAATATGAAACGTTTCGTGTTTTAGAGAGTTTGTTATAAACATGTCTCTACTTGTCATTTTATTATTAGTGAAACATGAAATTGTTTCCAAGTTAAAAGTATTCGCTAAGTATTATCAAATAATAATGATACTCAAGCATAATTTTGCTTGATGCACCAAAAATATAGAAAACTACTTTTTTTGGTCGTTCACGCAAACATCATAAAAGACGACGAACCTTATTAGGTACACTGAGAAAAATACTAACGAAATTTCACAACGAATCATTGGTACGTACTATCAGATTAGGACCAGAGATCGTACAAACGATTCATTAGTACGAATCTATAGATAATATTAACTCTTCGCAAACAAGTTGTTGGTAAATTTACCAATGATACCAATGATTCGTTTTGAGTATTTTTCTCAGTGTATAACATATTCATTATATTTTTACTATTATTTTTTACAAAATCATCAGCCACTTCCACAGTTTTTTTTCCAAGCTAAAGATCTCAAAGAGTGAGAGACCTACGCGAGTTTTAAAGAAGTTACAACACAATAATAATAGGGACCTACATAAAATTTTAACAATCAACAACTACATAATAAATTAGCCATAAGCATTGCCCCAATCAGAATTTCTCCTGGTATAAGGGGTCAAGCTACAGTATCCTAATTTGGTATACTCTATTTGATCACTTTAACACTTATTTAATTAAATTACATCGCTCACTTATCATGCACTTCTTCAATTCCCTCTTAAAGACATTAAGGCTCGCTGTGGACTTTATTACTTCTAGGAGTGAATTATATATCAGTGCTGCAGTGTAGTTGTACACACAACCAAATCTTCCTCTATTCGTTCTTGGATATTCCATTCTGATATGTTCTCTCTGTAGTATATGATATAAATAAATAACTCATGTATAATAATGACGTACCTATGTCTCATGCAGAAGTAGAACCTCTTAGTTAAGAAAGAAACCTATTCTGTTAAAAATACCAGTGGTCGATATAAATATAAAAAGGCATTATTTTAATTTGTATGATATTTCACTGCGGTATCATAAAATAGTATAAAACACTTAATATAATAAACAGCTTCCAACAGTGAATTTTAGTGTTTATCATACACAATATTGTCCTCATGATTATATTATTATTATTATTAGTACCTAGTAGTAGTATCAGCACTGGGAGTGGTGTTATTAAACGGATTATGTAATTTAAAATTTAACACACTTTGCCGATGTGAAATTGTTCGAGATCATTTGTGGGGTCTTTATGAAACCAACAACGATGACATAGTAGTTAAATACATACTCCATGATGTAGCGCCAAAAACCATAATGTTGAAAACTCCATAGTCTGTGCGTTATATATGTAATATCTCTAGCAACAATACGACAAACATAGGGTGACTTATATTTTTTTCATTATATTTTTCACATTTAGTGCAGATCATGAAGTATAAAAAAAACATTAGTTTATTTATTGGTGGAAGAAAACACAATTGGTTTAAGTTTTACTTTATATTTAATTGTTTAGTGACCTAGTTTCGACTTACAGAGTCATTGTCAAATTGATAAAATACCATCAGTTGTCTATATAATTACTTCATTGTGCGAATAGAATGTCAAAACCTCTGGCCTCTGGAAATCCAATAACTCGGTTTGACCATGTTTACAATGTTTGACCAGTGTCAGCTATTTTGGGGCAGCTTTCTTTTGGTCTTCTCACATCGTAGTGGTGACCTGCTGTTGAATTAGGGCAGCTTCTATCTCGGGAAATGTGATCGGGGATTTTAGTTAAAAACACTCGTAGAATCGGAGAGACCGAAAGTTTATTCACAGAAGTTTGAAGTGATAGATTGATACATATATCACAATGGCTTTAATAGACGTCACCAGAAAGGTGACCATAAACAAAAAAATCTATCATAGCCAATTATTAAAGTGGCACTTACATATTTTAACACCTGCCTTTTGGCATGCGGAATATTCAACCTTCACATCATCACTATATGCAGTTACATCTGTTTTACCTTCAGAAAAACTACGTTCTATTAACAAAGTCTACAAGAAAATATCTTTTTGATTTCGGAAAAATACTTTAAGATATATATTTTTTCAAACCGCTTTTGTCTCAGTTATTTTAGAATCCTCATGTAGGAAAACTTATATAAGAGAATGATGGTACTCGTACTTTATTATATTATAAGTGTTTCATGTTTATTCGGGACTCTTGTAACATTATGAAACATGGTTACATTACCAGGGTTGCCATAACGTTATTGCATATGTGTTTCTCGCCGTTATCAATATATGACACCTGGTTGGGTCAAACGTTTGCAAGGGTTTGTTACACAGCTAAGCGTCATAATCGCACCCATATTATCCCACCTCATACCACCTATTATTATCCAAATATATATTTTTTTGCTACCAGCACATCATGTTGTATCTCTTTACATAAAATTATGTCACTTAAATTTCCATAATTTGGAGAGATCATTATTTAAATATCTTATTTTATAAACCTACGCATTGTACCCAAAGAATATTCTTCTAGCTTTAAAGTATACAATATTTTGCTAAACAACATCTATATCTGTCCGAAAATTAACGCTGCAGACCGATGATAGGATGAAATGGCATAGGACAATCACAATTCACACAATGCTTGAACAATAATATATAATGTATGAATACCTATGCCCTTGTATAGTAATTTATTTGGAAGCTTCTTAAGTATAAAATTTTGTATGTGGCAGCTAGAAAATACAAATAAGACCACTTATTGCAAATGCAATGGTTGCTTATGGGCACCAAGACCATTTCAGAAGGTGAAGTATTAACTTCTTAGAGATACAGTTACAAATACTGCATTCGTCATGTAGGACACCCCGTTGTACCTACCTATGCTGTTGTTTTTATAAGTTACCAACTTGACAATAATAGTTGAACATCTCCTCAAAAAGACTCAGGAATTTACGAAACTGTGATAATAAATGTCGTTGTAACAAGTAACAACATTACTATCAGTAATCATTTCAAGGTTCACATTGCGATAAATGCAAAATGTTGAATAATTTGAATATACAGTATCAGTAATTTAATAGAGATGTTGAGTAATTTGTTCGTGAACGACCTTATAGGTACCTACAATAAGTAATATTCAAAGCGATTAGAATATCTATAAGGGATGTTACATGAGAATAGTAATAACTATTATTTCTTACGTTACTGGGTCGCATGGTACGTAGCAATGTATGTAGTCAGTCCATAGTATTATTATAATACAGGCACTTACTAGTATTCTGTGATTATGGGTTTTATTTAATTGGATTCGCATGTGTCTGATTGTAGCGCACGCTTGTTACAATTTGCATTGAAGCGGATTATGTTTAGTACCATCAACGTGTACATCTCCACACTACTTACTACTACTACCACCATTTTAACACTGTTAGTACCTACCCAGGTATATTATATTATTATTATTAATAATATCTCTATACCGAGTAATTAAATTGTAAGTGAAACAGAAGCGTGTGTAATGAATACGAATGAAAAATACAATGCAATTAATAATAAGTACTGTTGATTTATCGTGTTTATGGTCAAATTATAATGCATAATTGATTTTACATAATATGTAAGATGTATCTACAAATGTCTAGAACAATTTCTAAACAAAAATTTAATATCGACTGGTCAATATTATTTCTATGAAAGAAGGCTTACATACATAATTAATCTCTTTTATATACATTGCGAAAGTCTTAATAATACATTTCCAAGCTTTTCTCCTGGACCTTCTGTAACCTTCTTCGATCAATTCATAGAACCAGATCATCTTATTGGAGGTTTTCATTACTGCTTTAATCATAACGGTGTTCCTTAAGTATGAAAATGTAATAGGAAGATTAACTTCATATAAATTTAAATTGGTTTATTTTTTACTGAGTTCACAGAAAAACAAATGAATTTTCTCTTCGTAAATATTCTTGAGATGGAAAAGATATATTTTTTTTATCACGTGTAGACAATTCACACAGACCGAGCTAGTCCCAAACTAAGATATGAATCTTGTATTATGGGTACTAACACGGCGATAAACATATACAATGCACTAAACACATATACATGTAACACCCAGACCCAGGACAATCTGAAAAAGGTCATTCTTCATTTTGCCCTGGCCGGGAATCGAACCCGGGACCTCGTGACTCAAAGGCAAGTGCGTTAGCCTCCGCGCCACACCAGTCGCCATATAGTTCGCCATATAGTTCATGAAGTTATTTTTTTTTATATATATATATATATACAAGATCCTGAATATAAATTTCGAAAAGGTTTTAAAAATTTGGATGTTGGTTCATCTGTTAAATCGAAATCGTGTAGGAACATATTTAACTATATATGCCTACTACGTTCAATCTATCAAATATTCACTCGATGATATAATTCCATAGAAAAAAGAGACGTTTGAATATTAACTTTCCAATGAACTTTTGTGTACCTATAAACAAAATACGAATTTCTTATTGGATTCGTACATATTGTCTAACCAACAACGGTCCTGAGTTAACGTTAGGTCAGACTTCATAATATGGAAATCGCAATACATCGTACAATTTCTATCTTCATTGTACCCCCACGATGTAACACCTACCTAGTGGATATTATATTATTATTCAACAGTAGTTAGTTAATACTTATACGTGAGAACTAGACAAATGCTTTGCCAGCCGCTGTGTGTTCGTGTATGACTTTACGAATACCTACCAACATATTATTAACAATGTTATGATACAATTAATATTATTAATAATAGGTATGATAAACTGATTATATTCATTCCCATTGCAGAACTGACAATCACCTTTGATTGATAAGGACCATAATATGTATAATAATGTGATAAGTTTTTTTTCCTTTTCTCCTACTTAGTTACTACGTACAGTTTAATGAATTACTTACTATCAGCAAAGTTGTTAGTTATTCTTTTATTTTATTAACAGTTAGATAATTATTGCAATACAATTTAAAGTTTAAACTAAGGTAATGTATTCATTAATTATCATTTTAGCTATAAGTACTTAATCTGTTTCCTTTAATTAATTTATTTATTCGATTCTTTTTGTACATCATCATACACAAAACAAAATCAACAAAGCGATTTACAATATCAGTTATTTTAATATTTGCAATAAAAATTCCTCTTTCTCCTTCAAACTTTAAAAAAGAAATTGATTTAATTAAACAAATTGCGGTCAACAATAAGTACAGCTCAGATCTCATAGACAGACTAGTTCATAAAAAACAAAATAATATCATGTATAAAAAATACATTTATTGCGGTGAAAATAATAAAATAAATGAAAGCATTAATGACAAACCATACAGAAAAATTCTTTTTGTGGGGGGGTTAACTTCTAAGATTACTGGCTCGTTACCGGACACTATTACTCCAGCATATTACACTAATAATAAATTATCTAATTTGTTAAATAATAAAGATCCCACAGAACCCTTGCAAAAAAATGGAGTGTACACACTTAAGTGTGATGACTGCGATGCTACATATATAGGTATGACCAAAAGAAATTTTAAAACTAGACTTAGAGAGCACGAACTTTGCCTTAAAAATAGTAATTATTCCGAGTTCGCGAATCATATAATTGAATTTGATCACAATTTCGTAAAAACAAATAGTTCCTTTGAATATACAAATATTAATAATTATTTTAAACTATGTTCTTTGGAAACATTAGAAATTAATAAAGCTTTGAATTCAAACGTAAATATTGTAAATAAAGTAATAAATCATTATAAATCACCTCTTCTCACAATGTCTACAATGCCTAATCCTTAACAGGTGCAGCTATTGTTTTCAATTATTTTGTTTTTGTAGATGTTTTAAAATATTAGTCAGTATTATCTCGCTCGTCAATGGTAAAGGTTTACCGAAATCGATCGCGATTTTAAAAAATCAAGTAACGGATGTGCATTGTAGAATATTTAAAAAACATTCAAAAGCGATTTACATTAAAAAAAAAAAGAATGTGATGATATGCAGTGGCTAGATTATCACTTTATAGGGATTTCTTCCATCTAACCACGAATATGACAAGAATAGCAATGTTTATTATACTTAAACTTTAAAAATAACCATTTTAGATGGAGTAAAATGTGTCCCTGTACCTACCATTGAAAATTAATAGACTATTTATAATTTTAAACCAATGCAAATTTACAACAATCTTCAGTCCTCATTGAGGTACCTTTATCGAAACACATTTCAAAGATCCTAAAATAAGTCCACTATAATATTAAGACGATCTTGTCAATCAATTATAAATATTTTTCATTTTAAAATGAATTTTATAATTTTCTTAGTAGGGATGTATTGATTAAAGCTATATAGTTATGTAGTTTGTTCATTAAACTATAGTTTCTTAGTGGCATTTTTTGTATATTATGTATATTGCATCATTTCTTTATTCCTTGATCACGTAGCGCTTAATTTATTAGTTTCCGGGTGCTTAATTAACGACAAAACTTTATCAGTTTTGCATAGATATGGTTTGCGTAATTTGTTCATTTAGAGAAAAAATGTAGATTATTAATTTTGATTTCTAAACAGTAAGATACTGGGAAGATAAAAAGGAGAAATACATAATAAAATAATAATGTGTCTTGTTAGGTAAGAATTGAGACTTATACATGCCTTGTAGATATTTTATACTCGATATATATTTTCAGAATTTGATCGTTTTTCTTTTTTCCCTTTTTCTACCGCTAAACTTTCTACTTTGTCCGACACTTTGTCCACTAGATATGTTATATTTTTAGCGAGAGATGTAGGTATTAGGTGTGTTTTCTATATGCTATGGTCCGAGAGCATTAGCGAGGTTTTAGATTGTACTATTTGTAGTACATACTATCGTTGTGGGTGGCGTGTAAGATTTTGTATGGTGTGGGTATTGTAAGATAGTGTGGAGGTAGGGATTGACCATGTTTAACCACCACCCTCACGAACTACCACTCGCCCCCTTGTAAACTTAGCCCCAACGTAACCCTTCTGCGTTAACTAAGTGTAACATCCTTTATAATACCCTTGCGCCTTGGTCGCTACTGTATCAAGACACGTTTACAAGGTGGACGGATTTTCGATGGATGCGGTCATGACAGATTGATCGATTAGATTTCGATTTTATGAGAAACTACCCAAATAAATATCATGGTCGAAATTTTTAACGTCACGAACAAAATATTCAAGTACAATGTTCGATATAAAAAATACGAATAGGTTATTATTGTAATTACGTTAATTGTACATTATAAGTGAATTAAAAAAATATTTTCATACCATAAAATATGATACTCACGCTGTTGCGATAAACTCGCCCTCTGTATATTGACTGTATTTATGTAATATGAGTTTATTTCTTTACAATATTGTTTGAATCAATGAACAGTAAAGAATAAACAAATAAAATAAATAAAACAGCAATCATAGCAAGAAAGCATAATTACAGTATGAATTTTAATATTACATACACGGCTATTTATTTACCTACACAGAATGCATTAGCAAGTTGAGTATAAAATAAATAATTATCATGCAATATAATATCATAATTTACGAATATGATTTAATGTTTATTATATTAAAGTTGCTCATCACATTTTCACACTTAGGATCATCACGCCCCTATATAGGTAACTAAAGAAACTGTTTGATCAAAATGCCTGCTGGTATTCGTACCTAAAACAATACGTTTAAGACGTTTTCAGCTCAGCGATGAGATTTGCCCCCCATCATAATTGTCTAAACTTCTTTTGGCACGAAGAAGACAAACAGTTTGTTCAATGGCTTTCTTGACGGCCAGTGTGGTGCAGAGGAAACGCTTTTGCCTTGTAGTCACGAGGTCCCGGGTTCGATTCCCGGCCAGGGCAAGACGAAGAATGACCTTTTTCAAATTGTCCTGGGACTGGGTGTAACATATATATGTGTGTCGTCGCGTTAGTACCCATAATACAAGATTCATATCTTGGTTTGGGACTAGCTCGATCTGTGTGAATTGTCTATACATCTTTTGTTACGTTTTGTTTCCCCATTAGTGGGAAATGCCATGACGGTATGAATGAATGAATGAACAAGTGCATGCAACTACTTTAATACAAATTGCGAGAAGTAACAAGGCAAAACATAATGATAATATTATCTAGTTTTACCTTTGCTAATAAATTTTCCAGGCATATAAATTATAGCCGCAATAAGCCACGAACTAATTCCTAAATTTGTATACAAAGCAACGTTCATAAAGCACCAAATAATGGTATTATTTAGTGTTTCTAATTTATGTACCGTACCGGTTTTGTGTATGTCATCGGAGTTATTATAGTTTTAAGACTTATGTATGCACTTGGTTTTAGGATAATTAATTAACAGGACTTCACAGCCAGAATTTAATTTGAAATCGTTCGACTATATGCAAAAAATTGCCTAAAAACAGGTGTTTACTCCAAATTTTAACTTTTAAACTACGTACGAACCAATAAACTACGAAGCATTAAAAAAATACTGTCTCTCTTTTTGCGGTAAGTGAAAAGGGAGATAAAGAAATGAAGTATATTTCACTCATTATCTATACACCACTTGGTCACTAACACACGTAAATATAGTTAATATTATGTCCGAAAAACTACGAACATTAAAAAATCACTGTCTCTCTTTTTGCGGTAAGTGAAAAAGGAGATAAAAAATGCGACGTACGTGATGTATATTTCACTCATTATCTATGACACCAAATGACACAAAAATCATTGCGTACAAAGACATAATTTTTAACAAGATTGTGCACTCCATTGAAAAAACGGCATGTATAATGCAATTGATGCACCAGAGGTCAACAAGGCCCACCTGCGAGAGAGCATTCATGCCCCAAGAGTTATAAATAGGCCTACATATACCTATACATGAATATAGCAAACACGTAGGTAGGTAGACTATTATTATTTTTGCTGGATAGTGGTAGGTGTTTACTTAATTGGCGTTCCCTTCTCTCTGCTTACTCCACATGGGATGTGGCGTGAGGGTATAGATAGATTCATCAAATCATTGGTCATAAAAAAGCTTATTAGCTTTACATGTCTACCTTGTTGTATGTACATATATGTGGGCGTATAAGTGGGTATATTTCCAATAAAGTACTCAAATACTTTTTTTTTAATAATACTCAGTTTTATTCTGCAACAATTATATAATTTATATTATACACCTTAAAATGTACACGTAAAGTAGGTATATTTGAGTTTATCCATAATTTGTTGCACCATTCTGCATTGAGTTGACCATAATTTATTCTTTCTTCTGGGACGTCAAATTAAGTGACAATGATGGCTGCCTTAAGAAACGGCGACTGTGGCACCAGTGCTGCAAAAGTATAAAAGAATATTTAATATGTTTTTCCCTTGTTTATTATTTTTGACTCCACCATTAAATTGCAAACAACAAAAAGGCCGGGATTTGGAGAGAATGATTCATGCATCTTTAGTATCACAAAAAAAGATTTGAGTCATCATAATCCAAGGATAAATTTACAATCTGTCCATATATTTGCAGAGTATTTTTTCATCATCGAAATAAAACAAAATTATAGCAATAAAGTGATTTAATGTGTAATCGTGTCTTATGGCCGGTTTCAATAACCTATCTATCCGTGACTATCGATTGAAATGTATGATTCAAAATATAGAACACAATAGATTTCAATCGACAGGAGCGGATAGATAGATTATTGAAACCGGCCAATAATGCACAGTCTTATTAAAGTACAATGTCTTTGTGCTAAAATTTCACGTGGAAATGGAATGTCAAAATATAAATATTATATGTTTCCATAGTAACCATACATGCAAAGTGGTTTCTGCAAATATGTAAATATATAATATGCATATTTAGAAAACTTCGAATACTCATAATAATCTAAAAATCAAATGCATGCTGAGATATATTTTTACATTAAACCATTTTCTCACTATTGATTCACAAACTAATTTTATATTATTACTTATTACATTTATGGAATACTTAAATCATTCGCAAACTAGTGAATAGCATCATGAATAAATACATAAAATAAAATAATAATAATTGTACCAAAGCTTGTTTTAAAACATACATATGTATCCGAGATTCAAACATGTTGCGTGTATTCATATATCAGCTTATTTGAAATAGTAACATGAAAATAAGATAATACGTGCTGATTTTACTATATACCTAAATATCAGTATATCAGTTAAGAACTATGTACTTACATTTGCAAATGATAATTCAAGTCTTAGTAATTCTCCATCACCGTTTTAATGTCACTAATCATCTAATCATCTGATAATCTGGAAAGTATAAAACATAAAGAATTTATTAATTTATTCTATCAGAAACATTGTTTGCTTACTCACGCGTATTAAAATATTTTATTTTTAATAATTACTTTAGGAAAGGTTACGTTACAAAAAAAAATATGTCAAAAACGATATAATATAAATCAACCATTATAATATACTCACTCATTTTGATCATGTGAATAATATGTAGCTAATTTATTTTTTCTTAACATTCGTAATGACTCTTTCGTCATTTTAAATAATGAAAAAATTAAAATAAAACTATAAATCAGTGTATTTAGTATATTTCTGATTTAATACTAATACTCACAAAAATAACAAAATGTTGCTATGACAACAATATTGACATCGGTGAATGTCATTCTGAGGAGTTCATACACAAAGTTACCTACATCAACTCTAGAACATTGAAACTAAGAAAACAGCATACCTAAATAAATTTGGTGAATTCTTTGCAGAGTAGGTACCGGCAGCAATTTAGATCCCTGATACCGGATATATTTCTATGTATTTGTATTATTTTATCATAGTCTTTGTAAGGTATACGAACTGTAATTTAGTGTTAAGAGCATATTTTCTGTATTCATCTTTTAATAATTGGATATTAGCTGGCACTTTGCGTTTATCATTAGAAAAGAAATATGTTGCAACTAATAAGCAAAAAGAGAAATAGGCGGATATGCTGAGGTCAATCTACAGTTTTATTAAGTACACAAACAAGTTCACCAACATTAAATTAAAAATAAAAAAATACTAATTTATTTGAATTAATTATATAAAACACTTATTTGTAGTGTTTAAACTGTGACTTTTTATTGATTAAAAGTCACAGTGGATATAATATAAATAAGTGATTTATTTGTAAGTAATTCAACATGAATTTCCACCGAGAACCGTCGGTTGAAAATATCAACTTCACTGATTTATTTTACTTCATTCATAGTTAAATATTTGTGAAAAATGGATCGGTGTGCCTTTACTTGTGAACTCCTCATCTATAGTACTGAACACTCATTCTCGTATTCGTCGATTCGCATTTTGACAGACATGGAAATAAATATTATTTAGGTATATTAAGTTATAATGTTTTTTTTATGAAAAAAAAACATTTATATAGGGATTACTTGATGACACATATAAAAATATGTTTCCTTGGTAAAAATCAAGTAATCTAGTGCTGTAATTATGTAGTTTCAAGCATAAAACCATCTCTATTTTTTAATAATTTTAAATAAATAATCAGACGCAGATTCAACAGCGTGCCGACTCTTTGGCTCGGCTGGCCGAACTAACCCGATTTTTGAGTTCTACGGAAATTTTCATAAAAACTTTCCCGCAAGCGGAAAATTTAAAATGAAAATTTCAAAATATAAATAACACATCACGCTATTATAATCATATGACAAATTATTCAATTAAAATTGTTTTAAATATGTTTTCCTTATTCGAACTTGACGAACTAAAAATTATATTTTCTTATGTGCACGTCACAAATCCCATTTTTTTCGCATATTAAAAAAAATACGGCTAAATATTACCCAAATTTAAGAAAAATAGGTTTTTTCTAAAGCATCCTTGGAGCAAAATTTACTTCATCATTTATGTAACCTCTAAGATGATTGTCTTAAAATACCTCTGCTAGTCGTGATGAAATTTCGGAAGGTGTTTTTCAATCGATAATTTCTACATGAATCTCTCGGTTATTTTTTTTATTATTATTAAAAATACATTAAAATATGTTCAAATTTTGATATTATCAAAAACAAACAGTAAAAATATCATCTCGATCACGAAAATATTGCAATTAATTAATAATCAATGTTGAAAAATGGTTGCGTAAAATCATGTGACAATTTCGAGTTCCCTACCTATCAAGGGCTCTTAAGTGCACGATTTTAATGCTAACAAAACTATGAATAAGACTAGGATACATTATTTATTCTCACTAGCCACTCACAACAAAATGTATAAAGTAGTTTTGCTTCATACCTATACTTAATATATTTAACGTCTGACATGAGATATCTAAACTCTAAACTGAATTTCGCGTTCACCTATTTTAGTTTGTTTCTTGTTTACAGACTAGGTAAACCTTATGCATTATCATTACACAATGTATTTTTAAATATGTAATCTGTGAAAGTAGGTAGGTAATAGATGCATTCATAGATAAAAGATATAGATATATACCTTCTGGCTTATTTAGTAGAAATCGCGCCTCCGTGGTAAACTCTCCCTCTGTTTATCGATTGTATTTGGTTTAATTGTATTTTTATGTAAATTTGCTTGTAATCAATGTAAATAAGTAAATAATAAAATTACATGGATCAGCATAATATTTTTTCCAATCAAGAAAGTTATTGTTACAACTACCATGTGTGTGGACTTTTTTTGTCTCATTTTCACGATTTGGTGATTAAGCATACATAAAAAAAACTTTTAACATCTTCTCCCGCCCCGTCACCTAATTTTCATTATGGTACATAGAATTTGAAATCTTTCATCATCCACAACCTCCTCGTTTTAGTAAAACAATTTACGAACCACCTTACATTTACTCTAACTTCTATGGGAGGGGAAGGGGGGCGGGGGGCACTTCGTACTTCGATGACAACTTCCCATACTTTATATCTACTAATCTCGTAATTTTCTTACTATTTTCATGATCTCAACTACCCTCGTTTGCCTCCCCCCCCCCGCCTCAAAGAGGAGTGAAAAGTAGACGTATATGTCGTACCTACAATGCATCAAGATATTCTGTTTGTATGTTATAACTTATAATAAGTTATAACATACAAACGTGTATCATATACCTAGACATAACATAAGAAGATACACTCTTAATAATATTATTTTATCCCTAGTCTCTCCCTGCATAATACGTATACACGGTAGGAAGAAAGGTAGTATGCAATATCAAGAGTATTAGAAGAATAATATCTAATAACGCTGGTCTTGTACAAAGGATGTATATTCTATGTTTTTATATTTAACTCACCTATACCTATTGTACGAATGATAGTGATGCCATTTTTATATTTTGTTATTTCATTTTGACATCGAGATTAGATTATGAAAATATTAGGATTAACATTTTAAGATTCATTTGAAACAATTTTTTTTCACTTATTAGAATGTATCCTCTACTAATCGATGTGATTAAAGAAAATCATTTATGAAATCAAGCATAATTCAGTCATTATTCAATCCTTTTTTAATGAATCTGGATTTGAAATAAACCTCAGACATCCTTGCAATAAGCAATTTGGTGGAGTTCCTAAGTTGACAGCGAGTGGAATCAAACCCAGGTCTCCCAATTGAAAGTACGAGACTCCATCTTTCAAATTAATTCAAATATTCATTTATTTCCTCAAATAAGCATAAACAATTCAAAATAGTTCAAATATGTCAATACAATTAATTCCACTTTGCCACCTATAGAGCCTGTGTCGAGAATATATTGTTAACAATAAAAGCATAAAAACAGAAAAAAAACCATGTCCCTTATATTTAATTTCATATTTTGATAAATAATATTCGATAGGTAACGTGGAAATAGATGCTTCGGAAAACTTTTCCTTTTTTAAACTCACATTAATGTAGTAATGCGTATATTTTCGATGGTTTTTGACTATCAAAATAGAAAAAGCTGTACGTTTTTTTTTTCTGACATTATAACATCGATAAATTGTACAATTTATTATTTGTCATCCTTTTGTATTGTAATTGTAGTAGTAGTAGTTAGGTAGGACCGTAGCAACTTATAAGCCGGGCCACTTTATATTATGATACCAGAGAGCGCGGTCTGACAATACCATGTTACGTGTGTCCTCTTAAACCCAACATACAACCGACTTAGCCACTACTGTTGTGAACCGCCCACAGCACTGAAGTCGCTACTGCTCACCCACCATTCTCCCTCTTCCCATTCCCACCGACTCACACCTTATGTATTGTAGTTCCATCTTCCTCCACTCATACTACAACAATTACTGATACTAATACTAATACATCTCAACCCCCTGACAACCCACACCCGCTGTACACTCATTTTCACCCGCAGTGATTGTCAAAATATTGAGAAGGCTAACTCACTACTTGACATCAAGTCGTTAAATGATGAGGAAACAAACTCTCTTGACATCAAGTTGTGTAATATAAGTAAAAATTCATATGACATCGACTTGTCGTGAGCTATTAAATATGTTTGTATAAAGGAATTGTTTGATTGTAGTTTGACTGAGTTGTTAAGGAAAATTATTTAAGCTTGTTGAAATATGTACATAGAATGTGAGTAACTATGCACCGATAATTATACCTTGAGAACTTTCAATGATTATTGGCCAAAGAAAGTACTGTTTTTTGACCAAAAGTTAGATGGTGAAGAAATGATTTTTTTTAACAATATATGCATTTAGGAATATGGTCAGAAGAAGTGACTTGATTGTTGCAAAATCTTTCAAAATTGAAAAACCTCGTTTACATTACTATCTGCTTGTGTTCTTGCAAAGAGCAAAAGAATAAAAAAAATATTAAATATTCTGCAGTTTAATCTTTTAAAACGCAACAATTCTTGATCATTAATTTGAAAAGGTAGCAATTTCTTAAATGAAACTTTAAGAAGCCTTTTTTCTACCTTAAGTCCATTTCCCTTTTTCTCTCCTGCCGTCTCAACTCAGACCGCAGGTCCGACCACACCACCCGGAGTGACCCGATATTTTGACTGAAAGTGAAGGGGCGGCAAATCCGGACTTAGAAGTAAAATGTGGCACCTTCGTAAGGAGGTATGAATGAGAAATGTTTTGTTGTTTGGCGGGACTTTGTTCAGGAGCCGGATATTTTGTGAATATTCCAAACTGACTAAGATAACCATTTGTAGTCCAAATAATATAAGTACGCATATGCATATAGACAAAATACCAATGTATTTTTGTATTTAAGTATATGGAATACATGATACGAAGATTTTATTCATTTAAATACTCGTATTTAAATACAGGCATTGCTTACATTTGTAGATGATTCTGCCACACAACTCGTAGCAAGATAAATAATTTATATACTGTACTTGAGTTATGAAACTTGTGTATAAATGCGGTGTGTTAATTTATGTCTTTACTTACCTACAAAAATTACAACTATACCTGAAGTTTGTTTTATAGACAACTAGCTTAGCATCGCTCGATGTTATATTATCATTATTAAGAGTAGTTCAAATCTTGCTGGAATCATTGCAACCCTAAGACAATGCGATTCCACAAGAAAAAAATAATTGAGATAAAAAATGATGTTCCGTGGAACACCCAATAAAGAAATTGATCAAAGGTAAAAACTTAAGTGCAATACAATTAAGCATGCTACCGATCCTGAATGTCTTTTTTTTTATTTGGTATAAAGAAGATAATCTACATGTTTATTACTTGCAGTTAGTTCGCTGGCTATCCCACTTGTGGGATATGCCGTGATGGTTTAGTATTGTAGTAGTAAAATTATCAGCAGTACATTGATTACAACTTTACAGAGAAATGTATTCAAATAAAATGCAATCAATATACAGAAGGCGAGTTTTATGGCATTTAGCTAACTCAAGTTTATCGTTGTTTTGCGAAATCTTCCAATTAACCCTAACTGAATATTACATACACCGTGTGAGTGACTCAAATTAATGTTGGAAAACTCGTAACACTATTTTTTAAGGAATTTGTATCATCCAAATATTTTTTTTATGCATTCATTTAAGTATTTAATTAGATCAGTTCAAGCTATAAACAAAACAAAAAAAATAATATTTTCGGCAACATAAAACAAAAACAAATATATTAAAAAATAGGCTCCTGAGGTTTATTACTAATAAATCTACCCCGACATAAATAATTTTTGAGAAAATATTATAATATATTTATAAACCTATATCTATCAGGTTAGTAAATATAAGAAACAATATCTTAACCTATTTCAAAATATAAGTATAGGTTTTATAATATATGTGGTAATAAATTAATAATATTTAAAACTAATACAATTACTAATTAATGTTTTGTTTATATAACGTCATTTATTTATTATGGGTTTTATAACAGGGAGGTTTTATGGTTTTATATCTTTGAATAAAACATATATAATTGTTTTACAAAAAATATATGCAATCCTTTATATGTTTATGAATGTGTATATTATGATATAATAGGTTCAGTTTTTGTTAGCCACCGGCGCCATGTATAAAAGCCCATGCAAACTTGTAACACAAAATTTGAGACTTCGGCATGTCTCCAGGTAGCTTAATATTGGACAAAGCACACTTCACGAAAAGGGTTGAAGGTTCCAGTCCCATCCAGGGCACTAACGAATAAGGTGACGCAGTCTTTTCTATGCCTTATACTTATGATTGTTTCATAATGTTTAATTTACTTACGAGTATAACCAATAGCAATATTGTTATGTTGAAGATGTTTCTTTCTTTACATTTATGACGTGATACTTTTCCTTATTAAGGAAGATTCAGTATTTAATTTTACACTGAAAATTGATTATAGGAAATTTTACATACAAAGTAAAAAATGAACTTTATATTTTTTTTAATTTTCTCCGGTCCTTTTCCATGAATACTTTAATAATTTCAGTTTGTTTTAATTTGTGTAGGTATAATGCATTCGAAATAATTTTTGAAAATTTAATGAATAATCCTAACTTGAATTTTTTGAGGTGCAAAAATTTAGGCTATCCTAATCAGCACTACGTGTTGTTCGACAGACAAAAGGTGTATTGAAAACTTTTGTAAAAAGTGACCAACAACTATGAGAGAACCTAAAATAATTCCACAACAAGAACATAGCTAATGTGGTGTTCTCACTTTGGCGAATATCGCTAGGGCACCAAAATATCGCCAGCCATTTGAACCGTGTGAACAAAATGACAGCTAGTCTGAAACGATAAAAACCAGTAGAAACGATATCGTCTCGAGTTGACCACCTTCCAACTTTCTCGGGCGATCGAACGATTTGCACATGCGCAGATATGCGCGGCGTTTGTGTCTATGGTAAAAGCTTTATAACCTATAAATTTTATAATGTTTCCCGCTTCGTGACAGCTGTTATCTTTTTTGTTGGTTTGTGGCGTTTGTTTCCTTAATTAAAAGGCGCCTTATAACCTCTACTATAACATTTTCGACTAAAAATAAACACTTCGCGATCTCCATATCGACGCCATTTTGAAAACAGTGTCAAAATCAAAGCGCATCTGACAGATCGTTTCTATATCGGTGGACTTGTGTGAACAGGTGTGACGATCAATGGGCGTACGGCGAATTTTGTTTTTTCGCCTGGCGTTATATTTTGAAATTCGGCTGGCGATATTCGCCAAATGTGAACACCCCATTAGTTATTCACGCATTAAAGAAGCATTTCGTGATTTTTTGTACTGTATTTATTTGAAATAACTATAGAATCGTAAGTGTGCACCTGGTCTAGTGGGTATCTGCCAGCAATATTCCCTCATCCTCCTCACGTGTGTAAGTAAATAAAAACATAAATCCTTTTGCGGGAATAAATTGGCCTCACTATTGTTTTTCCACGACTCGCGACGCCTGCCGTTGTATGTATCCAAACGAGACAGATTGTACTTATATCAATCTGCATACAATTTAAATTATATACCTCGATATTATGTTTATTTATATCTGACGTGAACGTAACAACATAAAAAATAATTATAAAATAAACGTTGGACGGTAGCGTTATGTCAATGTCTTGGATTTAAACGTGAGAAGTTGTATTTGGTGACGTCCTTCAGTGATGCAAATTTTGAAATGGCTATTTCAAGAGAACCGAAATCGTACATATGTGCTTTATTTAATTTACTTAGTAATAATTTATTAATACTGAGATCAACCTGTACACTGTTTTAAATAGTGGTATTTTTGAAAATTGTTTGCTGCTTTATTTTACAATACACAATTTTATTTTTAATTTTGTCCTTTTTTCTGCAGCATATCTATTCAAACTTATAAATAAACGTTCTAGACGCAACACTTGTCTCACATTCACTGATTTCAATATTGTTTTGGTCATATTTAGAATGTTAAAGAAAAAAAAAATCGAATATAAATGACTTTAATTTACTATCTACTGTTGGTATGTTAAAATATTCGCTTACCAATAACTTTATTTTAATAAAATGCTTTGCTATTCAATACAAGTATGTATATAGATGAATGTTCATATGACCAGACGATTTTTTCAAACGAAAATTTATTGTCCCGCGCAACAAGAGTGGATACACAATTACAACAAAGCAATGTTTACTGAGATTTATATCGTTATTCACCTACGACATAAGATATGTAGTGACTCTCTGCATACCCCAGCAGAGTATATCTATCTGCATGAGCAGAATGATGTATTGTAATGGGTGAACCATTAAAATAAAGCAATTTATGTTTTATGGTACACACAAAACTTTATTAGAATAGGAATATATCAAGGCATTTATATTATTTATTTGTAGGTAACTCGAATCATTGAATTTCGCTCATTGAAACTCTGATCACTCCTAACAAAAAGGTTCAATACAAATGTTTGATAGTGTACATGATAGTGTTTATAATATCCATTTCATTATATTAGGTTCAAAGCTTTCTTTCATATATTAAGACTTTTGGCTTCCAGGAAAAGGATATCTTTAAAATAGAGTCATTTTACATCTTAAATTCAGCGATGAGGTTTTCCACCCATCCTGAATGTCTTGTTTTTATATTGGCACGGAGAGGACAGCTTGCATGTTTTATATGCAGCTGGTCTGCTGGCTACCCCACTTGTGGGATATGCCGTGATGGTATAGTAGTAGATAGTAGTAGTATATCTTTAAAATTTAAAATATATATACATATTTGCTTATACCTACGTCTTTAGTTACAATCACTTTATTTGAAACTTCTTCTTCTTCTTTCTGTGCCATGTCAGGTCCCCCCGACGTTGGCGATCACTCCGGCGAAAACCTCCCTGTCCTGTGCTGCTCTGAACAGGTCAGGAGTGGACAGATTCCGGTCCACTCCCTAATGTTCCGCAGCCAGGACATCTGCTTTCTGCCAACTTCCCGTCTTCCCTCTATCTTGTCCTCCAATAAAAGGTGGAGGAGACGATACTTCTCCCCACACAGCACGTGACCCAAATATGAGACCTTCCTCACTTCTAGACTGAGAAAAATACTAACGAAATTTCACAACGAATCATTGGTACGTACTATTAGATTAGGACCAGAGATAGTACAAACGATTCATTAGTACGAATCTATGGTATTAATTTTTCGCAAACAAGTCGTTGGTAAATTTACTAACGATAATTGTACATACCAATGATTCGTTGTGAAATTTCGTTAATATTTTTCTCAGTGTAGAAGTATCTATAGATTCTGTTCATCTTTGATACAATGCGTTATCTTTATTCATTAAAAAGCTATGTTTCTTTATGAAATCAAGTACGTAGATATTGCGTAGAATAAAAAATATAAATTACGACTTGAATATATTAATTTCAGTTAGTACTATTTTAATTACCATGCGTACAGTTGTAAATAAAATCCTGCAAAAATATTCGAATTTGTTCGTTTGTTTGTATATCCTTTATAGCTGTTTAAACTGAGGTTACCACAGTAATACAAAAGTTACCAATAATAAAAATGGTGCTTTTTTACATCTGAGAAATTGGCGTCCTTTTGGCGAGCAACAAAATTTTATTTATTTATTTCAATATACGGCGTTAGCCTTTAACATGTATAAAATATATAACAGACATAAAAGTACATAAAAATAAATTCAAACAAGACAGGAGTAACTAAGACAAAAAATAATAATACATAATTCAAAACAATATCAATTGCATCTATCTTATAAATTAATTGTTGATTCCTAAAATACAATAAAATTTACTTTTGCCATCATTTGTAAAAAAAAAATAAGTGTAGAGGAATATTATCAAAAGATCCAAGCGCTTAAACATGTGAAATTACATTCACATCAAAGTTTTGTGTTTTAAAAAATCTGCCAAATACTTATTTCACTTTTTTCACTATTTTTGTTTGTTCGATACTTATTTATTGAACAAATTCGTGTTTAAATCTATTTATTTATACCATCAAAGCATTAACCACAAGGTGAGTAGTCAGAGCCAACTAGCGGTGCTTAGTGCTAGTTGTAAATAAATTTAAACTATCATCACTCGTAAATCAAGTAAGCCGACTCTTTGATGGATTTCGAATCGATAAAGAAATAAAATTAAAAAAAAAGATGAATTTAGTATAATTTAATTTTATTAATCTGAATATCATTAACTCACCAACCAAGCCGATATCATTTACAAAACAACAGTTTTGTTGTTAGAATTAAAATAAAATCTTGTCCTATTCAACCTCTTGCGCCGATTTAAGATTTGAGATAAGGAGGAACACGAAAAATACATTGGAGTTTTATTAGAGGTCCATAATAAAATGTACCATACTAATATTATTATAGTATTAGGTATATACCGTACCTTATTGGATGGCGTGATATAGGGGACCTAAATTTATCATATTATAACCAAACAACATTACTTAAAATTAAAATAAGGCACCATTATTCCAAATTTTAACTATGTTAATCCGTTAACGAGAGAGTTAATATCATTACTCATTTAATTTGAATTTACTCAAAAAGCTAAAAAATTGTAAAAGGTCTCCAACGTGAAAAAGTGAGGAGCGAAAAGAAGAGCTTTTTAAAAAAATCAGTGTCTGTGATGGGTAATAGTTTACTGGGTGATTACTCATTGAAAATAAACAATAAGATAATAAAATAATAACCTATAAGTTAACATTGCAGAAAAAATAGCTAAAATTCTCTATTCATTCCATCACGGCATCTCAATTTTTTAGCAAAATCTGCTAAAAAATTGAGATTTTTGAATTAATGATTTTAATAGGTACAATTTTAATGGAAGTTAATTAATTCGTTAATTTGTTAATCGTTATTGCCAAGATGTTAAAAATTCATTGACAATAAAGCAACAGAATATTTAACATAAAGAATCAAGTACATAATATGTATCTAATATATTAAATATCTACAAATGAATTGGGTGCAGCAGGCAACAAGAATTAAGTAATTCCTTTTAATTAATTTTGTTTTCGAGTATAAATTAAAAATACATTATTAAACCTTGACATTTCATTACTGTGATTTATTTCATTATTTTTCTTTTATATATTGTCGTTGAAAAATCATAAACTGTCATCACATCACTCAAATATTTCTACAAATTATCATATATACAGTAATTAAATTACCGTTTGTTGTTCCCGGCAAATAAAATGTATTCTAATCTTTTCTACGAGTTATCGAGTGCCCTGTAAAAGACTAGGAGGTATCCGTAAAACCTGACGTTTGAACATTCGGGATGGGTAAGATCTTCCATGTAACCCATATTGAATGTCTTAATTTTTGTTGTCACGGAAAGGTTAACCTGTGTAGTTATTACATGCAGTTATAATCTTCTTGCTACCCCACTCGTGATATATGTCGTGGTAAGACATAACTTGTTTCTTTTTCTGCGGTAAATACCATCAGTTCCCAGATTTCAATCAATCCCCCCCACATTGGCGATCACTCTAATAGGCTTTGCGGTCGTGCGCTGTACGGAACAACTCCTCCACAACGTCTGTTTTCTACCAGCTCCTCAGCATCCTTCCATTTTGCCTGTCATAATCAACCGTAGAAGGTGGTACCTTACCCTTCACAATACATAAGATTTACCATTACTAAGTATAACATAAGTCTTATATTTAGTAATTTAAATATTATAGATTTTACATCAGCGTTATGGTGAAAGCTACGGTGGGATTGACGTTTTTAACTAAGTAAATCGTAGGTATAGTTTTTTTATGCTTCTAAAATATAAGCGTGTAAAAAAAGGAATGACACACATTTAAAAGGTGTACATACTCCAAACTTAATTCGGGTAAAAGGACATTTTTTGTACACATATATTTTTTTCAACATTGTAAAACGACAATAAAAGAAGGATTTCACCTGTAACCAATTCATAGGTACATAAAGGATTAGGTAACCTGTTCGATAAAACGGTAAGTCGCATAAAAAATGTGGCGATAACGCAGACGAAAAAAAGAAAACAACACTCCATATAGTATCAACTACATATGTATATAAAATAAAACTATTCTTTTAAAAGACCTTTTTTTATCTTTTAAACGTCTAGTAGTGACATGTGTGTGCTTGTTTGAAAAATAATAAGGACAATATGACCTGTTTTTTTTCATGTTGAACTGTATCTATATTTTTTTTGGCGTAGGTAATGATAAAAAAAGTATTTAATTTCAAATGTATTTACCTACCTGGAATAAGGCGCATCGCTTTGCAGAGGGGTACGTAATGTATTAAATATACCTAATACATACATTCTTCAAAGTTGTCGAACCTTCTAAAACTAAGATGATTATGAGAGATACGATAAATTTTATATCTCTCAGATGGGTAATGTTTTTTTAATTTTTTTTTCTGGTGATGGTAAGTAAAAAGATAAGGGAGAAGAACTTTTTTTTGTAGGCAAAGTGAAAAATGTGTCCTTGTATAAATACATGATGATAAATACATACTTATGTACTCATTATTATTTATTGAGTAAATAATAATATTTATAAGACTGTAATAATGAGAGTAACGGATGTTGTCGAAAGAGTAGCAAGGTTGAAGTGGTCATGGGCAGGGCATGTTGCTAGACTTAATGATCAAAGATGGACAAAAAGGGTAATGGAGTGGAGACCTCGTGAAGATAAAAGGAGTAAAGGAAGACCTCCAACTCGTTGGTCAGACGACATTAGAATAATCGCTGGTGACTGGTTGCAGAAAGCCCAGGACAGAGATTCCTGGAGACATATGGGGGAGGCTTATGTTCAGCAGTGGACAGGAATGGCTGCATTAATAAGTAATATGAGAATGATTTTAATATTGTCGTTGAACTTTTCAACGTTTATGGGGACGTCTCTACGTTAAATTTTTCAGTTTATTGAATATTATTATTGCATCGTGTGTGTTCTAGCACAACATATTTTGTATATTGATTTGAAATACCATGCTGACGGTGAGAATGAATGAATGAAATGTAAAAAAGAGCTGAGGAAGAACAAAAATAGGCAGCGATCGTAAAATTTGCGATGTTGTCCCGAATATAGAAGACATTCACACGGTAGTCACTAAACATTTTTTTCTAAAAGAAATATATTTGTACATCCTTTTCTAGTCAATGATTTAAGATTTACGATAATGTTAAGAAAGTTTGCGGCTTAAAGTACAAATGTCAAATATAGTCATTTATTTTTCAATTTTACTCTCTCAAAAATATGGTTTCAATATATAACCAGCACCTTCTTCACGGCTTTGTGTTAACGATGTTGCTACTTCTCGCAATACTTCGATCACTCTCACATTGTTTTCATAAGAACAGTGTTTTATGTAACATAATAATTATTATATTTTGAATAAAATAGAAGAAAACCTTAGTTCACAATAAAATATAAAGCTAAAGTTATAACTTTTTTTCAGTTCACACACCATCTAGTAACGAGAATAGCAAAGAAACTATCACGACTTTGAATTGGATGTCTTGGAAGAACAAAATATGTATCAGAAAATTATTAAAAGTAGAAGGAAAGAATAAAAAATATGCAGAATGTCATCCCTTGTACCATAAAAATAAACTTTTAAAACACAAGCATGCCAATTACTTTACTTGGGTTAGTTGGAAGATATCGCGTCCCTGCGATAAACTCGCCCATTGTGCAAAATTATTCGTTTATACCATGTAACCTTATTATTTGTATCCATATATTTTGTACAATAAAGTTTATTATTATTATTATGACTTTAAGGGGATATATATATATATATTTTAATTTTGTAAATGTCTAGATTTTTCCATTTTAGCATTTTGTGTTTCTGACATTAGTGCCTTTATTAAGAATGTTCGTGAGGTATTAGAAGCGACGCGGCGTCATCATTAGAAGATCTCCGCTAGGTGGCGGTGGAATCAATGGACATTATAAATTAAACAAACACCATTTTATTATTATTATTATTATATAATATGAGAACGTGATACATAGACAGACAGAGACAGAAGGAGAGAGTGAGTAGGAATCCCATTCACCCGAACCTGAGATAATTTACTCTAAATGTCAGGTGGAACATCCTTTTTTATCGACTGATCAAATGATAAGAAAACTCTTTGATAATATGTCGACGTATTATATTATTATTATTCATACATTTAAATATACATGTATTAGAAGAGCAAATAAAAGTTCCTAATACACGGTGATTTTTGTGACTGCTACTTTTTATAATTATCACGAATTTTGTTGGTGACGGTACAACGCAGCTAGCTAAAAATTAGACTTATAAGGTAGCAAGAGGGGTAGTGTATTGAAAAAAATATATACAATATAATAAAGAAATTACCAATATGAAAATTATTAAAAAAAAACATGAAATATCTGGACATTTGAAAAAGTGTTTTATTTATTTAAAGTGTTTCCACATATACCAAATCTGAATAACTATTAAAGGTCTAGGGACTGTTAAACGGCGTCAAAAATAAAACCATCCAAAATCATCATCATCATCATCAAACATAAAAAAAATATTTAAATAATATTATTCTTAATCTATTTTCACAGATAGTTATAACAATCCCCTACAGCAATTTTTTCTACTTTTGTCACGTTTATTCCATCTTTAAACTTTTCTATTATTGACTTTTACATTCTCTTGCATGTTTAAGTCACTTTTAGTCAGAGCACCTAGTAACAAGTCAACAACACATTCTGATAAATCACAGTTACTAAAATTAACAGTGATATTTAAGAATGCTCAGGATTACTCGCACATCAGCATAAATATCACCTATTAGATCAACAAAATCTCCCGTACCAGGTTTAGATCATCACACACAACACAACCTACCTTTATACATATTATATTTATGTACCTATACCAGTGTAGGTCCCTGTACGATACACCTAATTTGATTACTATTATTTTATTTATATCTGGACATCTTTTAAGTGATACCTATTCGTGTGGGTGTTTGTATTAATTTAAAAGGATAGGTGGGCGATTTTCTCTTTATTCAAAATCATTTTTAAAACAACTACTTAGTACTCGTGTATTGTCAAGTTGTGTAAACAAAATAAAAATATTACTTGTTTTTATTCATCTTATGGACAATGATCACACATGCATAATGATTTGTATGACTGTATACAGACGTTAGAATAATTTTCATACATTTTCCTTTGAGATTCAAAATCAAATACTCACTATTTATTATTTTTATACTAAACAATTACGTGTACTTTTACTATTTGATAAATCGCTTAGATAAATAAAAGTATCTAATTTTATGACATTAATATTCACACAATGGCGATATAAAAATTGTTTATTTTTTGTGACTTTATAAAACCATAAATATCTAGTAAATTTTGGTATTTAGTTCTTCCAGATTTCGATTAACGTTATACAAGATATCATTTTCTTTGTCTGCCTACGTTACTTATTATATCTAAAGCTAATAATTACACATTACTTAGGTGCAAGGTGGAATAAAGTTTACAATTTTTATAAGCACCAGATTTTCATCATTTACTCTATTATGATCATTGAGGTACATTTACATGCGTATTGTATGTTGTAGGTAATAATATAAGAAGATGGGTAATGTTTTATTAAGGGAGGAAGTAAGTAATGTACATTAATGATGAGGAAGGAGATGTAAATAGAAAAAAGGTTTTTAAACAAAGCTCGTTGAATAGAGTAATACGCATTAAATCATAATTTCCACAATATAATAAATCTTTTGTTTTTATTACACTTGCAAAGATTTAAAGCTTAAAGCAGAGGTGTAGCTGAATAATATAAATGCCGGAGTGCTTATACTATTTTTTTATAAACAAGTAAACATTATTTAAAATGTAGAATTAATGCATGAAAAAACATTGTCTCTTAATACAATTGCTAGTGTTTCTTCTATTGAGTTCTACATTTCGTGGTCCTGAGCTTTCCTGTGGGGAATACGTGGAAGAAAAATAAAATGTCAGTTTCATTATCAACACATATCGTTGTATTTGGAATTTTGTATAGCGACACAGTCATAGCTATCGAAAGCCTTATGAAAAAAGTGTTATTAAATTATAGTAAAATCAAGCAAACATACCTATACTTTAATATTCACGTATACTTAATCTTCTCAAAAGTTTGTATTATGATTTGTAGATGAGAATTGATTATTCGTGTGATCGGATCACCACGTAACACCAATGTTTTTTCATATTCATCATTTTCAATATACAAAATTACCCTGCAAAATAATACCTTGAACTTAGTAGGTACTTCTGATTCCATAATACAAGAAAGTGGATATAATTAAAATTAATATCTTTACTTACAAATAAAAGGGAAGTAGGTTTATGACCCTATACAAATTATATACAAATAGGTAGATCGAGAAAATTCTTTCAGTCTCTTTGCAATTTTAGTCATACATGTTGTATTGAAATAAAAATGTATTGTTTTCTTTATTTCAATGCCCTTATTTCTTGTCTTTGTAAAGTCTATCTATCTATACCCTCACACTGAGTCCTAGATGAAAGAGGCAAAGGGAACGCAACGCCATCTATAGATAGTGTTGCTCCATAGATCTCCAACTACAACAACACCATTCATTAATATCTATCCATACCAATTTTTTCTCCTTCTGCCACATTCATCCAGTTTCTCAACTTTTGTATTTAGTATAAAATAGTAAAATGATGACATCCAATCGATTCATTAATAATCTTCAAAAAATAAATTGTACGTTTTGTATAATTGTGATGGACGATAATATTAAATATTATTTATAAGTACCTAAGTATATATACCTTTGTATTTTGACTAAAATAACACGAAGTTCAGTTGTCGGCAGGGAAGAGAAAAAGAGAAGGAATGAGCGCGCTCTGTGTCACGTTCATAAATCCAATACTTCGCCGCTGTATTCATGATACTTGGGTAGTGCTTGCTTAACAATTTCTCACTTTGCATTTTCACCATGTAACAATAATAACCGCGTCCCCTCTCCTACCATCTCAACCTTTCTTCTTGCTGTATATTATAAGTTTAACACAAGAACAACACTATACCGCCTCGCTTTTTGTATATTACATAAATTTTCATACACAAAGCTTTACTTTCTAAACTTTTTTACATAATAATGTCATCTTAGTCCTTTTCACGAGCTTTCGCCCCTCGATTCTCTTATTACCATTATTATTATAAGTTGTATACTTTATGTACACACAGTTACAGCACTTGATTAATACGATTTGGTTCTGTTTACTCTGAAATATATTTAATTTTCAGTTTCTGCAGTAGATCAAGGTCAAGATCAAATTTCGAAAGGGTACTGCAAGAAGGCGGATCTCCTGGCTCCATAGTGTGGTACAGAGCATCAAAGAGCCGTTTCGGGTTGCCCAATATACGCTCATATTCTCACCAGTGGTAATTAACACCGGGGAAACTTGGCACAATAATAAAGACGAAGTCATTGAGCCATTTCAACCTTGTAGGAAAGGCTTTGGAGCATTTGATGTTGCTAGTCTCAGATGCTGAAACAAACTAGCTCTAAGTCTGCGACAGGAGACGAATAGAGAGGGTTTCAGGACTGGATACATCTTTTGCCGGAGGCCTCAAACAGTAGACAAACAATATTGCACCCTTGAGGTCATGTTTTGAACAAATTTGTAAACTGTCCATATATATTATTTTTATATATTTATACCGGGAAAATATCAATGAATAGCTTACAATTTACATCTTTCACTTTCGTATTGCCATTCCCTGTCAAAAAAGAAGTATTGCAAACTTACACGCAAAAAAATACATTGGACATTTTGATTTTCAAATTGGATCTATAGGTATCAAACAGTAAGTACACTTTGGTATGAAAATAATCAAGCACCACTGTCATATAACGACACTTTCATGGAAAAAATTGAAACGGAAACAATTCAACTGATTTGGGTATAGCTCAATATTTCAGAGGTAGGAAAAAAATAAAAATATGAAGGATTTTTTGTATGATTTACATATGTATTTGAAAATAATACACCTAAAATCATCTCATGGATCATTTAACCAAAGTATGTTTCTTCCACGGAGCGGCATATAAAAGAGCTGGCTATCAATTTCATGCACGCAATCTTTAAGTTACACTGATTAATCAACCTCAGAAAGTTTGCATGAATTGCTTAGCTTTTAGTTTCCACCTAATGTGAAATAGTTTGCAGAATGTTAAGTAGGTATAACGTTTATAATATACATGTACTATCAGTTTAATAATAAAAATAAAAACTAGATTATACAAATCTGGTCGGGAACAACCTTTCAGATAAAATGCGAGCATGAATGTACTTTTTTTGGAAAGTTGGAAAAGCTTAGTTATATACACAATTATCTTTTATTTTAACCATATTCTATGTTTTTGAAGATGCAATTTCATGTTTTTTTTGTTCAAAAATTCCTAAATAACATATATGACAACAAGCGTCAAGAATATCGTGGAAAGATGTAAATTAATTGTCATAGAATGGTTATGAACAAAAGAGATACTAAAGAGATACATAGAATGGTAATGAACGAAAGAGATACTATAATTGTTATGAACGAAAGAAATACTATGTAGATACATAATATTCTTAATAAGATTATGTGTTACTGTAACTCAATTATTAGCAGTTTTTCTATGCTGTAATAATCGTGAAACTGGAGGTAAAAATCTTAGGGCTCTTAAAACTCCCCCTCCTTTCAATTTACCATTAACATGAAATAAAGCTTATTTTAATAAAGCAACACTTCTACTAGCTGAGCTGTTCTCACTAATAATATTATTAATAACGATGTGTACATATATTTTGAATTGTAATTATTTTATTTCTTCACCCTACAGACTACGCATACAAATATATAGAATACAATCTCAACACACATACCTATACCTACACACCATGCTATTTTATTTAAAATCTGATGTTTGATAAAGTAACAAGCATATATCTTTTTATTCACATTATTTAATTTTGTTCTTGTTTGTGGCATATATTAGAAATGTTCATTATTAGATGGATGAATGTAAATAAGTTACGATGGTTTGGGCATGTGGAAAGAATGAATGAGGACAGAATGACCAAGAATATATGTTTGCCTGAGAGGAATGGTGCTTGGAGACGTGGACGTCCGAGAATCAAATGGCAAGGTCATTTAAATCAAATCCTACTGGATGGTCACGTATTGAGCACATTGAACAGGAGAGCATGCATGAGGAATTGTATGACAATGACGGAAGTGAAAGATGTATGCAAGGATAGAAGGAAGTGGCGCTCGATCCTTCCTGCCTACCCCGCGAGGAAAGCGGCGTGATGGTATGTATGTATTATTAGGTCCTGGAGTAAATCGTCAATTAAGGCATTGCTGTAAAATGTGTTTTTAAGAAAAAGATAATTAGGGCAGCTAATAAATCCTCTTCAATAGTTTCAACCAAGATCTGGAGAAAATTAATGACAGATGAATGATAATCTACTACAAAAGATCGGAAGGCTTTATGGTGTACCTACATAGTATTTGCAAGACCAAACTTCCCTAATATTTTTACCGAAAGTAACTCAAAATTGTTACATTACATGAAAACCTAGGTAAAATTTTGTATAGTTCTTTGATTTAGAAAGGCAAAATTGCAATTGCAGTTCTCAGATCAAGACAGGTATTTACAGAAAAGGCAAAACGTTTATTGCTTAGGTAGGAAAGTGCACCTGTTTGTTTAAGACTTTTTCCATAAAAGATAATTTAAATGAAATTAATACTTATTCAATTAACTTTATTATGTTCGAACAACACGTGTTTAGTTATAAAAACATAAAATATTTAATAAAATATAAATAATTGCATAGTAGGCAAGTATAATGTACGTAATGATAGCAGTAAATACATAATATACTTTCTTCGACTTGTAACGACACTGTAAATTTCATTTCTTATCGGAAAAGTAATAAATCATACATTATTATACTAGTAAGATATCAATAAAGAGGTAATAATGAATTATTTTTACAGCTTTATATTAATTAATAACACCTTTAAGTTGTATTTTATTATATTTTTATTAAATTTTTGCTGTTATCGATCCTCCAGATCTGCAGCGCTGAGAACAGGCACGCAACCTCGATTATAATTTAAGGGACTTCCGCCAAAGCGTGCATCATCATCAGTCGATATCTTTGATAATAAATTATTTTAAATTGATGATCTAACATTAATTTCAGCGTATTTAACATTTTATATATATTTTTAATGTACTTTCATCGTTCGTTTCGTTTTACGTTGTCGATGTAATTGAATCTCACAGATAATATTTTTGTTTTATGCGCAATTCGAATATTGTACAACTGTTATTAATTTTTGCAAACTGTATTTTAAAACGAATGACTTGCGTACCAAATTATTGCAAAACCATTAATTTTATTTGACTTACCCGTAATTGAAATTTTTTGATTAACATTGTTGTTGTCTTTTGACCAAATAGTTGGCCAAAAAGAGCACTGTTCTTCCGTCCGCAGGGGTTCCGTAGGCCAGGGCGTCCCTCTTTCACAATACACCGTTCTTATGACAACGATATCAGAGCGCAAAGAATGTCGTGGAAAGAGGTGACGCAATTGGCACAGAGACGCTCTGAATGGAGGAGGCTGGTTTCTGCCCTGTGCTCTCGAGAGGAGCGTTGAGGGCGATGATAATGATGTCTTTTGATGTGCTCTGAGATTAAATATTAAAATTAAACGACATAAATAATGTTTTATGAATCATGATAATATTCGATAGCTTGCATTTAGTTTGTTGGATCATATCTTCTTCTTCTTTTGCTTCAGTTAGGACTATGTCCTGTGGTTCTCGGAGCCTGCTCCTGGGAGGTGGATGTCCAACTGTCCCTCCATCGTTTAGGTGGTCTTCCAGGGGGTCTGTTTCCTGTCATGCGTTCATCTGCTGCAATTCTGACCACTCGATCTGAGCTCGCCCTCCCCACATAATCTCTCCAGAAACGTCTTCTCGTTCTGCCCCATCGCACAACATCTTCGACATTACAGATTCTTCTAATTTCTGAATTTCTTATTCTGTCACGAAGAGTTACACCTGCGATGGGTCGTAGAGTTTTCAACAAAATTTAACATATCTAATTATGAATGTTATGAATATTTGTTAACATTTACGTAATCAAATATTAAAATAGATGTTTTGTGTAACATACCAAAATGAACTGAGAAATGAATGAGCACTTTCATTAGAAGCGAGTTATACGGTGTCTATTATACAGGGGTTTTGTAAAAGCGGTGTACCTACATATTTACAGGGGAGAGTAGAAAGTTAGAATGCGGGGGCTTCTTGCTAGATAGGGCGATAATAACTTCTTAAAAAGGCAGAATGGGGGTGAAGCAAGATGATGAAAAAATGAGGGTTAGATGAATATATATACTAAAAAGTATATCTTAATTTAACAATGTTCTTGCAAGCAATGTAAAAAAATAGATGCCGATTTGTTAAGCATTTAATTTACAATGAGATTTTAGTCAATAAATTCTGTTCATGCCTTCTAATGAGCGTATGATTATTATTTTATGCGATGTAAGCAAACACTAGCAGTACAATATCTAACAAAGACCTATTCATTTGCCATGAAAACATCTTCAAATAGATAGGTTTTTAGAAATAGAAGAGCTTTTATCAATGCAAAGATACACTTTTGTTTTATAAACATAAGTATTGAGTAAAGACTTTCAATTTGGCAAAAGTCTTAAATATTAAATTAATTTCATTTCTGAAGTGGGTATAAGAGAGTTGATTGATATAAAATTGGTCGTCTGAACAAAAATTTTATACATTCTTTGTTTCGAATCAGTCAAGTAAGTACCCACTAGATAATCTAAAAAACTGGCAATCATAATATAAATCAAATTGTATGGTCATCATTATAGGCTCGCGCAGATTATCTTAAAAATCCTTGTATCTTCTAAATTAATTTCAGAAATCCGCTTTTATTACGAGCATTATAATACGCAAATATGATAATGTACTTTGTAAGTAATACTTTTTTTAACTTCGCAGTTCAAGTGGGAGTAAATATAAATGAGAAAAAATAATACAACAGTTACGTATAATGCTGTGCATCGTGCTACTGAAAAAGGTTTCCAACATTTTCATTCCATATAAAATACTCAATTTTGAGAAATGATAAAAACATTAGCTGTTTTACCTTTCATCGTTTTTTGATGTTGAGAACAATCGAACAAATATTTATATCATGACTAGAAATAGTTCAACTCCACAATTTTTTAAAGCATTGAATTTATTGCAATAGACTAATATTATTATTATAAAACATCACCCTGCACTGAGACCATAACAGCTTTTGACCAAGGCGGTCTCAGCAGGAAAAAAGAAAAAACAAAAAAAAACAAAGAAATGCCAAGTCAAAAAAAAAAGATCTCATCAAAAAGAGACAATCAAAGGAGAATCTCTATCCTGGCGATAAAGTCATTGTATGTTATGTTGAAAATATCGACATGAACATTCAAATTATTAAACAATTTTACAGGCTTCCGACAGGAGAGTTTGGTATTTTGTTTCTTCTGCTTCCAGGGGGGTAAAAAAGTAAATGCTGTCGAGAACGATTGAACGATACTGTGACGTAGATACAAAACTCGCTCAAAAATCATTGGATTACTTATAAAGCCACTCAAGAGTTTGAAAAAATGCCTCGCACAATAAACATCCCAACGCTGCATCAGCGTATCATATCCCAGACAACCCAGTATGAAAGCAGATGGAAACAAATAAGGATAGTATCCAAATGTATAGAAGTAAATCATTCTTAAACACCTTTTCTGGACCTTCTCCAACATTAGACAATATCTAGCCTCGCAAGGGTTCCATATAACTGAAGCCGATTCTAAGATGCTGCGAACCAAAGAATCATACAGCAACCCAATAGTATTAGACTCACGAAAATGTCTTGAATATCTTAGCACGAAACCAAGAACTTTAGTAGCTTTGTCGGTTATGTCACTGATATGGAGTCAGAATATAGATACTGTGTTCTGTAAAAGAAACTTTTATAAAATAGGACATAGCCGGAACCACCATCTTCCTTCTATCACAAAAGTTATATTGAACAAATATGAAGGCTCAATCAACAAGTGTTAATAATTATGTATACTATTAATACATATTGAACTATTATATTCTAAATAATGTGCTGATTGAAACAAACTTAACTTAAAAACTAATGGCAAATAACGTGTTTTTGGAAGAGGATCAATAAGAAAATTAATTGATAGGTATCAACTAGGAACCTATTTATTCATAAAAAAGAATTACAAAAATAGTATTTTAGTGCTCTGACCAAAAATATTGTATTTACCTACATATATATGTGGGTGCCTACACCAGATATTAATTGAGGTTTGAAAAAAATATAAAACATTTCTACATAATGAACTTTGAGAAGTTCAGTTGAAAAGTAATACAGTTTGGTACATCCCTCTACCGGAAAAATCTTATTTAAAGAAATTTTACGCGCTGAATAAATCCCTGCTTAAGAATTTTTACGTGCAATAGAGGATAACCAGTAATGAAAGTCAAAATGAGAGAGAGTAGCTTAATTTTTATTGTACTCCCTTTTTATAAAACCACTTTTTTATATTCAGGGCGCTAAGTAAGCAATACAATGTAAGTGAATTTGTTTTCTAATTTTGCAGAGTTGGTTAATGGAACATTTCACTAAATATATCCAAGTAATGAAACGATTGTTTCATTAATTTTGTAACTTATGATAAAAAATAAAGTAATATTTTAGCGTACGTATTTGCATCGCAAAGTACGAAAATGAGTGTGTAAATGCATAAATACGATATTTTAAAAAACATCACCTATGACGATAAGTGATGTATTTTTATTGAAGGGAAATATTCAAGTTTCTGTACGTTTTAAAGAACAATTCAGAATCAAATATGTTATTAACCAATTATTTACCAATGTAAGGTACTTAAACTTGTTTGCTGAGTATTTATATTTGATTATCTTTTCAAATAAAGTCCAAGTTTTCTACATATAATTTATTTATTCATTGAATGATAATTTTCATTCAAATATGTTTAAGTTTTCTACTTATAGTCTAGCACGTTCAAATTAAAACTTTTTTTCAAAACAAATATATAAAAACACTAAAAAATGTATTATATTATACTAGAAGCTTGCATACTTGTGGCAGATTATACAGGTGATTTAAAATAATAGGAAATCTTTGGTGTCACAGGAGACAGAGAGGTATTCCACCAGTTGTCAAGTCTGATGTCAAGAAGACCTGAAAAACTTGACATGGCACATAAAAAGAAGAAAAAAGTAATCCAACAATTGATACACATTGAATGTTTCAAAAAGTCTGGGAGTAATCGTTCTTTGATTTGAAGTAAGTACAAAATCACGAACAAATAAAATAAAATGATCTCGTTACCATTATGGAAGTGATTCACAAATATCTAAATGATGTGTTAAAATACAACTTATTCCATCAGCATGTTCTACATTATATACCATAAACACTGTCTCTTTGCAGATATCTACAATTATATGAAGGATGAGATACAATCCAATTCTTATCACTTCACTTCAGTACGTTCCTGGCTGCGGGCACTTTAAAACACAGAAATAATTAAAAACATTGCGACGGTTACATAATAAAAGAAATAACAGATTCCGCTGTGGAAATTTAATATACATAAAAAATATACACAGTATCAGAATAAATAAAAATCAGGATTTGCTTAAGAGAGGTTAGCTGGTCTGATGCGGATTTTTAATTTTATTCAACATTTAACCATTAGAATATTTACCCAACTTAATGTGTTTTTATTTACAATAATTAGTCTATTGATTTTAAAATACTGCCAACATTTTCATATAAGTTTTTGGTTAATTAACAAAAAATTCATTTTTTATTATTCAGTTTAATGGGAAATGCCTCAAAAAAGACAAAAAAAAAATTCTACGTAACTATGTAGGTAATAAAGATTGGTGAGTATGCAAATTGTTTGACAGCATTTGAGAAATCTCTACCACTGCTGTTATGAAACTATTACTAGAAAATTGTACAACTGTTGATATTAAGCAAAAATTTAAAAGAAATTAAAAATAATTTAGGTTTTTGTTATGTGAATGCCTAGCTTACTACCTATTTTTTTTATAAACAAATAGATAATATGGCTTTTTGTTTAGAGAGGTTTCTGGAAAATGAGAGTCTTGAATTTGAATAACTCTTTATTTGAAATCATTGGAAACAGAGGAATAATAGATTTGAATTGATAAATCATAGTGGCAAATTCAAAGAATTTTCTTCATTTTATCGCACTTTATTTCACTCTCATCCATGTTTCAGCGGTATGGAAAAACATTGGTTTTAAAGAAACACTTATTTAAAACATTGTACCCAAATGTGGGGTACTTATAGTCTGGTGGTAATAAACGGTAAAATGGGATTGTAGGGGTGAAATTTCTTATTACTCGCCTAAAGTAGATTTATTTACGTGCAATTTTATTAATAAGAAGGCCACAGCCTCGGGAGCTTTGGATAATTCAAAGACACATTTGCATAAAACGACCAACTTTTATAAATTTGATTCGTTTTAGTTGTTAAGGGTTTAGTATGTATTAGAATAATTTTATTATCTTTAGCATTATTATTATTTGTAGCTATACGTATTATTATTTTATTATATTGGTGTATTTTGACCGTAATAATCTTTTAAAGCTGGAATCTCTATATTATAATATTTGAATAAGGAATGTAAATTACCTTTGTTGGTATTCATATTTGGTAACTTGGTAGAGGTTGGGGAATATGTTAACACTGTTTTATTAGAGAGAATAACTTTTTTTGGGTGACGTAACCGAGGACCGCAGGAAGGAAGTGGATGGTATACCTATGTCCAAAATAGAGATGAATGGAAAACAAAAGGTGGGGGATTTATGCCCAATATCAGATCGATAGTATGTACTTGAAAAAGAACCAAGACTATTTGTTTTATCAATGCATCAAAATGTAGTTTATATCTTACCACATGCAGAATCTTTTTATTTGAAAGATAAGCTCTATAAAAACAGATTAGTTTTATCCTATTCAGTGATTATGTGATTAAATTTCTAAAAAAAATATATTAGAATGTTATAAATTCAATGCTGAACGAGAACTTAATGATTCAACGATAAAGATTGCATATTATCTGTAAAAAAACTTTTTAAATATATGAACAATTTGTAAAGCGCAGTTTACCCATAAGATAACTAGGTGTAAGAGTTTTTTTAAGTTTATTATGTTATACGATTTTGAATCTAAAATAATGTTATAACCTTATACAGAGTAGATGTTAGCCAACTAGTATTCTTATTAAGATTAAACACAAGCATTTTCGTGGTGACAAGTATAAGACGTGGGGTATTAAGAACGGTAATCCACGAGATATTTTATCTAACGCCTCACCCAATGTTTTCAATCACTTTGAAACTCACAAACCCCTTTTGCAGTTCTCGATGCTAACCCAAACAAGCTTTTTATAACCCAGAACATTAATCTGAGAATTCCCATACACAATCGCTTTTAATTAGCTACACAAATTTTACGATGTTTTAACAAAACTTGTGGTAGAAAAGTAAGTAGGTACGAAAGTCAATATTAAATCTTTTTAATTTGACTGCATCAGCGAACGATCTTTTCTACTAAACAAGTATACGAGTGTTAGCTTTGATACTTGCTGATTCGCATGATTTTTAAATAATTTTTAGTAAAAGTTGGTCACAAAAACACTCATAAAATGTGATTTAATACTTGTGTATTTTTATTTTTCATTTGATTCGAGTCAATAAGTAGAAAACTTTTGTTAAACTTTATATATTTATACGAGTTAGTAGGTACTTTGGTGACATGCGAATAAAATATGGAATCAGTAGAAATTTTTAAGTATATTTCTGGCTACTTATAAAAAATCGAATAACGGTGTTTATCTTGCACTGTCCATTATTAATCACAAGATCATGGGGGAGGGAGAGGAAAGACTGCGAAAAATATGAGGGCAATTCTTATATACCATTAGGGTATCAGTATTAGAATCTTATTAAACCCTTTCTATATTAAATAAAGAGCGAGGGTTGAATTCAATAAGATGGTAAGGAAATAATATCTCTCTTAGGCTAATGTAGGTTCAGTTGAGTGGATTAATTATACTGAATTACCTAGTGATTGTAATTGATATTAATTACCAGTGTTGTCTACTGTTAACCTGCTAGAAGATCTTAACATAATTATTATCATTCTTACTTTATAAGGTACTTAGCAAAAAGGATACAACGAAACAATGTCTTTAACTGTCCATTTGTATTATCTTCTCATTCTTATTTAATTATTTATCTTTTATAAAAAAAAAATATAATAAATAAAGGGTCTTGACGTCAACAATTTGTTATCCGTTTTTAATTACACATTTTACTACTACTGCTACTACGATATTATCACAGCATGTTCCACAAGTTGGGTAGCCAGCAGACCGGCTATAATAAATATGCAAGGTGTCCTCATCATGCCAATGGGTGACAAATCTCATCGCTGTTTAGGTGTAGGTTACTTATTAATACTAAATAATTTTCTTTTTAATATTTTTAGGGGATATTACCTATTATTATTTTGGGTTAGTTGGAAGATATCGCAACTCTGCGATAAACTCGCCCATTGTACAGATTTTTTCATGCATGTTATATAATTCCTGTTATCATATTCTGCACAATAAAGTTTATTATTATTATTATTATCTTTTTTTTATATCCATCATTCTTATTAGTTGAATTGAGGATTTTATGAGTATTTTAAAACGTTTTACAAGTACGAAGAAATAGGGATACGGATATTTGAAATCAGTTTTTTTTAAGTTGCGGGATTTTACTCGTATAAGCTATTCTATTACTCACCTTGTAGTTCAACTAAATAATTTTTTTTTTAATTTTAGGTAGATCATTAACTGTGTTTATACAAATAAATTTATAAATACAGTAAATTCATAGAGATATACTGATTCAATCAAAATGATTTTAAACACATACGTATATTTACTTAATATTTCACAATATATCGGATATACAGTCCACTACCTACATACAATAATTCGTAAATACGTTTATCGTGTTTTCGTCCCGTCATCAAATTGAAACTATCAAACATCATCGTATTATTCTATTGATAATAATAACAAATAAATACACCCACCGTTGTTTAGATTTTATATCTTCATACAATAGACAAACTCATTAGCGTCTATCATAAAACCACTTCAAAAAGCAAACAATCTTATAATGTATTGATCTGAGAATATTATCAATAAACCTACGTAACAAAATGCAATAATAATAATAATAATACTATAAATTTAAATTTTAATTTTTAATTTTTATTATTAATCTTAAATTGTGTTCAAAATGTAGAATCAAATATTGTTTTGTTTAATAAATGAGATATGAGATAATACTATGACAATCTGTTTTAAACATGACTTTGAAAGCATTTTCTACGTACATAGTATGTAACTTACTTATGTATTCCCAACAGAGAGGAGAATAGTATTGAATGGTATTGCTATCTTTGTAACAATATTATTATCCATCGGTGTAGCGAGTGTACTTTATCGTATCTTTTCACGCACCAAGAATTTGTCTAATAAACTCATGTTGACTTTGTGTTCTCCCCTGTCTAAGTGGCATTCACCCATCCCGTTCTATTCTCCCCGTTCTCATCCCACCAAACCACCACCATCGTATTGTGTGTTGGTAGGTACTTTCAGCCAACGCCTCCTTCAGACTTCGATACTGATCTCTTTGTCATCTTGCAACATCTTCATCACATTGTGGAAACTTACACCAAATTGTATTAATCCACACCGAAACTTTACACATATTCGACAAACTTGTTTGTCAATTCACACAGATTGTTACAACATGAATTTTTCATGACATTTCTGTGTTATAATACTCGTATAGTACTCTTCTTTGTGGTGAATTTTATAACACATGTAATTTTGAATAATCAGTACACATTGAGTTTCATAAATTTATGACAGTAAATCCAACTTGGAACCTAGGAATATCACAATTACGATGCAGAGTCGATCTAGTGAAATATGTTGGTGTCAATTGGATGGAAATAGTCCAGATTCGGACTGCATAAAGAAAGATTGTACGGAAATAAGATGATTGCTTAAAAAATGGAAAAAAATTGTTTGAAATGGAAAAAGATTCTCATCTACACCCAAATCCGGTTAAACAATAAAAAAATTAGTAAATATTCTAAACATTTGTTGCTGACTGGTCGAACTAGCAGCCGATAAAGTATTGAACTTAATTGTTCCGGCGCCATTTAGACGGGGGATCGCGATCTATTTGAGATCTGAAAAATGAGATCCCAAAAAGATGGTTGCTTCTAAGGTTTGCATAAAGCGTCTCTCGATTGGTGGACCTTACATCCTGACAGTGAGAATGGTGGAATTGGTGAACGTTGTCCATGGACACCGAAAGTGATCACTTAAGCCAGCCTAGAGCCAATTCGTAAGCGTTGGGACACCTTTCTCACTTCTTCCGATTAGATTCTACACAATGTTGCATTGTGTAGACGTGGTTCTCCAATCGAGGTTTCTGGTATTTCTGATAAGGTTTTGAAAAAAGTTGTGATGATCATTTTAATTATGGGAGAACATTTCTGATCTCTACATAACAAGACATTCAGATATTGGAAATCAGTAGCTAACAAACATGACTTATGACTTTTTAAGTATTTTAAATAAAGAATATCCTTTTTTGATCAATTAGAGTTGTCGTAAGTTTTATCCGAAATTTTCCGTATTTTGATGTGTAAAATATTAGAACAAAATCAAATCAATGATATGAATGTTTTCCAATCTAACTATGACAGTCGTTTGAAGAGTTGATTGCATCATTTATCAAGCACGTTTGTGGATCACATTGATATGTCACGGAGGACTTAAGGGTAAGCTTCCCTGTTGTACATCTCGGCAGCAAGTATAGTGTGTACCTGAGAGCGTGACAGGGGTGTCAAGTCAAGGATAATATTGTTGTTGTATAGCAATACAGCAGGCGTCGCGACGACATGGTGCTTCGCGCGCCTTGGCGCTCAGAAGGGAGATGTTTTCTTGGACGAATATATTTTATTGTTATATATGTTTGTACATTCATAATATGTATCTAATAATAAAAATTCTCAGTATATTTTACAAATAAATGTGTTTCTTTTGAAAATATGGTGTAAAAACAATTACATACAGTTAAAATCTCTATTATAAATAATATTAAACTAAATATTATTATCGCTCAAAGAGATTACTTCGACGTCCTTTAGTCCAGTTCCACAACTAAATAAGTCTAAATGTCTTACATTAAAAAGATGTACATTATTCTTATTTCATTAACTTTATTATGAATATATAAGGAGAACGGTGTATTAATTATTCAAAGATATTTGTTTCTAGAATTGATAGAGTGAGATTGATTTTATTAATTACCAATTAAATCAAATTTTACGAAAATTTCGACTTGTTGATGCGTGGAACTGGACTGTCGATTTGACCTACAATTTTTTTTTATCAATTCACATAAAGTTATTAAACAAGAAATCTTTAGGAATGAGTACATAGTCATAATTAAGTTAATTAAATGATAAGATACTTTAGATCTATGTAATAATTTAAGACAACTCCTCGAAAAGTATTGTCTGTGTATTGTTATTTATGTTATAACTGTTCGTTTGTGAAAGAAAATAAAATAAAATAAAAAATATTAAAAAAAAAGGTTTATAAGATTTTTATAAATATTAACAATTGATTTAAATAAGCATTATATCTTTCCATTAAAATTGCAGAGAGGTCAAATAATAAATGGAGGCGAATCTTTTTCCACAGGTTTTAATTTCTAGAAAGAACGATGTTCTTCTAATAGTTTCTAATGATTGTCATAGTTACTTACTCCATACTGTATATTATTTATTAATAATAACATATATGCCTACAATCACAGTAATAAGTAAATATAATTTAATATGCAAATAATTTCAATGTGTATTTAGTACTTAAAGTCTCAATAATAAAGTCATAAAACAGTCAGGAGTACATTGTTTTAAATGGCTGATATGGTTATTGACTTTGCCAAACTTTATGATTGATAGTGAGTGTCTACATACAGAAATATAATATATATTTACAAGCCCTCATGTTAAGCTTTGAAAACTTACATAAAATAATAATTCACATTTAGCCTCTCCAACACAGGGTTGGACAATATTATTATCCTTCAACGTTCACATTTCTATACTATCAAGCCGATTTCATTAAAAAAATAACATATAGATTATATTTTTCTATGCCCATATCTATTTCTGTAGTCATTAATAGTTTATATTACAATTGATTATCTCAAATTATGTCAATTAGCTGCTTTAGTACTTTAAAATCACAAAATAGTGTCTCTGGAAATCTGAGCGCACAGAAATCTAATCATTGATTAATAATATGTTATCAATATTTTTTTCTTTTTGAGATTAATCCCGTTGAAATATACTGGAAAAAATTGAGGAATGGAAAAATTTCAAGCTGTAAAATGATAAGCTTGCCTACGTAATTATTAATTTATTCTTTTTGTACATCCTCCTTATATAACAGTGTCAACAAAACAAAAGATAATTTGAAATACTAGGACGATATACAGTGGCGAAATAATTAGGTACTATGAAGTGATTTCTTTCATAAAACCACAACATATACTTGTATCTAATTAAAACAAATAAACCTATAAATAATCTATCAATAATATGTATATACCAAAAAAGAAAATTTAAACTGATATTTGACACACACCCAACACGTAGTAGGGGTTGTGGATTGGAAAGGTATATTAATATCCAAATAAGGTATGTTGATGGGAATGTGGGATGACCTTAGAACAATCTATTTATAGTTTCACCTAGAATCTGAAAACTCTTAAAGAACAAATAGATTTGAATAAAACATTATTGGAAAAGATATTAACATTCCCACATATTTTTTTTATTTACCTACTCTCTTTGTTCGCGATATTTACTATTGCAGGCATAGGTAATAATACCTAGGTATGTATTTTTATTGCACTTGGCATGCAGACACTGCAATGGTTTATTACGAATTCGATATTGCGTATCCACCTAGTTCATCCAACATTCAAACATATCGTTTAAACCCGACCACCTCTTTTGCATATTATTATACCTTTTCCATTCCCTCATTCAATCTTCATCTCATACAATAAAATTGTACGACTCTTATGTACCTACATATCTACATACATTCGAGTATGTGTGTTATAGTGAGTACCTACTCCATGCATACTATATGCAAGTAATAATAATATAATCCCAACTCCACAGCTTGTATGAGATCTTGTTTTATTTAATACTCTCTAATAAAATGCACTCAGTCAAAAACAAGTGGATGGAAGGGTGCCCATTTGACATACAAGTCAATAATTGAAATCAATCCAATTCTGCATGACCAAAGCTGTTGCACATGAAACATGAATTTAAATTGTATAATAAGTCCTCCGCCTCATTTTTCATTTTTTTCTGATTTTTCTTTCAATAAATGTCGACTATTGATCGATATTATGGATGATTATTTTAATTTTTAATAACTGTTTTCGGTGAATCCGAGTTGACAACTGTAAAAAATATCAAATGTTGCTCAGTCTATTATCAAGCCTCTGACTGTCATGTTATTCCTTAAATTATTTGAAAAAAAAAACAAAATATTAATTGAATTTATACCTATATTAATTAATACATTTCATACGACTAGAAAATGTAAAAGAGTTTAATATTTATTATTTATTTATGAACTTTTGGTTACCATATTCTTTACATGCGCTTGAATTGTTTTGTAATATTGCGAACACGTTGAAACGAATGTATATATTAACGTGAAATGATTTTCGACATGTTCAGATAAATATAACCTAATACCTACTGCATATTTAAGTATTATAATATAAATTACAGTGAGAAACTAGTAGGAAGTACACAGAACAAACAGAAACCTACATGGAAGAAGAAAGAAATAATGTAAGAGAAAATCGACAAACGAAAACATATCCAAGAGTAAAGTTACTGTTGCACCGTTGTTGTTTCATAGAATGTTTATGTTGATTTTTTTAGATGAGTCTTCCCTTAAGTTAAATCGATAATATTGATAATAATAACTAGTAATTTTTGAGATGCGCCATTTTGAGTTAAAACCACAGCATGGGCCCATTGAACATGAACAATCATGACATCTTTAACCTGCTTTGAATACCTCCACACTATCCAGAGTTTGCTAATCATAGGGGGTATGTTCCACATCAACAGACCAACCACGCAGAAGAGTTTTCTAACCATCTTATTACATTATACTAGATCCGATGTAAATGTTCTGTGTTATTATCGATGAAGATCTAATGCTGGTTGTAACTAGGTACCTATATTAAATTTTCATAAGACTTAAATTTGCATGATAGATTGATGAATATCCTTTTTATAATAAGCTAAAAAGGCATGCAATCGGGTAATAGAAAAGTAATTGAATTCGAGTAGGTAAATAATATGTGTTGTAATTATAGTACATTGCACTTGGCATGAATCGATACAATGGGTGTTAGGAGATTCAATCTACAGTTTAATCGTAAAAATGGCATATCGTCGTCTCGTTTATTCAATGCAGTAAGAAAACACAATTAAAATATGTATATTCCCGCTTCACGAGTCCCGCGATTAGCATATCAAACGTGTTCATTATTTATTGCTTTCTGAGTACAACCTACGTACTTATTTATTATTACTATACATACATATGTACATAGCTTTGCCGCTTTTTCATCAATTTTATTACCAACATGAGTTTCTTCGGTGTATATCTATGTAAATGGTTAACTTTTTATTTTCATCCTTCGATTTTATAGACCAAAACTTATATGTTTTTGTCATTTTTTTAATATCTTGAAACAAAACATTTCGTTTACTTATTTTACAATATTTTTTAAACGTTAAGTTATTTTGATTTATTTGGAAGTAATTCAAAGAAAATAAGAAAGATCCACTGGCTATATCAAGAATAATAGCTAGGTATGCTTTGACATATTTCACTCGTATTATACATTTGGTTTAAAAACCTTTAAATCATGGGTAGCCAACCTTTTCAGCAGCCGGGCCAAATTTCAGAATGAGATTTCCTACCGGGCCGCACAGCAATATACTCCATGTATAGAACATTTGATAATTTTATTCAACTAAAAATTTCTATCCCCCCGTCCCCAAATTTTCAAAATGGTATAGTATAATGAATCTTCAGCATGCGTCTATACTCTATAGCACCACATTTCAAATGCCGCTAACCGTCCGCTTTCACTCTTGCTGATGGTCCACGTCTCGCACCCAAGTAGCAAAATGCTCCACACAAAGGCTTTAGTGAGATTCTTCCTCACGCTTAAATCAATATTTGGGGTTTCCAATATTTTGGATTTTTTGTTAAAGGCAATTTGTACCTGGTTTATTCTGCTCACAATATCTGATTTGGAGCATCCGTCCTGGTTTATTCTGCTGCCCAAGAACACGAATTCTTTTACTTGTTTGATGCTCACTCCATTTATGGCAATGTTCGATGTCGCTTCATCCCTTCCAACGACCCGAATGTTTCAAAACTCCTCGGTTTTCTTTAAGAATATTTTCCCAAAACACCTGTTTCAAAAAAGTAACGGGTACTTACTTACTTACACTATCACGGCATATCCCACAAGTGGGGTAGCCAGCAGAACAGCTGCATGTAAATAACATGCAGGCCGTCTTCTCTGTGCAAATAAAGAATTAAGACTTTCAAGATGGGTGGCAAACCTCATCGCTGAATTTGAGATGTAATATGTCTTTATTTTTTCGAACACCTGCCTATTATTAATAAAAGTGTGCATATGCTTCGCGGGCCGCACCTAGACACCCAACGGGCCGCGGGTTGGCCACCCTTGCTTTAAATCATTAAAAGGTATATTCCATCAACAGACAAGATTTCTCCCAGATGATCGTTAACGCCGGGGGACCCAAAAAGACACGTAAATAAGAAGATATTCCATCAGGATTTGCATTAATTTTTTATATTGCAAATTATAAACTACTTAGTACCTACACACATAATTCATTTGAGTAAACATATTATATAGATACCCTGATGATGTCCGGAAATAGTTCGTCACAATACAATTCAGTTGTATTCATATTAAAGTTCTCAGCTTATTATAACTATTAACTGTAATAAACTTATTTTAGGTCCTTTATGTACAACGTGTGTTTGTAAAATGATAGACATAAAGTTCTCATATAAATTACTCGTACACATCTATATTAGAAGTATTCATATTTACATTAAAAATATAGTAAACTCGATTATATGAATTATGGTTCAATTGAAGTGTGCGAATTTAAAGCATCATTTTCTTTTATACGATTAGATCAATGCAAATTTGTTAAGATATTAGATACCTACATAATATTATATTCAATGAAATGTATTAATATTGTTAAGAACATTAACAAAAGATAAGCGACTAGAATGAGTAAGTCTTTATTTTGTATGTGAACATTCTTTTAAAATCATATTAGTGAAATGAATGATACCATATTGTCAACTGTATATTATTGTAATATCATACATTGTCATATTTTTGCATTGTGCTATTTATAATTGAATAAGTATAATACCAGTTGATATTATTGTATTGAAATATTGCTATTATTAAAATTAATAATATTATTAAGCTTTTGAAAAATTTCGCTAATGTCTTACCAGTGTTTTTTAAAATGTTATACTATTTATTTAAATAAACTTAGAAGGATTTTGGATGTCAGATGGTATGAACATGTTACAAATGATGCTGTGCGCCGGCGCACCCAGCAGAGACCTGTAATCTCCGTAATACAAGAGAGACGATGGTCCTGGCTGGGACATGTTTTGAGAATGCCCAATGATAGTTGGCCAAAAAGAGCACTGTTCTTCCGTCCGCAGGGGTTCCGTAGGCCCGGGCGTCCCTCTTTCACAATACACCGTTCCTATGACAACGATATCAGAGCGCAAGGAATGTCGTGGGAAGAGGTGACGCAATTGGCACAGAGACGCTCTGAATGGAGGAGGCTGGTTTCTGCCCTGTGCTCCCGAGAGGAGCGTTGAGGGCGATGATGATGATGATGAAATACTAATAATCAATCAGAATTTTGAACTGGACGACTAAATAATAATATGTTAGTTAATTATTTACGTTATTACTAACAACTTAAATAATAAGTTCACAGATGATATGTTTAAGAAAGCTTCTGTGTATATGGATGTAAAAACTGAATCAATGGGTGAATTTTCTTACATTGTTATTACGAAATTAAAAAATAAATGTTTTCTTCAATTATATGTTTTACTGTCGAGAGAGACGTCTTTTCTCTTTTATAAGGGCAATGCCGACTGAGACGTCTTTTATCTTATACTTAATCTCGATTGACATTGTCCTTATAAGACGAAAGACGCTAAACCATCCTCCGGTCATCTTCAAAACCAACAATCTGCATTAGAGGGCGTAGCAATAAGACTGGAACAGCCTAAGAAATTACTGCAAGTTCTATAAAGATAAAAGTTCCTTTGCGAAAAATCCTGTGATGTTGAAATTCTATTACTTAGTGTGTTCTTTTATCAGCATAAATTTAAATAGATATTTCATTTCTTTTTAATCTGGCTGTTAGTATTTTTAATGTTTTTTTTACATGTCTTTAAAGTTTTGAAATTCTTGTTCGATTCTTTTTATAGAAAGGATTGTAATAGTAGCTGGTTTGGTTACTAATCACATCATATTATTCGGTTTGGCAATGCATGTGCTTACAAATAGGACAGAAGATTATAATAAAGATTACAGTAAAATAATTTGCGTACAATCTGTATGAAATCTTGGTGAATGTTAGCGTCCAATTATCAGGGTACAATAAACAATATAACATGGTTAATTATTTTGTTATGATTCATTTGACATTTCACACATAAATGTCTGAATTGTTAGGAAGATTTTGTTCTACATAATATTTCCAACAATGCTCTCAAATATTACATGAAATACATTTTAGAACGTAGTGTAAAATGAGACTTGCCACCCATCCTGAATGTCTCAATTTTTAATTGGTACAAAGAAGATGAATTACATGTTTATAATAACTAACTTTGACACTTTTTTTACTTAATTGTTGTGCAGTATAATATGATAGTTATTTTGCGTAAATCTATTAGAGCTTTTCAAATATAACCATCAAAATCAAATATTGAAATATCTACTACCACTTAGGTATACTGTACCATTAGGGGATATTCCTCGAGTGGGGAAGACAGCGGACTAACTTCATATAATTAACCTACAGATTGTACTCCTCGTGCCAATAAAAAAATAAGAGACTCGATTTAAAGTGTGGATATTGATTGTCTTAGACGTGAGGTCTTACGAACAGTTGCCATTTACAGGACACTCATAAACTTACAGAAAAGAGTTGGAGACCAATTCTTTGCTGGGAACTATACTGTAACTATTATTGAAATATAACAAATAATAATAATATTATGGCTATTATTATTGTAGTTACATCAATACATATCACATGTCAGTGCAAACGAGATTATCTGTTTGTACTAAACGGGTTAAAAAGGATTAGTATCACACAATAATAACTATAATAGTTCCAAAACATCTTTTATTCAACATAATATTATTACTATTATAACTAGCAATATGATCGAAGTATTGATTGTTGTAAAGTATCCAAATGTTACCATTGTCTCTTTTGTTACCAGTTAAATAATATTTATGCTGAATCGAAAAATTATAAATTATATTTGATCTAGTTGGTTGTGTATAGGTACTAAAAATATGAATCAGACTGAACGAAAATTGTTGGACGAGGCGAAGTTAATTAAAAATTTGTGCTCAAATCATGAGACAATAGTGCTATTACTACTAAACCATCACATCCAGCAGACCAGTTGCATGTCATATACCTAAATGCAAGCTGTCTTCTGTTTGCCAACAATTAATTGAGATATTCAGGAGGGTGCCAAACATCATCGCTGAATTTAAGATGTGAAATGTCTTTATTTTATCTCATATCTGCCTTTTACAGGACACTATCGAAACTTACCTGAGAGAGAGAGATCGTATTGGAGATCAGTGTAGGTGTCTACCTTTTAACTTGCAAATAAACCACATGATATTCGTATGTTAATACACCTGCCAGCTAACCTTTATGGAGTAGATAACTGCGCGTACAATAAGATCAACTCGGACATTTATTTGAAGGAATCAACAATCAGCAGATGCCCACCTATCACATTCTATTTAATTCAGAGGATATTCAGTTTTCTTGCCTTATGCAATATGTAGTATGAGTTATAATCATTATCTTTTATTTTATTTTTAATTTGCCTTTTCACACGAAATTTTCTCATGTTTCCCACTGGTTTTATCAACAACATTAAAAGTTTATATCTCATCCAACATTGTACAACAATATCCGTCTTATTTTCAAAAGGTCAACACATTTACGATAGAGCAATCAACTTGATACAGCATACAACAGCGACGTAATATTATCGTTATATATTATGTATGAGTAGGTCCTTTGTGAACGAATGTACCAGAATGCCTCCGTTATCTATAATGCCTTTCTGAATCATCGTGCTAAAAAATAATAAAGAAAGATTAATGACATGAGTGTTACATTCAGCCAACGGGCGCATGTTAATTATCTGCACTTCCATGTATTTTTAATTATAATTTTTCTCTAAATGTCGATACGTTCTGATTAAATTGGCATGCAGTTTAACGATTGACATAAACTCATGGGTATGATACACTTTTAAACTCATTATAGGGAATTTAATCAATAAAATTAATTATCGGTCTACACTCGTTAGCAAATAAGATTTTTTCGACGTGGTGGTGGGAACGAATTAACAATATTCATACGAAGGAACGAATCATAAAAGGCGAGAAACAAACCTACATCTTGTTGATTATGTAAATTAAAAGGCAAAAGAGTCGTTGATTTTCGAGTATAGGTACAGTATAATTAAGTAACATTGATGTTGTTTAGCATGTATACATTGAGTTTAGTTTAGAAATTATTTTGAACATGTTACAGTGTAGATATATTTATTATCTAGATACATAAGCAGCAATGAGACTAACGAATTATATTCTTTTAAGATTGAGGGACGTCGTGGAGTGGGAAGGAGGCAGATGTCGTGGCTGCGGAATATACGGCAATGGACCGGAATAACACGGATGGGAGAGCTGGTCCGCACAGTGCGAGACAGGGAGGCATTCTCCAGAGTGATCGCCAACGTCGGGGGGACCTGATATGGCACTAATAGAAGAAGAAGAAGACTAATAAAACCACAAATTAAAAATAGCAAAATGGGTGATTAATTACGCATAGATTCATTAGAACAAAAATGGGTATTTCAATTTTCAAAATAATAGGCATTTTCTAGTACCTGCGAGAGTTGTGCTAATACACATTCCTATAGTCTGAGAAATAGTTGATAAATTATCATAATAATGCATTTGTTTAATGAACTTTCCTTTTTGTATACCTATAAGCCTTTAGGTTTAGTAAATATTTTGCCTGCAAAGGTATGTCAATGGTTTGCATCAACATTAAACATATACATAATTATTGTGAAACAATGCCAAGAAAAATCTTAGAGGTTTAGCAATAAAAAATTGAAAAATACAATTCCGTCGCAATAAATTGTACATTTTAAAAGATGTGGCGAATTATGCGAGAGAAATGTATTGAAAATGCTCAACTCCCATACCGATGTTACGAAAAACGGGACTGAGGCGAAATGAAGAACAAAATACTTATGCATTGGACAACTAAGATTTTTTCATCTTGTTTGTTCGCCCTTTAGTGTACTGTGAATCAAACGAACGTCCTTTGTTTCGACAAATGCAGGACCGAAATTATTATAAATTGCACCAAAAGCTTTCATTAATGTCGGCATTCTTTTGAATATTATTCAAATATTGAGTATGAAACCATATTAATTAAAATGTAGATTAATTAATATGGTTTCATACTCAATAACTTGAAAACAATAGACATCACTAACTTGCTTTAAATAATCTTAAATCCATACCTCCACTCTCCTCCCTTTATTGTATACATGTATATAATTATTGTTTATTTTATGTATTTAGTAAAATATTTTTAACGTACAGCACAATTAAAGTTTTGTATTACAATCTTACAATTTTGGTCGGTTGTTAGGGATAGCCGTAAGGCAATGCGCTCGCTTTTTGTAAAATTATTTTATGTTGCAATAAAATTTAGTTTATTTGTAAAAAGATACCACGACCCAACTAGGACAAGGGGAAGAAGATGTATGTATGTATGTAAAAAGTGAAAAATTGTTGAAATTATGTAAAAAAAATAGTAAATAAATAACCATGTTCTAAGAATATCCAACAAAAGTCTGCTTAATTGGATGTTATTTCATCACACAAGAAGTGCTAAATAGTCTTTAACAAACATGCATTTAACTATATTCTATCATAATTATGTATAGGTATACATCTTCTGTCATATTTGGGTTGGTGGTCGATTTCGGCTATTTTACCAGAGATCCCTGTCGATTGCTGGTTCTCAGATCTTTGATCACTCCAAATCAAATTTGAATAACTTAGCATGGAGTGTTGATGAATGTTTGGGACGCTTAGTCTATCAAATTGCTTCCTGTTCCGTTCTAAATCAAAGCGTTAGAAATTCCATAAAGAAAGAGGTCATTCGATAGATAAAGGTTGAGTGAATTGGAAAAGTATAATACAAATGAGATCGATAATATAACTCTATTATTTCTAATACGATTCTGTCATTTAGACTGTGGCGCCGCCCGCCTATCCTTTCCCTTGCTGTAATTAATTATCCGTTTAGCGTCACACTACACAGATGAAGAAGAAGAAGAAGAGCTGATGAGATGCTGTGCGAAGGGTGAAAAGAAAAAAAAAATCAATGACAAAAAGTATAACGACAAGTCAAACTCGAAATATTTGGAAGTCCCTTTGAAGCACGCGATGATGTAGATAGACAATAGTCCTGCTTCAACTTGATGATTGTACGTGACGATCAATTTGAAAGAATTCCAATAAATAAGTTAAAACTATTAATTAAAATAAGTTTAATCAAAACACTTACAGATGTTAAATATAAAACAAGTGATTTCAAAAGATATTAAAAATATCACATACCTACTTAATTGTTATTAATTTGCAAAAAATAGAAAATATTTATGTACTCGTATGTGTTCGCACTCATTACTTACAAGGTTTTTTTACGCACATTATCTGTGATTGTTAAAATTGTTATGATGTCTTATGTATAGTCATTACGCACATTATCTGTGATTGTTAAAATTGTTATGATGTCTTATCTTGTAAAAATTGTTATGATGTCTTATGTATAGGTAGGTAAACCAAATAATGTAGGCAACTTTAATGTACCAATTTTTATTTTATTTCGATATAAATCTTTAGCTAGGTCACATGGCACACTTTCCATCATTCGTCATCAGCTTTCAATTTTTGGATTATCAGCAATCTTTTTCTTGTTTATTTTATATTTTATTGTGTGCTCTTTTTAACCATAGCCTATTTTTAGAAATGCCGTAATTGAATCGATATTTATTATAAAATTAGTTTTAAACTTTTTTATGCATTTGATTATTGAGTGGTACCTACTCAATAATTTGAACATGACACTCTAATATTCAGACTTTTCATCACTCATACATTTCTTTCGCAAGAATTCAAAGCCTTTTCTTATTCACAGATTTGTAATTGATTTTTCATACAAGTATTTGTTATTGTTCTCATCATATTGATTCATGAATTCTTTTCAAAATGTACTTTATTGAAAACAATCACAACAGGCATGTACACATATTTTTAATTAATATAAAACTTGTATATTCAATTATGGAACATTAAAATTATAATAAAATAATAATAAAACAAACACTTTTTTATGAATGGATAATGACGAATTATTTTGCATTTTGTTTTACTAATTGTGTGCATCGCTCATCACTATGATGAGTGGTGTTTTTTTTATTACTTATAAAATATTTAAAAATAAAGAAATTAGAAAATGTCGATTTTGATATCGATCAACCTTCGTGGTCCACCGTTTAAAGTATTTTAAATTTATATGGGGGGCAAAAACAAGAAAAACATTCGATTTAATTCCATTCATAAAACGTGTATCGTGAGATTGTTAGTTTTAGGAACAACAAGGCGCCGCTTTGGGACCAACAAAATAAACAAATAAACAGAAAGGACGACGAGACGGATCTAAACTATACCTAGTGAAAACAACAGAGACACAAACAATACAAATGATCACTTCTTGGAATAACGTGTCGAATCACTGGAATAGCCCTATTATTTCCTCGACTCATTTGAATTCTGGTCACTTATTGTTTTATCCGTCTGATCTAAGAGATCTTGGGAACTATTAATACTACAAATACATACCTAGCACTTTCTAACTACAAGCGATGCTTCGTAAGTTGATTTATAGTATTACACATTTATGTGATTATATAAAATTATTAGACACTTCTTTCACCCACTACAGTATTAGCATTACTCTAGAGGTATCTTATGAAAAAAACTAGACGCATACCCTACTTTGTGCAATGAGTGTAACAAATACATATCTTATAAATCTTGGCAGATAATTTTGATAAGCGTACCATTTTCTTTTTATTTTATCAGTGTCTATAGTTTAAATACACCTAATAATAATTGAACTAAAAATTTGTAAAGGAGTGGGTTGCCAATGAAAATATAGTGGAAAAAAATAATCACTGAAGTGAAAACTTATCAAAATACTCTTTAACTTTAATGAGATAATGGTGTGTCTTTTTTAAGAAATGTAGCTTAAATTAAAAACTTTTGAATAGATCTACGTATTGCACAAAATCATAAAACTTGGACATCCATAGTTATGAATGTAAAAGCTTTTTTTTAGGTATTTGTAAGAAAGTATTGGATACGAGCAATCAGTTTTTCTTTTTGTTTTTGGATAGATCTGCGTATTGCACAAAATCATAAAACTTGGACATCCATAGTTATGAATGTTAAAGCTCTTTTAGGTATTTGTAAGAAAGTATTGGATACGAGCAATCAGTTTTTCTTTTTGTTTTTGGATAGATCTGCGTATTGCACAAAATCATAAAACTTGGACATCCATAGTTATGAATGTTAAAGCTCTTTTAGGTATTTTTAAGAAAGTATTGGATACGAGCAATCAGTTTTTCTTTTTGTTTTTGGATAGATCTGCGTATTGCACAAAATCATAAAACTTGGACATCCATAGTTATGAATGTTAAAGCTCTTTTAGGTATTTGTAAGAAAGTATTGGATACGAGCAATCAGTTTTTCTTTTTGTTTTTGGATAGATCTGCGTATTGCACAAAATCATAAAACTTGGACATCCATAGTTATGAATGTTAAAGCTCTTTTAGGTATTTGTAAGAAAGTATTGGATACGAGCCATCAGATTTTCTTTTTGTATATTCGTACATATTTACAAACTTATTTTGTTTGTGATTTCATGCTAGTTATCATAATCATAAAATCTAATATTGTTTATATGCCAGAGAATAGAGATTTGTGTATTGATAATCATGGTAATCTGTCAAAACGATAAGACGAAGTAGTACTACAAGAGAATAAAAATTACTAGTCGAGATGAACATAAATCTTTTTAGACAAAATGTGTAGAACATCATACTGCCTCCGGTTGAATGATGAGTACCTATCTACACAAACATAATCTAACGGAGGAACATCATTAATTTATAGAAGATTTTAAAATCGTTTTTAAGTAAAAATTATTAAACATGATTTTTATACCTACAACAATAAAAAAATGTAGGTAAGTGTTTTGAAAGTTATTTACAGCAATGAATCATTCTACCTACGTAGGTACCTTTTTATTTATATTATGTATTTTTAGGTATAAAGTACATACTTAAATATGCGACTTATTCTTAGTATTTATCTTAATCCAGGTTCTACGTTTATGAAAAACTATGTTTATGGATAATTGGCGCCGCGCATGAAAACCGTTTTTGGTATAATACTATTTATTGTTTAAGCTTATGTAGATATCTATAGAAGAAATGGAAATATTGGATTTATCAATTTTCCTTCTCCGTGGAGTCCCCTGTAAAGTCTCCCACTTATTTCTGTAAAAGGCAGGTGTTCGTATAACTTCGCGTGTTAGACAATTAAAAACTACAATTCAGCGATAAGGTATTTTTATTTTATTTATTTTTACAATATTAAAGAATCAAACACTCATAACATAACATGTTAACAATAATTAATACACTAAACATGTGGACCAGCAAAGTTTCCACTCTTACCAGAAATGTCTTAGTCTTGAGAAAAAAAGCAAAAGTTAAAATTTTCTAAAAAAGTCAAAGTAAATTTAAAAACAATAATAATACAAAAATATAAAAGTAACAAATCCCAAAATACTAGAAATCAGTCTTTCAGTCTCATTAGTCTTGAGAAAAAAAGTAAAATTTAAAATTTTCTAAAAAGTCAAAGTAAATTTAAAAACAATAATAATACAAAAATATAAAAGTAACAAATCCCAAAATACTAGAAATCAGTCTTTCAGTCTCATTAGTCTTGAGAAAAAAAGTAGAATTTAAAATTTTCTAAAAAAGTCAAAGTATAGTATAATATTATATAAATTTAAAAACAATAATAATACAATATTTAAAAATAATACAAAAATATAAAATTCAAAGTAAAAAATCCCAAAATACTAGAAATCAGTCTTTCAGTCTCATTAGTCTTGAGAAAAAAAGCAAAAGTTAAAATTTTCTAAAAAGTCAAAGTAAATTTAAAAACAATAATAATACAAAAATATAAAAGTAACAAATCCCAAAATACTAGAAATCAGTCTTTCAGTCTCATTAGTCTTGAGAAAAAAAGTAAAATTTAAAATTTTCTAAAAAGTCAAAGTAAATTTAAAAACAATAATAATACAAAAATATAAAAGTAACAAATCCCAAAATACTAGAAATCAGTCTTTCAGTCTCATTAGTCTTGAGAAAAAAAGTAGAATTTAAAATTTTCTAAAAAAGTCAAAGTATAGTATAATATTATATAAATTTAAAAACAATAATAATACAATATTTAAAAATAATACAAAAATATAAAATTCAAAGTAAAAAATCCCAAAATACTAGAAATCAGTCTTTCAGTCTCATTAGTCTTGAGAAAAAAGGTAAAAGTTAAAATTTTCTAAAAAAAGTCAAAGTAAATCTCAAAATAAAATATCCCAAAATGGTATGCCACATATCCTGAATATCTTATATTTTATTGACAGCGAGAAGAAACCCTGTATATATTACTTGTATTTTATTGACAGCGAGAAGAAACCCTGTATATATTACTTGTATTTTATTGACAGCGAGAAGAAACCCTGTATATATTACTTGTATTTTATTGACAGCGAGAAGAAACCCTGTATATATTACTTGTATTTTCTCATTTGTGGGATATACCATGATGGTATAGTAGTAATAGATCAATTTACTTTTTCTAACCCAAAGCAGAATGACTTTTGAAAATTTCGTATTCTTGTTTTGACAAATCATTAAAAATATTATTTAAGAGGAAAATGCTTTATTTAATAAGGATCTTTTATATGTATTATATACAAAACTATTGCACTTTATTAAACATAAATATTCAAAATAAAATCAATTACAGTAGTTCATTTTTAAGTTTTCGCTTAGTTATAAGTACCTACACGTAATTACGTGAGTTTCTCTATCTCATTTAGTCACTAGTTTTATATACCTACTTATCAAAAAAAAAAGATCAATCAATTATCAGCGTTTTAATTTAAGTTTGACATTCCTTTCCGTGTTATTATTATTTTTATTAATATGAACCACTCAATGAGCTTTAATTAAGGGCCCTTTATCATATATGATAAATACTTAGTAGGTACAAGTATATATTAGTGCAAACGGATAAAATAACTTACTTTACGGAAGGAAGTATGTAAAGAAAACCTTATTTTATTTTATTTTTTATCTCAATGTAAGTATAAGTATTTATACAACTCTTATCAGAAGAACACGCCATGTTGAGTCGATTTTAGGTTTGGATTAAGTTTAACAATCACCGAACTTTTTACTTTATGGTGAAATGGTTTGATATTGAATTTGTAGATGAAATAAAATTACATGTTTTAAATAACATCTAACTAAAATGAAACCTTCCAATGTAATTAAATTCAGCGAATCAATTCAAAAAATCTTTATATTTCAGCATGTATATATAGATGCTCTTCGAAAGCTTTGCTGGTTTTCTTCATGATCAGTTTCCTTTATATTATTAATTATGTCATAACTGTTTGTGTGCTGAATAATTTTTTTTTTCAAGATGATCCGGAATGTGGAGTTCAATGTCAAAAATAACTAGTATGAGATCAGAAACCTTGGATATTCATTATTTGGAGGACAGGTAGCTGAAAAATTATAATGTTAATGTACTAACATAAATAAATTATAAGTTAAATATTATTGGAATAAATTAATACAAGTTTTTTTTGATAAAAAAACTTCTTTATAAAATATTTGATATATGTAAATGTTAGTTTGTTAAACATATTTTGTAACGAAAAGCAGTAAGAGTGAGTGATTTTCGCTGCTCTTTTTATTCACTTTATGTGAGTTTCATGGTTTGAATGAAGAGTAGTAGGTAAGTATCATTTGTGTATTTCGAAGCACCTTTCCATTTAATAAGATGATTAAAGCTGATACTCGATGTAAAGAGCATTTATCATGATCAATTATACTATTCGATATATTTTTTTATCAGTTTCATTGTCATCTCTGCTTAGTATAAGTATAATTAATAATTTTATTTGGTTGACTTATGTTTAATAATAAGAGATGTATAATAAACATTATCAATAAACCATTTTTAAAAGAGGTGTTAACCAGGGTAGGCAAAAAAGGCAACTTATTAAAAGAATTAGCCAACAACGAGCTTACTTGATTGGCCACAATATTAGGCACCCTGGACTGCTTATCACCATCGCGGAAGGTAGGACCGAAGGCATAAATGGTAGAGGCCGACCAAGAGGCGCTTATATGGACCAACTGAAGAAGGACATAAACTGTGACACATACGTAGAACTTAAGAAGCTAGCTGAAAATAGAGAGGAATGGAGAAGAAAATCCAAACTCGTTGCAGACCAATCCAATGGATCGTAACTCACTATATATACATACATGGGTACTTCAATTCAAATATGTAGACTTTTCAAATTATGACTTTTAATATATTGAGGTGGTCGATGGAATGATCTGGAATTTTCAGATTAGAGTTATTTCATCTTCACTACACGAGTAGGTATGATATTATATTGTGGACATGTTTGGAGTGTATTTGGGTTTATTTCGTTACAAATATACACTAACATAATTTGGGCATAGTACACAATAATTTCTTCCAGCCAATACTTGAATTATTAGAATAAAGATTTATTACAATAAAGTTTTCAACTCATAATAAATCAAACAAAAAAAATAATTGATTTCCGATACCTACCACGAATGGCATGAGCAACTACATAATATTATTATTTGACCGTATTATGGTAATAAAAATTATATTTAACAGGCATTTTAAAACCACATTATATCTATATTATTATTACCGAATACGGTAAATATAATACCTTTATAAATAAATATATAATATGTACCTAGGTACATATAGATATATTATATAATACTAATGTGTATTAAATTAATATGTAGATACGGGGGAGCTTAAAAGCCTACCAGATACCCTAAAAATATTCAAATTAATGAAATTCAATTAACACCGCATTAAAATATAACAGTTTTCCATCAATATGATGATTTCTCTAGTATGTACATACCTACTACATAATAATATAATATACTTATATTACGAGTTCACGTTTTATGATGTGTATGTATGTATAATAATAATCATTTAAAAGCATTATGTGTTTTATTATATTAAATAGTTGGTACTCGGTATACAATATTACTAAGTACATAATATTGTTATATTATATTTAATTCCCATTACGATGAAACAATTTTTCGAATATGAAATTATTATAATAATAATAAAATTTTAATGTGGTGGTCGATGCTAATCCTTCCCAAATCCCCGAATTCAATTAAAAATATTTTGCTAATGCTTTCATTTCGGAATTGCCTAATTAAAACACGCGAATTCTCTTACTTCATTATGCAAAAATTTTCCATGGCGTTTTACTTTTTCCCCGGACGACTTTTTCGACAGTTTTAAATATTCTTCTTTTCTTTTCAGCTCCGGGACAAAATTGAACAGATTTTTCCAATTGTAACTCGCTTAAACTTGCAAAGTAGGAATAAAGTTTACAAATTAATTAATAGACGCTTGTGGACGTTTTTTGTTCCCCGCATTTAAAATTACGAAACGAGTCGACCATTTAAGGGGAAACTTTTAATTTTAAAATACGCCCAAAACAATCACATAATAGTAGACTGAAACCCAAATACACAACTACGGTTTCCAATACTCTTTTCTCTTTTTTTATAGCATTCTTAAACCCATCCACTTAAGTGTTTATTCTTTGTGTTTAATCGCGCGTACCTATGCCTTCTTACAATAATATTATATTTGACATCGCCTATTTATGATACCTATTCAAAAGATTTTTATGCAGATGCATTGAATAACATAAAATTATCTAAAATGACAAATTAGTAGCAAAATGATGACCTACTCACAATTAAAGGAGAAAAATTATTACAAGCATTTTTATTATCTATCGAAACTACACATACTCATAAGCATATATAAATGTGTGTGTATATGTGTGTGTGTGTATGTGTGTAAGAGCAAATCATTTCCCTTTTTTTCTTTTGAAATAATCATACATCTAACGATATCAAATAAATGTAAATGGTCAAATTGGTTTTGTGTGAACTCATGACATTAGCAATAGGGTAGTACATAGTAGGTAGGTACTTACCTATATAGAATATTATACCTAGTGTCAATGAACTTTTAATATTTAATTCATTCTACATGAGAAGGTATTTAATTTGATTAAAATGTTTACGTTTGGATACATTGATTTCAATTGAATCAAATAATCGTGTATAGATGTAAACTGGTGTAACTTAATCTTATTCATGTTGGAAAAATTAAAAAAAAATCTAATTTGCATATAAAATTTTATGCATAAAAACTTGAGTCAGTTAATATAGTCCTTAAATATAATAACTATTCAATATGAAGAAAAAAAAGCTCTCTAATCAATGTATCGAAGCTGTCATTCCCATCTGGGCGTTCACCTGCTAAAAAAGGACGATAATGTATTAAGGTTGCTTACACATGAGCGATTCACGACTATTAACGCCAAAAAGTATCACTTCAAAAATATATACTGTTTGATATCGCCGACTACCAAACAACCACACCTTTCATTTTATAACATAGGATAATTCTATATATTATATTAGTACATACTATTATTATTATTATAGTCGCGTCTTAAGATAAAAGTGGGCACATCGAAAAAAATATGTGATTAAACCATCGATGCATGTATTTGTGTAGGTACTGGTTACATATTATTATTATTATTATTTTTATTAGAAACATCGACCCGATGTCCATTACTTCAACTAATATACCGACATGATGTAGTAAGCATATTATGTATAATATACTAAGGTAGCAATATTATTATTATCTATGTAGAGCTATGGACTATTTTAATTGGTGTTTTTTAATTGTTTCGGTTATTTGAACACAACAGCGGTGTACTTTGTTTCGACCAATGGAATATAATCATTGGAATCTATGATCATTCATCAGAGACAGTCAGAGGATCAAGAAGCCAATAATAATATTAAAGCAATAATATTAAAATCAGTTAAGACTACAATTTACCAAATACAAAAAATTAAAATATTTTTTTTTAAATTAAAGTTATATAAATTATTTGAGATCAAGGAAGTTATATATAAAAATAAAATTATTAATCCTATTCATGAATACATATTTGATAAAATAATGATATTTTTAAAAGACAGTTATTTAAGCAGAGAATAAAAACACACCTTGGTAAATTTATAATTTTTATTGGTATTTCGTTGGACTTAGGTTGGTTTTTTAATCTTTTAAGTTTGTATTAAAAATATATATTGTGTAAACTGCGTGTCCCTTAAAATTGTAAATTAAGAAAAAAACTATATTTATATGCTCTGTTAGATGTATGAAATTGAAATTTAAAGTTTCCGTAAATTTTTATTTGCACAAATTAAGAAAATGCATAAATAGCAAAATTTAAATTTTTAAGATTGATTTGATCATTCGGCAAATATTTAAATTGAAATTATCGGTTTACTGTCATTTGATGAGTACCTATTTCTAGAAAGTATTTTTTTTTTAACTAATATATTTAATGATAACATTCTTAAGTACGCTACTAAAATTATTGCCTTTCTAAGAATTCAGTCATAAAATAATGGCGTTAAGTTCATATCCCATGAAATGATGATAAAACAAGGATGATTGATTAATAACATTTACAATTTTTTTTTTTTTTTTTTTTATTTATTTATTTAAAAAAATGGGCAACATACAATAAAATTTTACAAAATATAACATAATTACCATTGAACATATTTCTTGTACTTGACCAGCCCATCTTTGAATTCATTATTATTATTGCCAGTACAGTACAAACACAGAAAGAAAAAAAGAAAAGAAAAGAAAAGAAAAAATAAACAAATATTTCATTCCTGTCTAATGTGGCTCCTAAAAAGGCTCCTGGACATACAGAATATGTCCACGGACCTCACCTTCTCCAAATTGTTATATGTGGTAACGCATCGATGTAGTGGCGAGTTCTGAGCAGCATTAGTACTTTTTTTACTTAAGAAGAAAGTCGAGGTGTGTCTCGTTCGTCTATTTGGTATGTTAAAAGTAATTTTTGCTAAAAGGTCTGTACAGTCAATATTTGAGTTTATTAAATCGTAAAGGTACAAAAGGTCTGAATTTCTACGTCTTGTATGTAATGCAATAATTATTCATGTAACATTAAACTAATGTTGACTGTGTGTTTACGAGTAGTTTTGTCTTTGGTCGGACAGTAATTAAACAGTTTATAATTATTATACAACATTACTCTGCAGGTAGGTACTTATGATATATTTGCTCGATGACATTTGTTGTTTCTGTCACTCTGCACGTCATCCTAGTAAACTAATGTTGCGTGGCGGACCTGACTGGTAAACATTGATACTAAACTGACCACTAACTAATACACCGTACTATATTAGGTATACATACCTATCAAATAATATTAACAGTCACACGGAAGCATATGTTTTATATAGATGATACATCGTGTGGGGTTCATTTTATTAGCCGTTGTAAATTTTTCGTTATTATCTAAGCACCCAATTCTTTACAATAATTACGAGTATTATTATTATCATAGCTAGCCGAATCACCGCCGCCGTATTTAGGAAGTCGCTATCTTTTTCTGTATAAGATAGATAAATATTTTATATAGGTACGCATTACAAAAATATAAACTTACTAAAGGTATTCTCCAAATGTCGGTATTATTATAAAACTCAAAATATGTTAATATGATTGTGTTTCTTTCTAAAATGTTAACACGTACTCATTAGTCAATACATGTACACACTTTATACGTCAAACATTAAAATTCTTTTTGAGCTTAGTATTTGTTAATGTTTCCCTAGGAAATACTTGAAAATATTAACTTATTTTCTTTAAAAAACTCATTAATTAGTAACGTGAATCTACACTATCATGTTAATTGAATAGGTATTTTCATTTGTCTTGCGAATCGACAACACTTTTTTTGTTTGATTTCATTCCTAAGGAGTTTTTTAGATACAACCATCGATGAATATTTAGCTCCTAAATACTATGCTATACCATTAAGTGGGATATCTACTTTACTTTATTTAAGCACATTAATATTAAAACGGAAAGTCTATGAATCACATATCCTCCCTATGGTGTCATATGGTATTGAGACAATGATACTGACAGTCAATACCACACACAAACTTAAATGTACATAATGTACTATCGATGAAGAGATAAAGGCTTGCCATGAGTCTGAAAGAATACCCAATGTGGATATCAGACGTCGATCAAATATTGATCACAAAATGTAACATATTGCGAAACAAAAATGGCAATGGGCAAATGGACACTCTGAGTTCTAAAATGGAGCCCTTGGGATGAGAGGAGAAGAATTGATCGCCAGCAGAATAGATGGGCCTATGATAATATAGTCCCTGCCGCGGGTAAGAGATGAGCAAGACTGGCCTAGGAAAGAGAAGCATTGAAGAATACAAAGGAGGTCTACATTCAGCAGTAGAAAGATGGCCGAAGAAGAAGAAGAAGACCTAAATATATGGACAGTTATAATTATATGTTGAGGACAGCTAGTATATTACGCATGTGTATAATTTTTCTCATCTGCTATGCTTGCTATCTCCATACTAACTTCTTTTCTATGTACAGTAGTAGGTATTTGTTTCATTTACCCTTGTTCATTGGCTTACAATACAATCGCTATATGATAATAAGCAGGTTTCCTGAAATAACTGCAGGCATCTTAGTTATTATTAGTAGTAAAAGATTTTATTCATCAAATCAATCACTCTCATTATGCACGAAGCCAACAGAAACACAAGCAGCATAATTTGATGAGACGTTTGAAGTTCATTCAATGATTTTCAATACACAATGCGTAGGCCTGAATACTTAAACATTGATTCATGATTTTAATCGTTAGCGTCCAATTATATGTAAGCCTCTGCAACAGGAATGACCTATGTTATATTTAAACCGCATATTTGCAAATATTTTACCTCTTAAATAAGACAAGGAATAAGTGAAAATTGTTTCAATAAGATTACAGAAATTAATTTAATAAATGTTCGAGTTCCATTTTATTTATAAAAAAAACATAATGATAAGACATATTGAAATAAGATTTTTCAGCTTTGTATTTAATCTGTGCATCCTTGTTGTTATATGGAAAATGTGATGAAAGAATACACAAGTTGATTATTTATGGACCCACATTTCTATGACTTTAAAAAATTCATACAGGTATTCATTGTCACTGAATACAAGATGTACTTACCAAGTATTTATTTAAAACTTACGAAACATACATTAGACTAAAGCTTTATTTCAATCACCTAGTGTATTTTATCTATAAAATTATGTTTAAATGAGAGATTAGACAAAATATACAGTTTTACTTTTACATTTTAAATAATTTGTGAATTAGATCTTTAATGCAACGAAAGCTTCGGTTTAATTTAATATTAAAAGTTAGATAGCGTGAGAGACAATAATAATTAACCGAATCGAATCACAAATCGATTCTGTATGTCAGCGGGAAAAAGGCGCTTTTCACGATATTCTGATATGTACATGCATCGAAGACTACTTAGATATTAAAATTATACCATATGCTTGACACCTTTGCTTGATTAAAAAAAGCCTTTTTCTTTTTGCATTTTCAGATATATTTCTCGAAAAATATCATTCGCTTTCTAGGATATCGAATTATTGCAACTATTAACTATCCCTCAAAGCACGAGCTTTGCTCATATTTGAGGAAATGAATTGTTTTGCTAACTGTATAATTATAAGTAAATGATTGTTGTTGTAAATTGTTTATTTATCAATAATAAATATATTTGAATTTGAATTGATGTTTAACTCTAAGCTAAATAACAATTTATCTCTAATAAATAAAAACTATTGCAATAACTTTTGTTTTTTTATCAAAATCGTATGTATTCATTCATTCCTGTTTTTTTTTTTTTTTAAAAAGTTGTGAGAACATATCCTTAAATGTTTTTTAAAAGATAGGTCTGCATGTGTAATGGGGAAATTTCCGTGAGAAAAGTTCACTATGGTATTATGAATTAGAATGATATTGTACTATGAGTTAAACTATAAAGTGAATCAAACTTACACATAACTCCAGAGCAACTATTTTGCGGCAAGTGAAGAATATCTCAAATCTTATTGGTGTATGTAACGAACAATTTTCTACGATTTAAAGCGGTTGACTCATGCATGAAATAGCGTCGCTGATTATAATACGTATGTAACTTGGCACGAATTTCGTAAATGTGAAAAGTGACCAAGTAGTCGTAATAATGTTAATGTTTTTAATAATAATACAATTCCACAAATAATACTAGAAGTAGATGTAGTGTGTGTTGTAAGTAGTATTATTAATGTAATAATGTAAATCAGATAGGCGTGGTTGGCGTGGGGCCGTCCTATCGTGGCCCAGCAAGATGGCGACACCACTGGACAGGTTCAACACGACTCCACTGAACAGGCATTCAGTAATGCTATTACATACTGTACTGAATGACAGAAAAAATATACAAATTTAATATAGGTACATTCAATGAGTACGACTGTTTTCTTTATATTATTGCTATTTCTATGTAACTACTTACATTGCTATTCAAATGCCAACGATCATTTTATTGTAAAGAAAGTTTTGTTTTATATTGACTCGGAGAGGATGATTTTTATATTTACATAATGAACCCCCCCTCCTCCCTGTTTCAGTAAATGCTATGAGAATAAATAATAATATTACTGTAGATATGTATATATATGTCTGTTTTTTTATTTTATTTTAATAACCGGGTTAGTTGGAAGACATCGCATTTTAGCGATAAACTCGCCCTCTGTAGGTTCATAAATGGTATAAATGATATTTTCTATGCTAATTTGTATTATTGTAAGTAATGTACCTACAGTGAATAATAAAATAAATAAATAAATAAAAAATTTGCAGTTGAGGATTGTAGTTCCTTTCTTCTTGTCTTTCCATAAGCTTTCGAATGTCTTGAAAAAGACAGGTCCTCGATAAAAGTCAATAATGAAGTTTTCCACCTAAATTTAATGTCTATTTTTTTTTATTCTTAGCACATGGAAGACAGTTTCCATGCTAATTACAGCTGCTCTGCTGTCTACCCAATTGTGGGATATGCCGTGATGGTATGGTATATATTACATAACATACATAGACAATTCACACAGATCGAGCTAGTCCCAAACTCAGATATGAATCTTGTATTATGGGTACTAACGCGACGATACACAATGCACTAAACACATATACACGTAACACCCAGACCCAGAACAATTTGAAAAAGGCCATTCTTCAATTTGCCCTGGCCGGGAATCGAACCCGGGACCTCGTGACTCAAAGGCAAGAGCGTTACCTCCGCGCCACATCGACCGATTATTGAATCAAAAATTAGGGCACGTAATTAAAAACAATGTTTAGGAAAATATGAATAAAATTTAATAGCCGAAATACTAAATAGTAATCTATTTAAGTATTTTACATTGTGTTCATTATAATTGACAATAGTTATTTTGATTTTATTACTAATCAAATTTTACTCATTATTTGTGATCTGTTAAATATGAAATATCAATGTCGGGACCGACGCGATCGGGAAGTCGACTTCAGTTTTGGCAAATTTCATTCGTACTTCGAGTTATAGCTGAATATCCGCTTCAGCCGCCAAAACTGTGGAAAAACATAGTAAGAATAAACCAGAATTGAACTGCTAAAAAAATTAAATCAAAATTGATCACATAATCCATACAGGGTTACACAATCAAAATTAAATGTCATGTTCGAAAAATTAATAATATAATTGATTTTTATCCGAAATTTTAGGCACAGTCGAATCCGACAGTTTCTTCGGCGAATATCCAATTAGAGCATTAATATTTCTAAATAATCAAAACGATAAACATTAGCTAGTATTAGCTATTATTATTTTGAGATAATTTTGATCTAAAATATTTACAATTCAAATGAACTAATTGTCAGCGATTAATGGTAATCCGCAACAATCGCTGACATCTCAAATGAAAATGCTTGTATGTTCCTGTGGTATTATCAACTTTGTTATAATTAATCATGAAACTAAATTAGCTACTGAATTGTTCAGAGTTTTAGATAATATATCTACAAACTATATTTTACATACATGTATAATATCTTAAATCAAGTATAAATGTATATTAGACAATATGTATATTATATTATTCTAAGAATTGACGTAACGGTTTTCTTTTATAGCTATCTATTAGAAACATTTTATTTGTATAAATTCTATTTTTAAACCTAATTTACAATAAATTTTTGGTATCATTTTATATATATTTATTCTACCTTTACTATTCTCTGAAATCAGACAATTACAAATAGAAATATATTCAAATTAAAAACAATCAATAGGAGGAAGTGATAATAGCAATGGAGCGATCTCTTCTAACTAACCCAAAATATTAAAACTGATCTAGATATATTCAAACAGATTCATTTGATCTAAACATCTTTACCTTACATAGATTTTTATTTTATATACTTGAATATTATTTTAAAATACCAAGTATTGTGCTTCTTAATATACCTACGTGGTTAGATGGAAGAAACCACTATAAACTGCATATCATGATATTTGTTCTTATGTAAACTGCTTTGTTGATTTTGTTATGTGAATGATGATGTGCAAGAAGAATAAAATAATTAAATAAATATTCCATATATTATTATATCAAGTTAGATGAGTTAAGCATTGAATTGACTTCATGTTTGCTATTGTAATGTATCGCACTAGCTAAAACAATTGAATAAAATATTTTTAACTAATTAAATCAATAGAATGATATTATGTACGTATTTGTAAATAAAACTTAAAGTTTGGTTGTGAGGACCTACGTGAGGCGACCGCTAACTGGGTGAGAAAATCACCGTACAATCTTTATGGCCAGATCGCCAAATGAATTT